>OX387191.1:4951378-5551378 GCA_947561395.2 Buxus sempervirens | reverse complement strand
GGAAGACATGGACACAGTAGTGAAGAAACTACAACATAGAACCGTTCATCTCCTTGACCATAGCTTCTTCCAGCCACCTCCTTGACTCCACCATCAATTCAGGACTCAATCTAAACATGAGTACACAAAACTCCATCTGGGTCAGAGCCCCATCACCGTCTGAATCTCCTTCTCTTAACATCTCCAACAGCTCATCGTCACTCAAGCCTTGCAGTCCAAGTAGAGCGGAGTTTCTCTTCAAGCTCTCAAATGTAATCACACCCTTCGTTTCGTCCATCAGCAATCGAAATCCGTTGCAGAGTTCTCCGATAAGTCCATCGGCGCCCAACCAAGCTGCCATTTCCGGCAGCAGATCTTCAAATTCGACTACGTCTCCGGGCATTGTTATAAATTAAATATATAGCTTATATATGAGCTCTTCAAGCCACTGATGGGAATGCTTCTGCAAATGGGTTCTATATATATATATATAAAAGCCTCAAATGAGTAAGGGAAAGGAAGCAGCAGCCCACCAAGAAACAGACAATAAATGTGGTTTCCAGGCTGCTTGCTTGGTAGATCAGATGTGCTCTCATGACCAAAAAAAATTAAGATCAGATGTGCTCTTTCCTTGAAGCTGCACGAGAACTTCCTTTTGCGTTTATGGAGAAAACCGTACGACGTATAAACTGCTCTTTTTGTGTTTTTTTTTTCTTTTTGTCATATTGTACGACGTATAAACTGCTTAATCGAGAAAGTTAGGGAGTCCTCAACATTACTTCATCAAATTCATCAAATTATAGTAAAAACCTTCACCCGCTCACATTGATAATGATGTGATTTTGGCTAGGACGGTGTGGGGTTCATTCAAGAGGAACTTTTCCCTCGGATTTTGCGCTGCCCTGCTACATAATAATAATTGGCATGGTACGTACTGTCATGAAGCGATGCTATGACGGGACGCAACGCGTTGCACCTTCGACGAAGAACGCCCACGGTACGGACGTTTAAATTAGGGAAAATTAAGAAAAAGTCACCTTTTAACCTGTATTTATGAAACAGTCCATAAAGATATCATCTTACAAAAAAAATCCACTTTTCAATCATAATTTGATTGAATGGTCACTTTTTAAAACTTAGGTATAAAATACGCTTCGTATCCCATGTAGAATGCGTTTGTGTTCAATGTAAGATGCGCTCGTATCCCATGTAAAAAAGCTTGCATCCAACCTATTATTTATTGTATCAAGTAAAGTGATCTTAAAATTTAATTACATTTGGAAAATGATCTTGTAACTTAATTATGATGGACTTTTTTATAATTATTGGTGAAAGGTGGTTCTTTTCTGTAATTTTTAATTTATAGACTATTTTTATAATTATGGAAGAAAAGTAACCTTATGCGAATAAGAGGAAATTAATTTTTAGTTATACTTTTGAAAATAATTAAAATTCAATCAAAATTTTTTTATGAGTTTTAACTTTTAAAAAAATATTTTATTAAAATAATTAAATTTTACTAATACTTTACTATTACAAACAATTTATTCCAAAAATGCCCTGATATTATTGACTCACATGATATGTACAAGTTAGTAAAACGATTTGTACAAGTTTTTTTGTATTGACCTGTGGAAGCCATTTGAATGATATAAGGCATTTTAGAAGAGTTGGTTTGTAATAGTAAAA
Organism: Buxus sempervirens; assembly: GCA_947561395.2. Classification (NCBI taxonomy): domain Eukaryota; kingdom Viridiplantae; phylum Streptophyta; class Magnoliopsida; order Buxales; family Buxaceae; genus Buxus; species Buxus sempervirens. The sequence continues at coordinate 5,549,710 of OX387191.1, read as the reverse complement.
TATTACTAAAATTTTAATTATTTTTAAAAAGTATAACTAAAAATTAATTTTCCGTAAGAATAAATACCAAGTTAATGTTGATATAAAATAATATTCTACATACTTTAACGTATACGATTATGATTTCTTGTGTGTGCATTGTGTATGGCAAAGTAGGGGTGCTTATCGAGCTGTGTCGGGCTTGGGGCCTGGAGTCGCGGCCCGTTTGGGCACAGCTCGCCAGGGCACGCCGGCATGCGTGCCAGCTTCTAAGGGGGCTGCGCGAGCCGCCCATAGGCCAACCCGCTATAGGGCACGCCCAACTCTGTGGATTGGGCTTGAAAAAGAAATTGAAAACTATCATCAGCACGATTCGAACCTAGCTCAACAACTTTCATGTCTATCTCCTTAACCACTAGGAAACATCAACTTCTTACATCAATAATATCATAATTAAATTATTTTAACTAAAAATTAAGGATACCCTCATGATTGTTGGAAAATATAATTATAGAAGCTCTTATATAATCAATCAAAGCTAAGAAAATAATTAGATATAAATAAGCCCAAAAACCTGTTATAAAATCTCCAATTAAATATATTTGTTAAGTCCATGGTTTTTAATTAGACTACTTTAAGTCTTTAATGGGTGTAATTTATATTTTTTTTGAGCAAAATCTATCCCAATATGTGTAAGATAATTTTGTGAATAATAAAAATATTTTTTTTTGGATTTTTTGTGATTTTAAAAAAAAATACTTTTAATACCCCTGGCGCGTCAGGCCCGGCGGCGGCGGGCATGCCGTGCCGGGCCTGGCTAAACGGGCACACTCAGCCCGCGGCACACACGGCCCATGGCCCGCCCACCACACCCCAAGCATGCCTGGCCGTGTCGGGCTGGCCTGTTGAGCACCCCTATAGCAAAGATTTACATCAAAAATAAATGACATGGGGCCACGGAATATTCACTTGGTGGACCCACATCAAGTGATAACTTGCAGATTGCATACCTCAGGCACTAACGACTTAAATGGCTTTTAGAATATTTGATCTGATCCTAAACTTTTTTTTTGTGTGTACGGGAATAATTGTGCCACCTTAGTTGTCAAACTCTTAATCCTGCACAACACAAGGACGAAATTTGCATATGAATACCAATGCGCATATTAATTACAATAAAACTATTTTTTCCCGTCGTTTTTCAGGGTTCAAAATGCAATGCGTTCCATTTTTGCATTTCTTACGAGTATTAGTATTCCCATCATTTTCAGCTGGACTTGGGGATGTGTGAGTGCGCGGGCGTACTAACATTTGTGCGGATGCAAGGAGTTGGAAACTTTGACTCCATCGCCGATCACATGCAGAACCAGACGAATTGAGGTTCAGATATGACTTAGTCACCTGTTGATGTAGAGACTTTTGATTTGACGATTGCTGAAAGGATTAGGGTTTGTCCTCTAAGGTTTTCTCTCCTAATTTTATAGCAACATAGATGACGGCCATGTTAGTGGTGGCCGTTTGACATAGAAACTGTAGGAATTGAGTGCCGTGTGGGGTGACGGTCACTTCAAGGATAGATAATGATAAAAATAAATAAAAGGTACGTAAAAAGAAAACCACTAATATCTCGGTACTTGCCACATGTTTTCCTGTAGCCGTGATCGGAGTATAGAGAGAAGAGACGAGGTCGCCTTCATGATCACTAGTTCTAGGGTACACATAGTAACTACCTTTAACCTTGGTTGAAGGAGTAAACAACATTGTAACTAGCTATAATCGGAGTAGGTCATATCTTCTTAGCCTTGTCCAGAAGAAGCAAGGGGGTTCTCCTTGTTCTGTCGGGCTACGGCGGGTGTAAATAATTAGACAACCCCAGTTGAAGTTTATGTTAGAGTTTTCTTGATTTTTAATTTGATATAGACCATAAAGAAATCCGCGGCCTGTACAAGCTTGCACGATTCTCAACCAATTGTGACTGGGTGATACAAATGATCCAAATCCTTTCAAATTAGTGTATTCTTACGCCTAATTAAATTATAATGACAATATCACTTTGAACTTATAGCGAGGCTTGTACTGATCAACAATGGGTACCAATCGCTTTGGTTATAACAATACATTTCAAGGTTCTTTGGATCATTGTCTCTATAAATTGGTTCTGCATCAGTAAATGGTCTACCCTTTATCATTTTCTGCACAAACGAACAGACTTGGAAGTAGTGAAAGATTCATATGTGAAAATGCAAAGTAGAAAAAGACTCTAGATACGAAATGAACTTAATCCTTTTTGAACCGCAATGTTTACAAGTCAAGTCCTGCTGTAAGACGACGCTTAGGACTCACAGGAAGTGCCAAATATGAGTCTATCAAAAGAATAAGATGGCAAGTAATACAATTGTTAAGGCCGGAACTAAGAGATATTAGGCCCTAACAAGGGTGAAGGGCAATGAAATGAGTGAAGAGAATAAGATTTACAAAATGTGATTTATGGACCAGATGCACCAAAGTGAGGCTTGTTTATAAATTTTCAGCATTTTATACATCTATACTATTAATAAAGAGAAAATGGGAGAATATTCTTTCCAGATTCTGGTTTCTCTTTTTTTTTTCCAAAATTTGCCCTCCCCAAACAAAACAATCCTCCACTATTTTAAACTAAGCTGTTTAACGAAATGGGCCCACGTTTTCTACCCGTAGCGCGTGCAGCCCTTAATAGAAAGAACTATTACAAACATTAACACAAGAATGAAAATTTAGCGACCCTCTTCCCTTGTGATTGTCATGTCATTGAAAGAAATTGTTTCTGGTCTAGTAGAAGAAGAACCCAAGCTAGATGCGTCTCTTCTTAGAGTGAAAGCTGGTTGCTTGGGCATCAGAAGAGTTGTCATTTCACTGCTAAGCATGAAAACTACAGTGGACATGGTCGGTCGATCGTCTACATCTTCTTGTACACACAAGAGTGCAACAGCGGTGCACCTCAAAAATTCAGATGTATTGCATGAATTACGCAGGGATTGGTCCATCAAATCCAGCACTTTGTCTTCTGTCCACAATCTCCATGCCTGATACAATTGTTAATTGAATATGAAACTAACCACATAAGAATAAAAATAAAGAGAGAGAATTTGAAACACTAGTACTTACATATCCTAGAAGGTTAAAAGCCCCTCCAGACTGGTAAAATCCTGTATTCCTTTTTCCACTAATGATCTCGAGTAGAACAACCCCAAAACTGAAGACATCAGATTTTACTGAGAAAAACCCATCTAATGCATACTCCGGAGACATATACCCACTGCATTCCAGGTTCAAGATAAAAAATTAGTCCATCAGACATATATGCCATAGGCTTTTGAAATTGATTCATTGCATGGTTTAGTTTATGGGGAAATGAGGATAGCGATTTGTGATAGAGAACTGAAACAAACTTCAGCCACAAGACTGGGCTACTTACTAGGTCCCAACTACTCTATTGGTATTTGCCTCAGTTTGATTCCCTCCAAAAATTCTTGCCATGCCAAAGTCTGAAATTTTGGGTTTCATGTCTTCATCAAGCAAAATGTTGCTCGTCTTTAAATCTCTATGAATGATTCTCAACCTGGAATCTTGGTGCAGATAAAGGAGCCCTCGAGCAATTCCCAAAATTATATCAAAGCGTTTCTCCCAGTTCAACAACAAGCATAGAGTTCGATCTTGTAAATTTTCCACGGATGCAACAATTTAATTATCTGTTATTGCAGAAGTAATTCTGTTCCAGCTTGATATAAATATAAATCAAAGAAAATAGAAAGAGATTTGAAGGATCAAAAGGCTTACCAAAGAGAAAGGAATCAAGGCTTTTGTTGGGCATGTATTCATAAATTAGCATCTTTTCATCACCTTTAACGCAATAACCCAGAAGTCTAACAAGATTTCTGTGTTGAAGTTTAGCAATCAATAAAACCTCATTCTTGAATTCCTGCAGGCCTTGTCCAGAGCACCGTGCGAGCCTCTTCACAGCAATTTCTTGTCCTCCAGGCAACTTGCCCTGCTAACAGGATGCCCATTACATATATTTTCCATTGCCACTTCAAAGATTAATTATTAGATTGAAAATTTTCCTATGGTCTCAATGAAAGCAATATTACCTTGTACACAGGACCAAAACCTCCTTGCCCAAGCTTATTTGAATTTGAAAAGTCATCAGTAGCAGCTGATATGCATTCAAAATCGAGGAAAGGGACACATATGCCCTTCTTCTGATCATCAGAATAGCTGACTAAAGTCATAAGGTCTTCCATACTTTGGCCGCTCTCACCCACATGATCCGTTGACTGTTCTCTCGTGTTTCCCCTGAATTCTGATATACAAACAGGGTTAGAACTCGCAAATAATTGGTTACAGCTAGCACAGGAGGAAATCAAGAGCAAAATCACTAAATATGTTTCACAATTCATTAGTAGTGAACATAAATCACTTAAATTAGTTCTTGTGCAACGTGGGTCGTGACGCTGTTTGAGAAGGGTCCTTTAATTTCCGTGATAATAAGTACGACGATGGAAATGTTATAGTTTTACTAGTTTACCTTCTCTTTTGATCATCCTTCTTCTCCACCAAAAACTGGCAGTGAGAATGATGCAAGAGATGAAAATCCCAAAAGCAATAATTGCCGCAACCATCAGATTTGATGGTTTCTTTTTATGCGTGCTATCGGGCGCTGAACACGGAAAAATAAAACAGAGAATGATAGAGATTAAAACTTTTAGAAAGCGATCCAGTTTTGAAGGACATACCAATTGAAATTTAGAATCAGTATGATTACAAAATAGCATCTTTACCTTGAGTGCAATTTGCACTTATGGGATCCCAACGAAAGCTTTCCTGGCAAAAGCACCTTTGTTTTCTGTCTCCTGTAGAATTCAGCCTGCAAGTTGAATTTGGCCAGCCATTGCAGTCCTTGGATGAGTTACAGATTGGCTCCAACGGAGGCTTCCACTTTATTTGTACATGAGTGGTGCAATTTAGGTGAGAAGTATGGTTGTCCGTGGGGTTGATCGTGAAAAATGGCAAAGTCCCTTTCAGTTGCAAAACTTTGTCTCTAGGTCCACAGATTCCCGGCTCTTCCACTTCGATCAGGAAGGTTTGATTTTCTAGATCGAATGCAGAGATGACACTGTAGTTGCCGCTGGGTGCCATAAAGCTAAGGTTTCATGTGGAGTTGTCGCAAAGGAAACTAAAATACGTGGGATCACCACAGTCAAGTCCAGTACTTAGGGGATAGGGGATGATGTTAGTGCCGCAAATCTCACATCTTCTCGCAGGGTATCCTGGACCGGAAAGCATGGATGCCAGTTAAAGAATATTTTTGAAAATAGTGATGTAGAATCCGAAAATATATTTTTTTCGACTATCAATTCATGTCTTTTTTTTTTTTTTTTTGGTGAGAACTATCAATTGATGTCAATATATTAGAATTGTTTATTTTGTCTTATTTAAAGGAAAATTATGAGAAATGAGCGGGGTTTGGATTCCTATCATTCCTTGGATGTACGTTTCGGGTTTCTCTTCTTACCCCAAAAAAAGAAAAAAAAAAAGGAAACATAGTTTTTAGTGGTACGTTTTAAAAATAATCAATACACACGTGTAGTTAAAAATGATCTGAGTTTTAACTTTTCGAAAACTACTATCATAATAATTATGCTTTAATGACATTTTACAATTTCAAACAAATTACCCTCATAACACTCAGTAAAAATGATTTTATAAGTCAATAAAATGATTTGTACCTTCTGCCAATATTGTTTAGGAATTTTTACAAATCATTTTATTGAATTATATAAGTGTATAAGGACATTCTTGGAAGAATTTATTTGTAATATTAAAATTTAACTACAATTTAATATTCAAGGTTTCCTAAAAATTAGAACTTAGAAAATTACTCACTGAATTTTAATTATTTTCAAATTTACCACTACAAGTTACTTTTCCAAAACAAAAGGGAAATTTGGTTTTGAATAATTGAGATTCAAAACCAATTGAGAATTAGTCATACTTATTTTAAATAATTGAGATTCAGTGTTATTGGTTGTGGAACAATATTTTTCAATATAATTCAGATTTAGTCGATTGATTCTTGAAAATTGAGAATTAGTAATACTTATTTTAAATAATTGAGATTCAGTGTTATTCTACTTACGTAAAAAGTGCTTCCAAAAATTCTCTCAAAAAGACTTGCAAACCTCACTTGTATTTAAATGGATGAAAAGGTTTTCAAAGTCTTTTGAGGGTATTTTTGAAAGAAATATTCCATAAATAGTAAAATGACTCTAAATCTAAATTATTTAAAAATAGTAACACTAATTCTCAATTTTCAAGTATTAACAAATTGAATCTGAATTATTTTGAGAAATATCACTAAACACCAATTTCAAAAAAAAAATGGCGATTGAAATTTTATGCACTCTTTTTACTGAATCGGTGGGCAGAGGAAAAGAAAGATCCAAAGAAATGAAAAAGTGGGGGTGGCGCACCTAGATCTGCGGTTGCGACGCGAAGCGATAGGGTCAGGCCGCCATCGTACTCTTCCTCTAGATTTTTCAAATCTTCCGTCCACAAGCGGCATTCGGGTTGGGAGCAAGGTTTTAAGTTTCGGTGGCCCTGGGCGGCACCGAACGGCATTTCGACGGCACGCCGTCGGCGTGCCGCCGAAACGCCGGAAAATTTTAATGGACAAAAAAAAATAAAAAATTATGTTTTTTTGGATTTTCGGCGAAATTTCGACGGCACGCCGCTCCGTTTCGCCGGCACGCCTCCCGTTTCCTTAAAAAAATTTTTAAAAAATTTACATTTTTCGTCCGTTTCGATCGGCACGCCGACCGTTTCGTTCGAAATTTCGGTATGTTTCGCCAACGATACAAATTAACGATTTCCCCCAGCGAAACGCATCACTGGGGGCAAAAAACCGAAATTTCGGCGCCGAAATTCAAAACCTTGGTTGGGAGGAGCTCTCCACAATCCGCCTTCCAAGAACAGGCTCATACCAATTATAAGCCTTGCAGTTGCTATGACCACGGCACTCGTTTCCACAGTCCTCCTACGTCTCGGCCTGATAAAATGTGCTGTCAGGGTTCCCCACTTTCATCATCTCCAGTTTCAAGAATGTGTCCTCATCCTTTCTCCCCACTTTCATCATCTCCAGTTTCAAGAATGTGTCCTCATCCTTTCTAACCGGAGTCTTTCTTTCACACCCTCCTTCAAAATTTCCCAGACTCCAATCCTCCGGTGCTTTTGGCTGGAACCCCGGCAAACATTTGCACACCGGCACGCGGTTATTGTTGCAGCTCCCGAAGGCACCACAAGCATTGTTCACACTGCAGTTATCATCCGGTTCCCACCACGACGGTGACCATTCTCTGTTATCTGTTGAAATTAAGAGCTTGATTTGGCCATCTGGTTCCATCACAAGCCTCCTGGTTAGCTTCGTCGGCGTGGTGGAATTCAACAATAAATCGGCAACTCTAGGGGGCATCTTCTCAAAATTAAAGAAATCCTGTGAATCGCTGCCTCTCCAGTGCAAGACTGATCTATTTTGGACACTAAACTGCCTCCCTCCCCGTTTGTCTGGCCCAAATGTGAAATCTCCCCGAGATGGGTCGCGTTCGCTTTTCCATGAAACCAGCTTTCTGTTTCCATCCAGATTCATACCCCGAAGAAATGTATCGGTCGGGTGTTCGAAGCTCCTCCACAAAATTATTTTTCTAATTGAGCGTTGGTCTTCTTGTTCTTGGGTCAAAACCAAGTCGCCGGAGTCAAGGAGCTGCAAACTGGTGTTGTAACCTGAAGGTGACGTTGCAATAGTGGCGGACCAGAGGAATTTATTTGCTCCGTCTCTGACATGGAGGCCGTGGTCTTCTCCAATAGCGAAAGTTCCTTTCCCATCCGGTAGGGGTGTGTCTCTGTTAGCAACCCACACGACTGCTTGCGGAAGCATCCCGTAATACCATATTCCCACGTATCGAGGGGTGTCGGAGACATTCACTCCGGGGGTGGAGAAACCTAGCTCAAATGTTTTTCCGGCAGAAACAATAAATCGACAACCCACACGACTGCTTGCCGATTCGCCGGAAAACGAGATTTTCGTCGGTTTCTGGCGAATCGGTCGAAATTTCGTCGGCACGCGCGACAACCCACACGACTGCTTGCCGATTCGCCGGAAAACGAGATTTTCGTCGGTTTCTGGCGAATCGGTCGAAATTTCGTCGGCACGCCGGCGCGTGCCGACGAAATTTCAACAAAACCATAAAAGTTTGCTTTTTTCCCCAAAAAAATCAAAAATTTTACAACAATTCAACAAGCATAAGTTATATACTTCAAAACTGCACTTAAATTACCATGAAAACACAATGTGGCATGTAAATCAGTAAATGTAATGATCGGGCCTATCGGGGTGATGCCTGTGTTTGCTATGTTTAAACTTTAAACTTTAAATAAAAAATAACAAAGAGGATCCAAATTTTAAATTAAACTAAAACAACAATATATAAAGTAAAAAATATATAATCATACCGTCAAATCAGACATGAAATGAATGACGTGGTGGCTCAAACCCTGATCTCTCGCCAATAAAATGACAGTAGCGCTTCCATCCCATCCGAAATCTGTAATCTCTCTTATATGCACGGACATGTTGCTCATACTCCTCCTGTGTCATATGAGCCATGATACCAACTGGAGGGAAATCATCATAATAGTAGCACGTCTCTTGCTCTGGTGGCGACGGAGGAGACGGCGCAGGATAACCGGGATGCGCGTATGGAGGGGCTACTGGTGCAACTCCAATACCAATAGGTACAACAGGCATACACTACAAAACTGTTCACTTTTACCGGCGGTTTTATAACCGCCGGCAAAACCAAAAAACCGCCGGCTTAACCTTTGCCGGCGGTTTTCACAGACGCCGATGGTCCTCCTCGCCGGCAAAGGCTTTTGCCGGCGTGTCTGCCGGCGGGTCTCAAAACCCGCCGGCAAATTCAAATCATAGCCGGCGGCCTACATAACCGCCGGCTAAAATGTTACCCGGCGGTTAATGTGGCCGCCGGGGAATGGGTTAGACTACCCTGACCCATTTCCCGGCGGCCAATTAAACCGCCGGCGGTTATATATGCCGGCGGTTTATTTGCCCGCCGGCAAATTAGTTATGAATCCTGAACCATATGCCGGCGGCCCCTGAACCCGCCGGCATATCGGTTCGACGTATCTCACCGATGTGCCGGCGGCTAGAGACAACGCCGGCTATTATATATGCCGGCGGACATTGTCGCCGCCGGCATATTTGTTGAACTTAGCGAACTGATTTGCCGGCGGCCAAAAGAAACGCCGGCTATTAGATATGCCGGCGGATATTCTAGCCGCCGGCATATTAGTTGGACTTATCGAACGGATTTGCCGGCGGCCAGAAGAAACGCCGGGTATTTGATAAGCCGGCGGTTTTGTGGCCGCCGGAAAATGGGTTAGACGGACTAAACTATTTACCGGCGGCCACTATAACCGCCGGTAAAAATATTACAGCTTTTTTTTCTTCTATTTAATGTCTATTCCGATTTTTTTTTTGACCTGTACATTTTGCCTTTAAAACTAAATGTATACACATGTAAAAACATCTTATAGTTACAAGCAAATCTTTTCAAATGCCACAAGAAAGATCAAATTAACATAAATAAAACCTTGACAATTAATAAAAGTGCTAATACATTGTATTTCCATAAAACATACTTACACTCTAACAATTAATTTAAAAAGATATGGTCATTAAAATGTTTAATAATTGTGTCAAATACATGTAATTAAACTAAAAAATTCAATAGCTCTTCAATTATAATCATCGCTTGCTGGTGCGCCTTCCAATAATGCACAAGTTGATTCATCCTGTTTCCTGCAAAAAATAAAAATAGAAAAATTGATAAATTTAACATGAATGTTATATGACAAATAAACAATATAAACCGCCGGCGTAAAACTTTCAATTATATAACAAACATTTGCAATTACTCAAATTGAGTTTTCCTATACACTAAATTAAAAGTGATTAATTAATTTCAAATTAGATTTATTTTAAAATCCCTAGGGAAATAATAATAATAATAAATAGCCCAAAATACATTAAAAAATGCCAGCTATTTCTTAATAATAAAATTCTAAGTCTCAATCAATAAAGATAAACCTAAATTTCGGCAGCACCTCTCCTAAAATGGAAGGGGTGACCACGCCCAAATAAGTCCTAAAATCAAATAACCTGCAATCAATAAAGATGAACCTAAATTTCGGCAGCACCTCCCCTAAAATGGAAGGGGTGACCACGCCCAAATAGGTCCTAAAATCAAATAACCTGCAATAACCTACAATGGTGTTGTACCTATTTGCATTTACACGTCCTTTCTTTGAACAATACAAGTGTTACTACAAGTTTAATCTTTCCATGATATAAGAATGCAATCACTATAAAATTGTGCCTTTATGGCGAGTCTCAGAGCGACAGCTTTATGAATACAAATTGATAGAACTGAATAAGAACATGCAAAAACATACATCAATATTCAATTCTAATTTGGCTTGATGCCTTCATACTTCAATTGAGAAACAGGAGGCTTCCAAAAGTAGTTACTCACCATTATTTTGGATTATAAATAAAGAAAGGGATATTGACATGCATGTTGCACGTATAATTAAAGATGCATGGCTTAAGTGTAGAGGTTCCTATAGTGTGTTAAGTGAGCAACAACTGCACTAAGGCTAAAAGAAAATTGTTACTCATTCCATACAAGTTAAATGAGCAAACTTTTACCAAACATATAATAAGTTTACCATGATATAGTTTTCTATGTGTGGGTAAGCTGTAACTTGGATATAGTTCTGAAAATTACAGTTAAAAGCTTTAGCTTATTATCTAAAATAAGATGTCAGAAAACTGTTAAGTGCCGGGGCCCTAATGAAGGGATTACTTTTTCTTGGATTGGAATCTATATTTGTGTGCCTTGGCATTATTTATAGGTTTTCAGTGCCTCAAAAATTTGTTTATTTCAATTTTTTTTGAGTGATGTAATTTACATTAAATGCATATAGAAGTTTATTATCAAAACTAATATAATCATATGGTGTCAAATTCCCCCACGAAACTGTTCGCAATCTGTTGCTCCTTGTTGAAGCTATTTCTAAGACAAGCTGCCCTTTCTGTCACACTTTATAATTTTGTTTCGCTCATTGTATTTATTTATTGTTTGTTTGTCTATTTTATTTTGGCCTTTCAGCCTATGATTTTATTCTGACTTGACCAATCTCTGCAGGCTTGATAAAACTAAGTTTTATGTTGTAGGAGCTGGCCTCTTTACTGGGGTCACAGTTGCGTTGTACCCAGTCTCTGTTGTAAAGACCAGGCTTCAGGTTGCTTCAAAGGATGCTGCTGAGAAAAATGCATTTTCTGTTATCAAAGGAATACTGAAAACAGATGGTGTTCCTGGTTTGTACAGAGGGTTCGGTACTGTCATAACTGGTGCGATTCCTGCCAGGATTATTTTCCTCACAGCTTTGGAGACTACAAAAGTGGCTGCTCTTCGGATGGTTGAACCATTTAAGCTTTCTGAACCAGTAGAGGCAGCCATAGCAAATGGAATTGCCGGGATGACAGCATCAGTTTTTGCCCAGAGTGTGTTTGTTCCAATTGCTGTGGTATGGATCTCTTATCTATTTTGAATGCTCCTGTGACATGACTTGAAGTTGCAGATTTTATTCACATTGGTTATAAGCACTTACTTCTAGAAGTTAACATGTGATTGTGTGTATTTCTTCACTAATACATTGGGCAAAACTTTCACTGTTTTGTCACACAAGAAAACATTGTCTGCTTCAAATGCTAATTCCCATACAAATTGATTCTTTATAGGTTAGCCAAAAGTTGATGGTGCAAGGATACTCAGGTCATGCAAAATATAGTGGGGGCCTGGATGTTGCTCGTCAGGTTCTTAAGTCTGAAGGTTTTCGGGGACTATATAAAGGATTTGGCCTGTCAGTTATGACCTATTCCCCATCTAGTGCTGTATGGTGGGCTAGTTATGGTTCTAGCCAACGTGTCTTCTGGAGGTGAGAGATACTGTTTGACTGGCTCTTGTGCTAAATACATTGGAATGGATCTTATGTTTACTTTGTAACTCAGGTCTGAAAGGTTTATTTTGTGTAGTTATCCTCTCGAGTGGAGTGTAGTTGCTATTGTATCTCTATTTTTTATGGGCATACTACTAATCCAGTGGCCATATGGATAACATAGTTAACTTTCTGAAAATGGGGAATTGGTCTAAACGTCTTGTTGCTTTTACAAAGATTTCTTGCTTGAGGTATTGAAGGTTCCTTTCCTCCATGGATTTTTGTGCCCCATGCCCTTCACAAGGCAAGGTCACCAAATTTGATGTAGATCCCTCCTATAGAGCTGGGAAAGGACAAAATAAAGTGTTACTGTGTCATGAGAGAAGTTTATACATCAGAAAGCTCAAAGTGTGAGTTTTGTCTAATTTTTGGGCTGTATGCCAAACCAGAGACTGGTCAACCATGTTTTAAGTGTCGGCTGGTACTGAGTCATACCATCTAGTAAAACTCTATAACTTGATACTGGTCAATTCCAGTACCATAAAATACTGGTATTTATGTTATGAGATTTTAAACCTTGTGTTCAACATCTATATCTTTAAATAATTAAGTTAGTGGGTTTTGTGCAAGCAATCATGGTAAAATATGTCATGATTTCTATTCTCATTACCATATATTATTCAATTAACAATTTAGCTTCCACATTGTTGTGTAGTCCTTTTTTTTACATATTTTAAACAAAGTTTAATATCTTAAAAACATTTTATTGGTTCTCATTATCATGAAGACCGAAATTTAAAATATTTTCCCTTTTCCTCTTGTTCTTCTTTGGAAGGCTGTTAGACCATGGACCTGAGGATAATGAGGTTGTTCCAAGTGGGCAGACAATAGTATTAGTTCAAGCAGCTGGTGGAATTGTGGCTGGTGCTATAGCGTCCTCCATAACGACTCCATTGGACACCATTAAAACTCGCTTACAGGTATTTTTTGACACCAATTGTATTACTTATTTTGCTGTTATTTTTCTTTAGTTAAGCATGTTATCTCATGGTCGTCTTCTTTCAATGTTACAATTGAAATGGATCTTTAAAAACCAAGCAAGATGTGATAACAAAACACAGAATGCAACCTTTCTTTGTATTGGGATCATGAATTATCATCATGACAACCAAAGCTGAATTTCACTTCTTCAGAGCACAATAACAAAACCATGTTGTATGCTAGTGCTACTGCTAAGATACTTTTATATATGTGTAGTTTTCCACTGTCAGCACGATATACTAGCAGTGCCTGATGAATCCTTTTCAACGTTTCAATCTCCATCAAAAATCATTTAATTGACTGCATCCAAGTCATTTTGCTCTTCCTCTAATCCTTTTAGATTTCTCTTGTTCAACTTGGTCCATATCACTTCTTTTCATAGTCGCCCACTTAGCTTTCTGTTTAACAGGTCTGAACTATGTGAACAACCTTCTATCTCTCTGTCTATCTTTCTCTCTCTCTCTCTGAACTATGTGTGGCTTCATCTAAATTCTCTTATAGCCATTCTTTCCTTATCTTAGTTTTCTTTGTGCTTTGGCTATTCCAACCTTCCACAAATTTTTCTTTTATTTTTTTCTTCTTGTTTTCCATACGTGTTCACCTTCTTTAACATACATTATTTTATGGGTGTGAAATGGTTATGCATTACTGTTTTAAGTCCAGTGGAGATTTTATACCATAATAGTTGTATTTTTATGAGTTTTACATTGCAGTAGAGAGTATATCACTTTTTTTTAAGAGAAACTAAAGAAGGAAGCAGTTCAGCACCTGTATGGTTATCCATATCCCGGATTTCCCAAATGTCTTGTGTTTTATATTGGCTCCATTGTGCCCTTGCTTATGTTTATTGAACCTTTGCCAGTAACATCCTCTGTACTTCAGGCAATTTATATTTAATGCAGACGTATCATCTATTGGTGTGTCTTCTATAAATTATTCTTTTCCATTACATAACATTCTTTAAAACTTTGTATGATACTGAAATAGGGCTTTTATTAAAAAATTAATCTGTCATACATTATAAGTCACAGTCACAAGAAAAATATAAATATCTAGTCATGTGGCTTATAGTCATGAACTAGATTGGAGTCAAACCTATATTTCGTTCTAATTTCAACCAGGCATAACTGGAAACTATACATATGACTCCTGGCCAAATGGTGGTTTAGCTGAGTCATCTTATATCCATGGATATATATCTAAGAGAAGTACTGAACCATCCATTTTTTTCACTATAGGATTTCAATTGACTATATTGCTAGCTAATATTAGGTTGCCTTCTTATAACTTCAGAGATGTCCATCTTCCATCTCTTACTTGATAAATATACTGACAAAAATATGACAATACCTTGGTATGTATCAAATGCTTATAGAGTAAAAATAAAATTCTGGACTTCTTTTCTTAGAATTATTTTTAAGAAAATATCTAATTTCTTGACTTCAAGTCCATTCCATGACTTAATAAGTTTTTGCTACTTTTTCATTGCAAATATATTTTTTGATTTCTTTTAAAAATTTATTCTAGATAAATAATATACAAATCTGGGTTTGGTAAAAATATATGAAATAGGTTTCCATTCTATTTAATACACACTAAGCATTTAACTAAATTAAAATCATTAACTTCATATTTTTCTTATTATATATCTAATTTTGAAAATAAATTACAAATATTCTTTCAGCCAATGTATAGACTCATGACATCTGGATTTTATGGCGACATACTCCACTATTATGTAAAATCAAGTTTCACTCTCAATAAATTGACCCTTAGCTAGTGCCAATGTGAAATGAGGTTTTGAGTCTAACAGCAGCCATTTTATGCAGAAATGCAAAGATTAGGTCTATTACAAGTCCACCCCTCGCAGGACCTTGTCTTGATGGGAGCTACATTTTCTTTAGGGTCCTGACATTTTAAATTTGATGAAGCTAAAAAGTAGGAATTGTATAAAGACAGCTTTGGTATAGAAGTTCATCGGACCCCGTGCAGAGCTTTGTGCACTGGGATAGCCCTTTTTAGCTTTGTTATAGAAGTAGTAGGTAAAGATATGTTTTCATTGAGCTCCCTAAAAGATATTTTTTGCTACCAAGAGACCCAAAACTGATAATTGTAATCATCAAGCTGAATGCCAGTCCCCCACCAGTCCCATCCCAATACTTAAAATTTTTTTTTATGTATTGGTCCATTGTCTAATAAATATAAAGGATTGTTTGAAGAATCATTTGAAAACTTTAACGAGAGAACAAGGGAAAGCAAAGAATCGGAAAAATCCAAACAATATTTAAAGGGGTTTCCTGACATTTATCGAATTTGATTAAGTTATTTCTTTTTATGTTTTAATTTTTTCCCCTATTTGTTTTGGCTACGATAGGTCTAACTAGAAATGACATGTAGGATGAATGTGCGGAATGACGAGAAATAATGAAGAATGAACAAATATGAGTGTTACAGAAAGCTCGTGATCTAAAAGGTGAATGAGACAGAAATAGACCCAGATGGTGTCCACTACAAATGATTTGCATATACATAAGTGAAGATTTGTCTTTTGATAGATTAGGATGGTATCGTGTTACCAACCCCAACTAGTTAGGACAAAGAATTTTGTATATAAGAAAAGAAGGATGCAAAAAGTCAACCCCAAGATGTCTTATCGAGTTTTGCAATGATCTCAACAAAAGAAAAGCAGGTTTTTCACCTATGTCATTACTGTCCTTTTTTTTTTCCAATTTATCATCAATGAGCATCTGTAACCAATAATGGATCACATGTTTGAACATAAATAACAGATTTGGTAATTACTAGTAACTGAAAAAGCAATTCTAAAGTAAAATCTCAGAGAATAAGGATTACCCTTCTAAACCAGGATTTTTTGGGTAGTATACATTCCTGAATCCTAATCTTTTAGCAGCCAAAGGCAGATATTGAACCAATACAAGCAATTGATTTGTCCCACTGATCCGATTTCGAAGTCAGATTTACCCAAGCTCTGTTACACAAAGGTATATCATCTCAGCACATGGAATGAGAACGCAAGTCTCTAGATTCTGCATGATTTAGATTTTACGAAAAGACAAAAGTCCATGTCATAGTAGTGAAAAGCCAAAAAGGAAAAAAAAACAAAAAAAGAAAGAAAAGAAAAGAAAAGAGAGGAAGGGTTAAATTTGAAATGTATAAATTCGAATTTAGGTATATTTTGATGGGTAAGTTGGACTTGAATAAAATTAAAATTCTTATAAACATATTAAGTTATGTAGCTTAAAATAATAAACAAGCGAACATTCTGGATGAATCATTTGGTTACCTAATGGCTGAAGGAGAAGCAACTGCAACAACTGGAGCAGAAAGTGCTTGTGCAAGAACCTTCTGGTCTACATAATGCACAGGTACCTGCAATGAAAGGAAAGTTTGCTGGAGAAAACTGTAACCACAGCTGAATTTTCTGACCAGTGATGTTTGACAATGGACTTATTTTGTAAATTATATTCTGGCTTAGATGAACATAAACTGTGGAAATCAATTCACATTTCAACACTTTGTCCTCAAAAAGTCATGCTTATGGATTTACTTGAATGACCAGATCAAGGCCAGGATTTACTTTCATCCAATTTTTAAAATAACGCCAATTGTGCCATGTCATCAACTCTTTTTTCGGTTTGTTGGGCACATAGCTCATGGATGACTTCCCCCATAGGTAAGACCTAGCCTGTAGGAGACAACCTACCTTAAGAGGTATCCCATGAGGGGCGAAGGAGCATTGAACATAGAACATGGGAGCAACATTCTCAAGGCCTTACAGCTAGGACAGCAGCACCTTTGCGATATCATCACCTCAAAATGTAATTTTAGTGGATGAAATAATTATATTTAAATTTTGTCAAGATACAGGTTTAATTCTGCTGCTGCATTATTCAGGTTCTGAATACTGCATAGCAGTCCAGAATGGAGGAGGGGTTACAACAAAGGAGTGAATGCTGATGGATGTCAATAGAGAACTATGTATCAGACCCAAGATAAGATCATAAAGACAATGATTATAGTCTGTACGAAGTTTATCTTAATGCTCTTTTATTTAGTTAAACTCAATTTGAATAGAGTGCACACAGTGTTTTAAGTTCTGGATCCATTAAGTGAAAGCACTTTACCCACAGGGAAAATCAGTCATTTTTAATATCCAGTCATGATCATCAGAAGGCATGCATCATCCACCACAGTAAAGAGAGGAGTCTAAAAAATTTAAACTTCAGTGTTAATCATATCCCAAAGTTTAAATATTAAGAGAATACTAACCTATCAAACAGCAGTTTTAGGTTATGAAAGTCCAGGCATAGCAACTAAGATGATAATCAACAAGTATGGCAAACAAAACCATATAAGCTTTATGCAGAACATACCAATCTCATTACTGGCTTTAACAGAAGCAGGATAATGGACAGTGCATATATTGCTCCCATACTTTGGAAGCTCTGAAGCCAACACTTTGTTTGTTGCTGGAAAACAGAAAATCCATTCTTTAAATATAAATAAATCTTGTAAACATCTGAAAGCAATTCAACAGATTATTATCAAAACAACAGCTAAAAGATCAGGTTTGGACTATTTCACTTCCTGATTACTCAGGAATAACTACAAATATAACAAATGTGTTTCAAACTTTAATTTATTCCAGTCTTTAGGAAATAATTGTTTTTTGCTAATTGATATTTATTCTGTTTTCTATGCAACTTAAGGAACAGAATTTGTACAAAATAAGATTAAAAAGGGAAAACAGTACTACCAAAAAAAAAAAATGGAAAACATTACTAATTTGGAGAAAAATGGAATACAGTACCAAAAACATACATCAATATTCAATTCTAATTTGGCTTGAAATTCGAGTTGGATTTGATCTGCATGCAAGTTGCGCCAAATCCTTCCCTGGTCAAAATTAAAATAAATCGGTTAGTTGAACATTTTATATAATACATAAATAAATGATTAACCAATTAAACAAATAACATACATCAAGACCAACCAGAGCAAAATAAGGAACAAATGTAGTGGACTATCCAGGCTGCTTCACGTGGCATAAAAAGTAAAACAGCAGCAAAAAAATCTTCACATGCAAATGTAACTTGTCGGACCATCACGGCTTCATTCCTACTAAAAAAAAGAGGAAAATCATGGCTAGCTAATTAACTTATCATCTCAAAACTAAATAAGATTCATAGCTCATCTTTTCTGGAATAGCTAATATCAAATTAATACAATTCCCACTGAAAGTATACCTTCTAATTACTGAGACACCACATAGCCTTTTACAGAAATCCACTCCAGTATACACAGACCCTACATTTATATTTTATGCCTTGAAAGAGTAAGAATCCATCCACCCACAAAAGAAAAAAATCTTTCACCAAGAAATGGTAGACACACAACGTAAGGGTAACTTCAAAACCAACATGTTGAGTCCTTACCAAGTCCTTCAAGGCTGAAATTGAATCACTGGATTTCCTGGAACTCTCCAGCCTTGAATCCCAAAGCCTGGATGGCTCAGATGAAGTTGAAAGTGGCATAGAGTCCTCCTCGGAAGATTGTTGATGCCCAAACGAACTTAAATCATTTGAAAAACCATCTGCTGAAAGTTTTTCGAAATCCCCTTGTGTAGAGCTAGAATCAGGCTTTACATGTTACATACTTATCTGCAAAAACATTGTCCAAGATGGTTAGAATCACCAAGAAGCATGCCAAATGTACCAATTGTAGAATTGCAACATTAATCATAATCCAGAGCTCAATAAATGAAGATTGGACCCTAATGTACCATTAAAAGTTCGTATTACAGAAAACGATAAATTTAAATACAGCTGAAAATAATGAGATTAGAAATTCAACTATTACCTGAAAATAATGAGATTAGAGCCCTACTTGCCCAGGGCGTCCATGGAAATCTCTGTAAGCTGATCCCTGATTTGAGGCAGAACCTTAGGTATGGAGAAGAAGAAAACAATGACGAACCTTACCAACGGAAAAGAAGCTTGATGAACACGTGCCTTGATTTGGGGAAAAAACCAATGTTGCAGAAAACACAAACCAATGCGTGAAGTCATATTTTCTTAGAGCCCTATATGAAAATAATGAAGAATATGAATTCTAGATTAGGTTGGGAGAGATACTATGATGATCCAGATCTCTTCCCCCTTCCACAAGAGTTTCGTTGGTTTATTTTATCTCTCTGCCTATAGAATTAGGATTCTTAACGACGATATCATATATGTGAAACTATCATCGTTAAGAATCCTAATTCTATAGGCAAAGAGATAAGATAAACCAGCGAAACTCTTGTGGAAGGGGGAAGAGATCTGGGTCATCCTAGTACCTCTCCGAACCTAACCTAGAATTCTTATTCTTCAATAGAGGGTTAAGAAGATATGACTTATTGATTTTTCTTGTCTAAAACAACCCCAAAGCCCACACAACTCTTTAAAGTTCCCTCGCTTGAGTGGAAATTTCAGCAACACTTTCCCTGAAATGGAAGGGTGACCAAGCCCAAATAAGTCCCAAAATCAGATAACCTGCAATAAAAAATCTATATACCATTCATACATCTAATTCCTAGCCTCAATTTCAGTTATCCAATTCCTTTTCATCCATACAAAAAGGTGCTATATAATTTTTGAACTGTATAAATATTTCAGAAATTGAAGAAAAGTGCTATATAAGTGGTTTGGTTGTAACCCGAGGAAGTCCGTAGACACCCTGTTACCCCTCTAGATAACGAGTTCCCATGATTCTGAATTTAAGGCTGAGTTGACTATATCCTATTCCTGCATGCTTCATGTTTAGGCTTGTTTGGATCTTTTTTTTTTTTGTTGAGGCTTTGGGTACAGGTTGCAACCACCTTCAAAAGGAAAATAGTGCATTACTGACCCAACAGACCAGCCATCCTTTAAGCATTTAAACCAATCACCAAAAGACAACATACAAAACATGCCACATGAAGTATATGTTCAAATATGATGAAAATTATGCTAAAATAATACAAATGAGGGGTATGTGCAACAATATGAACAAGTAAACAGCAACTGGAGCAAACTTGCATGATCATTGTGCATTGTGGTGGGGCTAAAGACCAGCAAATTTTAGTAACAAAACAATTCTGAACATGCACAAACACATGCATGTGCTTATATACAAAGAACATTTAAAGAACTGTGCTAAATGAGATGTGCAGATGTGTGTAAAAATGTGAGACAACAAATATAGTATTAAAACAATGGACAAAACGAGCATGTGTGCATGTGTGATGGTGAGAAACAGAAAACAAGAGATTAATCCATCAGTGTACTCATCCATCATGTGGCAAAATAGAACCAAAAAGTGCTGCCATGGTGTACCACAGTTTCCTTAAGGAGATGAAAATTAAACAAACAAAGCATGTCGTTGGAATGCTCTGTGTGCTGCATTTACTGATTTTCTTAGTGCAAGATATTGCTTTTAGATCACAAACAACAATGACCCAATGTTTTAAAGCAGCAACCTATTTGTTGATCATGGGAAAAGTGGTTGCTGTTGATGCCCAAGAAACGACGATGGATGCTATTAACAAAAAGACATGACCAGAAAACATAATTTGCAACTATTGTACCCATGTACTAGCTGCACAACTAGGTTTCCATTCCAAACATTTCAATTAATCCCACCAACAATTTGTCAAGTGCAATGGTTATAAGTCAAGGTCAAAAACTATTAATGCACCACATGCCCATGCTGAGCATGTTCCCGGGGATGGTTTTCATGCATCATGTGCCCGTGCTGAACATGCTCCAAGTGATATGGTCTTAAACATGGCACTAAGAGCACCACACGTAAAACCCAATAGACAAGCCTATCTCATTGCTATGACAGTCTTAAGATAAATAAACAAACAATTCTGTTTCATATAGCTATTTAGGCAAACAATTCTGTTTCATGTAGACGGACACACAAACCACCGGCTTCAGGTTCCCTACGTAGAGAGAATTATTTGTAGAAAAATCCAATGGGTAATTTTTTAGCTGCGTCAAAGGTACTAAAAATAAAATTTTTAAAGGACAAAATATAACTTTCTAAAAATCATAGTTCACTCAATGGAGAGAGGGTTCCTGCCTCATCATCTTTTCCCCCAAGAGTAATAGAACTACAGCTAGCTACTCTTTGACCAAGTAAACTAAATGTTTCAAATTTTTTTAGAAGACCCCCTCCCTCCCTCTTTCTCTCTCTCTCAAAAACATGCAGCGATGATGGCATCGAGAAATGCAAATTTGCAAGTTATATTGCACCTAGTACGCATCCTACTAAATGACATGCATATGTTACAGCAACACATGCAATTAAATCAAATAAATTTTTTGTATGCCATTGCACCATTAAATCAAATAAATGCATGCACTATGATCAAGATAAGTCACCTAATTAATAACAAATTTTTTGTAGGGGCTAGCACTCACCTAAAAATCTCAACCTAGCTTAGCAGCAATTTGGTGATTATCCACTTGCCTCTATAAAAACATTAACATGGTTTTATTAATCACTAACTTAAATAAAGAAGAAACCTTCCAATCCGTAGAAGCATGCCAAAAGAGATGAGGGAATTTTTCTAGGAGAAAGCAAACAACCTACCTTTTAGTTTCACTTCATAGATTTAGACTTCTCTCAGACCACAATTCTTAGTAAATAAAACAGTCAGCTCTAATGATCTATCAGTATGGACGTGAACGACTACCACCATGAAAATGTTTATCTGGACCAAAGCCTCCATCTCTGTTACGCCTGTCCCCACCACCACCATAGCCACCTCTCCCACCTCCCCTGCTTCACAAACAAAAAACTCAATGATGCAGTTCACCTCAATACATATATACATATATTTTTGCTGCGTTCCACAGCAAGCAAACAATGAAACCTGAAAACTTGACACAATATCCCTATAGACATAAAGACCACATCAAAAAATCTAAATCCTTCTACAAAATATTTGAAACAAACAATAGACATACCATAAGGGATGGGAAACATCAGACTTAAAAAGAGACAACATTACTTATGCAGATAATAATGCTCCATAAATATATCTGTGTGTGTGTGTAACAGATATATGTTGAGTAAACCTCAAAGTGTATTTAATTTGTATCAATGGGGTAAGAAAAAGAGAGGAAAAACATATAGCTTGGCAGGCATTTAATTTGTTATTTGTTATGCATACATGTGTTCCAATGTATGTATATGGGTGTATATACTGAAATCTCAAATTTTCACAGAACTATATCCAGATCAGAAGACAGGATGCTTGAAGATGAAGAACTTATGATCAAAGTGAAATTCTTCAAATAAGAAATAGCACTAACAAGAATAAAACAAGCTTCTCAGAATGAATTTTTTGTTTCAACCTCACAAGCATGCATTGCATGCATGCCATTTGATTAAGAAAATTTTAAAGCAATCTAGCTGAGAATGAACTAAGAGGAAAACGCGAGAATTCTGAGATATGAAATAAATCTTGACCTTGTTTCTTTCAATATTTAAGCATTGAGGTGCAATATACATGGCTGCTGAAAGACAAGAACAGGAATGCAAAATACCATCCTGTATGACCAGCTTGTACAATTTTTCCCAAAAAAAAAAAAAGCACATACATTTCAAGGGAGGCACAAATTTACCTCGTGAAAAGATTGGAGCCATTTTAGACAGCTAATGCAGGACTAATTATGGAAAGTGTAAACAGTTTTTCAATATTGATATGGAAGACAACCTTGGAATGCATCACAAGGCTCACCATATCAATGACTGAACTATATGTTTGTATCCATTGAGCAATCTTAAGGAACCTTCTTCTAGCCACCTGTTGAGAGAGTTATCAGATAGAATCTCATGCATGACTTTTCAGATGCAGTTGTATTTGTTTTTTTACTTTTTTGAGGAACAAGAGAGTATGATTTTACTAATAAGAGGAGCAAACACCATGTACACTACCATCATACATCAAGGATAGCTTAGGCTAAGTTGCATAGTTTTTAAGTATCGGTAACGGCCGATACGACTTGGTATTGCCGCGAGGCAATACCAAGTATCATCCCGATACTTGGGCTTTTTCCGGAATTATCTACAACTCGTTATCAGGCTGGGAAAAAAACGAAGGAAAAAAACGATCTCAGCAAACAAATATATTACATGTGAAGGTGGTTTCATCATTCCACATTAGGAAGTCAAATTTTTTTTTTTTTTTTGGTAGGGCATAGGAAATTTAATTACATTATCTATGGCTATGATTACATAACAAAGAGAAGTGAGCTGAATACAAACATTCTTTGAAGTACTATAGTGTCATAGATCAGACCATAAGTCCCACTTTTCACATTTTAACACATTAATCCAACTCATAAAAACATCTTCAAGTGACAGGGTGAGAGAGAAAAGAAAATACCAGTGCCCATAGGCAGGTGGTGCCTTAGGAGCAGACTTCTCCGCCATTGCAACATTGATTTTAAAACCCCTCATATCATAATCTGATAAACAAAATGTTATCATAGGTATAGTTTGATAAGAACTCAAATAAAATTAACACAAGCTGCTTTGTAGAACTTACTATTGTAAAAACCACCAGCAGAATATGCTGTAGAGGGGTCTTCATAAGACAAAACAGCATCACCTTTGCTGTTTCCAACTTCATCTTTATATATCTTTATGCTCCAGGGCCATTGATCCTTATAACCACGTTTCTGCTTGATTCTTCCAACCTAAGCACGGCAGGAACAGCAATAGTACAGTTATGTAGCAAATTCATGAAATATAAAATTCAATATGAAAGTGTTTCATTGATTAAATTCAAGCACAAATAAAAAATGTTTGGCCTTCTCTACCGCTGCCACTGCGAGCACCACCGCTATTACCGCCACCACCACCTCCGCCACCATGATCTCCTCCCTAATATCCGCCACCACCGCCTGCAAAACAAGAGGGAACATAACGCTGTAGTGGAGGAAAAAAAACAAAGAATATACGCAGACCATTCACACAAATTTGGGATGAAAACAAAGTGATTCCAATATATGGTGCCTTAACTTAGCTTAACCCAAAAAGAGAGAGTGCCGGTCACGCCCAAAAAGGAAGAGTTAGAGCTACTGGTTTGCGGATCAACTGATAAAAAGACCTCTCAAATCAGATCTCAAACAACACACAAATAGGTACAGGTGGTCGACTGTACTACTTGGGCATTTATTTTGCGAAAAACCCAAAATCAAGCAACAAAACAAGAAGCAACATGGTTCATCAATTCAATAAGAAAAACAGTCCAAATGATCAAATGAAGAGAGAATAAATCTTCATTTGTTGAAATCAAACAGTAAATACGAGCTGTTCAGCCTAAGGCGACAGAACAAAGGAGTGATTTCTTAGTTCAACGCCCTACTTTGAATACTCAAAGCCCAGAAATTTGCGAACCAATCTTAATATATCAAGCCGGGGAGAGCATAAGATTTTCAGAATTTTGTTGATGCGTAAAGCATTCAAACCTGCTATAAACAACCCACCCCCGGCCCTGAAGATTTGGCCCGAGAGAAAAAAAAGTAAAAAAATTTTTTTTGGGCGTTGGGCCCTGAAGTCAGGCCCGTGTGTGCTCAGACTTGCGTGCGGGCCAAGCAAGCCCATATACGGCCCGTGCGCATGCCCGTTGGCATGGGTCCAACCTAGACCGTGGACCCGATTTGCCCAAAAATCTCCAAATCAACCTTTTTGTCTCATTTCAATCTAATTTGATCCCACAAAAATCTAGAAAAATCCCTCGATATTCCTGAATGTTTCTGAAAACCAAATCCATCCTAAACGGTAATAAAAAAAATTCAAGTGACCCTTTTACTTCATTGAAAGTGGTTCAAAGTGTCCTTGTTTGGATCAATCCTTTCTCGAATTAAACTTAAGTCCCCCATGTTGAACCAAGCCTCTCTATATTTAACCAAATTGCTCCAAGTTAGACCCGAATATCTCAAATTGACCCAAACACACGCAATTCATAGCATTTAAGCCAAACCCAATTAAACTATTTCATACATGGTCCAACCATTGCTTCTATAGTTTGAATCAAACCAAAACTAAACCAGAATCTCATAACCCAAAACAAATTTAAATCCCAGAACTCATTTGAACTACGATATGGCTTGATCCCAAATACTTGGGTACGTAGGCAGCCCGAACATTGGGTTCAGCCACAATAAAAAAACACAAATTAAACCAAATATTTCTTGATATACTTTGAAAGTTAGAAAAAAGGTTGTTCTAGAGTCTAGGATGTAATTAAAGGCCAATGGCCTTGAATGAGTCCGTACCCTACAAAATAAAAACCCACAACAAATGGGTGAAATTGTGTTCGATTCCAGATTCTGCAAGATATACTACAGAGAGTCCCAATTTAGTCAAAAGGGGTAGAAGACAAACCTTGCACAGTCATCACTGTGCAAGGATAAGTCAGTCCCCGGTAAGATTCAGGATCTCAAGTTCCAAATTTTGGTTTCCAGAAGTGAAAGAAAAAGGGCAAAGATGGGTCTGAGGGCTCATGGCAGCGCTTGGGCGCAGTTTCCCGGCGTGTTCGTCCGTTTGAGAGCGTCTAAGGTGCCATGGCAGCACTCAGGCGCGATTTTCCGACAATATGGGCAATTTCCGGCGAGTTTACAACGTTTTCCAACGGCTAGGAGCAAATTTCCGGCGAAAAAGGCGCCATGGGCCGCACCCAGGCACGAGCCCAATGCGCCTGGGCGCTAGGCGAAACCCAAGGCGCCATGGGCCGCGCATGTGCACAAGCACAACACACATGGGCCGCGCCCAAGGCACTAGCCCAATGCACCTGCACACACACACTTCGTCCGGCCCGAAGCGTCCTAGCCCAATAAAAAAAAAGGGGGCGCTGGGCCACCCAGTAGGGCCGCCCACTATCTTACATTCTTTTATCTTACTATGCATATGCTGCATCTTTGTTTTTGCTTCAGTGAAATACATCAATGATATAACAACCATAAGCACATCTCTAATTCAACCATCCCACTCTACTTTTACGTGCAACATCTTATATTCCCATACTTATAGATAATTGATAATAAAAAAATAATGAAAAATCAATTGATTTTAGGGATCTATTGATCCTCAATTGCCAAGTTGTACCCATAAATTCAGTCTTAATAAGCTTCATTATTAACAGCATCCAAAAGGACTTTACCAACCAATCAAACCTTCCAACATCTCTTCCCCCCCCCCAATAAATGCATCCAAAATTAGAAATTGGAATAAAATAAATAAACAAAAATAACAAAATTTTTTCTGTTTGTAAGCAAATGAGTCATATGACCAATGTCTTACAATTAACTACTTATGACCTAGCTGTTTTAGCATTACATGCGGCATGAATATCCATGATAATCAATTCAATTTGCAAACTGACCAGTCTATCATCTATAATCTGCTCACAAAAGTTATGCAGTACAAACCAGTAAATTATCCAAATGAAAATGAAAAACAGTGAAAGATCAACATTATGCAGGTACAAAAACTTGAAATAGAGATCCATCAGACTAAATTTCATATAATATTACCTATTAAGAAAAAAACAATTCTCTTCTTCAGAAAAACACTTTCTACTCAAATATCCAGCTCAGAATCTACCAGCTGAGAATCTAACAGTTGTTCAGAGAAATCTTAAAGATCCCCCGCAGCTGTCTCAAACCTTTGTAAAATGTTCTAAGAAAATCTTAGTGTAGTTTAATTAGAAGCACGTATTTGGTTTTAATTGCTTGACTATCCTCTGAGACGCAGGCTAAAACAATGATCATAATAATATTCTTTAGAATCACTACAACCTTCTAGCTATAGCTCAAGAACTGAATTGCATAATATATTGGTGGTATAGAGGAAGAATGCATTCAGGCTCTTAAAAGGAATCACAATTAAAAATCCAGAACATCAAAAACAATCCTAAGGAATTTTCTCTGAATTTAGTCGAAAAAAAGAGTCAAAAAATATGATAATTCTACAGTACAGAGGCCACCAAGAAACTGATCAACGTTAGACTATGTAAGATAGAATCATTCACACAATCAATTTTCCACTACACAACCGAGAAATTTGATTGGGATGATTTTTATTGTCTCATCACTTCAAAGAAAATAGGAAAACTGATAACCTATTTGTAAACCTGCAAAAACATGTGCTTTCTTAAGGACAAAGGGAATCATGTGCACTAGACATCTACATAGCTACTCTTATAGTTAATCAAGCCCCAAAAGCTACAATTCTGGAAACACTATCCATCCAACTCCTTGTAGCTTCAAAAAATTTTCTCCTCTTTGACTTTCTTTCCAATCCAAGAGGACTTTTTATGGGTTAAGGAAGAAAAATATTCACTTTAAGGAGTTCTTTTAAACAAACAGTATGATAAGAACAGAACAATAACCTAACGGATTCCTTTACCATCAAGAATAACCGTGTTCTTCAATTTTAAATGAGAATCAGAACAGATTTCATCTTATATATGCATAAGCTTTGAAAACGTAGAACTTTTACCATCCCATACAAGTCAATTATCTCTATAACTATGTTTCCATTAGATTTCTTCATTCTACAAAAGGAAAACAACATTATTCTTAAAACTAGACCTCCCATCCTGTCTAAAATATCAAAGTCCAAACTCTTCATTGAAACCTCCTTCAACCCCCAGATACCCCTTTTCCACCTACCCAAATCCTCATTACACCCTTACAGCTTCAGCCTGGAAAAAGCTTTCTGTTCCCCAAAACCATAGGAGCTTACCAGCATATCAAGGTTCAGAAAGAAAGATAGTTTCGTTGACTTGGTATGAGACTCAAAGACAAGAATCACCAAGTACTATTTCAAAATACATAAAGAAATTATTTATGACCTGAAATATTTAAGGACATAAACAGGTCCAATCCTGTTCATTAGTGTCCAACAAAATTCACTCAAGAATCCAACAACTTATCACATAATTGAACTTTAGTATTATAGAAAAACAACTTATGTCAAAGCATGCAACAATTCAAAATGACAAAAATTACACGTCAGAAAACAACATATACCTAATAAAAGCATGAATCTTTTAAAGATCTACATCTTGAATATAGCATCTCCATATCTATAAATGAGCAGTACAGGAAACATTTTTTTGAAACACACATGTACTTATGAATCTTTCAAAAGATGTAAAAGAATGACTAAATTAGGAAAAACGTTTTCAAGAAAAAAAGTTAAGATAAAAGATAAATTGTGATGGCAGCACTGAAAATAATATGTAAACTCCATCAAGGAATGATATGATCTACATACAATTCCTTAGCAGCTAATAAGAACCAATATTGACCATAAAGACAAAATTGAAATACTCACCAATTACCATCAGAAGATCCATTACTACCATGATCACACTCCTCTTTAGCAAATTCTTCCAATAAGGCACGCTGATTTTCACTTACAGAACTGCAATAGAGGCAAAAGAGAAGATTATTCCTTTCTCCTACTTGATCTACAGCACACGGCCCTTAAGCAACAACAAGATTTGCAAAAAAAACTTATCAGAGCATCAATTCCGTCACATTGATTGGGAATAGACATGATTCCTTTGATTGTTTGTGCCATCATAGATGTTGTTATGCTCAAGTCTCCATGAGAGTAATTTTGACAATAAAATATAAATTTGGTAAACTAATCATACCAACAAAAGTCACAGACAACACGTCTTCAAGAAAATTGCTATTTCAAATTAATGACACATATACACAATGAGTTTCCTATGCATATATAATATAATATTATCCTTAACCATACCCTAACTGTGCACATGTGCTTTTGGGTGCCCAACAAGAAATCCCATTTAATGTTTTTAGGTAGTTAGGCTCTCCACAAACAATCACTTTCATGACATGCTAGTAGACATTCAATAAGGCCAATATTGAGTTTTGTTACAGCATTACAAAAAAGCATTATTACAGAATTTTAAAACAGTTAATCACTTGGAGGCTTGAATAGATAGTTATATCCATCTGGAGCCCCACTATCCTTAAAACATTAGATAAGTTTCCTTGATAGGCTTAACCGACATACTATGTATCATCAAATAGAAGTGTGTGTAAAAAACTCAACCACTCGTATATATCTACACACTCATACTGGCATTCTGAATATAAATTTTGGTTGGTAAAAGGGAAAATATGCTTTGCAGCTCCATTAAGTTAATTTTTCATGAATAGAAAATACGTATAAAGGGCAAAATGGTCTTAATTCATCAAAGGACTTATTCCTGCATGTCTAACCCAAAAAATATTAGACGAAGATGGTGAATTACAGGACAGGTAGTCTTCAGTATGATAAGAATATGAAATTCTTTCACATAATGGTGAATGCAAAATAAAAAAATCATTGGACCTTCAGAAAGGGTGAGGAGCATGCTAAGAAGAAAGTGGAGAAACCTATTCCAAACCCTATAAAGACCATGAAATTTCCAAGCTGTCGAGGCCCACCACCATATCCACCATCATATCCAACTGGTTGGCCTCCCCAACTACTACCTCGTGCATTGACTGGTCCATAACTCCCATAACTACTTGGAGGGGCATCATAGGATGGCGGATATGAATTGGGGCCACCGGTATAGCTGCTGGGAGGAGGAACTGCCTCTGTTTCATAATTACCACTGTACAAATTCGGTGGTGGTAGATGATTCCCACCAGGTCCACCATAAGATGCTGCTATAGGTGGAAGAATCGGATTGTAACTGCTATCTTCTCTTTCTTGACTACCATAGAAACCCGCTCTACCAGCACCTCCACCACCATAATTAACAGTTCTACCACCTTGGTTCCTACCATAACCCCCACCACTACCAACACCACCACCTTTGTTATAACCATCACGCCCACTAATCCCACCACCATAATCACTAGAGCCTTCAGGAGAAAGGGCTCCGCATTTGTTACACTCAACTCTTCTTGCAAAGTTCAGATTCCCGCAGCTACATCTGCAAAACCAGTTTCAAGACGCTAGTTGAAAAGAGTACAAACAAAAAAGGAGAGAGAAAAAAAAGGGACGAGAACAAAAATCTAGAAGACGAAATAGAATGATGGAATAAATATCAGTACCAAGTTAGCATGTCCAACGGAGAGGAAACCCTAGGGCAATCAAATCAAAGAAGAAATGACTCTACCTGAGATTAGGGCAACGCCGATCGCCTTCTCTACCGCTGCCACTGCGAGCACCACCGCTATTACCGCCACCACCACCTCCGCCACCACGATCTCCTCCCTGATATCCGCCACCACCGCCTGCAAAACAAGAGGGAACATAACGCTGTAGTGGAGGAAAAAAAACAAAGAATATATGCAAACCATTCACATAAATTTGGGATGAAAACAAAGTGATTCCAATATATGGTGCCTTAACTTAGCTTAACCCAAAAAGAGAGAGTGCCGGTCACGCCCAAAAAGGAAGAGTTAGAGCTACTGGTTTGCGGATCAACTGATAAAAAGACCTCTCAACTCAGATCTCAAACAACACACAAATAGGTACAGGTGGTTGATTGTACTACTTGGGCATTTATTTTGCGAAAAACCCAAAATCAAGCAACAAAACAAGAAGCAACATGGTTCATCAATTCAATAAGAAAAACAGTCCAAATGATCAAATGAAGAGAGAATAAATCTTCATTTGTTGAAATCAAACAGTAAATACGAGCTGTTCAGCCTAAGGCGACAGAACAAAGGAGTGATTTCTTAGTTCAACGCCCTACTTTGAATACTCAAAGCCCAGAAATTTGCGAACCAATCTTAATATATCAAGCCGGGGAGAGCATAAGATTTTCAGAATTTTGTTGATGCGTAAAGCATTCAAACCTGCTATAAACAACCCTTGTTCCGGTCTAAGAAATCGAACGAAACCGAACTGGTGCGTTTGGTTTCTCAGACCAAACGACCTCTCTTAAAACTTCAATCCGAAACAAGAAAATGTTCTTTAAAGATTATAGAACAAAAGAAAAACAGAAATTTAATGAAAGGAAATCCGATTGAACCTGTTGGAGATAGCGTTTAACTTGGCTCACAGCTTTCGCAGCACGGACAGCAGTGCCCTTTCCTTGTAGGAGAAGTTTAAATCGGACAATGAGAACTTGGTTTCTTCTTCTCTTTTTTGGACATCGAACCTACTCCTTTGATTGCAGGTTTTTTCTTTTCTCAAACCCTTCTTTCCCAACTGGAAGACCACCCCCAAAAGACCTCCCTCCCCCCCTTCTTTTTTCTCCCCCTCCTTCCGTCCTTTTCTTCTCCTTTTTTTATTTTTTTCTTTTCAATTGGTGTTTTGCTTTGTTTTTAGGATCTACAAAACTGAAAAGTAAATGAAAGATTAGGAACTGGGAAAATTGAAGGCAGATAACAAGATACAAGAAACCACTCTCTCTCTCTCTCTCTCTCTCTCGCTCTCTCTCTCTCTCTCTCTCAAAGGGAAAAAAACACACAAAGAAAAAAGAAAATTCTTCCTTCCTCCTCCATTGATTACACTTTGGTGATTGTTTCCTTCTTTTGCTATGTTCTCACCCTGACATAAATCACATGAACATTTCAAATGAATCAATCCATGATGTTAAGTTCTTGTGTTCTTTATATTCTATCATCAAGATAAAATGCTTATAGAAATTTTGGAAAAATAATGGATTTATATCTGTGTGATGGCTTGAATTTTATTTACATCATGCTTAATTAGGCCCCTCATAAATATGCTCCTTAAGAAAAGGCCCACAAATCTAATTAACCAAGTCAAGCATTATCTTGGAATTACCTGAACAATAAGCTCCTGATGAAAGTTCATGAGCAACAAGGATTATCTTGGGTTCTGCACATGACATAAAAATAAAAACAATAAGTCCTAGACACATGAAATAGTTAAGACTATGTATGTTGGCATTTTTTTAGTACCTGTCCCATATGCGAAAACATCATTTTTCTCATCTCCTCCATCTGTTGCTGCAAAGCAACAGTCTTTTCCTGCATCTGTTGCTCCATTTGTTGCTTTACTTGTTGCACCCGTTCGTTAACTCGTTCCTCCAATCGTTCCTCCATTTGTTGCTCCACTTGTTGCTTTATTTGACATATTTGTTGCGTCATCTCCGCATCTCTACTATGCAGTTGCTCCTCCAAGCTGTTTACTTTTTCTTGAAGCATGGTTACTTCAACTGGTGAACTAGAAGGACCATAGTTGCTTGAAGATGAGCCCCATATTTTAGTGGGAGTAGGGCCCAATCCATATCCTCTAATTCGACCATGTCTTTCAGGACCCATAACCTTCGAAAACACATCATTTCGACCAGTTGTGTCTTGTGAACCCTCTTCAATCAATTCACGCATTTGTCTCTGAAGAAAAATTTATAAGAAGAAACATTGTTATTGTTCTATATGACCAATTTAATATTCAAAAATATAGAAATAATTACAAGAACATTTTCGATTTGAATTTAAAATGCAATTACTTACTATTTTTTCAGAGGCATCCTCATTTACTGGTGTATTGTCCTTACGAGAGTGTGTTTTTATAAACATTTCAACTCGCGTCGGCGAGGCTTGGGTTGAGCTTGACTCAATCTAAAAACATTATGGGCAATTAAAATATAGTTAAATATTCTACGAAGAAGAAAACATAGTTATCCAAAATGTAGATTTCTATTTTTGAGTTTGCTAAAAAAATTACTTTACCAATGATAATCTATATACCTCACGTTGCCGTACATTCGCAAACGTGGTTGAGCCAGTTGTATGTTGCAACTTTTGCTTTGATCGATTATTCTTGTTTCTTTCACACCGCTCCTACAATACACCAATTGACTATTATAAATGCTTGAAACTAACATAAATTATAAAAAGTATAGACTTGCCCTTTGTAATTAAACTCATACATATCTAGTGCACTTATTTTAAATTCGTCAATGATTTCATACCTTCCCAGCCGGTGAATTCCAGAAGTGGATGAGAGCAAGCCACTGTTCTTCTAAAACATCATGTGGCTTTGCATCATACCTCTCTGCATCAGTCTCAAAAGGTTCGTAAAATTTTCGCTTCAAATCGGCCTTGTAATCTCTCCACTTTTTATTAAGAGACTTCATCACATAGTCTTTCAAACTCTCATTTATGTCAAATTTGGCCTTCATTACCCAAAATAAAAACAAAGAAAAAGATTGTATTAATTTATGCATAATAAGGACATGAAAAAAAAATGTAGTTAATAAAAAAAATAAGATACCAATCAACTAGATCTTTACCTCGATGCGCCTCCATGCTTTTTCCTTGTCTTCATCATTCACATCGTGCCACTTATTAAAAAAAAGAGGCAGCAAATGATTGTCCCTTGCCAATGTCCCACAAAAATTATTCAATTTGGAAGCATTGGGGCCAACTGGTTGCCCTCTATCATTCACAGCAACCGGGATTTTTTGGCCATCCGGAAGCCCATACAAATCTAAACATCGTGTGGGGCCTCGTACTTTCCGTTGAGAGCTACCCTCCATCTATAGTTTACACATAACATAATGTCATAAGAACCAAGAAAAAGATATAATGAGATCAAAATCTAAGACTTAAATATATACAAGAAAATAATATGGCATGACACATCAAACAAATAACAGTTTGAGATACATGGGTTTCATTGAGAAGGAAAAGACAAAATACATAAATAAATATGCACCGAAATTTCGGCAACACCTCCCTTAAAATGGAAGGGGTGACCAAGCCCAAATAGGTCCCAAAATCAAATAACCTGCAATAAAAAATCTATATACCATTCATACATCTAATTCCCACCCCCAATTTCAGTTATTCAATTCCTTTTCATCCATGCAAAAAGGTGCTATATAAGTTTTGAACTATATAAATATTTCAGAAATTGAAAAAAAGTGCTATATAATTTGAGATACTCCTGCAGCTCTTTTGAAGAAGAAGCCAAGAACCCATCAAGGTCTTCTCTTTTTTCTCTCTTTTCTTGGAGGCTTGATAAGATCTAATGGTTCAACTAAACTAACCGTACAATACTACATGTTGGAAAGAAACAAAGAAAGAGCAAAAGGAAAAAAAGAGCGGAAGCAAAGGTCAAAAGAAAGAATGAAAAGGCTGCTCTTGCTGACAATAGAAGGTGAACCAAAGACCCAAAGCAATTTCTGCACGAAAATCATCACCATCATGATTACGAGATTATCTTGACCAATATTCTTATACTTTTTTTTATATCATTTTTCTTGATTTGAAACAGAAAGAATCCAAAGGTTTGTGCAAATTGCAAAGAGAAACCTTTGATAATAGTTACATTGCTATGTATGTGATTTGTCTCCTTTTCAAAAAATGGAAAGAAATCTGTTTTATAGTTATTAACTTCATTGTTTCCATCCCTTTCTTAGTATTGTTCTAGTTAATTTTGGGATAAATTAAAGTAGAACATGGGATAGCAATAATATCATGATGCATATTGATTTAAAGGTATATAACTGGTATGGCTATATGCAAGACCTAACAGTCAAATGGTCCAGAATTTAGAATGGTAATCAAGAACGTGGACTGCTTGTTTAATGAGGAGTCATTTGACTAAACTGTCTAGCTTAATTAGTATGAATTTGGTTCTAGACAACCATAAAACCACCATATATAGAGCTCTAGAAAAGAAAAAGAATATTTCACTTGTTTCTATGTAGCCCATGTTCTATTTTACATGATTTAATTTAATAAATGTATCCTAACATTTCTGGAGAGGAAAAAAAATAAAATAAAAGCCCTAATATCAGAAGGAACAACTCCCGTAGATGGTATATTTAATTCTTTTTCGAAAACAGTATAAGTTTTGTTCAGAAGTCTAAACCATGAAGGTTTCCCCTACTCTTGTGTCGTACGGTATATGCAGGAGATTAAAAACTAGGTTTTAATATTAGCAACTGCTGTCCTTTGTTTTTTCTTTTTTAAAATTATGCTTAAAAACTCCTCTAGTGTCTAAATATTCGTCACACATACTGCATTCCTCATTCTTCAATGGCGTTTGCTTTCCCAATGCTGTCCTTTTTCACACTGTCATGTTGACAATTAGTTCTTCCTCATCATCCAAACTTTAGTCTTTGATTTTTATTTCCTCATTTTTTTTCCACCTCGTACCAGTTGAACCACTTCTCATTCTTGCATATATACTTTGTTGTCTTTTAGATTGAGCTGATTTTATTGGAGGACTATAACATGGTCAGATCACAACAAGAGATCCATTACAAGGCCCGAAATAAACAGCTTGGAATCAGATGCTGCTACTATGGTGATGAGTGTGCCTTTTGGTTGTTAGCATCTTGGCCTTGCACCTCAAAGGCCACTCATGCATGGGTTTCGTTGTGTCTTGCCAGAAAGGGAAGATGAAGCAAAGATGGGTTTGGTTAGGATTTCTTTTGAGAAGTTGGGAATTTGTGATAGTAGTAATGGAATTCACATTTTAAGACCCACAGTGCCTCTGATTTCAGTTATAGAGAAAGAACATCTCTTTATTGTTTTATTATATTCTTGATGACAAGCTTTTCCTCGAGTGTAAGAGAATATAGATGAGCTTAAACCCTTTTATAATATAAGAGAGAGAAAGAGTAACGTGCTCGTTAACTTTTCTTTTAGATTGGACGTGCATGAAAGAAAGGAAAATCAACATGGGGTTGAAGTAGTTTCAACGTAGTTTCTCAAGGTTAAGGGAATAAAGAGAGAGCAAGATAAAGAGGAGACAAGAATAACCTTTAAGTTTTAGAATGACCGATGTCTCCCGCCTCTATGGTACATCTTATTTGTATTTTTTTTGGGTTTTTCTCTGTGTTGAAGCAAGTTGATATTAAGTTCCAAAACCCCTCTTTTGAAAGAAACTACATACAAGTATTCATATTAAACGACGAGGTAGCGAACTGTTGGTTGTCTTTTGATAAGGAGGCAAACCCATTTAATTTCAGGTGTTGAGGCTATAGCCCAATGGGACATCTATGAGTTTTAGATCTTACCAAAGGAACTGATAAATTTATGCCTACTTTTATAATGATTTTTCCATGGAGATTCACTGAGTTATTTTGAAGTGGTTTAATTTGTTTCAATCACACAAAGGAACTAAAACTAAACCCTTTGAGTTTTCAGACTAGTCCTGCCAAGAATATCTGGTTAATTAATTACTAATAGATAAAAGGCTGAGTTTTGGAATCCTAAACAGTGAAGCAACAGAATTCTTATCAGAATCTAAAATCCCATTTTGTGTTGAATATTCAGAGTGTGTTGAGGTCAGCTTCACTAATCAATCTGCACTCAGTTATTATTTTTTTTTTTGGTTATTTTCAAAAAAGTGTATAAGTATAGTAATACTGTAGAATCAAAATAATGTTCATAAGAATTAATAAATTAAAAAAAAAAATCAAAGCATGCATTCACTGATTCTGAGGGTGATTTGGGTCATTTCACCAAGTGTTAGAGAAACCTGACACAGATGTTGAGATGCTTTGTTTTGCTATTTGCTTAAATATCCAAAAAGAGAGCAGGAAAAGGAAAATCTTGTAAGGGAGTGTGTGGAGAATAGAATGTCTTTGGGGAGTGGGGTGGGGGCGTTGGGGAGAGTACTGTCTCTTTCCACATGCAATAAGAGAAAAGCATGGCATGTCTAGTTCACTCCAAAAAGTTAATATTCAATTCTTTCACTTTATGGAAGATTTTGTATGCTTTTAGAAGAAGGAACATTGTTATTAATGTGAGGATTTCTTCATGTGCAGATTTGTCATGTAAAGAAGTTGCAGGAAGAATTGTGTAGTGCAGGGAGAATATTAAAACATGGTCACAACCCTTTTCTTTGGATTCTACTTCAGATCATTTTTGCTAGCTACTTTTCACTTAACCCCACCTCTTAAACTTTCAACACATTTTAATCACATTTTAGAGCTTTTGTGGAAATTTTAGTTATCAGTACAAAACCTAAAAATTTAAACATTGTAATGAAGGAGATTTAGTTCCAGCCATATACATGCATGAGTAGAATGGATTCTTGATATCTCTACAATCTGATAATTGAGAAATAGCTAGTGATGAACAGCTTTTAATGTAGATCCACTATATATGACTAGCCGCCAGATTTGGTTCAATTACCAAGGGTTCACACTAAGTGTATGTATATACAATGTGAATATGGGAGATTTGGGCCTAACAATCGACACTTTATGCAAACCGACAAACTGCTTTCACTTCAATGTTTCCTCAGGGAATCTTAATTTGCCCATTTCTTTATTACTCTTTATTAAGCCATGACTGTGAAATTTGTGATTGTTGAGGATATTGACAAGAATTACAGATGCCCTCAGCAGTAGTTTTATGTAGTAGTACATATTACATAACATCACCTTTTAAAAGCATTCAAATTAAGGTCAGGCACAAGAAAGTCTGTTTAATATATAAAGGGGTCCCATGAATAATAATAAGTATCCAGGATTCTCCTAGCTTTCTGAATTGGTTTTCTTGGTTCTTATATTCTATTTACTTTGCTAGCAAGTAAATAAGTAAACAAATAATAATTTCGTGACAAATGATAAAAATTATGATTATGGTATCATATCAACACAAGTTCTGCTGTATAGAGAAGTATGGGCTTTGTTTATCAATTTGTCATGCTTCTACTAGAAATTTTATTTCTTCATGATCCTATTTCCTCTCCAAATATATGAAAGACCTGACGGCGGCTTCAAGGAATATTCTTCTAAATAGTGAGGTAAATGAAAAACTATATTTCCAAACTTTGGCTTTTATTGTATAATAACTTGAGAATGCTGCTAAAAAGCCAAAAGAGCAAACCGGCAAACCAATAACCATTGAATCCAGTATAAAATGAAGTTACACTTACTTTAGTTCCAATAGGGAACATGAAATCAAGACGATAAAGATGACAGTACCCAGAAACAAGTCCCTTGGTTTACCCTTGAAAGCAAGTGTATTAATTAAATGTATCAATAAAGTAACAATTTACACTTCTCCCAAAAGATAAAGGCATACAAGTAAATATAATCTAAAAAAAAGAAGAAAAGAAAAGAAAGAAAGATAGTATCCTAATCAGAATCTGATCCCTCGATCGGAAGATCATTTTGCTCGAGAAGCAAATGTGGAGGTGCATCAACGGTTGCAGCGGGCATATCTTCCCTCGCCCAATTAACACTATCATCAATGCTTTGTTCAAGATCGTTGAATATTTGCGCTCCATATGGCTCACTCTCAACAATTGAATCCCCATCTCCATTCATATCAAACAAGTCCCTTGGTTTAGTCTTCATAACAATATTCCAATCTTCATCAATAGGATCTTGCACGTAGAAAACCTGCTCTGCTTGGGATGCCAACACAAATGGTTCATCTGTAACTTGCTGACCGGAACACAATAATCGATTGAAATTTACAAGTGTAAACCCAAACTCATCAATTTTCATTCCTTTTCCATGTCCTCCCACATCAACCCAATCACATTTAAACAATACAAACTTAAGGCTCTCAGAATATTTCAATTCGATTATGTCTGTTAAACGACCATAATAGGTTAAGTTGCCTGTCATCGGGGCTTTGTCCTTGGCACTTGCATAGCTCGTAGTAGTTGCATTGACTGCAACACCACTATTTTGACTTTTACCCCATTTCTCTTTCTCCATTGTACAAAACCTATATCCATTAATGGCATACCCCTTAAGCCTATTTGCTATAGAATATGGGCCTTGGGCAAGCAATTCAATTTCTTCTGGCAACATCCTTTTGGCACTTTTCAACATGTCAACCTATTTAAAGGGAAATAGTTTAAAAATAAATTTTAAAACTAACCTACAATAATTAATGATCATAACATAACTTTTAGTTAGGATCATAACTTACATGACTCTTAAACCAATCGGTGAATTTTTCATTTTGCAACTTCTGTAATTCACGAGGACCTACTCTGGGATTCTCCATCCGAAGATTTCTACTATGTTGCCTACAAAGATGATGAAAGTTGGTTACCGAAGGTAAAAATAAAATTGTAATAAGTATACAACGATTATACTAAGCATCAGCATCTTACTTTATATAGTTTGCAACCTTCTCGTTATTGAATGTGACATAACGATGAGCTTGCATCCATTCAATGTGGCTCAACCTAAATGGTTCAACACCTCCAATCACACTTTCATCACATGTCCTCACAGGCCGATTTAATCTTGTTTCAACTTCTTGAAAGTATCTTGAACAAAATGTAAGGCATTCTTCTGCAATATACCCTTCAGCAATTGACCCCTCTGGTTGGGCTTTATTACGCACATATGACTTCAGAGTACAAAGATACCTACATTGTAAACAATTTTTCTTTACTAAGTAAAAGCAAAAGTATAATCTAACTAGAAAATTGATTGATATAAATTAAAAACACACCTTTCTATAGGATACATCCATCTGTAATGGACAGGCCCCCCCACCATTGCCTCCGCTGCCAAATGAATGGGTAAGTGCACCATAACATCAAAGAATGCAGGAGGAAAGATCCTCTCCAAGTTACAAAGAATTAGTGCCACGCGCTTGGTCAGCTGCCTTAATTCATCAACTTGGCATGTTTTGGAACATATTCCACGAAAGAAGTTACTTAATTCTATTAGCACAGATGCAACATTTTTCGACAACACCCTTCGAATAGCAATCGGCAAAAATTGTTGCATTATAACATGGTAGTCATGGCTTTTGAGCCCATATATTGTACCCTCTTTCAAATTAACACGTCGTGCTATATTAGATGAATAACCATCAGGGACTTTCAAACTCTTCAACACTTTTAAAAATACATCTTTCTCAGCTCTATTCATTGAGAAGCATGCAGTAGGTAGGGATGCTTTGCTGCTATCACCATGCAAATATGGATGAAGTGCGTGTCTTACACGCATGTCTACCAAATCAAGACGTGCCTTTAAACCATCCTTTGATTTTCCTTCAATATTCAATAAAGTCCCAAGCACATTATCACAAAAATTCTTTTCAATGTGCATCACATCCAAATTGTGTCTCAATAGATTATACTTCCAATATGGCAATTCAAAAAATATACTTTTTTTCTTCCAATTGTAAGGCATAGTAGTATCCCTGGTGCTTTTTTGCTGTTTCCCCACCTTCTTGCCAAAAGTATGCATGGTGCCTTGTAATTCCTCCAATATATCAAACCCATCCAATGGAATTGGAGCTTCTCTAGTCTCTTGTGTACCATCAAAAGACTTTTTTTGTTTTCGGAATCTATGATCAGGTGATAAGAAACGACGATGTCCCATGTAACATTGTTTTCTCCCATTACTCAAATAACGACTACAAGTGTCCTTATGACAAGAAGGACATGCAAATCTCCCTTTGGTACTCCATCCTGACAACATTGCATAACCTGGAAAGTCACTGATGGTCCACAATAGGCCTGCATGTAATTTAAATGTTTCTTTCCTTGAAGCATCATACGTGTCCAATCCAAAATCCCATATTTCTTTTAATTCATCTATTAACGGCCTCAGATAGACATCAATGTCATTACCGGGGCTAGATGGGCCTGGTATAAGACATGAAAGTATCATGTTAGGTTGCTTCATGCACAACCATGGCGGCAAATTATACGGTATCAAAATCACAGGCCATGTGCTGTGGGTGATATTCATTGTCCTAAAAGGATTGAACCCATCACTTGCTAACCCAAGTCTGACATTTCTACTGTCCTTAGCAAATTCTGGGTTCATGATGTCAAAGGATACCCATGCAGGAGAGTCAGCAGGATGCCTTAATCTTTCATCTTTAGTACGACCCTCATGATGCCATCTCATGTCGGAAGCAAGCTTGGGTGACATGAAAAGCCTCTGGAGACGCGGTTTCAGAGGGAAGTAACGTAGAATCTTTGCCGGCCTCTTCTTTCTTTTCTTTTCGGAATTACTATCCTCAAACTTCCATCTCGACATGCCACAAGTTCCACATGACTGTTTGGTAGCAGATTCCTTCCAATATAACATGCAGTCATTCGGGCATGCATCAATTTTGTCATAATTAAGCCCTAAGTCAGATATAATTTTCTTTATTTGTGAAAAATTATCCGGCAACGTCGACCCATCTGGGAGTAGCTCCTTCAACAACTCCAAAAATAAAATAAATGTCTTGTTGCTACATCCACCTAGACACTTGATATGAAATAATCTAAGTATGCAAGATAATTTTGTGTGCCTCTTACAGCCAGGGTACAACTCCTGCTCAGAATCACGTAATAACTTCTCAAACCTACTGACATCAGAATTAGGTTGAATATTTGTTCCATGTGACATACTGTCTGTTTCTGTTGTCAAGTTATGGGCCCTCAAAACATCATTCACCAAATCCCCCATTTCAACACCCATACTATGATCATCCGGTGCAACGTAATTTACGTCATCCCTTGCTGAATTTTCAGAATCTACATCCTCTCCATGATAGAACCATATCTTATAGCTTGGATCAAATCCATCACAAACCATATGCTCGAACACTGTATCCTTGGTTTGGTACAACACATTATTGCAATTCGGACATGGGCACTTCAACCTTCCATCAATAGTTGCTCCACGGAAACATGCTCGCTCAATAAAACCCTTTGCCCCTTCCTGGTATTCTCGACTACACCTGTCTCATCAAATTAAAAACTTTAACTTTAATTTGTGTGTGAACACCATAAACAAAATTAAATTAATGACTTACAGGTGTAAATACCTATGCTTATGAATCCAACTCCTATCCATGATGTAGTAGTCCTTTTCAATAACCCAAACTTTTTTGCTGATTGGAAAAAAATATTCTATAAAAATAAAGACCAACATAAGGTTATGATTTCAGTAAAAAGATGTTATAACCTTATCATAATCTAGCATTTCAGTTATATAAGACAAAGAAAGAAATTCAAAATGCCTCGTGAAGATAAATTAAATTATAAAAGAAAAAACGAAATAAGAAATATCATTAAATTCTTGGAGAATCTAATTTTGGGTGTGACACCTACAAGCTTCCCTATGAATTGCGGGTGTTTATAATCCCATCCAAACCAAATTAAAGCAAAGCAAACTTGTCTAGTAATTACGAAGTTATCTTAATTACTAGACAAAAACAAAATTACAAGTCCTAATCAATAAGGACGAGCCCAAAATTTTGGCTGCACCTCCCCGAGTGCGACATCTTTCCCGTTGGATTGCAGTTGGGGAACTACTAACTCCATTAGCATCGGCAGGGCTGGAGGATTGTCATCTATTGAAGGAGATTAGGATAAAGGTTGAAGGTGACTGCAGGAGGAGGCCTAAACCATCCCAAGCTGAATTTGGAGTAAGCTCTCTCTCAGTTGCATTCGGATTCAGCTCACTTGCTCAAAATTCAGCTTGGGATCGTTTAGGCCTCCCCCTGCAGTCACCTTCAACCTTTATCCTAATCTCCTCCAACAGATGGCAATCCTCCAGCCCTGCCGATTCTAATGGAATTAGTAGCTCCCCAACTGCAATCCAAAGGGAAAGATATCGCAATCGACCCCAAGTTATACTCTGAAACCAATTACCATTGATTTGAATCAGTGAACAATCTCCATCCATTGAGTATCTGCATTTCTTATTGTTATGACCGTTCCTGAGCATCTTCCAAGCTATCCCAAATACAATCATGCGAAAAGACTTGAGCTTGGAGAATTCTCTGGACAAAAGAATCCTAATTCTCCAGTTCCTCTCCCAGTTGCGCTATACAATTTTCTCTTTTTTT
This sequence comes from Buxus sempervirens, assembly GCA_947561395.2. NCBI lineage: Eukaryota > Viridiplantae > Streptophyta > Magnoliopsida > Buxales > Buxaceae > Buxus > Buxus sempervirens. The sequence continues at coordinate 5,506,763 of OX387191.1, read as the reverse complement.
GCTTTTTTCTTTCTTTTCTTTTTTTTTTTTTTTTTTGATAACACCAAAGAGGTTTTAAACCCTCCACCTCGGAGGGAGCACACCCTCAAGCCCCAAGCCTTGACCACTAGGCAGTGCTGTGGCTTCCCGGGTACCCCAGTTGCGCCATTCATTTTTCTCTCTTTTTTTTTTTTTTATAAGTTTGGGGATATCCCGGAAAGGAAGTGGAGAATTAGGATTCTTTTGCCTAGAGAATTCTTCAGGCTCAAGTCCTTTCACATGTATGATATCATCGTTAAGAATCCTTTCTTCCTTAGACGCATTGGAGGCTAACTTGAAAGATGCTCAGGAACGGACCCAACAATAAGAAATGCAGATACTCCATGGATGGAGATTGTTCACTGATTCAAAATAATGGTAATGGGTTTTGGAGTATAACCTGGGATCGATTGCGATATCTTTCCCTTTGGATTGCAATTGGGGAGGAGGATTGCCCTCTGTTGGAGGAGATTAGGATAAAAGTTGAACGTGACTGCAGGGGCAGGCCTAAACCATCCCAAGCTGAATTTGGAGCAAGTGAGCTTAATCCGAATGCAACTTAGAGAGAGCTCACTCCAAATTCGGCTTGGGATGGTTTAGGCCTCCCCTGCAGTCACCTTCAACCTTTATCCTAATCTCCTCCAACAGAGGGCAATCCTCCAAGGCCCAAGACCAAGCTCAATCCAAGGCATTACATCTTTAGGATGGGGAGAGAGAGAGAGAGAGGTGCAACTGGCCGCCCTTCAATGAGAGAGAGAAAGAGAAGTGCAACTGGACCTTAATATCTAGTGATTCCTGATATAGCCACTTCTATTAAGGGAAGCAATTGAGTCAAGTGTCAACACAAGAAGATGCCACCTTATTAAAATGAATAATTGTTTCTCAAAAAACAAATAGATATTCTTCTTGAGATCGAGAAGAGATAGAGCTCCTTCTTAAACTATAATGGTAGCTCAAGATTTTTGTTTGTGTATTGAAATGATACATTTGAGTCAAAATCATTAATATCTATGTATTGCATTTAGGGTTTCATTCACAACGCACAGTGACCATTTACTCTTACATGTCGATGGTATCAGGCTTGCCTTAGCCTGCCAAACATATCCTATTTAATTAGGGTTTGGCTTGGTAACCAGAGGTTGGATGGGCTGGGTTTCAACAAGGCAAAATTGATATTTAGTGACACTTATTAAAAGTGATTCAGATTCAATCCAATTATCTATAATTATAAATTGGTGATACTTTTCCAATATATTTAAAATTGAATGTCATTACACTACAAACTTGGACACTAATAAGTTCAACCTCTTTGGAATCTAGCTTCTGATTGAACCCACTATAGATAGATTATATCTAAGACTATTAGACAAGGCCTAGCCGGTGAATTAAGGGAGGGAAGATCAGTAACTCACTTTGTTAATTGCCATGGGTAGAGAGTATAGACAATGATAATGTGGTCTTGAGCATGGTAGGGCTGATTTGAGCAGATGGAAAGAGATGATTTCTGAATGTTTGATTGGACTGGCCTCAATGATAGCAATTTTCTCTACAACCCTATGAATGCCTTTTTCTTGGTAGAAGCACAACAGCATATGTGGGTCATTCAAAAATTAAAATGAATCACTGACATAAAGTTCCAATATATATTGACCTCATGAATACCCTTTTCTTTGTGAGGTCTATCGATACGAAGGGACTAGGCTTCCAAAGCAAATGATAAAGGGATATAAAGACAAGGGGTCTCTCCTATGAATACCTCCAAACGATTGAAAGGACTTTAGAGGCCCACCATATAATCATATCTGAGAAAGATGGCTGAGCATCACAACATCAATAAACTTGACAAAAGGGGAGTCTCACTGTTGTAGTAGATCACATTTTCTTTCCACACACGCACAAAAGAAAAAGCCTATATAGGTTTACTCACTCACAGAACTACCCTTATCCCATCACATGTGATGCGGTAGGCCTCGCTCACATGCCAATGGCTGGATACACACATGGGGCTGGAAATCTCTAACTACAGAGTTTTTCACCGCTTAATTGCTCATGAATAACTATAGAACTATAATCACTTTATTGAGTTGCTTTTGACAGAAATCCTATAAACGTAAACCAACCTAAGAGATCCAGAATACCTATGTCGTAGCTTCTACTAGCAAAGCTGTTAAGAAAACCATTTCAATTTATTTAGAGTTTAACAATTAACTCAGAAAGTTTCTTATCTAAAAACCCCCAAATCCCACACAAAAATTAAAATTTCCCCCACTTTTGCCAAAATTTTGACAGCACCTCCCCTAAAATGGAAGGGGTGACCAAGCCCAAATAGGTCCCAAAATTAGATAACCTGCAATAAAGGGGTGACCAAACCCAAATAGGTCACAAAGGAGACATGAAATCACTTTATTGAGTTGCTTTTGACAGCAATCCTATAAATGTTGACCAACCTAAGAGAGCATTCCTTGAGGCACATATAAGAAGAATTATTGAATGATATTAGTTCATATATAGTCACAAGTTTTCACTTCAATTACTTTACATAAACAAATGCCTATTAACACAGAACCGCAACCAACTAGTAAGAATCACACTCATATCTTCTTATAATATCTGATAAAATATGTCCATCAAATAATTTGAACCCATCAACATCCCTTGAGCACATGGAACATGCTCAGGTGCAACAGCTTGTAGGGTCACAAGTTCTAGAAACCTAAATGATGAAAGAAGAGCCATAAACATAACCATGCAAACGTGGAAAAGATAGCACAGGCATAAATTATACTGATTTTGCCAGCACTAAAAGAACCTCATTAATAGTAACGCAAAAGAAAAGAATTAGTTTCATAACATAAACATCATATTTGCATATAAACACCAGAAAATGAACCGAATAATAAAACCTAATAAATATATCCTTCAATATCATAGGTACTCACCGAAAAAGGAACTGTGACTGTTAATCCCTCAACTGCTTCAGCACCCCACCCTTTTGACACTAGTCAGCCTTAATATGCAACAAATATGCAATCTTTTTTTCTCTTTCTTTTTTTTTTTGGTTTTGTTTTGACCAAGAAAATTCTGCAGAAGCCAAGTCCTCAAGTACTGCTCCAAAGTTGATGCATAACAATAAAGGACTTATTAGAAAATGATCCATGCAAGAAGAATGGATTACATAAGCTAAAAAATAATAAAATAATACTCACTCAGAAAGAAACTGTGGTCGTAATTCCTTATCTATAGCTTTTCCGGACCTTTTGATGCTAACAGCCTTAATACGTAACACAAGTGCAATCTGTTTTTGATTTGACAAAGAAGAAACTATATGAGCCAGAGCCTAAAATACTGCACCAAATAATGTATGCATAAATCCACAGACCTACAAATCTTGTAGAAATACAGCTTTAAAATAAAGCATCAACAGCTACCAAGTCCAATTCCCAATCAAAGAAACTCATCTAAAACACATATTCTAGAATTGAATTCATTTTATTGAACCTCTGCATCCCATATCAATGCACTACCACTCACAGCAACAGAACCGTAACTTACACAAAAAATCTGAGAAAAACTGGAATCAACATGTTCTACTCATACTGGAGTAGCCAACAGCAGTATAATAGCATCAAGACTATCAAATGTAAGCAGAAAAACAAAATTCAGAGTTCACTAACGACAGCTATATATTCAAAATCCCAGGACATAAAATATGCAAAAGAAAGGTTTTTTTTTTGGGTTACATAAAAGATGGGTGTGCAAAATTTTGGGTTTAGACCTCCCAAATGCAGTGTTTATCCGAGATTTTTAAAACCAAACGAAGGACCTTGATGAGCAGTTTGGATGGGTTTATGTTAATTCCAAAAGTTCTGAAATCTCTGTCATTTTATTCAAGACTCTTGGAACTACAATATATCATATGAAGTTTGCTTACTCTTGGAACAACAATATTTGTGTGTGAACACCATAAACAAAATTAAATTAATGATTTAAAGGTGCAAATACCTATGCTTATGAATCCAACTCCTATCCATGATGTAGTAGTCCTTTTCAATGACCCAAACCTTTTTTGCTAATAGGAAAAAAATATTCTATAAAAATAAAGACCAACATAAGGTTATGATTTCAGTAAAAAGATTTTATAACCTTATCATAATCTAGCATTTCAGTTATATAAGACAAAGAAAGAAATTCAAAATGCCTCGTGAAGATAAATTAAATTATAAAAGAAAAAACGAAATAAGAAATGTCATTAAATTCTTGGAGAATCTAATTTTGGGTGTGGCCCCTACAAGCTTCCCTATGAATTGCGGGTGTTTATAATCGCATCCAAACCAAATTAAAGCAAAGCAAGCTTGTCTAGTAATTACGAAGTTATCTTAATTACTAGACAAAAACAAAATTACAAGTCCTAATCAATAAGGACGAGCCCAAAATTTTGGCTGCACCTCCCCGAGTGCGACATCTTTCCCGTTGGATTGCAGTTGGGGAACTACTAACTCCATTAGCATCGGCAGGGCTGGAGGATTGTCATCTATTGAAGGAGATTAGGATAAAGGTTGAAGGTGACTGCAGGAGGAGGCCTAAACCATCCCAAGCTGAATTTGGAGTAAGCTCTCTCTCAGTTGCATTCGGATTCAGCTCACTTGCTCAAAATTCAGCTTGGGATCGTTTAGGCCTCCCCCTGCAGTCACCTTCAACCTTTATCCTAATCTCCTCCAACAGATGGCAATCCTCCAGCCCTGCCGATTCTAATGGAATTAGTAGCTCCCCAACTGCAATCCAAAGGGAAAGATATCGCAATCGACCCCAAGTTATACTCTGAAACCAATTACCATTGATTTGAATCAGTGAACAATCTCCATCCATTGAGTATCTGCATTTCTTATTGTTATGACCGTTCCTGAGCATCTTCCAAGCTATCCCAAATACAATCATGCGAAAAGACTTGAGCTTGGAGAATTCTCTGGACAAAAGAATCCTAATTCTCCAGTTCCTCTCCCAGTTGCGCTATACAATTTTCTCTTTTTTTGCTTTTTTCTTTCTTTTCTTTTTTTTTTTTTTTTTTTGATAACACCAAAGAGGTTTTAAACCCTCCACCTCGGAGGGAGCACACCCTCAAGCCCCAAGCCTTGACCACTAGGCAGTGCTGTGGCTTCCCGGGTACCCCAGTTGCGCCATTCATTTTTCTCTCTTTTTTTTTTTTTTATAAGTTTGGGGATATCCCGGAGAGGAAGTGGAGAATTAGGATTCTTTTGCCTAGAGAATTCTTCAGGCTCAAGTCCTTTCACATGTATGATATCATCGTTAAGAATCCTTTCTTCCTTAGACGCATTGGAGGCTAACTTGAAAGATGCTCAGGAACGGACCCAACAATAAGAAATGCAGATACTCCATGGATGGAGATTGTTCACTGATTCAAAATAATGGTAATGGGTTTTGGAGTATAACCTGGGATCGATTGCGATATCTTTCCCTTTGGATTGCAATTGGGGAGGAGGATTGCCCTCTGTTGGAGGAGATTAGGATAAAAGTTGAACGTGACTGCAGGGGCAGGCCTAAACCATCCCAAGCTGAATTTGGAGCAAGTGAGCTTAATCCGAATGCAACTTAGAGAGAGCTCACTCCAAATTCGGCTTGGGATGGTTTAGGCCTCCCCTGCAGTCACCTTCAACCTTTATCCTAATCTCCTCCAACAGAGGGCAATCCTCCAAGGCCCAAGACCAAGCTCAATCCAAGGCATTACATCTTTAGGATGGGGAGAGAGAGAGAGAGAGGTGCAACTGGCCGCCCTTCAATGAGAGAGAGAAAGAGAAGTGCAACTGGACCTTAATATCTAGTGATTCCTGATATAGCCACTTCTATTAAGGGAAGCAATTGAGTCAAGTGTCAACACAAGAAGATGCCACCTTATTAAAATGAATAATTGTTTCTCAAAAAACAAATAGATATTCTTCTTGAGATCGAGAAGAGATAGAGCTCCTTCTTAAACTATAATGGTAGCTCAAGATTTTTGTTTGTGTATTGAAATGATACATTTGAGTCAAAATCATTAATATCTATGTATTGCATTTAGGGTTTCATTCACAACGCACAGTGACCATTTACTCTTACATGTCGATGGTATCAGGCTTGCCTTAGCCTGCCAAACATATCCTATTTAATTAGGGTTTGGCTTGGTAACCAGAGGTTGGATGGGCTGGGTTTCAACAAGGCAAAATTGATATTTAGTGACACTTATTAAAAGTGATTCAGATTCAATCCAATTATCTATAATTATAAATTGGTGATACTTTTCCAATATATTTAAAATTGAATGTCATTACACTACAAACTTGGACACTAATAAGTTCAACCTCTTTGGAATCTAGCTTCTGATTGAACCCACTATAGCTAGATTATATCTAAGACTATTAGACAAGGCCTAGCCGGTGAATTAAGGGAGGGAAGATCAGTAACTCACTTTGTTAATTGCCATGGGTAGAGAGTATAGACAATGATAATGTGGTCTTGAGCATGGTAGGGCTGATTTGAGCAGATGGAAAGAGATGATTTCTGAATGTTTGATTGGACTGGCCTCAATGATAGCAATTTTCTCTACAACCCTATGAATGCCTTTTTCTTGGTAGAAGCACAACAGCATATGTGGGTCATTCAAAAATTAAAATGAATCACTGACATAAAGTTCCAATATATATTGACCTCATGAATACCCTTTTCTTTGTGAGGTCTATCGATACGAAGGGACTAGGCTTCCAAAGCAAATGATAAAGGGATATAAAGACAAGGGGTCTCTCCTATGAATACCTCCAAACGATTGAAAGGACTTTAGAGGCCCACCATATAATCATATCTGAGAAAGATGGCTGAGCATCACAACATCAATAAACTTGACAAAAGGGGAGTCTCACTGTTGTAGTAGATCACATTTTCTTTCCACACACGCACAAAAGAAAAAGCCTATATAGGTTTACTCACTCACAGAACTACCCTTATCCCATCACATGTGATGCGGTAGGCCTCGCTCACATGCCAATGGCTGGATACACACATGGGGCTGGAAATCTCTAACTACAGAGTTTTTCACCGCTTAATTGCTCATGAATAACTATAGAACTATAATCACTTTATTGAGTTGCTTTTGACAGAAATCCTATAAACGTAAACCAACCTAAGAGATCCAGAATACCTATGTCGTAGCTTCTACTAGCAAAGCTGTTAAGAAAACCATTTCAATTTATTTAGAGTTTAACAATTAACTCAGAAAGTTTCTTATCTAAAAACCCCCAAATCCCACACAAAAATTAAAATTTCCCCCACTTTTGCCAAAATTTTGACAGCACCTCCCCTAAAATGGAAGGGGTGACCAAGCCCAAATAGGTCCCAAAATTAGATAACCTGCAATAAAGGGGTGACCAAACCCAAATAGGTCACAAAGGAGACATGAAATCACTTTATTGAGTTGCTTTTGACAGCAATCCTATAAATGTTGACCAACCTAAGAGAGCATTCCTTGAGGCACATATAAGAAGAATTATTGAATGATATTAGTTCATATATAGTCACAAGTTTTCACTTCAATTACTTTACATAAACAAATGCCTATTAACACAGAACCGCAACCAACTAGTAAGAATCACACTCATATCTTCTTATAATATCTGATAAAATATGTCCATCAAATAATTTGAACCCATCAACATCCCTTGAGCACATGGAACATGCTCAGGTGCAACAGCTTGTAGGGTCACAAGTTCTAGAAACCTAAATGATGAAAGAAGAGCCATAAACATAACCATGCAAACGTGGAAAAGATAGCACAGGCATAAATTATACTGATTTTGCCAGCACTAAAAGAACCTCATTAATAGTAACGCAAAAGAAAAGAATTAGTTTCATAACATAAACATCATATTTGCATATAAACACCAGAAAATGAACCGAATAATAAAACCTAATAAATATATCCTTCAATATCATAGGTACTCACCGAAAAAGGAACTGTGACTGTTAATCCCTCAACTGCTTCAGCACCCCACCCTTTTGACACTAGTCAGCCTTAATATGCAACAAATATGCAATCTTTTTTTCTCTTTCTTTTTTTTTTTGGTTTTGTTTTGACCAAGAAAATTCTGCAGAAGCCAAGTCCTCAAGTACTGCTCCAAAGTTGATGCATAACAATAAAGGACTTATTAGAAAATGATCCATGCAAGAAGAATGGATTACATAAGCTAAAAAATAATAAAATAATACTCACTCAGAAAGAAACTGTGGTCGTAATTCCTTATCTATAGCTTTTCCGGACCTTTTGATGCTAACAGCCTTAATACGTAACACAAGTGCAATCTGTTTTTGATTTGACAAAGAAGAAACTATATGAGCCAGAGCCTAAAATACTGCACCAAATAATGTATGCATAAATCCACAGACCTACAAATCTTGTAGAAATACAGCTTTAAAATAAAGCATCAACAGCTACCAAGTCCAATTCCCAATCAAAGAAACTCATCTAAAACACATATTCTAGAATTGAATTCATTTTATTGAACCTCTGCATCCCATATCAATGCACTACCACTCACAGCAACAGAACCGTAACTTACACAAAAAATCTGAGAAAAACTGGAATCAACATGTTCTACTCATACTGGAGTAGCCAACAGCAGTATAATAGCATCAAGACTATCAAATGTAAGCAGAAAAACAAAATTCAGAGTTCACTAACGACAGCTATATATTCAAAATCCCAGGACATAAAATATGCAAAAGAAAGGTTTTTTTTTTGGGTTACATAAAAGATGGGTGTGCAAAATTTTGGGTTTAGACCTCCCAAATGCAGTGTTTATCCGAGATTTTTAAAACCAAACGAAGGACCTTGATGAGCAGTTTGGATGGGTTTATGTTAATTCCAAAAGTTCTGAAATCTCTGTCATTTTATTCAAGACTCTTGGAACTACAATATATCATATGAAGTTTGCTTACTTTTGGATGTTGAAGTTTCTAATAGGGATATTTGGTCTTAATATGAATGAGTTGCTTTTCATGTTTTTATCTCTTTAGAAATTGTCAATGAGGCCCCACAAAGTCGTTTGAGATATTTGAGTCACTCTCATATTAATGAATTAATGAATTTGCCTAAAACATCATGCACACCAACTGTTTGTAAAAAAGCCTAAACCAATCTATTTTTTAGATTTTGATGTTAGCAAGGGTGATTTTGATGTTGGCTTTGCTTTGTGAAAAGATCTTTATAAAAGCAAAAGCAATCCAATTGCTTTTCTTACTTTTTGAAGCAAGTTTTGTGAAGCAATACCAAACACAGCCTCAGTCACTATATGCTTCCTTACTCGCCTCCCAAAGTAAGAAATAATTATTTGTTTTTTGGCTTATGCCCGTGAAATTTCATGACCTGGTTGGGACTGATCTCAGTGACATGGAAGAAATTTACTGATCAGTAGTCTGTCGGAATAATTTACATTTTAGTTTCTCACTTGCTCTTCTGACCTCCGGATCTTCATTCTATTCCTGTCATTTCAAACCTCCTTCCCACTACAAATGTAGCCCCCTCCCTTTTGCTTTTTGTTCGCCTGATTTCAACACAGTGTCTATTTCTTTGACTTTGTTCACTGGTAATACTTCAATTTCCGAGTGTCTTACTCTTTCTGTATTTTTCCATTTCGAATGGTTGATTTAAGAAAACGCTAAAGTCTAGCACAATATAAAGTTGATGTGTTTGATTTTGTTACTGTGTTTCTGGTTATTTCACATTGTTTTCTAGCTTTCTCGCAGTAGTTTCGAAGCCCTGCCCTTTTAAGTTCGTAAATTTCTCAAATTTAGTGTTAAAATATTCATCTCGACAAAGGATTTCTTAGTGTTAAAATAGTTTCGAAGCCCTGCCCTTAAGCACATAGATTCTTTCAAAATTAAATACCAACCATTCAATTTGAATGGCAAATTTTAAAGAAGACATGAATTTAATACAAATAATATTAACCATCTATTTAGAAAGGAAATAAACCACAAAGCCACTAACAAAAATAGAAATTAAAGTCAGAAAAATAGATGGAAAAGAAATAAAAATCGAGAATCTTACCTGCTAATCCAAAATGAAAGAGAAGCCCAAGAAACTTTGCTGGTAACCTTACTTTCTCTACTGCATATCCTATATGATACAAATAATATTAATCCATCCATTTAGAAAGGAAATAAACCACAAAGGCAGTAACACAAATAGAAATTAATTAAAGTTAGAAAAAAAAGCCGGAAAAGATATCAAATCAGTTTTGAGTGATTCTCACAAAAATAAAAATCTTCAAACAATAAGAACTAAAACTTCATAGCGTACAGTCAAACCCAGTAAGCCTTTTAGTAACAAAAATTTATTGATATAATTCTTTTATTTTTCTAAATTGTCCCTAACATCTTCTTTCTCTATACAGATATGATTTCCCGAAAGCAAAGCTTCGATTTTTAGAGAGTTAAAAAAAGAAGATTAAACAAAAAATAGTAATTAAGAAGTAACACCTAGTCTCATAACTGCAAAACCAAATCTACCAAAGCAAACAAACACAATCAATTAAAACAGAAAAAGAGAAAAATGATGGTAAACTAATTTTTTTCCTACTTCAACCATGCAGAGAAAATACCGTTTCAAAAAAAAATTACCAAGTAAGAAGCAAAACATATTGTCATAACAGTAAAACAAAATATCGAAAAATAACCCAAATTCCATATATTTTATTCATTTGTGAAAGAAGAAGAAAAAAGCAAAAATCCATACCTACTCGGATCACCTCTCTCCAGTCAATTTCTGAAATTGAAATACCAAGAAACTCCACTCTCTTTCTGAAAGTATTAGAGCAATGCTCAAATGAAGAAGAGCACAAATCTGAAAATGAATACCCAAATAACTGGAAATCAATACCACATCAAATCGATTTCTCAAAGTATAGCAGGAATCCCCAAACGAAGAAGAACATAAATCCAAGTACAGGAGAAATCCACAAATTCTAAAAAACAAAAAAAATACACTCGATTTCTTCAAGCAAAACAAAAATCGCAAATGTAGAAGAACAAAAATATCGAAATGAATACCTCCCATTGAAAAGGTGCGACAGGAGGAGAGCACAAATCTAAAAATGAATACCCAAACGAAGTCGCCAAGAGGAGGCACAGAAACAGTGGTTTCAGAGACTCAGCTGGTTTGGACTCCTCAGATTTCGTTGAGTTCTCATGTTTTTTCAATGCATATCTATGTCTTCATTTTACATGCCCAACCATCTTAACCTACTCTATTAATCTTCTCACTTATTTGCACGTCACCTAACTGCTCCCAAATATGTTCATTGATTATCGTTCCCAATCTTCTCACACATCTACTTCAACATCCACATCAACACTCATTATATGCATATGCTGCTTTTTGTTGCCAAACATACTAGCCATATACCAAAGCAAGCATAGTGACTATCTTACCAAAGCTCCCTATAGTTTAAGTGGGACATAGATTAACATTCCACTTTCAATGCACCTCTCCACTTAAGCTATCTAGCTCTAATTTTGCATGTAACATCCTTAGTAATATCTCTCTCCTTGTGAATGAATGACCCAAGGTAACAAAATTGGTTACTTTTAGTCCCTTGGTTTTTAACTTTTGCTTTTGCTTCACCTCTGCCATTATTTATACTGAAGATACATTTTGTATACTTGGTCTTATTTTGGGTTCGCCTCCCCCTCCAAAACAAAACAAAAAGTATCCATCTATAACTCCAAACTTTACTCCCCGTCCTAGTTTAATCTATTCAAACCACATCATTTACAAATAATATACACTAAAGCACCTTTTCTTGTATATTGCTATTTTATACATACATAATTAAAGCAAAGAAATCATGGCTCAAAACTGACCCTTAGTTTAACACCAGCATTGCTGGAAACCCATTTCTCTTGTTACCCACTACTTTTCAACTAATTAACACTCCCTCATTCATAACTTTTAACAACTTCAATATACCTTATTCGTACTCCTTTTTTGTCCAAAAGAAACAAATCAACTCCCATGGGACTTTATCTATGCTTTTTTTAAGTTAAGGAAAACCAAAATGAAGGGGTCTATTCTTCTCTCTGAACTTCTCTACTAATTGTCTAAGAAGATTGCCTTAATGGTAGACCTCCTTGGAATAAAGCCAAAAAGATATTTGAAATTGTAAATAAGACATGTATATGGAAATCAATTTTGACTATCTCAAGTTATGAGATAGTCAGATGGTGCACATGCATAGGACAGAATCATTGGACTATTTGAATTCATATTGCAGTGCCCAATATTTCCCTTATGGTTCGGAATCATATTTTGCTGCAATCCCATACGTCATTCAGTTTTTTCTTCTGTTTATACCTAACAAATTTCAGATTGTCAAAAGAGAGATGATAAACATTCAGAATTGGCACTAGTTATTTAAAGACAAGAAGGTGCATCTTGGCTGTCAGGTTGGTTACCTAAGTGCGGACGAATTAATCAAAACAAATTTTTAACTAAACAAAGATAAGGAAATATTTGGAAAAAGCACAAGTTATATGATTGCTTGCAAGAACTTACAGCTGCTACTCTACCTTCATTCAAACTTCAAAGAACTCAAATGAGGGTAAGAAATTGCAGGCAGTAAGTAATCTACAACAGAAGCTGTTCAGTCATGTTTATTCCCTGTAGGTAAGGTAGGATTCATCCATTAGTGATTTGTGCTCATAGATGATCATTAAAGTCAAAACTATTGATGTACCCCTAAAACTAGGATTTTCATATGTTAAAGAGAAGTGTTGGCAAACCTACCACCTTGTTTGGCTTCTTGTGGGGATCCAATGAGTTTGCTTTTTGCGTCTTTCTCATACTTTGGGGTTATAAACTAAGTTGGGTGGGCCAATATCAGCCACCCTGGGGGTTCAAGGACTTGGTCTCCCTCAAAAAAGAAAAGGCATTGAGGTGAGCTTCTTATCTTATATGAGTGTAGTGTTCATAATTTGATTGGTTGAGAGACTGGTAGCTAGCTTAAGTCCTGCTCGTCTCATTTCGGTTGTGATTGCCCTTTCCTTCTAATTAAGGGCTTTATATCATTGAGGTAATTTGTGTAGGACCCAAGCACAACCAATTCTAAGGAAATATTCTAAACAAGAGAGATGGGGTTCAGTTTTAAGGCCACAACTCTAGGGTAAGGGCTCTCTTAAGAGGGATTGAATTGAAGCACATGGAACTCTACCTTCATGGAGTACATGTGAAGGTCCTTGCTTTGAAACAAATACAGATGGGTCATGTCTTGGGTCCACATACGCAACTCTAGGGCATAGACACACCACAGGAAAGATGAAAAAGTCCTCTCTCAATTAGAGTTTCATGTGGGGATCACAGAATTATCTTAATCACCCCTTTCAAAGACTTGTAATTAAATTCAGTCATCAACTGTCTTGTTATCAATGATATTTCCTTGCTGTAATGGTTTCCACCATCTAATATAAAAATACAATCTTGTAAGAAGCCTTAATAATGCTTTATTTATTATTGATTGAAGGGATGCCAATGTTAACATTGAATATTTCCCAAATCCCTAACATGGCCCACCAGTTTGTTTTTATCTAAGGAAATCCAACTAATGGACCTATATAATATACATTTAGTACAAGATCATTTCAGAGATCATTTCAGACATGATCCTATCATAATACAAACCCCATTAACTTATTAACCTATCTTTTGCTTTCCTTTTTGTAACCATTACTTTGGAAGGATCCCAAAGGATAAAAGATAGCTAAATATGACTTAGTTTTCAAGTTGATTCCCTTTAGGGATATGTTCAAAGCATGTTAAGCAAGAGCAAGAAATGACCCAATAGAAGCCTGTCATATACTCCCAAGTGACACCACCTAGATCACTAAAAATTTTTATTGGAGGTTGGGTGGAGTTAGCTTTAATCATGTGAAGTGGTTCTGTAAACATATAATATTGCATAATTTAACCCCAAATAATAAACATGGATTGAAGCCTAGATTGCTGTCTAGAATGTCTAGTTAAATATTGTAACTCTATTTGCAATCACTTAAGTTTTACGGATCAATAAAATACTCTGTTCGGCTCATTATATTTTTATGGATATTTTCGGCTCATTTTTTCAGCCCATAATTGAGTTCGGTTTGGTCTAGGTTTAGGTTGAAATTTCTATTGCTCCACAGTCCAGCCTAAAGTTAAGTTGAATCATACTTAACTGAGTAACCCCATTACAGTTTCATGATAAATATTTTTAGATTTTTATTTTATTTTAGATAAATAGTAATATTAAATAAATGAGGGAGCAATACATAAGCACTATAACTTTTCTTTTCTGAATGTTTGTGTTGATTTGAACTAATCTATAACCCAATTGTCACACAGTTCAAATAGTGGATTAGGATTATTTTATGGCAAAAATTCCTCCTTTCTAAATATTTTATCAGCCTTTTTACAAAATAAGTTTTTTTTTTTCATTTTTATTTTTATTTGGTCTGGCTACAACCTAGCCCAGGGTTAACAAATTGTGCTCAAGTTGGATACAAGCCCACTAGTTGGTAACAGTACGGAACGGCAGGGTTTTTGGGGCTGAATCCAAACTAAATTGAATCTGGCCCTGACCGCCATATTTTCACAAGGTACAGTCAAGCATTGACACAAAGCATGGTAACCTGCAGTCAGCCCTTCAAGGGTGGAGTCAGACAATGAAGCTTTATCAATAAAAAAGAAGGAATTTGATGATTTCTTAACTCAGGAAGAAGAGAGGGTGGAAAAACTGAGAAAACTTGTCACTTTTTCCATAAATGAAACAAAAGCATGCCAAGAACTTGTTGAACTAAGAAAGAGTCTGTCATGGTCAATTTTGAAGTCCAGGGAAGATAAAGTGAGGCTTGCCAATATTGAGGAAAAATTTTCTGAGGAAGTCAAAATTCTTAGACAAGCAGTTTCTGCCACAAGAGCTTTTCTACAGGTTAGCTATTCTCTCCAATAACTTCTTTTGTTGCATTCATCTCTTATGGCATTAAGATACATGTGAACTAGAAAGAGAACTCCTACATGTACGTGTTACCATTGGAAAAATTTTACTTCAGATTGAAAATGGTAAAGGATAACTTGGGCTGTTAACAGATACTAAAGAGGAATTTTACTAGGTTTTTCTGTTTTCCATCGGATCTGTTTGCATGATAAAGATATTAAAACATATCTCAAGAATAAATAAGCAAAGACAAAAATTTAAGGGTAAAATCCAAATTTCTTATGAGAATATTTTAAAGGCTTTATCTTTCAAATTAAGTTAATCAAAACTAATCAAATGAATAGCCAAATTCCTTATCTTAACTAGTTAGGTCAACAAAATGAATTATGTCCCTTTATCACAATCTGTTAAAAAAATTTATCTTCAATCAGATCTGTATTCAAATCCTTTTTGGCTGCTTCCTACAAATTAAGCTCATCATAATGGTAAAAATGGAGAAGATACTAATAGGTATGAACTAAAAATGCAGAAAAAAAAAATTTTAATGATGAACTTAAATTGGAAGAGGATAAACAAAAAATAACAATTTATAAACGTTATAAAGAAGATCAAGCAAAAATAACCACGGAAATATATTTGAAGAGTAGGAAACTATAGATTTGAAAGCTGTATTAGGATGACCAAAGTGGAAATATAACTTAACTAGATGAATAAATATTAATAGGGAAATAGACAATATAAATCTTGCTACATAACTAAAAATTAAAAAGAGAAAGATATGAAAATTTAGATAGGAAACTATTTACATAGTCAATAAGGGGAAAGTAAACAAAAAGGAATAAATAAAACAGTTTGGTGAATATAAAGAATTAAAAAAATTTATGGTAAAGGAAAAAGTTCAATTCTAGAAACAGCAAAATGAGAAAGAGTTAAAAAGAAAAAATAATAGAAACAAAAGATTGAAAATAACGTGATATGATGGAAAAGCCTAGCACAAGAATGCTGGTTCAAAATTGAGCACAGCTATTTAACACACAAATATCAAAGGTTAGGATCCCTCTCGAATCTTTCTTCGAGACGTATACCATATTATGGTCCTTGTATAATGCGTGCATGTGTATATACATATTTATTAATTTATATGAACTCAAGTTTTGGGTTCAGCTACTTCACAGCATGTCAAAGGTTAGGTCCATTGTTAGCATACCCCTCTCTAGACCCTACTTTGACTAGACCTATACTGGATATATAAATATATATATATATATATATATATATATATATATATATATATATATATATATTTGCACATAATATATGCATGGTTTAATGTAAAAAAGGATCCTTCAATTAAACTAAAAATTTGGAAAAAAAAATTAATATAAGGTGAAGTAGTTCACAACAATGGTAGTCCCAATGAAAACTATATGTTGAAAAGAAAAAACCGAAAGCTAGAAGCTATATAGTTAGGAAATGCCAAAGCTAGTTATAATGCTTATAGTTAAATTTGAAAACAACTATTATAATGTTAATGAGATTATCATTCTGAAATCATAGATCAAAGGCAGATATTGATGAAGGTATCACATAAAAAAAATTCAATTAGGTTGTTTAAGTGGAGATGTTTTCCACAGTGCTATGTGAACAATGCATCCCCAATTCCCAATTAACCTGAAAGAAAGTTCCAAGGAACCACTAATATGCAATGGTCTATAGGATAGAATTTTGAGCAACTAAGAAGTAAAACATTCATTTGGGTAAGTGTAGCCAAAATGAGGATGCTGAGAAAATTTTGTGGAGATAAGTCGCAAACATATTAAAAATAGCTTTGTCACTAGCCCCATTAATAAATAAAATGCATGATAGTTGGTTGACAAATGAAGACCTCTATATGAGATGGTAAAAGGATGTGAAATGGTTCAAGTTCGAGGATCCAACAGGGTTTAGGAAGGCCAAAAAGTGCCCAAATGAAGTTCGCCAGAAAGGAACCATAAGTACAAAGGTCAACTAGAGGTGAGGCTTTTTGACAAATGAACAGGTTTCTTGGTGCCTACCCCACTAGTTATGAATAAAACAAGATTTGTTGTTCGTGTCTTGTTAAATTTATACCACTGTATTTTTCCCAGGTATAAATGTTGACAACCCAAACTAATTGGGATAAGGCATTTGGTTTTGTCCTTATTCATTTAGGTAGAAAAGTTGAGTAGATTAATTGTCAATTCAGATTCTCCTTATCTTTTCTTAGACAAATTTTAAGGGTTTCTTGAATGATAGATTATATAAACTAAGGGACTATAAATCAAGGTCAAAAGAGAGGTGAATTGGTAATACAGTTAACCTTTAGTATTTTTGTACAAAATGATACTGCTCAAACTCTAACCTTCATTATCTATAGTTTACAAATAAATTCAGGTTTTTAGCAACTATATATAGCAGATATAATGCCCAAAAGGTCACCTTCTTTTGTATATGATGCTTGGAGGCCAGCTCATGAGGTGTTCGTCCTATAGGACCACTGCACCAATTAGTCAATTGGGTCCATTTTACTCAAGCAGCTGTGAGATATGTCTTTCTCAGGCTATGTATACCATAGAAAGGACTTGTCTTTTTGGGCATTCCAACACGTCCTTAGTGTGTGTATCATCACCAATTTTCAGTATCTACTAGTAGGAATCAAATATTCCTGCTCTGATATTTTGAAATATTAGATATTTAACTTCTAACCTCATTAGAGCTCAAGATTCCCTTCCAAGATCAGACAATGGTGGCTTGTGATTGTGGGGAATTGCACGTTCTTTCTAATAAACTAAACAAATGAAAACCAACAAAAGGGAAATAAACAGCTTGTAACATGGATAGTGATCGACTTGAGCTACAAGGGGTGCTCTAATTTAATTTGAGAGTTAAATAGAGTAGAATTTCTTGTGGGTAATTTTGAGATAAGGGTTGACCAAACTTTGGTCTTGTATGCATTGAGGGTGGTGAATATCATTTGCTCTTCTTTTGGAATGTTTGCTAATCACTGATTGTCTATTGCAACTTTGCATTCAGTTCATTTAAGGTGAATTTAATTTCTATGGAGAAGAGAACAATAGCTCATCCAAAAGGGGGCAAAAACAGCAAAGAATTCTTGTCCTCATCTGATAACTAGTAATGGAGGGTTGAGGCATTTGATATTATTGTACACAAGATCCTCTGCAAATTGGAGGGGGCCCACAGTCAACAGTACAACTAGAATAACTAAAAACTTCCATGATAAAGCACTGAGACCAATGACCCCTCAAACTATTGGTTCTCTGTTATCTTAATATGAACATCTGTACTATGCCCACAACAAAGCTGTCTGATGGGTTGCTTTTTCAATGTTTTTATTTTTTATTTTTCCTTCATTGGGGAGCTTCAGCTTCAAATTTACAATTGAATGATCTGCAATTTAGGACTGAAAAATATGGTCATGACACCAGGAATATAGATAACTAACAGTAGACTCTAGTCATAGGTCTGTGTGGAGCACATGACTAGAGGAATGATCTGTGGATAACCTGACAAAATGATGGAGCATATAATGCAGTGTCTTAATGGATGTTCTTCCATTCAATAATTTCCACAAAACGTGAAAAATAATCACAGGGTGATGGATGCTGGAATCATTATGGAGGCAAGAAGAGTATTTTATTTTATTATTATTTTTTTTCATTTTAGTAGTTTGTTGAGTAAGATTGAAGAAATTTACTGTAACCACTAAGCAGTGGAGATAAATCAGTTAATGGGCGTTTTTCTTGCAGCATAATGAAGTTATCCTTTCAATTTCCATACTTATCATTTTCAACCCCGTCACTCACCCTTGACAAAGAAGGATAAGAGAATATGTGGAGGTCAGGTAAGATATCTCTATCTAGTATGTTTCTTTATGGTTTCTGTTTCGATAGTTTATTAACTTACATTTTTTTATAGTAGAGAGTGATTAAATGGGGACCGGTGATGGAAGGACCTGCATCTAGATTCCTCTCGTTCCATTTTGACTGTCTCTGATAGATGAATATAAAAACCCTTGAAGGCTGTAAGATTATGTCTTTATTTGCTTTCTTCAATCAGGGGTTGCCTCAAACAAATTGTTTTTGATGTTTGGTTCCCGTTTGCTGCTTGGATTTCTGGACAACCAATAAAACTCCTAGGGTTTTACTGCTGGGCTTATTTTCTGGGGATCATGTTCAGGGAAGAACCAGGCCATATATTGCCTGTAGAGTGGGTTGTGTATTAGCTGAAACTTATAAATCCATCAAACTTGTCTACTTTCTAGAGATGGGGTTTGGTGTTTAGATGCTGAATTTTAGAATCTTGCTGACATAGAGGTAGTTATGGGGTTTTAGGCGTTCAAATCTGTCAAATCCAGGATATCCAAGGTATAAATTCAAAGAACACATGAAAAATCCTTAGTTTTTTAGATGAGGTTTCAGGGTCTTTTGGAGATGAAATGTAGAAACTCCAATGAAAATTTAGTATTTGTGGTGTGGGCTTTGTTAATAGGATTCCTCTCTGCCGGACTAGTGATGGGTATTGTTTCTGGGCAGTGAGTCTAGGAGATCCACGGGTGTTACTTTGGCAATAGGGATGTTTGAGGGAAGCATATATGCAGAAAATTATAACTAAAACCATCAACACCCCATATTATTCCATAAAGTCTTAAATTATTAGTGTAAGCCTCAAACCAACGAATTGATTCCACTCTCAAATGTTTACTCCACATGTATACTTCTTATAAGCAACCAATGCAGTACCTGATATCTTATCTTATAAGGGAACTAGGAAAATCTGTTTATGTTCTCATGAAGAATTTTAAACCTGTTGGGTTACTTGTGATGGAGGTTAAGGGGGCATGGCCAGCTGGAGTACCATGCTAAAATATTTCAACTAAGTTTTTTATGCCTCTTCCTCATTATAATTTTTCTTGTTATAGAGAAATATGTTTTTATTAGGATTTGAATTTCTGTTTTTTTTGTTAACATACTTTGAAATGAAACATCAAAATTTACTTACAAGTCCACCTAAATCCATCAAAATGTTCTGAAATTTAAAAAAATTAAGCTGATTAATGAATTTCCAATGGTCTTATATGATATATGCTTGGATTTTATATCCTTCACCTGACAAAAGTCTTTACATTTTCCTGAATTCTAAAGTACCATATTTAAATTTTTTTTTTTTGGTAAACAGTACCATATTTAATATGGTATAATATATTGGGATGAAGTTTGTAAGGATCAAATTTAAACTACTTTCGCATTTTCTGGTTCCTTAAGCTTATAAGGTACAGTATTCTTTAATTACCAGAAGATGAAGATCATACCTAATATGTCTATGCTCCTCATCTCTCTTTCCAGTTCCACGTTACTGTGAGATCCATTGATAAAAAAACAGCTTAAGAAGCTTTCAAAGTTGATAAATTTTGACGGCACAAGGCATAACTAGATAGCAGCACCCTTCTAGCTCAGTAAAAGAAAATTACTCTTGATTCTAGTGAAAATTACTCTTGATATGTTCTAGTCAATCATTTTTTCAGATAAAACTTCTGCTAGATTTGTTGAAAATAACTGCAGATTATCCATTTTTAAAGGTTAATAAAGCTTGCAAACATTTCATGACGACCCTTTGAAGAACTGTTATAATTAACAATAAGTCTGGAGGGAAACTTCAAAGTATAGGCAATTTATTCAGTATATATAAAAAGAAACTGAAACATTACATGTAAATTACTCAAATATTAAACTGGTTTATCTTTCCTTAAACTTAAAATTTTAAGTAGTATTAAGAAATATTAAACCCCAAAAATTTAAAAATTTTAGCATTCAAAAATAATAAACTAGTCCATCTTTCCTTAAATATTTTATATAGCATATAAGGGGTGCATTCCAATATTATACTTTCCCTAAACCCTAGATTATTTTTCTGATGTACAATTACCTAGATCCAGATTCAATCAGAATCCAACCCAAAAACATTGAATTCAGTTGCACCAACATAATCTAAATGTGGGATTCAGATATGTAAACCCGATTTAATCTGAATTAGATTTGTTCTGTTCTTCAATTCCAATTGATGGCTATATATACAAAAGACTAAGGGATAATTTTTGCATAATTTAAAAAGTGACCTTGTAGATTTATCCATATATAAATATCCAGTAGATATAAGAAAGTCTGGACTCAGAAAAAAGGCCCCAAATTAAACAAAAAGATAGAAAGAAAGACCTATACTCATCCAAAAACCCAAATCGTGTAGATCTCTGTAAATTAATAAAACTCATCCAACAAAGAACACAAATTTAGAGATAACTACTCTTCAACGAAGATTGACATGAGATGAAAAAAAAGGCGCCGAATTTCCCCAATAAATCAAACCAGAAATTAACCAGACTAAGAATTTCAAGATTAAACGATAACAAGAAGGGCAAGGTGTGGCCGTACCTGGTCGCGCTATTCGTAGTTGGCCGTCTCCCCTTTGTCGCACGAAACCAGACGCAGGGAAATGGCAAGGTGGAAACTTGGCAGGAGAACGAACGATTTAGGGTTAGGGATCGAAAAACCAAGAAAACGCCGGAAGAGGAAGTTGTATTGTCGAAGGGGAAGAAGGAAAGAGTTATGCAAGGGGAAGAAGGAAAGAGTTCTTCGGCTATTTTAGGGCCGGCGGAAGAAGAAAAGGGCAGAAGACAAGAGATAACAGATAAGGAAAGAATCGAAGCAAGAAAAGGCAGATTGTCGAAGGGGAAGAAGGAAAGAGTTGGGAAAGAAGGAAAGAGTTGTTCGGCTATTTTAGGGCCGGCGGAAGAAGAAAAGTGCAGAAGAAGATGAGATAAGAGATAAAGAGATAAGGAAAGAATCGAAATGGCAGATTCTCCAGCGGCCCCAGCGGAGGAGGCAAATGTCGCGCGATTTTTGCGCGACATTTGCCGGCGCTTTTTAAAAAGCCGCCGGGAAAATAGACATTTGCCGGCGGTTTTTACAACCGCCGGCAAAACTCCGCCCTCCTTGCCCACCTTTTTTGTAGTGATAGGATAATATCCGGGCGGATATGGATTCACTGGAAAGATCCCAAATGGATCAGATGTCTGCATGTGTGCTCCAGGATATCCGTATGATGTACTATAACTACTAGTATCTGATGAATCTGCTGGCCCAAGCTGCTGAGGATAATAGGCTGGATAGTGTCCCTGGGTCAGCTGTGGTGGATAGTGAGGTTACTGCTCTCCATAAGAACTCGATGATCCTCCAAGATCTAAAGATCCGAAACTCTGTGCCACGGAGGACGAGTCATCGTGCATCCCTGTATGCTGTCTCTCCTTGCCTTTCCTCCTCTGAAAGGAATATCCCCCACTATCATCAGGATCTCTATCTCCGTGGTCAGTATCCTGTGTGGTATGATGGAAAGCCGCCTCTCTAGTAAATGGGCTCAACCCCGGGCCACTGGTGCCAACACCACCATAACCACCATAATCATCATAACCACGACTAGCACCACCATCTCCATCATCATCATCTGAAGATCCGGACTCATCCTCATCATCTGTCTCCCCCCTCAATGTCCTCATCAGTCTCCTCCTCATCTGTCTCCTCCCCCTCCTCCTCCTCCTCCTCTGACAATGAAACATGCCTACGGGCTGGGACTGGGGCTGGGATTGGGGCTGGTGTCGTCGCAGTAGCGGAGGAAGGAACAACTCTGATGAGGTTATCCAATGAGTCTCCGCGAACCTCCCCCCTCTCCTCCTCCATAGCTGCGTCTACATCGATGCCCAAGTCTGCTGCAGCTTGGGATATGATTGGGCTAGGACTACGATCAGGCTGATCCATCTCAACACATCTAACCCACTCTGCAAATGGATCCTCGTCATCAACTTGATTACTGAATAACATATTCAAAGGATCATTCACAGTCCCGGCGGCGGTGCCGCGCTCTATCTCTAACTGTTTCGTCCTCAGCCTCATGTTATAATGGCAGAAGACCAACTTCTGTAACCTCTGATAAGCTAGCCGCTTCCTCTGCTTCGTGTGTATGAGTGCGAACGTACTCCAATTGCGCTCACAAGCAGAAGAGGATGCTGTCTGAGCCAATATTCGACATGCTAACTTCCTCAGTGTAGGGGCACTTGTGCCATACATCGCCCACCATTCACCTGCATTTACAAATAGAAAATATTAAAAATTATTTAGAAATTAGAAATTTAAAATATTAATATTCATAATCCCTTGTCACTTACACGGCATCATCTTGTCCCTTGACGCAATCGCTGTAGTCAACCCGAATGAGCCCATCGCATCTCTAAATTGTATGATCTGGTATTGGAATAATTTGAAATGGTCAATACTTAATAATTAATATAACTATTAAGAAAAAGTGATATCCATAACATAAGTGAAGTTAAATGCTACGGCCCCTACCTCGTTTCCAAAATCCCCAACTGATTCTGAATGGGGGTCCAACTTCATGAAAACCTCGTGGACACGAGCGCAGAGATCGTGCTGTGCGCCAAGATTATCCTTATAATGATATTTAGGATTCAAATAATACGCTACATTGACGATTACCAGAAAAAACATCAGTACAATAATTAAAATATAAGTATAAACATGATTCAACATAAAATGATTTAAATAAAATTGTAATTATACCTGCTGCATGCAAAGGATGACCTAGCGACTTCATCCATCTGTCTTTAACAATCTTCAGTATCCACTGATGTGATTTGGGTGCTGCGGCCTTAATCTGAGCTTTCATCACCGCCATACACTTAAAAATGGATCCTACGGTAGGATAGGAATCTGTGTCAAGCAGCCGCAGTATACGATATATGGGGTGCAGTATAGCAATCAACTCTCGCACATGCTCCCAAAAAGTATTGGACAAAACAATCTCTTCTACTCTCCTCCCGGTCTCTTTGCGACTCTGAGCACAACTTGTCCATTCGTCACTGGTAAATAGAGCTCTCAATCCCTGCCTGTTGCTCAGAATACTATCTAATGCAATATAGTTCGTACCGAATCTGGTAATCCCTGGCCGAACTAAGTCCCCACCACATTTCTCTCTCATCTTCGCTAGTACGAAATTATGGTTGTACACAAATGTGGTGAGTGCTCGTGCATCCTTCAATGTCGTCAGCACATGGCTTCTGTAGACACCCCAAATTGCACCCCAATATAAGAGATTAACTAAGAAAGGCTCCAAAGGTCTTATTCGAGCCTTTACATATGTCAAACTTTCAAAAACTTTCAAAATCAGTGCCAACCGCACTGTGTATGCGGTTTTTATAATTTCGGTTTCAACCGCTCTGTATGTGCGGTTGGAACCGCACAGACAGCACGGTTCAGGTCCTTGCTTGTTGCGCTGGCGGCCACGTGGCTTCGCGAAGCTTCGGCCGTTAAGCCGCGTGTCCAGCACTCAATTAAAGCATAACTGAATTGAACCGCCCTGTATATGCGGTTTGTTCAAATTTGTATTGAACCGCACTTTGAGTGGCGGTTCTGTGGAAACCGCACTGAGTATACGGTTTTTGCTGTTTCGAGGCTTTGCGAAATGGCTCGATCTCTGAGCCTTATTTACGCATATTACCTCTCTCTTAGGGACTTGAACTCCCTATTTCACCCTCCGAAACTTGCTGAATTACACCAATTCATGCCTTGGAGGAGAATTGGAATAATCTAGAAGGCCTTTTTGGCCTACCCTTGGGACTCTTCTACCCTTGACTTGACCTATAAATAGAGAGGCCCTCCTCTTGCAAATGGCTGACAATTTGAAGCTTAGAAGCTCTGCAAGAAAAAGGAGAAGCTCTGCTGGATTGTCTACTGAAGGCTCAAGCTACCAAGGTAAAGCTCTCTTTCATTTCCAGTCTTCCCTTTTAAGTTCTAGCAAATCTCTCATCTTCTACCTTTCTGTAGTGTAAGGCCTTTGTGCATTTTTGTAACCCCAAACCCCTTCTAAAGTACCTGGGAATCCTCTCTAGCCGTAAAACGTGAAGAGAGAGCCTGGGGAAAAGGAAGGTGGAATGGATCCTCTAGGTTTAGAACCCACAAGTGATGAAAAACATGCTATATGGTTATTTTGAACCCTTGAATGCTTATCTGATTTTATTTTATATTTGGAGAAGATGTGAATCCATGCTCTCAATAGCCATGGATTCCAAGCTTCTCATAGAAATGAGATTTTCCACACTTTCACACTCACTTTTCACTATTTTCATCAAATGGGCTAGATCTTGGGCTTTCCATGTTCAATATGGAAAATCTGAGGTCCTAGGCCTTAAAATGAGTTTTAGAACTTCATGAGAGGATTTCTTGTTGATTTTGAGGTTTTGGTCGAATCCACATGCACACATGCACTGGTTTCTATATTCCCTCTTCAAAAAACCTCAGAACAGGACAGATCTGTGGCCTGTCTTGGAAGACTTATAACTTCATCCTCCGGATGAATTTTTGAGTAATTCCAAAGACACGTGATATATTGGAAGGTCTATTTAATATCTGGAAATTTTCGTCCACTTCCATGTAGCCAATTTTTGACACCATCTCTTCAAAGTTTGTAGGACAGTTCAGCCCAGATTGCTGAACTTGCCGCTTTGATGGTGCACTATTTGCTCAGTTTTAATCCGTTTTATGTGATTTCAGTTTCTGAGTTTTCTTTGAGAAGTCTATTTTCATTTCCAACAAGTTTCAGCAGATTTCAATCTGTTTTGTGCCTTGGGTGCTCAGTTGACTCAGAGGTGCTCGCTGGCATAGTCCAGAGCTCATCTGTGGTCTTCTAGGCCTGTTCAAGAGAGCACACAAATCACATCCGGATGGAGATTGATGTGAGGTTTTTTTCTTTGGAAAGATGGCACTACATACTTCCTCCACACTAATTTTCATGGTTTTTTATTGAGCCAAACTCCACGAATAGAGCTTTGAAAATGCCTACTTAACACTTTTTCTGAGTTATAACAGCAGATTTCATATGTGGATTTCTCTCTAGTTTTGAATCGGATCGAGCTGAATTTTTTACTGTATATTCTAATATATACCAGTTTTCAAATGGCTTTGGTTTCATTTGATTTAGATTTAAATTGAATGAGTTATGGTTTATCAAAGCTTTCAAGCTCTTTTGACCAAATTTCTCCAGATTCGCCTTAGCTTGATTTTCCTCATTTTTACTTTGATTTCACTTCACTCATGAAGTTTTAGAAGTGATGAATCCACAAAGAGAGTCTAAACTCATTAGACTTCTCATGTGGAATGGTCACACACATTGTGCTTATTAAGCACCCTTTTGTTTATTTTACTAGCAAACAATTTATAGCATAAGCAAACATGTGGTAACCGTCTTAGACGGATGAGGGGGGGTGCCTAACACCTTCCCCCACTCATAAATAATTCCCCGTACCCAATCTCTGGATTTTTCCTGATATTAGAGCTACTTTGGCTCTATTTGACATCTATGAACCTTTTGGTGTCCATTCACACCCTAAGATGGATGGTGGCGACTCTTTACATTTTATTGATCCCCGCGTGACGATATCGGAAGTCATCCGAGATGACGAATCCATGTCTCACAACTGGCGACTCTGCTGGGGACAGCTAGTGGAATTGAGCCATGTTTTGATTGCTTGAGCATGATCGATTAATTTCCATGAATTGTTTGCTGTTTTACCATTTGTGATAAACATGTTTGATCTGAGTGTTATAATTTTTAGAATACCTGAGACCTTAGACAATAGGCCATGTGATGGGTGTATGCTTTAATTATGCTCAAAACCATGTTAGTGGACCTAGATAGTTTTACCATGTTAGGTTACTATTTTTGTTATGATAAGCATGCTTTGATTAGAACTTTAATATGGTAAGCATGAGATCAGAATTTTGGAGAGATGTTTACTTTGTATCAAGCATGCTCACCATGATTTATTTGCTTTTTTGTATAACATGATAACATGCTTGCATGATGCTTGTGTGAATACATGTTTAGTATGAGCATGCTAGGTGTTTTTTTTATTATTACTTTGTTTTACTCATGATTGTTTACTTCAAATATGATTTCCATATCATGCCTTGGTGAATGTGATTGCGTTTGCATGAATAAGAAAAAAGAGTGGCAAGGGTGGGACGTTGTGTTGAATGTGACCCTCTTTTTCAAATGCACTTGAGCACTTTTTTTAATTTTTTACACAGCCTACCTATCACCTATAGGAAGTTGAACAGGAATGTGTGTAGCTTGGCGCACCGAGGTCGTTACTTCGGAAAGCGAAAGTGAAAACATTCACCTTAGAGACTTTGAGCCAATGATGTGATGACATGGTGGATCTAGAATTCTGGTCATACACTAGGCTTGAGCTCTAAGTTGCCAATAAGCCAAAACCCAAAACCCCTACGCGAAGGTGGAGAAACACCCTTTTGGCCAAAATAAACCAAATGCGATGGGGAAAGGGTTTGTAATTGAGGGAAGGCCGTCTTGCATGGCTCAGGTGGTCCAAGGCATGATATACACGCCATTTGGAAGGTAAACATGAGGTAACAAGGTAATGTAAGCCTATTATTTGTGGTAACATCTTTACTTTGTAAATATCAAGCTCATGTTGGCCATTTGTGGGGATTTTGTTATTCCCAGAAATTTGTTGTTATCCTAGGATTGGTGTAGCCCTTAGAGAGAGTTTTTACTCTTCTTAGGTGTCGTTCTACCCCAAATGTCCATAGGAGGCACCTAAAAGTCCCAAAATCCATGCATTGGGTGTCCATTTTGGGGAGGGAGTCTAGGCCCTCCTATGTATGAATATTACTAATCCTTTGTTTTGCAGGAAATTTGTGTGGAGAACACCCCGGAGCTGCTGGTACAAAGGGATTTTTCCTTTTTAGTTTAAAAATTCTCATTCTCAAGCCCAGGGAGGCTAAAATTGTAATTTTATTTTGATTCATGCCCTTGAAGGCCAATTTGTATTGTAACATGTTTCTTTTATCATAAGAAATCTGTTTGTGCATGTTTTTGGTATCCCCATGCAATTTCATGAAATTCAAGGTTTAAGCGGGCCTTTAATGCCATTTGATGTGTCAAATGCCCAATTTGGGGCAGTCTGGAAGCCACCCAATGGTGAACAAGGTGTTTGGGCATTTAACTAAGCTAATAAAACCAATTGGAAAAAGGAAAAAAATCAAAAATCTCATTCTCGGCTGGAAACCGTCCTGAGTATGCGGTTGTCGGCATTTTCGCTGCAACCGCATGTGTCATACGGTTTGAGCCAAACCGTCCTGAGTGTGCGGTTTTAAGCCGAAATCCCATCCTGGCCATGCTAATTAAACATTTCTGGGTCTTTTCATCCCTAAGTTATATAAGCAAATGGGCAGTGACTCCAAATAAGATAAATGGCATTTAAACCATTCCAAATCCACCCGGATCAAGAGACTAAGGTCATTTTGAACATATTCACCTAAATTGAGCAAATTAATCCAACTCAAAGGTGAAAATGATGAAATAAAGTTGGCTCAAACCAAAAGTCAGGTCAAGCACCAAATTTTGCGGTTTAAGCTCATGTTAGGCTCTTTTTACCTAATTTGAACACTTAACCCATCTTAAGTGAAGTAAATGATTAAAAGAAAATTGGTTCAAATAACCAACCTAATCATACTTCAACCTCAAGAATTAAACTTGGAAATCACAATAAGTTCCCAAAACATGTTAAGCTTAAAAAGGAAGCTCAACTCTTTTAAAATGGGGCAAATTCCAATCAAAAATCAATCTTTAAGAAATCTTTAAACATAAAGTGTTCAAACTTTTAAGATTTCTTCCAAAGAGCAATTGGGTCACTTGGAAACCTTTGAATTCCAAGCAAATAATCATTTAAAAATCAAGTAAAAGGAAAATTTTAAGTAAATCATCTCCTTGAAAGCAATTTGAGTCTCTTTTTAACTCAAAAGTACCTAAGGGGAAATCAAAAATATTTTAGGCATCTGAAAGCCTTGGAATTTCAGAAAATCAACTCATAGGACTCCTGGAAGCCTGAAATTCCAGAATTTTTCAAAATCTTTATAGGCCTTCTAAAGCCTGAATTTAGAAACTCATAGGACTCCTGGAAGCCTGAAATTCCAGAAATTTTCAAAATCTTCATAGGCCTTCTAAAGCCTGAATTTAGAAACTCATAGGACTCCTGGAAGCCTGAAATTCCAGAATTTTTCAAAATCTTCATAGGCCTTCTAAAGCCTGAATTTAGAAACTCATAGGACTCCTGGAAGCCTGAAATTCCAGACTTTTTCAAAATCTTCATAGGCCTTCTAAAGCCTGAATTTAGAAACTCATAGGACTCCTGGAAGCCTGAAATTCCAGAATTTTTCAAAATCTTCATAGGCCTTCTAAAGCCTGAATTTAGAAACTCATAGGACTCCTGGAAGCCTGAAATTCCAGACTTTTTCAAAATCTTCATAGGCCTTCTAAAGCCTGAATTTAGAAACTCATAGGACTCCTGGAAGCCTGAAATTCCAGACTTTTTCAAAATCTTCATAGGCCTTCTAAAGCCTGAATTTAGAAACTCATAGGACTCCTGGAAGCCTGAAATTCCAGACTTTTTCAAAATCTTCATAGGCCTTCTAAAGCCTGAATTTAGAAACTCATAGGACTCTTGGAAGCCTGAAATTCCAGACTTTTTTCAAAATCTTCATAGGCCTTCTAAAGCCTGAATTTAGAAACTCATAGGACTCCTGGAAGCCTGAAATTCCAGAATTTTTCAAAATCTTCATAGGCCTTCTAAAGCCTGAATTTAGAAAATCATAGGCCCCTGAAAGCCTGCGTAATTTCGGGAGGTTGTGGAAGCCTTAATTCCAAAGCATAAGCCCTTGGAAGCTTGCGTGATTCCAAGTCTTGATTTGTCTACAGGCTTTTACTGTAGGCACATCATCTTTTGTGGGACATGTTGGAGGCCCTAGAATACTCCTACAAAATTTCTGAGGTTTGATCTTTTTCGTATCAATCACCTCATCTTAATAAGGTTATGTTAACCATAAATACAAGAATCAAAAAAATATGAATGCAAAGAAACCCCCAGACTCATGTTCACCAAGCCTACATGCATGCATGCATAGGTGTGTAAAGTTGATTTGATGGGATACTAACATTTTTCTCTTTTGTCTTTTTTCTTTTACCAAAGGTACTAAGTTCTTACTGCAACCATTGCTCCCCGACGTTCTCAGAGATTAAAAGCTGCTACCATGAACCCTGCTGAAGAACAATCTACTGTGTCGGCTGAGGCCTTTGCTCAACTGCAAGAGCAAGTGGCAGGGATGACCAAACTATTGGAGAATTTGCTGGCCAACCAAGCCGCTCAGGCTCAGGTGCAGGCGCAACAGGCGCAGGCTCAGGTTCACCAAGCTTCATCATCCCACAATGCACCACCACAGGCTCCACCCCAGACTGAACTTCCACCACCAATCCAACCTATCCCACCTCAACCTGAGCTCTCTCATCCAAACCCCGAGCCTATCCTGATCCGGGAGGAGGAATCTGAATGTGAGAGGGAAAAGGAAAAAGAAAAAGAGAGACTGAGGGTAGAAGTGGAGAGAAAATTTTTGGACAAGCTGGAGTCCATTCAGGAGGAATTGAAAGAAGTGAGGGGGATCAACACGTTGGGTGGTACCAACTTTCAAGATCTCTGCCTGTACCCTGACGCATGCTTACCGGCCAAATTCAAGTGCCCAGATTTTGAGAAATATGACGGCACCGGATGCCCAATGAGCCATCTGAAGCTCTACTGTGGGGCGTTATGTCAATTTGGCCGGGATGATGGCATCCTGATCCAGCTATTCTAGAGAAGCCTAACTGGGGCAGCCTTGAGATGGTTCGCAACTGTAGACCACGGCAGAATCAGAAGGTGGAAGGACCTAGCTGATGCTTTCCTTGCTCAGTACCGTTTCAATGCTGACATCGTGCCAGATAGGTACGATATGATGAAAATGAGTAAGGGAAGAGATGAGACAGTTAGGCAGTATGCCAAAAGGTGGAGAGAAGCCGCCTCTCAGGTCAGGCCTCCCATGATGGAGCCAGAGATGGTTACCACCTTTATTGGCACATTGGGGCATCCATTTTACAATCACTTGGTGGGTCAGGTTACCACCAGTTTTGCTGCCCTAGTGTTAGTGGCGGACCGGATTGAAGATGGGATCAGATCCGGGCGAATCCACGACCATTCTGCCACGGCTCGTCAGCAGGAGCCAACTTTTGATCCTTCTGCCCAGAAGCAGAAAAATGGGGCAAGAAGGAATGGAGGAAAGAAAGAAGGGGAAGTAAACATGGTACAACCCCAACCACCACAAAAACCCATTCAAATCAATATTGCTGCACCTCCACCCAGTCCGGTGCAGCCACAATCGACCTATCAAAACCCTCTCAACATTAATGTCCCTCAGGCAGCAATGCCCAACCAAAAAAGGGTATTCTCAAAAAAGGAGAGAGACGCTTGGATGGCGTCCAGAAGGAGCAGGGTCCTTTCCCCTCTCCCTGTGACTCCATCCCAACTTTTGCCATCTTTGTTAAACGCAGGGTATGTCACCCTGAAAGAACCAAATCCGAATGCTTCAAAGGGAAAGAATTTCGATCCCTCCACCACCTGTGAATACCATATGGGTGCACCAGGACACCCTACAGACAGGTGTTGGCCATTAAAACACGCAATTCAAGATTTGATTGATCAGGGAACCCTGTTGTTTAACACAGCTGCACCCTCTCCTGCCAGGACTGACATTGGTCAGAATCCTCTGCCCCAGCATAATGGGGCTGGTCCTTCCAATTTCGTAGGGACCATCTCTTCTAGACCTAGGACGTTTGATCCCTCGCAGTTAATTGCGCCTATAGGGACGTCCGTTAAGGTCTATTTTGACCAGGAAGAGATAGAGGAACAAATCAACGTCATTTCTGGAAATAATGGAAATGGCAAGACTGCGGAGGACATTAATGCCTCTCTAAACCGGGCCGCTTCTCTCATGGCCCAGCTTAATGTAGCTAAACCCCCTCTCATTATTAATTGCAACCAGGCTGTTGCTTCCCCCACTACTCCATCATCCAAACCATCTTTGGTCATTAATTATGACCCCACCACTGCTTCAATTACGTCTGTTTCTTCTCAGACCTTAAAATCCTCTCAACCCCAGGCACCAAGGCAATCTTCGCCTCTGGTTATTGAGGTGCCTTCTTCTAACCTTATTCCCACATCAGCTCCTGCACCAAGGTCCCACCTCCAACCCTTGGTATTTAACGTGCCTAAACCCTCTTATTCAGAAACCGCTGTACCTTGGAACTACAGCGAGGGTTATACGACCACTATCCCAGTGGCCGGGAACCAAGGTCAGGAGGAGGTAAACCTCATGACAAGATCAGGGAGGTGTGTAGAAGGAAAAGAACAAGAAAGGAAAGAGGCAGAGCAAGTCCAGAAGGGGAAGGCCAAAATAGGGGAAGACACCCCTCAGGTCGACAATAAGGAGGCAGAGGATCTCCTAAAAATACTGAAAAAGAGTGAATTCAATATTGTTGACCAATTAACCAAGGTCCCTGCCCAGATATCAATACTGGGATTATTGCTTAATTCAGAAAAGCATAGGGACTCATTAATGAAAGTACTCCAGAGCGCCCACGTGCCCAAAACAATTGAGCTAGACCAGCTCGGCACGATGATCGGCCAGATCCTATCTCACAATGTAATAAGCTTTTCAGAAAGCGAGATAAGCCCTGGTGGAGGCTATCACATGGACCCTTTGCACATCACTGTGCTCTGTAAGGGTAGCATGATAGCCAGGGTCCTAATTGACAATGGGTCAGCCTTAAACGTCTGCCCCCTTGTAACATGTGTGAGGCTTGGCCTGGACCAATCCAGGATAAAGCAGAACGGGAGGGTTGTGAGAGCTTTCGATAGCTCCAAAACACACTCCCTGGGAGAGATTGAACTGCCGATTACCATCGGACCGAATATCTTTAATATCACATTCGAAGTGATAGATATTCCGGCAGCCTTTAATCTACTTCTGGGAAGGCCGTGGATCCACTCAGCTAGGGCTATACCCTCTACTCTTCATCAAAGAGTAAAATTTATAAGAGGCCAAAGGGTAATAACGGTCCTAGCCGAGAACCTAGTCCCTCCCGTCATATCACCTGACGTACCTTTCATTAATGTGGAATTAACGGCAGACAAAATTGCCTTTCACTCTTTTCAGTTTGAAACAGTCAACTTCATACCTGGGGGGTGTCTAAAAAAGAAAGAGAGGTTGACCTGCGCCAATAAGATGGTGGAGAAAGTCTTAAAGGATTGCAATTTCCACCCAGGAAAGGGGTTGGGCATTAACCTGCAAGGAAGGGTGACGCCCATAGAGGCACAGAGGCTAGTCCCACGAGTAGGACTAGGGACGAAAATGAGAAGATGGAAGAGGGGACCACAGAAAGAAAATGAGAGGGGAAAGAATCAAGAAAAGTTCCCTCATTTAAGGGAAACTTTCCCGAGGCCCTCTCATACCATTCAATTGGCTCCTCCTACAGATTCCTCCAAGCCTCCGTATTTCAATGACAACCCTTTTAGAAAGCCTTTTACCTCAACCCTTCAACCTTTTATCCCCCTCTCATCCACTTTGACGCCTGAAGCCACGGGTGAGCCTGAGCCACTGCCACAAGAGCAGCAGGATTTCACAGAGGAGACAGGGGCATTCTTTGCAATGACAGAGAATGAAGGAAGAGAGAAAGCAGAAGAAGAGGTTCCTTTTATCGACTGGGCATCAATCAAGATTCCGAATGAAGTCACCTCTGAACTCGGCCCCGAAGCAGAAAAGGGCAGTTTTTCAAATCCGGTAATGATGGTATCGGATCAAGAGTTTGAGGAGGAACGGGTTTGCACTATACCACCTGTTCCAGAGGGCTTTGTATTGAAAAATTGGGAAGAGACCCCTTTGACATTTGAGGCTGCATATGGTTGGCAATCAGCTGCGGCCTCCAAAAAAAAACTCCATTAGTGGATTGCCCTTTTCCTGAAGGTTTTAATGAACCTTCATCTTCAGGAAAAGCCTCTCTAGAAGGTTCTCAAAAAACCCAAAAAGATTTTTCAATTTTTTCTAGAAAATCTAAAGCTTTCAAAATGGTCTAGACTGCTTATGAGCCATATATACAGACCGAATTAAAGCAAGTTGAATACGACTTCGACCTCGAGCTCGACTTCGACCTCATGGGGATCGAAGAGGAGATCGAGGCCGAAGACGATGACCTTCCAAGAGAAATATCATATCAATTGGAACGTCACGAAAAGGGTATTCAACCTAATATTGAAGAAACCATTTCCATAAACCTGGGAACTGAAGAGGACCCAAAAATTGTAAAGATTGGTGCATGCACTACAAAAAAGGACACTTTTACCGGCGGTAGCTTACCGCCGGTAAAACAACAATTACCGCCGCTAAAACCATTTGCGGCGGTAATTCCTTTTGCCGTAAAAGATACCGTCACTAACGCTTATAGCGGCGGTAAAAAATTTACCGCCGCTATTTCTCACTCATTACCGGCGGTAACGTTACCGCCGCTATTGCTCATTCATTACCGGCGGTACCTTCCCGCCTCTATTGGTATCACTCATTACCGGCGGTAACGTTACCGCCGCTATTGCCCATTCATTACCGGCGGTACCTTCCCGCCTCTATTGGTATCACTCATTACCGGCGGTAACGTTACCGCCGCTATTGCTCATTCATTACCGGCGGTACCTTCCCGCCTCTATTGGTATCACTCATTACCGGCGGTATTTTTGGCTTTTAGCGGCGGTAGTTCCCGCCGCTAAAACTCATTTTAAAAAATTAAAAAAATGACATCCTGTTTTTTAGCGGCGGGAAATACCGCCGCTAAAAATTATATTAAAAAATAAAAAAAAATTTGCTGCTGTCAAGCAGCATACATGCCGAGAGATGGAGAGGCAGAAAGAGAGAGAGAGAGAGAGAGAGAGAGAGAGAGAGAGAGAAGTAGAGAGGGAGAGAGAGAGAGAGAAGTAGAGAGGGAGAGAGAGAGGGAGAGAAGTAGAGATGGAGAGAGAGAGATGTAGAGAGGGAGAGAAAGAGAGAGAGAGAGAAGTAGAGAGGGAGAGAGAGAGATGTAGAGAGGGAGAGAAAGAGAGAGAGAGAGAAGTAGAGAGGGAGAGATAGAGAGAGAGAAGTAGAGAGGGAGGAATAGAGAGAGAGAAGTAGAGAGGGAGAGATAGAGAAAAAAAATAGAGACATACCTTGAAGAAAAGAAGAGGTTCGGCGGGTATTTATAGAGTTGACTTTTAGCGGCGGCATATAGATTACCGCCGCTAAACCTTATATTTTCCGCGCCCGCGAGTTAAATTCAATTTGAAAATCGCGCTCAAACTTTTAGCGGCGGTAATTACCGCCCCTAAAAGTACAGTCAAAATTGAAACGCGGGAAAAAATCCCGCTTGAACCACTCGAAATGGTCTTTTAGCGGCGGTAACTGGCGTACCGCCGCTAAAAGTAATTTCTGGTTTTTAATAAATGGATTTTAGGAGCGGTAATTTGGTTACGGCCCCTAAAAATGGACTTTTAGGGGCGGTAATAAGGTTACCGCCCCTAAAACGAGCCTTTTCGGGGCGGTAATATGGTTACCGCTCCTAAAACGAGCCTTTTAGGGGCGGTAATATGGTTACCGCCCCTAAAACGAGCCTTTTAGGGGCGGTATATACCGCCTCTAAAGGTCCAACATAGTAGCAGTCGATTTACCTTACAAAAATGAAACAGGTCTTTACCGGCGGTTAAACCGCCGGTAAAAGACGTGTTATTTAGTTATTACCGGCGGTTTTGAAAACCGCCGGTAAACGCTGCACAAAAATTTCACCGGGCCAAGTCGAGAGCCCTTAAAATTGACTTTTAGGGGCGGTAACACGCGTACCGCCCCTAAAATTGACGTTTTGGGGGCGGTAAGACGGGTACCGCCCCTAAAATGGACTTTTAGGGGCGGTAATAAGGTTACCGCCCTTAAACGGAGACATTTAGGGGCGGTAATAGCTTTACCGCCTCTAAAAGGAGCGTTTTAGAGGCGGTATATACCGCCGCTAAAAGACCCAAGGTAGTTGCAGACGCTTTTTCCTAAAAATGAAAAAAGTCCTTTACCGGCGGTTAAACCGCCGGTAAAAGACGTGTTATCGGGTTATTACCGGCGGTTTTGGAAACCGCCGGTAAAAGTTGCACATTATTTCCCTCCGACAAACTTTTTTACGACGGTAAACGACTTACAGCCTCTAAGATGGACTTTTAGGGGCGGTAAACATATTACCGCCGCTAAAAGGATCTCTTATGGGGCGGTAAAGAGTCTACCGCCTCTGAAAACTGGCTTTTAGGGGCGGTAATTAGGTTACCGCCGCTAAAAGCGACATTTAGGGGCGGCAATACATATACGGCCGCTGAAACCTTTCTTTTAGGGGCGGGAAGGATCTCACCGCCCCTGAAAACAATCTTTTAGCGGCGGTAATAGGTCTACCGCCGCTAAAAGTGTTATTATCGGCGGATTGATACCGCCGGAAATAAGGCTTTTTTTGGCGGGACGTTCCCGCCAACTTGTTGCCGGCGGGAGATATGTTACCGCCGGTAAAACTGACTATAGCGGCGGTAGGTACCGCCGCTAAAGGCTATTTCGCGCTGAAAAAATGCGCGCCATAAAATTTTCGCGCGAAAAAAATGGTTAATTAATTTTTAGGGGCGGAAAATGCTTTTACCGCCGGTAATGGTGCTTTTAGAGGCGGGAATTAGGTTACCGCCGCTAAAAGGTGCCGCTAATTCTCTTCATTTTTGTAGTGATGCTTGTCTGAAATACAGCAGAAGGAAATGTCCCAATTCTTGGCCGATTACAAGGACGTGTTCGCATGGTCTTATCGGGATATGCCAGGGTTGGATACAGACATGGTTGTACACAGGCTGCCAATCCTGCCAGGAGTAAAGCCTATTAAGCAGAAATTGAGAAGGTTGAAACCGGAATGGACTTTGAAAGTCAAAGATGAAGTAGTAAAGCAATTTCAAGCCGGGTTTTTGGCGGTGTCCACATACCCTGATTGGCTAGCCAATATAGTCCCAGTTCCAAAGAAGGATGGAAAAGTCAGGATGTGTGTGGATTACAGAGACTTGAACAAAGCAAGCCCGAAGGATGATTTTCCATTGCCACACATCGACATCTTGGTTGATAATACGGCAGTGCACAGCTTGTTCTCTTTTATGGATGGCTTTTCCGGATACAACCAAATCAAAATGGCAAAGGAGGATCAAGAGAAAACCGCTTTTATTACTCCTTGGGGAACCTTCCACTATACAGTCATGCCTTTTGGATTAAAGAATGCTGGGGCAACATATCAGCGAGCCATGACAGCCCTTTTCCATGATATGATCCACAAAGAGATGGAAGTCTATGTGGATGATATGATTGCCAAATCATGTGAAGAGGAAGACCACTTAATCAATCTAAAGAGGGTATTTGACCGTCTAAGGAAGTACAGCTTAAGGCTTAATCCAGCAAAGTGTGTCTTTGGAGCCACATCCGGGAAATTATTGGGATTCATTGTAAGCAGAAGAGGGATTGAGATAGACCCGTCTAAAGCCAAGGCAATCATTGAGATGCCAGCTCCTAAGACTGAAAAAGAAGTTAGGGGCTTTCTGGGAAGAATTCAGTATATCAGCCGGTTCATAGCACAACTCACTGCTATTTGCGAGCCAATCTTTAAACTTCTAAGGAAGAATAACCCAAATATATGGAATGAGGATTGCCAACAAGCATTCGACAAAATAAAGGATTATCTGTCAAATCCTCCTGTTCTAGTACCGCCAATTCCAGGAAAACCACTGATTCTGTATCTATCAGTTCTAGAAACATCAATGGGATGCGTATTGGGGCAGCACGATGAAACAGGCAGAAAAGAAAAGGCTATCTACTATCTGAGCAAGAAATTCACAGATTATGAAACAAGATATTCGCCTTTGGAAAAGACTTGTTGCGCTTTGGTCTGGGCGACTCAAAGGCTTAGGCACTATTTCTTAAGCTATTCGACTTTGCTGATCTCAAGGATGGATCCGCTAAAATATCTGTTTGAGAAGCCGGCTTTAACTGGTAGAACAGCAAAGTGGCAGCTTTTGCTTTCAGAATTCGACCTGACATATGTCACTCAGAAAGCAATCAAGGGTCAGGCAATTGCTGACCACCTAGCTGAGCACCCATTGCCAGATTATCAACCTCTTAAAACGAATTTCCCGGATGAGGCTATCTTATTTGCTGAAGAGGAAGAAAGTGAAGACTCCTGGCAGATGTTCTTTGATGGGGCTGCAAATATGAATGGAAATGGGATCGGCGCAGTATTAGTAAAGCCAGATGGTTCACATATCCCAATCGCAGTGAAACTGAGGTTTTAGTGCACGAACAACATAGCAGAGTATGAGGCATGTATAATCGGATTACAAGCTGCTCTGGACCATGATGTTCAAGAACTTGACGTATATGGAGATTCGAGTCTTA
This sequence comes from Buxus sempervirens, assembly GCA_947561395.2. Lineage (NCBI taxonomy): Eukaryota > Viridiplantae > Streptophyta > Magnoliopsida > Buxales > Buxaceae > Buxus > Buxus sempervirens. The sequence goes on along the minus strand of OX387191.1, from coordinate 5,468,230 downwards.
TCATCTTCCAAACAACTGGTGAATGGAAAACCAAAGATCATAAATTGATCCCATATCACCAATATTTGGAAGAAATAAGTACCAAATTTACTCGAATTTCTTTTAGCTATATGCCAAGGGCTAAGAATCAGTTTGCGGATGCCTTGGCGACATTAGCCTCAATGGTTAGTATTCCAGAAGGGGTAGACATACAACCACTTGAAATTGAAGTCAGAGACGAGCCAGCTTACTGTCTTGTTTTGGAAGGAGCGCAAGAAACAGAAGTACCATGGTTCCAAGATATCAAGAATTTCTTGGATAATCGAAATTTACCGGAAAGCGCTAGCCCCACTGAAAAAAGAACAATACAGAAGCTAGCAGGACAGTTTCTTCTAAGTGGTGGGCAGTTGTATAAGAGATCTTACAATAATGTTCTACTCAGATGCGTCACCAAGGTTGAAGCAGAAAGGTTGATTGAAACAGTGCACGGGGGAGTCTGTGGGCCGCACATGAATGGACACATGCTCGCAAGGAAAATATTGCGATTGGGATACTATTGGTCTACAATGGAGCACGATTGCTGCCTACATGTTAAGAGATGCCATTTGTGCCAAATATATGCTGATAATAAGCATGCACCACCAAGTGAACTGCACAGCATGACCTCTCCATGGCCATTCTCTATGTGGGGTATTGATGTCATTGGGATGATTTCTCCAAAAGCATCTAATGGACACCGGTTCATTCTAGTGGCAATTGATTATTTCACAAAATGGGTTGAAGCTGCTTCGTATGCAAATATCACAGGAAACCATGTTCTTAAGTTTCTAAAGCACAACATAATTTGTCGCTATGGGTTGCCAAAAGCCATAGTTTCAGACAATGCTTCAAATATTAAGAACAAGGATATGAAGGAGATGTGTGAGCAGTTTCAGATAACTCATCACAAGTCAGCCCCTTACAGGCCAAAAATGAATGGAGCGGTAGAAGCGGCAAATAAGAATATAAAGAAAATAATCCAGAAGATGGTGGTAAGCTATAGAGATTGGCACGAGATGTTGCCATTTGCTCTCCATGCTTACAGAACCTCGATCCGAACTTCTACTGGGGCAACGCCGTATTCCTTGGTTTATGGCACAGAGGCCGTCTTACCCGTTGAGGTAGAAATCCCTTCATTAAGAGTGCTTATGGAAACAGAGCTTGAAGAGGCTGAATGGGTTCAGTCTAGATATGAGCAACTTAATCTGATAGAAGAAAAGCGGTTGAATGCGCTTTGCCATGGCCAACTGTATCAGAGGAGAATGGCCAGGGCCTACAACAAGAAAGTGAAGCCCAGAGCTTTCCAAGTGGGTAATCTAGTCTTAAAGAAGATATTACCATTTCTGGAAGACCCTCGTGGAAAGTTTAAGCCAAATTGGGAGGGACCTTATGTAGTGAAGAAGAGCTTGTCAGGAGGCGCTCTTATCTTGACAGAAATGGATGGGACAGATTTTCCTGAGCCAATCAACTCCGATGCGGTCAAACAATATTTCCCTTGAAGGAATATCACAAAGAAATGATCCGAGGCCATTTTTCTTCCTCCCTCACAAATTCTAATATCCCTAGATTAAACCAAGTTGAGCCTGTTCGTGTTTTAAAGAACCCAAACTGGAGCTTACAGTCGCGACTGGGGCAGGGTTAATAGAACAACAAAAAGGGAAATAGAAAAGAAAGGCCAAAAGAAAAAAGAAGGCCAATATTGGGAATGGGGGGTCGCATCCATTATGACTGTAAGTCCAGTTGTCCCATTTTCAAGAAGTTAAAATGTTGAGCCTATAATAACCTTTTTTTCATAAACCCAACCCAGCCTTCATTTCGTCCTATCGATCAAGTCCTCGGTGATCTGGGTGTATTCCTTCAAGCTCGGGATGTCGAAAGGGCAATGACGGAATAAACAAGCTGGTCCTAGTGAAAACCGTAACAGGCACTAGGGGCAATATTGGCAGGAAGAAGGCGAAAGGAAAAAAGAAAGAGAATAAAAGAAAAGGAAGAAACAGGAAAAAGGTCACCAACCGTACTTGGGATACAGATTGAACTAAACCGCCCTTTTTCTACGGTTTTGGCAGAAGGGCTATGCAACCGCATATTGAAGACGGTTTTGGCTAAACCGTTCTGAATGCGCGGTTTTGCGCAGCAGAAGTGAATTGAGCAGATTTTATGCACAGGACTGAATCAGTAGGCTGGGGCAGGCCCCCTGAAAGTGGAAAGGAAACTTGGGGATGAGTCTAAGGGTTACAAGGGGGACGGATTGGCTTTCTCCTCATTAACTGAAACACCATTTTTGCCCAACTTGCTTCAATTCACCCAACTATATGGGATTAAAGCATTATGGACCAATTTACAATAAAAACACACAAAAATGAAAACTATATTTTGGCCGATGATGAGAAATCAGTGACTTTTCATTAAAACTGTCAGTTTTTACAAGCATATGAGAGTTCTGAGGCCAATAGTATAAAAACCTACTTTGTATTCTCTATCTTTCCACTAGTGGAGTTTCTCTTTGTACAGAGGTATAAAAAAGGAAAAAATACAATAAAAGGGGCTAATCTCTATCCCCTAGCCTTTCCTCAAGCTCTCTGATCCGGGCCGCCTGAACCGCCACAAGCCTTTCAGCCCCCTCTGCATCTGGGTCACTGAGGAATGAGATGACGTCATCTGAGAGGGTCTGCCTAGTCCTCATATCGCGGAGCCTGGCCATGGTCTCGTCATGCCTGCGCCATGCAGCTCTCACCTCGAAGCGACGGGCCTGTATCTGCTCAGATAACCGCCTCTCCAGATCTTCATTCTCCAATCTCAAGGTCCGGGCCTCCTCCACCCATATGAGCTGAAGCCGCCTATGAGAAGCACGCTCGGTCTCCAAGAGGTCCTCATAAGTAGGACACGGGATAGCAGGAGGATCCGCTGGTATGGAAGCGCAGCTCTGCACCTGCTCTCTAATCCAAAAGATATAGTCCTTCTCATGCAATTTGGAGAAGACAGAACCTCTCAAGAAGTAGGCCTGTGACCATTCCTTCAATAGGCGGAAGCAGAGGCCCATGGTGGCTGGTGTGAGGGGACCAAGGAGTTCTTTATATCCATGAGGCACCAAAATCCCTTGGGACTCCTCTCCAAACTGCCGGATGACCCTCAAAGGCAAGTAGAGCAAGGCAGACTTCAAGCCCATAAGCACAGCGAAGTTTTGGTCAGAGAAGCTGATCGCTGTCTCGACGGAGGGCTGATAAGCACCAGGCCATCTCACCTGGTCGTCCTGAAGAGTCCCCAAGAAAGCAAACCATCCCTGTTTGCCGCCATGTATATTGGGACACCCCCTGTTGCTCATCAAAACAGGAACGTCCAATCTGGGGAAGAAGCGCCGGGTTATCTCTTCAACCTGACTCAGGTGGTCAAGTAACCAGAGCTGCACAAAACAGGGAAGCATTTCCAACCTTAGAAAATTTCAACATGGCAATAAAGATTACAACTCAAAGAAAGAGATTCAGATTTTACCTGAAGTATAGGGGCGCAGGCAAGGAAACTTTTCTGCTTCCTGTGATAGCAGTCAGTCAAGGCCTGGTATATTTCAGCCAAAATCATAGGGGCAAGCCTTTCGCGCTCCCTAACTTGGCAAATGACTGAAATGAGGGATAAATCAACCTCGCTATCACCTCGGGGGAATAAAAGTTGATTGACCACTATCAATGTCAGAGCATTGAACCGGGCCGACTGGTTGGAGCTATTTAACAGCTTCTCAGTCAGAAATGACTTGGATAGGGTCAATAAAGCGTCGGCTTCCCCTAACTCTTTCTTGTTAATCCCCAAAAAAGTGGAGGCTTCCTTTTTGAAGCTCGGTTTGAGAGGTGGGTTAACTACTTTCTTAGAAAAGCTAAGGTTGAGGATGGTTTCAACCTCCTCGACTGTAGGGGTCATCTCTTTTTCCCCAAACCTGAAGAGGTTCAATTGAGGCTCCCACTGCCCAATTAGTGCCTCTATGATTTCCCATTTTAGGGGAATCTTTGGGACTGAGAGGAGGTGGCCTAGATTGGCAGAGGCCCAATCCATCTCATCCTGAGGGGTCATTGAGGAGACCCACCTCTCATAGAATGTATCTACAATGGCATACCTAGTCAAATTAGGAGGTTTGGACCTAATTTTTGGTCTAGGTGCTGATATTTCAGGTACAGAAGATGAAGAAGGCACAGAAGCTGAACCAGAAGCCATTAACGGGCAAAAGTGGATTAAAGGCAGCTAGGAGAGAGAAAATCACCGAAACAGGGGGTTTCTGACCTAAGCAATACGTCAAAATGACGTCCTGCCCGCAATTCGCGGTTTTAAAATAACCTAAGGGCAAAAACCGCATACACAGAACGGTTGTGTCTAAACCGCACTTAATATGCGGTTGCATTCCCGCAAAGTTTAAAAACCGCGGGATAAGTACGGTTCTTGCACAACCGCCCTGAATGTACGGTTTTTGCACAAAAAGGGGTTTTACTTCTTTCTTTTAATAAGTCATGTTCCCAGAAAACCTGTTACCTGTATAAACAATTGTAACATGACAAATATACAAAAATAAACAAAAAATCTACAAAAAAGGAAACAAAACCAAAAAAATCTTCTCTTTTCATATAAATTGCCAATGAATACATCAAGTTTATATACAAATATCTGATAAATCCTAAATCTAGACCTATCTCTAACAGGTCAATCCCTATCGCCTCTACCTCGCCGTCGCTGCCGGATGAAAAAGTGATCTGAGAAACGCTGGCCAGCGGGAGATGAAGACTCACCAAGCGAGGATGGACCAGCAGGAAGCACCGGGTCTGCAGGAGGCGCAGGATCGGTAGAAGAGGCTGAGGCTGGAGCTGGATCATCCCGGGTCAGGTCCATGAAGCATGAAACTGAAGTGTCCGTCGCCAAAGGGACCAGCTCCAGAACCCGAGAGTCCTCAACCGGAAGAGATGGATCTGCTACGCCGGGAACATCCTCCTCTCTCGTAGGCTCGGCCACCTCTGGATCTGCTGCGCCGGGAACATCCTCCTCTCTCGTAGGCCCGGCCGTCTCATGAACCACAGGAATCTCCGATCCACCCTCCGCTGGCTCAGGAGCAGTCTCCGGCTCAGATGAAGGAGCGGTCTCAAATACAGGTACAGCCTCCGGCATCTCGGCCGACTCAGGAACTACACCAGCGGAAGTAGCCTCGGCCGCCACCTCGCTCTCTCTCTCCGGGATCTCTATATCTCCTAAAGAGAAGGACAAAGTGCGGGAATTGGATGGTGAAGGCACCACATCCTCCTGGAAGACAAAGACAGGCTGATCAGAAGCAGGAAATATAAAGTGAAAAAAAAAATACAAGAAACTAAGGAAGACAGACCTGAGCTCCTGAAGGCCCCGCCTGGCCCTGGGCACTGGCCAACTGGGCCCGCAAGTCAGCAATGAGAGCGGCCTGCCCAGTAATGATGACATCGCTCTCAGCAATGGCGGCGTCCCTCTCAGCCAGCTGGCGCTCCAGATCCGCATATCGAGCCCGAACCTCCTCTAGCTGTGCCTCCTGAAATGAGATGAGAAAAGAAAAGATATCAGTAAATAAGAAAGGAAGACTAAAAGACTGCACAAGGAAAGGAGGTTCATACCGTGGTGTCATAGAGGCGGATCACTACCCCCCCTATCTCAGTAACTCCACCTCGAACGGGCATGGGCTGCATCAGACAACCCACTGAGACCTGCCCGAACCAGGTATCATAGTCACCATCGACTAGAAGGCCATCTCCTGCCTCCCACTCGCCAAAATGGGCAGGGTCAAATGGACCAGGAGGGATAAAAGGGGCTGTAGCTGGAGGAGCCACTGGGATCCGGAGCTCGCCAGTATGCTGGAAGAAAAATCGCTCGCCGAGGTACCATATACTACCCAACTGCCCAATGAAGAATGGGTACCTCTGGCGCCGCTGATCCAGTGCGAAAGCGTCATCCACAAAGGGCTGAAAAGCCAGCTCGTCATGCAGGCCGTCAAGACGGGGGACAGATAGCTGAGGGTGAACAAAGAAGAATATCAGAATCTGATAAAAAGGAGAAAAGGAAATGAAGAAAAGAGAGACGGGAAAAATGCTTACCTCTCTCCTAAAAGTTCTGTCCAGGTGAGCCCTGGCCGACCTAGGGCGACTCTTCTCTGAGTCACGCCTAATCTGATTCCACCGGCGGGCCAAGGGAAATGTCCCCTCAGGCAAAGTGGAGGTAGGGCGAAAGTGGGCCACATAGACCCGAGCAAAGAACTGAAAAGAAAAAAAAAGAGAAGAGAAGAAGAAAAAAAGAAAAAAGGGAACAAAAGAAAAAAGAAAAAAAAGAGTTAAGCAAAAAAGAAAAAAAAAAGGAAAGAAAGAAGAAAAAATTTATACCTGCAGAAAGGGCCAGAAAAATCTGCAACCTACTCCGGCTCCCCTGGGAGAAGACAGGCCGGAGACCACTCGTCGAAGGCCTGCTAGCAAGGTGCCGTAGACAAGCTGACCCCAGGCGTAGTCCCTCGCTCGGTGCAAATCCCGGAGAAGACTCAGGAAATGGGGGCTGACCGAAGTAGTATCCTCCAGGCAGAAGCAGGAGCCCATCATCAGAAGAAAAAGAAATCTGAAAGCGATCGGGAAACTGGGATGCTCCGCTGCTAAGGTGCTGAATCCCCTCTCCACAAATGCCTCCCTCAACCATGTTCGGGAGATACGAGTAATCCGGCTCCGATCCCACGCCTCCACGGGCATCTCATCATATCCTAACAGCTCGACAATCTCCAAGTCCGCCGGCCGATCCATCTAAGTGATGACATCTCCAGTCATCCTGATCCCGGTAATGAGAGCAAAGTCGGAAGGACGAATACCGATCTCCACATCAGGCAGGTGAAAGCTCAGGGTCTCCGGGAAAAAGCGCTCCAACAAAGCCAAGATCAAAGGCCGATCCTGACGAACCCCGGTGATGGTAATGAAGGGGCCAAATCCAAAACGGCCCATCTCTCGGCGCAGAGAGGACGAGCAAGCCCCTACTACATCAGCAAAAAGGGCCCAGCTCCCTCGGAAATGGGAAGAAGGATATCTAAGGGGGATGTCTGCCCTAACGCCTGCCGAAGGATGCGTCGTCAAACTACTAAGAAGAGAGGTGTCCCGGATCTGATCGGCTATCTCTGCAGGAATGGCGACACGAGTCGCCCGGGCTCCTGCCCTACCTCTACGACGGCCTCCCCTACGCTCTCGGACCTCACCAGCAGGCTAGAAAAGCAAATAAAAGAGGGTTTAAGTTGAATGGGATAAAAGAAAGGCCGGTTTTTGAAAAAGGGAAAGGGAATACCTCTGGGATCGACTCCAGCGAATCCCCAGACGCTCCAGAGTCTGAATCTGAAAGCTCCAGACCACTGGGAGAAGAAGGCTCAGGGTCTGGCTCAGCCCTAGAGGAAGACGCCACATCGGCCGGATCCCTCCGAACCCTCGAAGATGAAGGCTCATCTGCGGGACCGCGAGAAGCGCGACGTGTACGGGCCATCTACAGGACCAAATTGCAGGGATAAAATTCATTATATTCTTTACATTTAAAGTCATAATTTTCACTAAAGTGTTTTGTTCATGTTTAAAAGTCATAGATTTTTTCTTAGGTTTTCCTCACTATTTTGTTCTGCATATTAATCATTTTGTTTGGATTGCAGGAAGAAAAAGAAACCAGGAGAGGCACTTCAAAGAGTGTCTGACCGAATCAGAATTCTTATAAGTTTACCAAGGGCAGACAGCACCAAGGACAGCCAAGGCAGGATTATAGTAGCAAGGATCTATTTAAACCTGGTCGTGGTGGGGTTTTCGGTTGAAAACACCTAAGGCAAAGGGCAGAAAGTAATTCGTATTTGCTACAATTAGACAATTGGAACAAATGTGAAGACATGAATAAATGGGAACAATAGCCAGATCCAAGCATGCAGAGGTATCAACCAAGGAAAATCAGATATATACTAGCATGAACAAATGAAGAAAGAAGAAGTAATCGATGGCAGTGGCGTTCAAAAAGATCACAAATCATCAGAAATCCATGTTGTCGGCAAACATAGCATTTGGGGATTGTCTTCAATCAAGACATTCAAGCATGCCGGAAAAGCAAAAAATTCCAGTCTAAGGGTCCAGGCTAGCAGAAATAGCAGACCAAGTTTGCAAAGCATAATCAATAAGTTGATCAATCGCCAAGTGCATACAGTCCGGATGAAATATTGGCAAGAAAAAAAACAAAGCAAGTAAGCACAGGCCAATTTGGAGATCTCTCTCGACCAAGAGCAAAATCATGCCAAAAGTCTAAAGTAATACAGGTCATTGTGAAGTTCAGGCCAATACAGACCATTGGCGCATACAAAATTGGGGATTTTTATCCCATTAACAACAAGGTAACCAAAGCAGTAAATCAGTGGCAAAAATCGAGTTCGTGTGTAAAATAAGATCATTCAACCATAGAGTCAGGTTGCCAAATTCCGGATGGAAGGTTTGCAAAAAAGGATGAGTATTCGGCCACTTACTTGTGGTAGCTGAAATCAAAGCTTTGCAATGAAAAAATCGAAGCTGTGGCCTCACCGGAACCCCGACTGCACTCGATTGATGGCGTGGTTGAAAAAAGAGCTCCAGTCGCCCAATTTCTCACAGCCCAAACAGCGGTCAAGTCACGGCAGGAAGAAGAAATCGTTTGAATACCCGCCGGAAAGTGCCGTAGTTCACCAGGAGAAAAACAGAAATCACCGGAAGAAGATGAAGTCACCGGAGGATGTGATTTCGCCGGAGAAGGAAGGATGAAGACCGGAGAGAAAGCACGGTCGCCAGAGAGGAGGAACAGCACCAGAGTTCGAGGGTTTTGCGAAGGCAGAGTGAGGAACCGCGGTCGCGGTCTCGGTTATATGAAACCTAGAAAACCGCACACACAGAGCGGTTGACATTAATATTGTCAAAAACCGCGCATACAGCACGGTTGAAATTGAAAATGTCAAAAACCGCATGTTCAGTACGGTTGGCACCCAAAAATGAATTTTCAAAACTTTTTCAATCTCTCTCAAAGGATCTATGTCCAGGACAATTGTGAATTGCAAGAAACACCATCCTACCAACTTTTGCTTTTAAAATTTGCTCAAATCTCACTTCATAGCCACGAGTGCTCTGTGAGAGACGAGGAGAGGATTTGACCCTTAAGGTTAGGGACTTTTCATCAAATCCTTTAAACAAATTCTTTTTCAAAAAACCATATTGGAGTTCTTGCAGCTCATAATCGAATGGACATGATCCTGAGAGGTGCAATTTGCGGGTCTTTTGCTCTCCGCTGCCAATTGATTCCAATCCCAGCGAAGAGGGGGCAGTTGTAGACACCCCAAATTGCACCCCAATATAAGAGATTAACTAAGAAAGGCTCCAAAGGTCTTATTCGAGCCTTTACATATGTCAAACTTTCAAAAACTTTCAAAATCAGTGTCAACCGCACTGTGTATGCGGTTTTTATAATTTCGGTTTCAACCGCTCTGTATGTGCGGTTGGAACCGCACAGACAGCACGGTTCAGGTCCTTGCTTGTTGCGCTGGCGGCCACGTGGCTTCGCGAAGCTTCGGCCGTTAAGCCGCGTGTCCAGCACTCAATTAAAGCATAACTGAATTGAACCGCCCTGTATATGCGGTTTGTTCAAATTTGTATTGAACCGCACTTTGAGTGGCGGTTCTGTGGAAACCGCACTGAGTATACGGTTTTGGCTGTTTCGAGGCTTTGCGAAATGGCTCGATCTCTGAGCCTTATTTACGCATATTACCTCTCTCTTAGGGACTTGAACTCCCTATTTCACCCTCCGAAACTTGCTGAATTACACCAATTCATGCCTTGGAGGAGAATTGGAATAATCTAGAAGGCCTTTTTGGCCTACCCTTGGGACTCTTCTACCCTTGACTTGGCCTATAAATAGAGAGGCCCTCCTCTTGCAAATGGCTGACAATTTGAAGCTTAGAAGCTCTGCAAGAAGAAGGAGAAGCTCTGCTGGATTGTCTACTGAAGGCTCAAGCTACCAAGGTAAAGCTCTCTTTCATTTCCAGTCTTCCCTTTTAAGTTCTAGCAAATCTCTCATCTTCTACCTTTCTGTAGTGTAAGGCCTTTGTGCATTTTTGTAACCCCAAACCCCTTCTAAAGTACCTGGGAATCCTCTCTAGCCGTAAAACGTGAAGAGAGAGCCTGGGGAAAAGGAAGGTGGAATGGATCCTCTAGGTTTAGAACCCACAAGTGATGAAAAGCATGCTATATGGTTATTTTGAACCCTTGAATGCTTATCTGATTTTATTTTATATTTGGAGAAGATGTGAATCCATGCTCTCAATAGCCATGGATTCCAAGCTTCTCATAGAAATGAGATTTTCCATACTTTCACACTCACTTTTCACTATTTTCATCAAATGGGCTAGATCTTGGGCTTTCCATGTTCAATATGGAAAATCTGAGGTCCTAGGCCTTAAAATGAGTTTTAGAACTTCATGAGAGGATTTCTTGTTGATTTTGAGGTTTTGGTCGAATCCACATGCACACATGCACTGGTTTCTATATTCCCTCTTCAAAAAACCTCAGAACAGGACAGATCTGTGGCCTGTCTTGGAAGACTTATAACTTCATCCTCCGGATGAATTTTTGAGTAATTCCAAAGACACGTGATAGATTGGAAGGTCTATTTAATATCTGGAAATTTTCGTCCACTTCCATGTAGCCAATTTTTGACACCATCTCTTCAAAGTTTGTAGGACAGTTCAGCCCAGATTGCTAAACTTGCCGCTTTGATGGTGCACTATTTGCTCAGTTTTAATCCGTTTTATGTGATTTCAGTTTCTGAGTTTTCTTTGAGAAGTCTATTTTCATTTCCAACAAGTTTCAGCAGATTTCAATCTGTTTTGTGCCTTGGGTGCTCAGTTGACTCAGAGGTGCTCGCTGGCATAGTCCAGAGCTCATCTGTGGTCTTCTAGGCCTGTTCAAGAGAGCACACAAATCACATCCGGATGGAGATTGATGTGAGGTTTTTTTCTTTGGAAAGATGGCACTACATACTTCCTCCACACTAATTTTCATGGTTTTTTATTAAGCCAAACTCCACGAATAGAGCTTTGAAAATGCCTACTTAACACTTTTTCTGAGTTATAACAGCAGATTTCATATGTGGATTTCTCTCTAGTTTTGAATCGGATCGAGCTGAATTTTTTACTGTATATTCTAATATATACCAGTTTTCAAATGGCTTTGGTTTCATTTGATTTAGATTTAAATTGAATGAGTTATGGTTTATCAAAGCTTTCAAGCTCTTTTGACCAAATTTCTCCAGATTCGCCTTAGCTTGATTTTCCTCATTTTTACTTTGATTTCACTTCACTCATGAAGTTTTAGAAGTGATGAATCCACAAAGAGAGTCTAAACTCATTAGACTTCTCATGTGGAATAGTCACACACATTGTGCTTATTAAGCACCCTTTTGTTTATTTTACTAGCAAACAATTTATAGCATAAGCAAACATGTGGTAACCGTCTTAGACGGATGAGGGGGGGGGGTGCCTAACACCTTCCCCCACTCATAAATAATTCCCCGTACCCAATCTCTGGATTTTTCCTGATATTAGAGCTACTTTGGCTCTATTTGACATCTATGAACCTTTTGGTGTCCATTCACACCCTAAGATGGATGGTGGCGACTCTTTACATTTTATTGATCCCCGCGTGACGATATCGGAAGTCATCCGAGATGACGAATCCATGTCTCACAGCTTCTCTTGCCAATCTCCTCTAGTATCAAGTCAATGGCATGTGCAGCACAGGGCGCCCAATACAGGTTATACCGCTGCTGTAATGTCTTACCGGCTTTCATGAACGCACTGGCACTGTCTGTCACAATCTGAACGACGTTCTCAACGCCAACCTCCTGTATCACGCTCTCTAATAAGCCGGTAATATAGGGCGCATCCTTGATATTGTGTGATGCGTCAACAGATCTCACGAACACTGCCCTGCCTCTACAATACACCATAAAATTGATGATGGACAGTTTAGTAGGACCTGTCCATCCATCACACATGATCGTAACTCCAAACTGCTCCCAGTGGGGTCGTAGCGATGTAATAAACTCTCTCATCTCTGCCTCCTCCTGATCCAAGTACGTACCCATAATCTCCCGTGGCGTAGGAGGCAAGACTCCCTGACCCGACTCCTGGATAACATCGACCATGTTCTTGAAATGGGGGCTCGCTGCTGCATTCGCTGGAATGTGATTGAAGATAAAAAATTTTGATATAAACTTCCCCATTTTCTCCCTGACAGTGCCCTTGCTCCACACATCCTTCAATTTCTTCTGCTTGGCACCAGATGAACGCCACATACTCGGCTCCATAGGATAATCAGGCATCCTGGTGCTAGGTCCAGCCCCAGCCCCATGTCTAGAACTAGGAGTAGGAGCATCAACATCTGCATCTCCTCTAGACGTACCACCCCTGTGAAATCCATGCCTCGCAGCCTCTGCTCTATCAAACTCAGACTGCAAAGATGCTTGCACTGAGGCTCTGAATGCTGCCCTCTCTCCCTCTGTCACATACTTGGGTGGGTACACCATATCATCGTCGTCATCAATATCAGGAGCCACAGAGGGTCCGATAGGCTCTGCCAATCTACGTCTAACCTCCTCCCGTGCATGCCTCTTCCCCTCCCTAGCTGCACTCCCTGATGCCAAGTGTTGTTGCATCAGCTTCTTAACCTCTGGAGGGACTTGACGACAGTTGGCCACGTTATTGTAGCCGTGTGCCAAATGCTGCTTCAATCGTGATACTCCACCACCCTTTATGACTTGGTGGCAATAGTTGCAGACCGTCTTATTTCTGTCTCCCTCGAATCTCGTGCAATGGGCCCAACCAATATCCAGCCTCCTACCAGCATCTCTGCCCTCTCCACTACCACTGCCAGATGCCATACTGTCTATCCGTCTGACTGTCTCTAACAGACTAACCAAAAAGTACTACACTGGAATCTGAACACCTGCACAAACGCACAGACGCACAATAAGTCAATAACAGAGCACAATAACAAATTATAAATATTAATCCACATTAGACAATACTAACATTACCAACTAATTAATAACTAATTAATTTTCGGATTAATTAATTCCAAAAAATAAAAAATATATAAAAATTTATATAAACTCCAATTATTTAACATAAATCATTCTACAATAACTAAATCAATGTAATGAATTTAATTTGAGTATTTATCTTTTTTTATTAATTTTATTAATAACTAATTAATTTTCGGATTAATTAATTCCAAAAAATAAAAAATATATAAAAAAACTATATAAACTCCAATTATTTAACATAAATCATTCCACAATAACTAAATCAATGTAATGAATTTAATTTGAGTATTTATCTTTTTTTATTAATTTTATTAATAACTAATTAATTTTCGGATTAATTAATTCCAAAAAATCAAAAATATATAAAAAAACTATATAAACTCCAATTATTTAACATAAATCATTCTACAATAACTAAATCAATGTAATGAATCTAATTTGAGTATTTATCTTTTTTATTAATTTTATTAATAACTAATTAATTTTCGGATTAATTAATTCCAAAAAATCAAAAATATATAAAAAAAACTATATAAACTCCAATTATTTAACATAAATCATTCTACAATAACTAAATCAATGTAATGAATCTAATTTGAGTATTTATCTTTTTTATTAATTTTATTAATAACTAATTAATTTTCGGATTAATTAATTCCAAAAAATCAAAAATATATAAAAATTTATATAAACTCCAATTATTTAACATAAATCATTCTACAATAACTAAATCAATTTTATGAATTGAATTTGAGTATTTATCTTTTTTATTAATTTTATTAATAATTAATTAATTTTCGGATTAATTAATTCCAAAAAAATCAAAAATACATAAAAAATTATATAAACTCAAAATTTTTAACATAAATAATTCTATAATAAATAAATCAATTTTATGTATTAAATTTGGCAACTTATCTATTTTTCTTCATTTTATAAATTATATATCAATTTTCGGATTTAAAAATTAATAAAAAAATTAATTTTCTAAAAAATTAATCCGGGGGCACCAATTTGTAGATCGGGTGCCCCCATCTAACATATATAATTATCAAAGTCAACAACAATATTTATCTAATTTTAATGAATTAAAAAGAAATTATATGCATTTTCGACACAAATAATTGCAAAAAATATTTTTTTTGTGCAAAAAATAAAACGCCGACACCCATCTGTAGATCGGGTGTCGGGCTTCAACATATAAAAAATTCAACACATTCCACAAGCATTTCATCAAAAAATTTTGAAAAAATCGATCTTACCCCAACGTGTGCAATGAACCAAGCTTGATTCTCCACAAAATCCACAAATTCCTCTCTCAAACCACTGTAAACTTGCTAGATGTTAAAAAACGACCAAAACCCTGCCTAATCCACGCCAAAATCGAGCCAAAATACCCCCCCCCCCCCCCCAAAGCATACGGCTATACCCCCTTCGTCTTCCCCTTTTTTTTTATGTTCAGGTCGATTTGGGCGAAATTTCGCCCAAATCGACCGGCGCCTCGTCAAATTCCGCGCGCACGTGTGCGAAACGCACACGTGCGCGCGATTCGTTTTTAAAAAAAATGCCGACGCGCGCCGAGCGAAATTTCGCTCGGCACGGTTGGCATTTCGATGCGTTTCGCCAGGGGCACAACCCCACCGATTTCCCCCGGCGAAACGCATCGCCGGGGGCCGGAAATCGAAATTTCGGCGGCACGCTCCGAAATTGTAAACCTTGATCGTGTCTCGTCCGCTGCAAAGCTGAAGGTAACGGAATAACACAGGGAAAATTAAGATGGACAGTAAGGGTCTAATAACTAACCATCCCATTATTTTGATACGCCGCAAATGCTTAGATCATCTACGTTCTCTCTCTCTCTCTCTCTGCGCCTCTAACACCAGGTTTATGAAGTCTGGTAACACTTGCGAGGTAGAAGAAGTGGTTCCATTCATGTACTAACGGCTGCCACGTACGTTGACCAACGCAACGACTTACACATTCATTCTCAAGAATCTCAACCAAGGGAATGAGTTCGGTTTCCCTCATTTTCATTGTATTTATTTTAAAACTCATTTAGAGAAGACCCATTCTCAAAGTACAATCAAATACTAATGTTGTTTCAGTAACTCATTCGAGGCTTTGTAATTTCAAGCCATAGAATGAGTTCTTAGATTGAACGGCAAAGGATGTCTTAATTAATTTGGTGCGTCCGGTTTCAACGAGCATATGTATAAGCATCACTGAGTATTGCGCGTAAGATGCGTACGTTAGAGCTGACAATTTATAGCTCAGAAACTCTATACTCTACGATGATGTCTTGGGATTAGAAACAATAGGAGAACCAATGGCAATAAACAATTAATAATGACCACAAAGAACAATTCGTATCCTTTACTGCATACATACGATGTATACACTCCCTCACATTTAATAAGGGAGCCCATCATTCATTTAGGATCCCATCATTTACTACACCATTTATGTGAGGAACTGTTTACAGCTGATGCTCATTCCACGGTGAAGGATAACTGCACACTTGTTTGTTTTTTCTTTTTCTTTTTTTTTTTTCCTTTTTTATGAGAAGGATGGTTACTACGACGTATTGTAAGCTCTCATTTACATACAGATAGAAAATTCTAGTCTCTTGTTTTGAGCAAAGGCACTGATGAGTTTCGAGAAGCATTTTTTTTTTTTTTTGGTAATGAGTTTCGAGAAGCATTTTTTTTCTTGGTAATAGAGTTTCGAGAAGCATTTTTTTTATTTTTTGGTAACGGAGTTGGTGTTTGTTTACTTTTAGATAATAATTCAGGCGTGTACAGCAGATTCGAAGTCAAGGTCTGAGGTTCCTCGTTTTGTCCGGAGCTTCACTTTCCGACAGAAGTCACAGAACTTTTTCGCTTTATAAAGGTGAATCTCATCCTGTCGGACGGAAAGTAGGAATGACGCCGCTTGTTGAACCCGGAAATAGTACGCTGATCCCAAGAAAATGTTCCAGGAGTTTGTTTAGGATTTTTCTCGTACAGAAACATGTACTCGTTTCCAACAACGGAAAAACGCTTTGCATTCTTAATCAAGCTGTCCTACCAACTGCATTCTTTTTGGTTCTTAATTGTGGGGCTCTAAGTAGTTGGGCTTGGACCCAATAAGATCCCAAAATCTTTGCTAGTCGAACAACGAAGGATCTGTAGACATCTGTGCATAAAGCTGACATGTACACATCTACCATCGTTGGACCAAAATTGGGAATCAGCAGGGTGGCAAATGAGTATGTAAACAGGAGCAAATTGTGGAGATGTCTAAGACCAAATTGTGGAAGAGTGTAGAATCAATGCTGTTAATTTCTTTATAAGCTACAACCATTGCGCTGTAAGTGACTCGTTTTATTTAAAAAAATTAAAAAAAAAACATAATATTTTAATTTTAAAATATGGGCTTTTTGAACATTAGACATCAAGTTCTCATATCATGTTAAAAAATCATTGAACGTATCAGCTAAAGCTTTTAGGCCCCTTTATTGTTTAACACTGTAGCAAAACGGAGGCCCAAATTTTGACTCTAGAGGTAATTAGTTTGCCTTGCATTTATTTGTTCATTTATATCTTGGTTGTATGCCCCGTGTTCACGCTCCCCGCGTATATTCCCTTATGAATTTACATGTGGGGGAGTGTTGAATTTTACATGTGTAGGGGAATGTTAAATTGTGTACATTGGGCTCAACTGATATGCATAATTACACATGAAACTGTTAATTTAAGCTCTTATGCAATGATAGAGAGAAAATATGCAAAATATAAAACTGAAATAATTCCTTTTATTTTCTAGATCTCTACATACATAAAATATATAAGAATTCATCTTAAATAGACTCCCAACATATAGACTCCTACATATAGACCCCTATTTTGTAATTCTACTATCCTAAAAAATAGCAACTAATATGATTCTCAATCAATTTAAACCCCTATAAAATAGCAACATCCCATAAAATAGAAACATTAAAACATTTCACCTTGGGATTCTAAAACCTTAGAGTTTGAATTATCTCCAACACCTCCCCCTTAATTCAAACTTATGTCTGTACACCATCATGTAACGAAACCTCCTAAAATTTTCTTTTTGCAAGGATTTTTTGTAACATATATGTTAACTATTGAAATACTTCCTTCTGTGATAAATACAACATGTCCAATTACTTTTAGAAAAGGAAAGCAATTTAAAGATGGTGTGCGTTCATTCAAGAGGAACTTAATTTCTCCTCCGGGTTTATGCTGCCCTGCTAAATAATAATAGTTAATTGGCATGGTATGTAAAAGACTGTCATGAAGTGATGCTAGGATGGGGATGGGATGCATTGCTAGGGATGCTAAACGGGCCAACTCGTGCTTGGTGGGCCACGGGCTTGGTGGGCTGCGGCACGCGTGGTCTGTTTAGCTAATACCCCCAACTCGGCACAACATTCCCTAGCTGGTGGGCCGTGCCAGGCCAAGCCCGTCGAGCCAGCGGGCCATCGGTGGGCCTTATGGGCCAAGGGTATTAAAAATGAATTTTTTTAAAATAAGAGAAAATCCAAAAAATAGTAAAAAATCACAAAAAAATTCTAAAATATATTTTTATTATTCACAACTAGGTTGGCATCCACTTATCTATCTTTTGCTTACAAAATGTTTGCTAGTGGCCTTAAGAAGACGCGTTGTTGTCCTTTCAATTTGTGTATTAAGTTACAAATTGGTTATTTAAGGTTTTGCTTTAAGATAGTTTAGGCTTTGGACAGTAATTTAGCATGGGGGAGAGATGCTCAATAGAAATGTACGTTGTGTTGCAGGAGAATGAAACGAAGAATTACACCCATTAAAGACTTAAAGTAGTCTAATTAAAAACCATGGACTTAACAAATATATTTAATTGGAGATTTTATAACAGTTTTTTGGGCTTATTTATACCTAATTATTTTCTTAGCTTTGATTGACTAGATAAGAGCTTCTGTAATTATATTTTCCAACAATCGTGGGGGTATCCTTAATTTTCACTTAAAATAATTTTATGATACTATTGATGCAAGAAGTCGATATGTCCAAGTGGTTAAAGAGACAAACTTGAAATCTGTTGGACCAAGTTCGAACCCTGCTATTGACGTTTTCCATTTTCTTTAACCTATTTGGGCGTGCCCCATAGCGGCCGGCCCGCGTGGCCTGCTTCAAAGCAAGCCCGTGCCACGGCCTGCCAAGCCGCGTGCCCTGGCGGGCCGTGCTTATATGGGCTGATGGCTAGTACCCCTCAGCCCGGCTCGGCACGCTACAGTGGGCATGCTGTGCCAGCCCAACCCGATAAGCACCCCTACGCAATGCGTTGCACCTTTGACGAAGATACCCATGTTACGTATGTTTAAATTAAGCAATAAAAATATATACGTTGATATAAGATAATATTTTACATACTTTTAAGGGGAAATTAACTTTTAGTGATACTTTTTCGAAAATAATTAAAGTTCATTTAGAAATGTTCTAAGCCTAAAATTTTAGGAAACCTTTATCAAAAAATTTAATTTTAGAGAAATTTTAATATTACAAACAAATTCCTCCAAGAATGCTCTTATACCACACACATGGCTTGTACAAGTCAATAAAATGGTATGTTCAAGTTAGTACACACTGTTGATAAAAGGTAAAAATCATTTCTGCTTAAGTGAATGATATAAGGGCATTCTTGGAAGGGTTGGTTTATAATAGTAAAATGTAGCTAAAATTTAATTATTTTGATAAAAGTTTCTTAAAAGTTTTATTTACAATATTCTGCTATGTTGATTTATGGGTTTATGGTTTATAGAATTTATATTAGGCACTCTGATAGATTATAAGTATGTATTATTTGTTTTATCAGATGAATATGTATGTCTCAGGTAAGCAATTTCGGATTTTATTATTCTTAATCCTTTATTAAGATCGGGAATTATTTATCGTGCGACATACCATCTCTATAAGTGTGTGGTTAAGGCCACATATCAACGGTGATGAATTGGTCTATCTCACAAGTGGTAAAACTTAGAATACTGCTGACTGAATTTTAATTATTTAAAAAAAATATCACTAAAAGTTAATTTCCCCTGATTAATTTTGACGTATACGTTTATGTTTTCTTCATTGAAGTTGACAATGACTTGCAAACTGCATAACTCAGGCACTAACAACAAAAAACAAAAGGCAGTAAACAACCAAACCTCCATACCCAAGAAAGTTTCTGATTTAGTTCTTAATTGGATGAGCTAGATGGGATCAATGTTTCTTATTTATACTAAATGGAATTATTTAATTGTACTATAACTAAAATCCGTAATTTGTCCATCCCACGACCGATAAGATTAGGCATCAATTAAGATAAGTTATTTAGACTGCTTTTAGAATATTTAACCCTAAACCATTCTTTAGGCAAAAAAAAAAAAGAGAGAAAAATTTTATGTGTATAGGCATTGTGCCACCTTAAGTGTCCAACTCTGAATCATGCACAATATGAGGACGAAATTTGCATATTAATTTACAATAAAAATCATTTTTTCTTGTCACTTTGCAGGGTTAAATGCAAGCGTTCCCTTTTTTTGCATTTGTACGAGTATTAGACAACCTCAATTGAAGTTTATATTAAGTTTTCTTGATTTTTAATTTGATATAGACCATAAAGAAATTAAATCATGTATAAGCCTGCACGACTCTCAATCAAATGTGAATGGGTGATATATAGAAAATTTCCAGATCCTTTGAAATTAGGGTATTCCTAGTCTAATTAAATTATAATCACAATCTCAGTTTGAACTTAGTCCCTAAGTTGTAATGGTCAACAATTGGTGCTCATTGCTTTGGTTATAACAATACATTTCAAGGTTCCTTGGATCATTGTCACTGTAAATTCGTTCTGCATCACAGTAAATGCATGGTCCACCGTTTATCATTTACTACACAAATGATCGAACCTAGAAGTAGCTAGTGAAATATTAATATATGAACATGTGAAGCAGAAAAAGATTCCGAAATGAATTTAATCTTTTCTGAACCTTAATGTGTAAAGTCAAGTCCTGTAAGACGATGCTTAGGACTCACAGAAAGTGTCAAATATGAGTCCAGCAAAAGAATAAGACGGCAAGTACAATTGTTAAGGCCAGAACTAGGAGACATTAGGCCTAAAAATGGTAAAGGGCAATGAATGAAGCGAACAACATTTACAAAATTTATACATAGAAAGAACTATTACAAAAGTGACGCCTGTCTACAAATTTTCTGCAATTTATACATTGAAAGAACTATTACAAACATTTACACAAGAACGAAAATTTAGCGACCTTCTTCTGTTGTGATCGTCATGTCATTGAAAGAAGTTGTTTCTGGTCTAGTAGAAGAAGAACCTGAGGTAGATGGGTCTCTTCTCATAATGAAAGCTGGTTGCTTAGGCATTGGAAGAGTTGTCAATTCACTGCCTAGCATGGAAACTACAGTTGACATGGTCGGTCGATCGTCTACATCTTCTTGTACACACAAGAGCGCAACAGTGGTGCACCTAAAAAATTCAGATGTATTGCATGAATCACATGTGGACTGGTCCATCAAATCCAGCACCTTGTCTTCTGTCCACAATCTCCATGCCTGATACAATTCTTAACTAAACATGAAACTAATTAACCAAATAAGAATAAAAATAAAGAGAGAATTTGAAACACTTACATATCCTAGGAGGTTAAAAGCCATTTCAGGCTGATAAAATCCTGTATTCCTTTTTCCACTAATGATCTCGAGCAGAACAACTCCAAAACTAAAGACATCAGATTTCACTGAGAAAAGCCCCTCTAATGCATACTCTGGAGACATATACCCACTGCATTCCAGGTTCAAGAAAAAAATTAGTCCATTAGACATGCCATAGGTTTTCTGAAATTGATTCATTGCGTGGTTTAGTTTATGGGGAAACTAGTGGTGGCACGTGCATACTGCACGTCCTCACCCTTAATTGGAGCATATAATAAGTAGGGTTTAAATTCGAATGTGGAAAGAGTAGTGGGGTGATTATAGTTTCGGATTGTTTTAATTGGGAAGGCAATAGTTGGAAAAGAAAATGGAGGCTTGAATCTGGGGGGGGGGGGGGGGGGGAATATTCCCCACTCTTCCCTTTCCTAATAGCATAGACGAGGACAAGTGGACAACAATTTGTGATAGAGAAAAATAAACTTTAGCCACAGGCCTGGGCTACTTACTAGGTCCCAACTACTCTATTGGTATTTGCCTCAGTTTGATTCCCACCGAAAATTCTTGCCATGCCAAAGTCTGAAATTTTGGGTTTCATTTCTTCATCCAGCAAAATGTTGCTTGTCTTCAAGTCTCTATGGATAATTCTCAACCTGGAATCTTGGTGCAGATAAAGGAGCCCTCGAGCGATTCCCAAAATGATATCAAAGCGTTTCTCCCAGTTCAACAAGAAGCATCGAGTTCGATCTTGTAAATTTTCCATGGATACAACAATTTAATTTTGTGTTATTGTAGAAGTAATTCTGTTCTAGCATGATATAAACATAAGTCAGAGAAAACAGAAAGGAATTTGAAGGTTCAAAAGGCTTACCAAAGAGAAAGGAA
Source organism: Buxus sempervirens (assembly GCA_947561395.2). NCBI lineage: Eukaryota > Viridiplantae > Streptophyta > Magnoliopsida > Buxales > Buxaceae > Buxus > Buxus sempervirens. The sequence goes on along the minus strand of OX387191.1, from coordinate 5,446,517 downwards.
TCAAGGCTTTTGTTGGGCATGTATTCATAAATTAGCATCTTTTCATCTCCTTTAACGCAATAACCCAGAAGTCTAACAAGATTTCTATGTTGAAGCTTGGCAATCAATAAAACCTCATTCTTGAATTCCTGCAGGCCTTGTCCAGAGCTCCGTGCGAGCCTCTTCACAGCGATTTCTTGTCCTCCTGGCAACTTGCCCTGCTAACAGGATGCCCATTATATATATTTTCCATTGCTACTTAAAATATTATTAGATTGAAATGTCTTCTGTGGTCTGAATGAAAGGGATATTACCTTGTACACAGGACCAAACCCTCCTTGCCCAAGCTTATTTGAATTTGAAAAGTCATCAGTAGCAGCTAATATGCATTCCAAATCAAGGAAAGGGACACCTATGCCCTTCTTCTGATCATCAGAGTAGCTAACTAAATTCATAAGGTCTTCCATACTCTGGCCGCTCTCACCCACATGATCTGTTGATTGTTCTCTAGAGTTTCCCCTGAATTCTGATATACAAACATGGTTAGAACTCGCAAATAATTGGTTACAACTCAGGGGGAAATCAAGAGCAAAATCACTAAACATGTTTCACAATTCATCAGTGGTGAACATAAATCACATGAATTAGCTCTTGTGCAACATGTGGGTCATGAAGCTCTTTGAGATGGGTCCTTTAATTTCCATGACAATAAGTATGATGACGGAAATGCTGACATCTCATGGGCAATGCCAGAGAAGGTAGACCAGTTATCTCTACAGTGGAGATTTCTAGCTTTGGGTAGAAAGGGCAGATTCATGTATTGGGCTCTTTTTTTTCAAACAGGTGAAGCATTTGCAAGGCAAGAAATAGTTGGAAGGCAAGAAATCAATGTATCTTCGAGAATCAGTGACCAAGGTTACAAAGGACTATAGAGGATGTAATGTGTGACTTTTTTGGTGCAAATGAGATTGCACAAAGTGTTTCGGGGAGTTAACTGCCACTAAGATTAGAAGAGGGTGGGGATTAATTGCCTTCCTTATTTCGCTTTTCTTTTTTGATATGAATGCATGCTAATTATTATTCATAAAAAAAAATTTATGATGACGACGGAAATATTATAGTTTTACTAGCTTACCTTCTCTTTTGATCATCCTTCTTCTCCACCAAAAACTGAAAGTGAGAATGATGCAAGAGATAAAAACCCCAAAAGCAATAATAGCTGCAACCATCAATCCTTTCTTTTTATGCGCAAACCCTTCAGATTGGCTAATGCTAGCGGGCACTGGACGAGGAAAGGAAAAAAGGCAAAGACGATAGAGATTAAAACTTTTAGAATGCGATCCAGTTTTGAAGGACGAGCCAATTGAAATTTAGAATCATAGTATGCTTGCAACATAGCATCTTCACCTTGAGTGCAATTTGCAACTATGGGATCCCAACGAAAGCTTTCCTGGCAAAAGCACCTTTTTTTTCCGTCTCCTGTAGGACTCAGCTTGCAAGTTGAATGTGGCCAGTCATTGCAGGCCTTGGATGAGTTACACATTGGCTCTAACGGAGGCTTCCACCCGATTTCTACATGAGTGGAGCCATTTAGGTGAGAAATATGGTTCTCCGTGGTGTTGATCGTGAAAAATGGCAAAGCACCGTCCAGTTGCAAAACTTTGGCTCCAGGTCCAGAGATTCCCGGCTCTCCCACTTGGATCAGGAAGGTTTGTTTTTCTAGATCGAATGCAGAGACGACACTGTAGTTGCCGCTGGGTGCCATAAAGCTAAGCTTTCCCGTGGAGTTGTCGCAATGGAAACTAAAATACATGGGATCACCGCAGTCAAGTCCAGTACTTAAGGGATATGGGATTATGTTGGTGCCGCAAATCGCGCATCTTCTCGCGATGTATCCTGAAAGCATGGATGCCAGTTAAATAATATTTAAACCCAATCTTGACAACAACTGACACTACTATATTTTGAAAATAGCAATGTAGAATCAAAAAATATATTTTTTTCGACTTTCAATTCATGTAAAATACTAGAAGAAAGGAAAACGTGCAACTTTTCCCGTGTAATTGTGTTTCAGTCCAAAATCACTATAGCTCAATTAATCGCATAATTTATGATTAATTGAAATCCCTGTAACACATTTCAAAGTTCAAAAATTGCCCTTTGATTAATCCTACGAAAGTATGATTAATCGAAATCGAATGAACGTACAAACATTGAATAGGGCTTTAATTGTGTGTCAATCATGCGTCCATAAATTTTGATTAATAGGATACCTTTCGATTATTGCAAAACAATGATTTAAGATTCCAGTTAATCGAAATTTCAAATCATCAAAGGATACATGTTACATCTTCAAGGATATCAAATGAATCATTGACGGATACAAGTATGATCTTCATGGGATATATACAATATTAAGTTGACCAACATGAAAACAAGCATGATCATCGTAGGATACAAGTTAAATCTTCGAAAGATACAAGTTTAATAATCCACAGACACATGTTAGTTCATCGTGAATCTTCTATAATCGTCATGACCCTTCAATTAATCGAAAATACCACTCGATTAATCAACAAATCTCAATGTTGATTGTTCGATTAGTGTAATTGAATATTTTTGTCGATTAGTAGCAAAATTTGCAATTAATTGAGCTATAATGATTTCGGATTGAAATGCGATTATACAGTAAAAGTTGCATGTTTTTTGAACATCTGACTCCTCAAAACATGTTTTTGGAAATACATCAGAAAAGGCGGTCCTATCCATAATTTTCCCTAATATAATTTGAGTTGTTTAATCTATCTTATTTAAAGGAAAATTATGAGAAATGGTTGCTTTTAGAGTTTGGATATACGGTTTGGTGTTGAAATTCTCTTCAATGTTTTCCTGAATCAATGGGTAAAGGATGTTAGGAATATAACTAATTATATAAAATTCACCCCTACTATCAGCTTAAACTTTTAATAGGTTTGAATTGGTGGATAGAGGATGCTAGGAATATAATTAAATACATAAAGATCACCTCTACTATTAACTTAAACTTTTAATAGGATTGATGTTCTATATGGTATTGGAGCATATGGTTAACGCCGAGGTCTTTGGTTTAAACCTCTGTTCTACCCATTAAAAAAATATTTTAATTGTAGGCCTCCTTAAAATGGATTTGAATCCGACCCGCTTAGGAAGTGCTAAGGATATAATTAAATAAGGTTCACTCCTAATATCAACTTAAACTTTTATAAGAGGAAAAGATCCAAAGAAAAGAATGAGTGGGGTGGTATACCTAAATCTGCGGTTGCAACGCGAACGTACAGGGCCAGGCCGCCGTCGTACTCTTCCTCTAGATCTTTCAAATCCTCTGTCCACACGCGGCATTCGGGTTGGGGGGAGCTCTGCACACTCCGCTGTCCGGGAACAGCCTCGTAGCAATAAGCCTTGCAGTTGCTGTTGCGACGACGGCACTCGTTTCTACACTCCTCTTCCGTCTCGGCCTCATTAAACGTGCTGTCAGGGTTCTCCACTTTCATCATCTCCAATTTCAAGAACGTGTCCTCGTCCTCGCTAACCGGAGTCTTTCTTTCACACCCTTCTTCAAAATTTCCCAGATTCCAATCCTGTGGTGCTTTTGGCTGGAACCCCGGCAAACATTTGCACACCGGCACATGGTTATTGTTGCAGCTCCCGAACGCACCACAAGCATTGTTCACACTGCACCGATCATCCGGTTCCGACCACACCAATGACCACTCTATGTTGTCTATTGAAATTAAGAGCTTGATTTGGCCATCTGGGTCCATCACAAGCCTCCTGGTTCGCTCCGTCGGCGTGGTGGAATTCAACAATAAATCGACAACTCTAGGGGGCATCTTATCAAAATTAAAGAAATCCTGTGCTGTGGTGCCTCTCCAGTACACAACGGATCTAATTTGGACACTAAAATGCCTCCCTCCTGGTTTTTCTCGCCCAAATGTATAATTTCCCGGAGATGGGTCGCGTTCGCTTTTCCATGAGACCAGCTTTCTGTTTCCATCCAGATTCATACCCTGAAGAAATGTGTCGGTCGGGTGGTCGAAGCTCCTCCACAAAATTCTTTTTCTAATCGATTGTTGGTCTCCTTGTTCTTGGGTCAAAATCAAGTCGCCGGAGTCAACGAGCTGCAAACTGGTGTTGTAACCAGAAGGTGACGTTGCAAGAGTGGGGGACCAAAGAGATTTATTTGCTCCGTCTCTGACATGGAGGCTGTGGTCTTCTCCAATAGCTAAAGTTCCTTTCCCATCCGGTAGAGGTGCGTCTCTGTTAGCAACCCACACGACTGCTCGCGGAAGCATCCTGTAATACCATATTCCCACGTATCGAGGGGTGTTGGAGACATCCACTCCAGGGGTGAAGAAACCTAGCTCGAATGTTTTTCGGGCAGAAACAAGAGTTTGTCGGTCGGTGATAAATTCGCCTTGCGTGATCGTGTCTCTTCCGCTGCAAAGTAGTAGGTAACGGAATAACACATGGAAAATTAAGATGCTGGACAGTAAGTGTCTAATAACTAACCATCCCATTATTTTGATACACGGCAAATGCTTAGATCATCTCCCTTCCCCCTCTCTTCTACCAAAAAAAAAAAAAAAAAAATCTCTCTCTCTGTGCGTGTGTGCACAGGTTTGTTAAGACTGGTAACACATGCGAGGTAGAAGAAGTGATACCCATGTACAATGACTTCCGACCGCTACCCTTGACGGTGTTAATATTAACGATTAACGAAGAAGTGATACCCCATGTTTTGAAGAAGGGCACTAACGAAGTTTCGTGAAGCATGAAGGCTGTTTGTTAAGTTTTCTACAATAATTGAAACGTGTACAACATATTCGAAGTCAAGGTCTCAGGTCCCTCGTTATCGAGAGCTTCACTTTCCTCCAATCAAAAGCCTGACTTTTCAAGAAGAGGCCGACAGAAATCACGACTTTTTCGCTTTGTAAAGGTGCATCTCATCTTGTGAATGCTGATGCCTACCAAAAGAAAAAAAAAATTCCGGTAAATGCTGATGGGATGCATCTCATCCATATCGCTGGTCCCTCAGGCGGGAGCTGCTCCAACGGCGGAGGTTCGTACATATAGGCTTTATGCACCTAAGTGAACATGCGTGTATTTCACCGTTGGATCAGTAGATCTTCTAACCAAGGGCTCCTGCAGATTTTAAGACGTGAATGGTCATGTTATACTATCATTTAACTATGAAGAACCGGGGCCACGGACCTCTTAGAAAATAGGAATGACTCCTTTTTTTAACATTCCTGTGATAAATCCTTTGCGCCTTTTACTGTTACAATAAGTGAGATACTGTCACATGAAGTATGTCATTTTTCATTTCAAAAGCAAAATCTTTGAATAATCCTTTTATGTGTCAGCATCTGAATCAAACTACCATAAACCTGTATTTTTTTTTTCTTAATTCAGGGACTCTTGAGTACTTGGGCTTGGACCCAATAAGTAAACAAAACTGTAGATGAGGTATGGCTCTCGGTGTCTGTAGATGTCGGGACTAGTGATTAGGCCTGAAGCTCGGTTGAGTTCAGTTCGGTTTGCTTGAGTTTGGCAAAACACATTATAAATTTTTATGTCGGGTTTCAGTTTGGTTTCCCACAACCAAATCAAACTAATTTTTTTTCTAGATTTCAAGACCAAAATCGAACCACACACTTTGAAACCAAGCCAAGCGGAATCAAAGTCGGTCTGAATTAGTTGTTTTCAGTTTTAACTGAATCAACTTGCACCCCTTAGTGAACATACTAAAGCTTCCTCTCATCTGGGCCATTATTGCCTTGGCGCTTATTTGGTCATTTGTATCCAGGCTATATGCTCTATGTTTTTGGTCCCATTGTATGTTCCTTTATGAAGTTACATGTGTAGGGGAGTGTTAAATTTTGTTCATTGAGCCCATTTAATATGCATAATTACACCATGAACTATCAAATTAAGCTCTTAGGGTTTAAGGTCGACAGGTTGTTTAAAAATAAGACCTTGTTTGGCATTCATTTTGAATCTACACCTAACGCCTAAGAATGGATTTGAATTATTTGTAGATAAGAAGAGTTTGAAGTTTGTTATAATTGTAACAACTACTGTATTGGCTTATAAACCATGTTACAAGATTTATGAATTCAGTTTGAAGACTTGTAAGTGCCATTCATAAATTTGTAAATTAAATTTGAAGACTTGTAAACCCATTTGTAGAGGATTCAATTCATCTACAGTTGAGCCCGTAAATGGGCTAAACTATAGTCAACCCTTGCTTGCCACATAGGCAAGCAAGAGTCTTGAAAAAGTGAAAAAAATGCTTTTTCACTTTTTATGGAGGAGAGAGAAATTTTCAGGACTCTCGGTTGCCTATGTGGCAAGCAAGGGTTGGTTACAGTTGAGTACATTTACAGGCTCAACTATAGATGATTTGAATCCTTTGTAGACTTTTAAATCTAATTTAGAGAGTTCTTTTTAACCTCCTTTATAGATCTATAAATCTAGCTTCAAGACTCATAAGCCATGCCATTAGACTTATAAATCCAACGTGGGGACTTTATAACTAGAGCTGCAACTTGGGCCGGTTAAAACCGAAACCGAACTGGTCCGACTTGACTTTGGGTTGGTTTGGTTTGGGTTATATAGTCTTTTGGTAGGTTTTGGTTCTAAAAATAGAGTACCAAATTTGTTTGGTTCAGTTTAGGATTGTAGGCTTGGGTTAACTGAACTAAAACCAAACCGAATTTCCTAAGTGTAAAACCAAAGCGAACCGAAGCGAAATAAAATGAAACATAATAATATATATAAAATATATAATAGGTAAAGTTGTAATAATAAAATATAACTTATAAATTATAAGTTATAAAATAATGAATAAGATTATTATTTTATAAATCTTTGTAGTTAATTATTAAATTGATTCATGAGCTCAAAACTGCAATCCAAAACAATTAACATATGATTTGGGATTCTAAACTCTTTGCTCCATCTTATGTATGCATGTGAGCTACTTAAGGGATTGGACCGCATGTAAGTGATGATCTTTTAAATTTGTTGTGTATTCTTTAAATTTTTTTTTGTTTTTGGGCAAAAGTGGGAATCTATCTTTGATAACAGGTTTTAAGTATGAGAAAATGACCCGAACCAAACCGAACCGAACCGAAATGTGCAATTCAGTTCGGTTTGGGTTGGGTTATGGGTTTTTTTAAAATAATCGGTTCGTTTTCAGTTTTGGTATTTCTGTTCTGAGGTTGGTTTGGTTTGGTTTTGGGTTGACCATCAGTAACCTTGGTTTGGTCTTGGGTTGAGACCAACCCGAACCAAATCGCATCGAGTTGTAGCCCTACTTGTAACAGATACACAGTAATGGTATTATCTACTAAAACGATATTCATTTTCAAATATCTTGGAAAAATATAACTAATGTTTAATTATCCAATATTTGGTAACTGAATCTGAATTATGTTTAAGAATATCGCTAATGTCAATTTCCTCGATTCGTACTATCTTATTTTGACCTGATGTTTCTCGATATAAGCGCATACGATCATCACTGTGATCGTAATACAAATTGACCGACTAGCCAGTAACAGTCAGCAGAATAAAATGGTAATGAAATAGATTCGAAGAGGAAATTGAAAATTTTTTATCAGAATTTATCACCAGTTACAGTTAGCATTGTAGCATTTTTTATACATTCCATGGTTCCTGACATCTCTCAATGGATTCTTCCTGCTCACGACTTTCTTGAGCCATCCGCGAGTCCTGGACTCAATCTAAACATGAGGAGACAAAACTCCATCTGATTCAAAGTCCCATCTCCATCCAAATCGCCTTCTCGTAACATGCATCTCAGGTCATCATCGCTGAGTTCTTCCAATCCCAGCAAAGCACAGTTTTCCTTCAAGCTCTCGAACGTGATGACACCCTTGTCGGCATCCATTAGCGAGCGGAACCCGTTGCAGAGCTCGCCAATGAATCCTTCGATCCCCAATCTCTCAACCATCAATGGGAAGAAGTCTTGAAACATGATCGCATCGTTTGCATCCATGGCTGAAACGATAAAAGATTCTGTAGCATTAAGTGGGATCGATGAAGAAATGGAGAGTACACAGGATCGCCTTAAATAAGAGAACAAAGGAAAAGAGAAGGAAATTAAGAGGATGGTGGAAGGGATCCGCCATTGATGCCAACGAAGGAACAGGTAAGAGGTTGTTTTAGGTCGTCACCGGCCGCATCTTTCTTTCTCCTTACATTCCATCCAAGATAGAGCAACCCCTTCCTCGAAGCTGCACCAGATCGAGCTTCCGCTTCCCCTTGTATACGTTCACATTAGAAAACTCCGTTCAGGAAAATAATTACAAACTCAAATCGTATATATATATATATATATATATATACCTTTCCTATACCGTGGCCTGTGATTGGGCCACGATAGGTTTGTAACTTTTATAATTTTCATCAAAATATTATTATTATTTCAAAAATAATAAATATCCAAATTTAAAATCATATTTAATTTTATTTAAATTAATGTTACCAAACAGGTTTTTTCTTCATTGGTTTTGTAAAAACACAAAAATCATTTGAAAAGATTTTTCTTCTAAATTTTTTTTTAAAAAAGGTTACCAAACGGCCCCTTATTATGTTTTACCATGAGAATAATCTAGAATCATAAAATATTAATAAAAAGGCAACAGCCCTTAATTAATTGGATTCCCACCTAATAGCCTGTAATGTGACCCTTCGAAGACATGTCGCGCATGATATGTACACAAGGAAATTTCAATGAGGTTTCATAAACGTCCTTTGCCTTCAATCTCAAGTTTCCTGCTTATAATTTTATATTTTAATTATATGATCCTTTTACGACCCTTATGATCCTTCATCTTTGGACCTTTACAACTGTTTGAACCTTATTTTAATAATTTTTTATATATATATTTTTATTTCAGCTATATAATATGTTGCACCTAACATGAATTAAATATTCAATAAGAAAAAAATATCGAGAAACATAAAGTAAAATATTATAGAAAATAGAGAATATTCCCAGAAAGGAAGCAATGGACATTGGACACTAATCACAAAAGAAACTCCATTTTTTCATGACTTCGCCACCTGATTCCTCTTGAAATAGAAACTTCAAGTCCCAACGGTTTTACATGGAGCGGGCTTGTGGTTGGCCCATTGCATTTTAAAAATATAAGAACGAAGAAATTTATTTTTAAAAATATGGCGGCCCAATCACAGGCGTATCATTGTAGATGATGTACGGTGGTCCCAAAAGATAGAAAGATATTATTTTAATCATTTGATACCGGAGCAGTCAATGTTTAAATCATCAGGAACCAACAGCGAAATTGATGTGCACAACATTACCCAAAAAAAAAAAAAAAAAAAAGAAATTGATGTGCACAAGTGTAAGCCGTTTTGATTAACCTTTGTCTTTCTTTTAATCGAAAATTATAAAATATAAAATGGAATTTTCTGGTGCACTCAATATTTTGGTGTGAAATCTCTTGTGAGAACATGTTTGGTTTTGCTATTTTAATGTATGATATGATTTGTTGGACATCTGGTCTTTTTTTTTAACCTCGTAAAAAGAGATTCTTTTCTAATGCTATTGCATGTATTGCTTAGATTCTCTCTTATTTCAATTAATATAGGTTATTTCAACATGTAGTTCTCATATTTTGATACTAGGGGAATGCACACCCTACGTACGTAGCAAATTACAAAAACACTAAGTTGTAAATGATTATGTGAGGCCCACTTAAGAAAGCACTTTACATTAGAAGCAAGAGAGCTCAAATGTTTATACTAATGTGATGTTAAAAATCTGTAAAATGAAAAAAGTTTAAGATCGTTTTAGACATGGAATGTCAGACCCGAATCTTACCACCTCGCTTTATATAGTAGTATATAGATAAATTAATGTTATTAACTTGGCACTGTTGTATTGGACCTGTATTCCGTTCAGGCAAGCTTTGGGAATCATTTCTGAACTGACTGGGCCTTAGGGTGCCACCACTTGACGGGCTTAGTCAGCTATCACTTGTCCATAAAGTTGGACGAGCTTGTTTTTGCGTCGAAAGTATTAACAAGCCCAAGGTTGGAAATACGGTCAAGTCCATATTTATATATGTTTAAATATATATTATATTTAAATTTTAATTGAGTTGATCTTTTATTTACATTTTAATATCAACTCTTTGATTTCTCACCAAAAGAAAAAATATCAACTCTTTGACTCGCCAAACCGTGTGACTTTTCATAAGTTATTATATCCAACGAGGCTAAAAAATAAACCCAATTTCGAAATAATTGGAAAGGAAGCGCACGAGAATGGTCTCAAATCCAGAACGAAGAAAATTTGTAAGGCGGCGGGAGTTTGCGGTGACGGGTGAGGGGACTTGGTCAAGAGAGACGGAAAATTGGGTTTATATTCAAATATCAAGAAAACTAGCAACTTCCTGGTAATCGTCATTTTAAAAGATCCATTGGAAGTCAACCTGCAATTCTTCATAGGCCACCCGAAAGCAAATTTATCTTCTGTTAATTAGTCTTTTAAGCTATTGATCTTTGAAAGTTTGAAACTACTTCTCCACCCTTCTCCTTGGAGCCTTGGCCATCACAGCAACAGATTAGAACTGAGATCCTTTCCCATATTCACAATACAAGCAGCTTCCAAGGCGAATTAATGATTATGGAGAGCAGAAAAGTATGTTGTCTTCTTCCATTTATGTGTCTCTTTTATTTGTTTTTCTCTCTAACTTGCTCTATAACAGACACCTTAAGTTCATCCCAGTCAATCAAAGATGGAGAAACTCTAACTTCCAGAGGGGAAACCTTTGAATTAGGCTTCTTTACCCCTGGTAATTCACGCAACCGCTACATAGGAGTCTGGTATAAGAAGGCCTTACCAGACAAAAAGGTTGTGTGGGTCGCTAATAGAGAAAATCCAATTCTGGATTCATCTGGGGTTTTAACTGTTAACAGCAGCGGAAATCTTGTTCTTTTGGATGGTCAACAAAACACTCTGTGGTCTACAAATGCTCCCAGAGCATCTGGTAACTCCAATGTTGTTCTTTTGGATACGGGAAATCTTGTTCTTAGTGAAAATAACTCAACGCAATCCGATTATTTGTGGCAGAGCTTTGAGCACCCTTCACACACTTTCCTTCAGGGCATGAAGATTAGGGTTAACTCAAAAGCTAACGGCACTCATTTCTTAGCATCGTGGAAGAGTGAAAACGATCCATCTCCAGGCAGGTTCATTGCGGGATTTTATGATACACAAATTCCGCAGCTTATAGTTTGGAATGGGTCAGTCAAATATTGGAGAAGTGGACCATGGAATGGAAACCGCTTTGTTGGAATACCAGGTATGGTTTCTAACTACATTAATGGTTTTCGCTATAATCCCGATAGCAACGAAGGACCATATCTCTCATTTTCTCTTTTCAATGATTCTTATGTCCCAATGCCCATCTTGGATTCCTCTGGGTCATTCAAACAAATGTTATTACCTGAAAAGGAAAAACGATGGACTGAAACTTGGAAAGCACCTAAGGACGAGTGCGAAATTTACAGCAAATGCGGGTCCTTTGGAAGTTGTAGTATTTCTAAAACACCAATTTGTAAGTGTTTAAGAGGATTTGAGCCCAAGGTTGCTGAGGAATGGAATAAGGGCAATTGGACTAATGGGTGCATGAGAAGAACTCAACTGCAATGCAATAAGAACAGCAGCAATCAGGGGGAAAATGATGGGTTCATAAAGCTGGAACGAATGAACTTGCTAGATTTCTCTTATTATTTGAATCTGAACAATCAAGAATGCAAAGATGAGTGCTCAAGGAACTGTTCTTGTATGGCTTATTCGTTTGCAGATGGAATTGGGTGCTTGGTTTGGGGTGATTATCTGATTGATGTTCAGGAGTTCTCTTTTGGTGGTGAGGAACTTTACCTACGCCTTGCACATTCAGAACTTGGTGAGTCCTTTCTGCAGTAATGGCTTCAAGTATTTTAGCTTTACCCAAAATAAAAATTCAAAAATAGCTGCAAGTATTTACAGAGCCAAAAGAAATGTCTTTTTTATAAAAGGAACTACTTGTCACCTGATTTGGTTAGCAGCTATAAAATCTTAAACCATAGTCCTCATGTTATTTAAAGTAGTCACTAACGGCAGTAAAACATATAATGGATGTCTTTTATGAAGGCTGATGATATGTAAGTGCTTATGACTTTATCATCCTAGTTTGAGTCTAATATCTAATGAAAATTAGTTTTCATCCCCCTCACTTGGCTGACATTAGAAGGCTTGAGATAGCATCTCTTTTCCAATAAAATCGATATGTCAATTGTAAAAACTAACATTTGCTATGAACCAGCTCTTTCTATGGCTTTCAAAATAAATAAATAAATAAATAAAAATAGAGGTTAAACACCCAATTATGAAGTTTCTGTTTTTCCTTGATTCATCAATTATTTTTCCCATCTCCTGTGAGCATTCTCTACTTTGGTATGCAGATAAGGAGAAGAAAAACAGGGTACTTCTTGTTGTCCTGCCAATTGTTGGAGCAATTATCTTTGGTGCTTTAACAATGTTCACCATTTGTTGGCTGAAATTGAATCAAAGGCGTAAGTATATCCACACAACAATTTGTCTTCTTGGTGCATTTACCTGTATACTATTAGTTTTTGTTCATTTCCATATCAGGGAAAAAGAAAGAGTCTATAGAGATGGTCAAAGACTCTCCAAAGGCAAACTTCTTGAATGATGGAGTGAGGCAAATGGAAAGCCCAGATCTTCCATTATTTGATTTCCGCACGATCGCACTTGCTACGAACAACTTTAGTGTTGCAAATAAGCTCGGCCAGGGAGGATTCGGTCCTGTTTATAAGGTCACATCTCAAATACTAAGATTGCTAAATACATTGCAGCTAAAAATCTGAAATCTGTGAATTTGTGATTGTGAATTAGCCTGATTTTCTTTCTCAGGGAAGGGTACAAAATGGGCATGAAATAGCTGTAAAGAGACTATCAAGATGCTCTGGGCAAGGATTAGAGGAATTTATGAATGAAGTTAAGTTGATATCCAAACTCCAACACAGGAATCTTGTTAGGCTCCGAGGTTGCTGTATTGAAGGAGAAGAGAAGTTGTTACTCTACGAATACATGCCTAACGGAAGTTTGGATGCCATTCTCTTTGGTAAGTATTTTCACAGTTATCATTCCATATAAATTTTGCCAGTGTTAGCATCGCTATATTGGTGCAACATAATTTTAGGATAGTAAAAAATATTTTAATAGCGAATCTGAACTTCCTAACAATATGTGTGAACATCAGACGAAACCAGACAAAACCTGCTGGATTGGAGTAAACGCATCCACGTTGTAGATGGGATTGCTCGAGGGCTTCTTTATCTTCATCGTGATTCTCAATTGAGGGTGATTCATCGAGATTTGAAGGCCAGCAACATTCTTTTGGATGAGGATATGAACCCCAAAATTTCAGACTTTGGCATGGCAAGGATATTTGGGGGGAAACAAACAATTGCAAACACTAACAGGGTTGTTGGGACATAGTAAGTACCAACTTCCTAATCATGAACAAAGTTGTTAACTCACACTATATTGTTGAAATTCAATTTCCATAAATGTGCTGAGATATTTTCACCAGCAATAAAACATTGATATTGATGCTTTGAGTATGAACTTTTTAAATTTTCAGTGGCTATATGTCCCCAGAGTATGCAATGGAAGGGATATTTTCAGAGAAATCAGATGTTTTTAGTTTTGGCATCTTGTTACTGGAGATTGTGAGTAGCAAGAGGTGCGCAGGATTTTATCAGCTTGAACAATCATTGGGATTTTTGGGATATGTAAGAACTAAGTCTTTTCCTTTTGCATTTATCAGAGTGCATTGAGCTATTGAAATCTAATTCAAAGAATCTAATATTTCAGGCATGGAAAATGTGGAATGAGGAGAAGGCTTTGGAGCTGATTGATAAGACACTGGTCGATTCTTATTCATTGCAGGAGTTTATGAGATGCATTCATGTGGGGCTTCTTTGTGTGCAAGAACATGCAGTTGATAGGCCAAGCATGTCTACCATACTTTTCATGCTTGGCAGCGAAACAAATCTTCCTATGCCAAAGCAACCTGGATTTACTCTAGATAGAAGATACAGGAATCATGATTTGTCCTTCGATGATAATAATGGCATAGTCTCCATGAACTTTGTAACTGTAACGTCACTCAAAGGACGATGAGCTGATTGTTGATGAAGACTTCCACATCCCCCACCACCATCACCACCAAAGACTCTCCCTGGGTTTGGGGGTAAAAGATGTCAATCTTACCTGTGCTTGTACCAGGGCTAGTTTTTCGTGGTGGAGATAATTATTTATTGCTAGCTCATCATTTTTGTATGGATCACTGCTTGTCTATAATTCTGCTTGAATATGTCCTGGTCTTGGTAATAATCCTTTTTTTGCACTCCTAATAAATGTAATAACACCTTGGATGAAAAGAAATGAACTAGTTAATACTGAACATTTCTCAGGATGTGGAAACAGCTAGTCATGGGTTCAGCAATAGTATTCCATTTTTTATTGCTATTTGGATCAAGGATCACTTGAACCAATAGGTGAGATGACATAATGTCAGACAGTATTACACTTCTGCAAAACAAGATATTTTTTAAAATATTTGTCAATAATACAGGTACCCAATATAAATATCTACACCAACTACTGAAAATAAAATGTTTGAGATTAATTGGTAATAACAATCATAACATCAATTACCATGCTAGCAATTTCTATAATATCTGATCTTGGAGACTGGTGCTTGGTAATCTGCATCTTATTGACTAAAGAGCAGAATCGGCAGGCAATCAGGATCTTCTACTCTTAAAATGCCAAGCTTATTGGAATAAGATTCTGCTCATAGGATGTCAAACTAATGTGTGGTTCAAGAAGAGACTATTAAGCAGTTAATCTTAAAAGAAAGAGGACCTATGATCCCCACCATTTCACTGATGGAATATCATCTTCAGTTTCTAGTGTGACAAGGCAAAATTTAGGTAGACATTCTGAGAATTTTTTTTGGTTCTTCATACAAATATCAAAATTTGCCTATAGAATTCTATGTGGTATGAACATAGAATTCTGTGGTATGAACATGGATTTGCCATGTCGTACGGCAGCCTATCCAAGACGTGCCCTTTCATATAACTTTGAAGTCTACAAGTCATATAATTCCCTTGAATTTTAATTGTAAGATCGTATATTCAACTTCCTGAATCTTGAACTTATTAAGATAGAAGTGTTTCTAGAATTAAAATTTTAAAAAATTGAAAATGTTAAAAAAAGAAAACAAAAAAATGAGATCTCTTTGACAATCATCTGTTGGCATTGTCTTCCAAGATCATTGTTAAAATAATAATAATAATAGTAATGTTGAAGCCACCATGTTTGGCATTCATATGTTAACATTTAAAAAAAAAAAATTTAACAAGCTACCCCTTGCACCCCATCAATTATTAGAAGAGACTGAGTTAATTAGCACAATTGCATCAATCTTAGATGAAGAGGATTTTGGAAGCAATCTGCATTTCACATGCCACTCAAGAGCAAATTTGTTATCAGTTAATTAGCCTAATGTTGTGAATGAAGCTACCTCACAAGCCTTAGCCTTGGCTCTGCCTATAGAGATCAGAACAGAGATCTCTTCTCATATTCACAAGATCAGCAGCTTCTAAGGCAAAATGATTATCGAAAGCCAAAAAGTACGTTGTCTTCCTCCGTTTATATGTCTCTTTTATTTGTTTTCCTCTCTAACTTGCTCTGCAACAGACACCATAAGTTCATCCCAGTCACTCAAAGATGGAAAAAATTTAATTTCCAAATGGTGAAACCTTTGAATTGGGATTCTTCTTGTTGTTCACGTGAGTGCTTAAATGTATTTATTTGTGAACTTAGCCTATGTGTTAGTCCTTTGCTGGGCTAGGAAGGGTGTAAACAAAAAATAAAAGTCTGAATAAAAATAATTTTTTAAATACGGGAAGCCAGTCACAGGCGTATTGCACATACTGATGCAGTCTCATTGTAGAGGATGTAATGTGGTCCCACGAGAAAGAAAGATATTCTTTTAATCATTTGATATCGAATAGTCAATGTTTTAAATCATCATGAACCCACAACGAGTTTGATGTGCACAAGTGTGTAAGCCGTTTTAACCAACCCTGTTTTTCTTTTAATGAAAAATTATAAAATATAAAATGGAATTTTTCTGGGGTTGCTTCTTGAGCCTGCCAGGTACACTACAGAGACATTTAGCCCATGCCTCGTGGGCTGCTGGCCAGGCACGGCACGGCCCACCTGCAAGATAGGCCGTGCCTAACTTGTAACCCAGTGCCCCAAGCATGGCCTAGCCTGTGGCATGGCTAAGGCTGGGTCGTGCTATGTTGGGCTGTGGCATGCGGGCTAACTGGCTACCCATGAACTGCATAATAAATTTGTTAAAAAATTCAAGAAAATAGAAAAACATAAAGAATCTAAATAATTCTAAAAAAATATATTTATTTTTCACACACATTTTTTTACATATATTGGGATAGAATTTCCTCCAAAATTGTAAAAAAAAGAATAAAAAACCCCATATTTTTAATGTAAGCCCATGGGTTGGCACAGTGCAACATGCTTAAGGTGTGCTGTGCTGCCTGTGTGCTTTACTTGCCACGGCCTACTGGGCTATCATGCCTGGTGAATAGTGTCTTGACGGGCCCAGTGCCCGGTACCCTAAGCATGGCCATGCTAATACGTGCTAGGCCGTGCTGACCTAGCCGGATAAACCACTCCGGTGCACTTAATATTTTGGTGTGAAATCTCTTGTGGAACCCTGTTTGGTTTTACTATTTTGATGATGATTTGATTTGTTAGACATTTGTTTCCCCGCCAACACCACACCACCCCTCGTGCGCCTAGGAAAAGAGAGTCTTCTCTAATTCTATTGCACATATAACTTAGAATCTCTCTTGTTTCAATTAAATAGGTCATATCAAAATTTAGTTCTCTTATTTTGATATAAATTAATGTTTTTGGGGATTGGCTTGGCGCTATCTATTGGACCCGTACTTCGTTAAGGTGAGCTTTAGGAATAATTTCTGAACTCACTGGGACTTAGGGTTGCCGTTCCTTGACGGGCTTAGTCACCTATCACTTGACCATAAAGGACCTGTTTACAATAGAACCTCCTATATTCTCTTTATTCTAGAAACAAGTTTCATTGGATTTGCTAGCAATTGAATTAACAGCACATTTCCATACATGAACGAGGAAAACAAAATGAAATAACGTCGCACATATTGAAGAAGAGAAATCAAAATCCCTGGAAAAGGAGGAATCCCAGAGAATTGAAGTGTGAGATTGCTTACGTTGCCTGGATAGATCTGCTGGAATTCCCCCTTGAGACTGCGTTGAACCACAGTGAGCTCATGGTTCTCTTTGGTCGGCAAATTCAACGAATCATCAATTGCTTGGTGGTGATGGCGATGATGACGATGTCCCATTGCTCCTTGTAATTTTATACAATCCCCTCCTCTCCAGCCCTGTGAGCAACTCCTCGTTCGTGGGAGATTTTGGTTTTTGATTTTTGAATAAATTTCAAGAACCTCCTTTAAGGTTTTTGAATATTACAGATACCTTTCGTATTTTTAAAATAATTTCTAAACCATAAAAATCAATTTTAAATACTTTTTAATTGAATTTTGATTTTATTTTCAAATTTCGACTAAACTGTAATTATTTATAAGAATCTATGCTGATTTATAAAACTTAATCTATATCTCTACTAACATACACTGATTTACAATTCATTCTTTCATCATATATTAATACTTAATTATTTATTAAAATATAAACCAATTGCTAATTACTATGTAAGTTTTATACTAGAAATTAAATAATGTACACTTAATATTAAATATGTTTCCTTATGGTCGATAGCACTCTTCATTGGTTTTTGTGATCAAGTGGTATACTTTGCTCATTTTTCTTGATCAATTCAAAACTCTTGTATACTAGAAACTAGTTCTCATGCAATGTACACTTAGCAAACTTAATTTTAAGTTATTAAACTAAAATTTACAATGATATTTGCATAGTTTTTGGCAAACACCCAAAACTTTTCAAAATCATTTTAAACTAGCTAACTACAAAACTGAAACTGTTTTTCACTTAAAATCAATCATTAAACTAACAATCAATGCAATTCTTTCGGGACTCATTCGTACATACATAATCACACTGTTTTGTATACTTTAAATCAAACCAAATGATAACTCTACCATTAACACCTCTTTCTGACTTTTATTCTTAGCTCCTAGGCTTGGACAATCCCAAAATGACTCTCCCATTGCTACTATAGAATGAAATGGCCGAGAGGAACGAAGGACACGAGTCGAAGGGAGGAAGAACACAAAGTCCGTTCTCTCGTTTTCTCAATTGATCTACAGACTTCTCCAGCAATCTACATGCTTACTTAAAATATCACGATCCGGTGCTATGTCGCCCACCTAACCCCCTGTACAGCACCCTTATAAGCTGAACTTGATTCATCGGAAACCGAATTTTTTCGTGGTTTCTGGTGAATCAACGTGCCGCCGAAATTTCGACAGAAACATACAATTTGTTTTTTTTTCCCAAAAAAATGCTAAATTTTACAACAACTCAACAAGCATAAGTTATATACTTCAAAACTGCACTTAAATTACCATAAGCATCAATACTATATCTCAGAAATCATGAAAACACAATGTGGCATGTAAATGTAATGATCGGGCCTATCGGGGTGATGCCTGTGTTCGCTGTGTTTAAACTTTAAATAAAAAATAACAAAAAGGATCCAAATTTGAAATTAAACTAAAACAACAATATATAAAGTAAAAAACATATAATCATACCGTCAAATCAGACATGAAATGAATGACGTGGTGGCTCAAACCCTGATCTCTCGCCAATAAAATGACATTAGCGCTTCCATCCCATCCAAAATCTGTATTCTCTCTTATATGCACGAACATGTTGCTCATACTCCTCCTGTGTCTGTAGACACCCCAAATTGCACAAACAATCAACAAAAATCATTATTTCCTTGAAAGCCAGCACGAAAATTGAAGAAAATGAATTTTTACATGTATCCGGCAACTCAGGCCGGATACAAGTACTTTCCTTTGTATCCGGTGGAAAATGCCGGATACAAGGAAACTTTAGTGTATCCGTCCTGAGATGCCGGATACATTAGTTTTGCTCAAAAATTAGGGTTTTCCGAGAGAAATCACTTTTTACCATCATGTCCCTCATTTAATGAGGGGAAATCTTGGAAACAGCCCTAGGGTTAAGGTTGGGGGGTTCTAGACATTAAGTTGTGTCTACCAACAACCCTAGCCTTTGCCTATAAATAGGAGGCCCCTCCTCAAGCAAAGGGCCAAGAAGTTGGAGATCTAAGAGCTCCGAGTGAAGAAGGGAACCGCTGCCGGATTGCTTCCAGAACCCCAGGTAAGCCTCAACCCTCCTTTATTTTTCTGTATTTACTTTCCTAGATCTAGATCTCTTCTTCTACCTTTCTGTAGAATAAAGCCTTCTTTGTGTTTGGAAATCCTTCCCCGGCTCAAAGTATCTCGAGACTCCCCTTAGCCGTAAAACGTGGAGGTGGGATCTAGGAGAAACGAGACTGGGGATTGACCCTAGTACTAGAACCCAACTTGCATAAGCCTTTTGATTGATTGTAAATCGTTTCATATTCAAAGTACCTTTGATTATCTTGAAGAACCGTGTTTAACGGGGAGAGAGAACAAAGGGAAACGATAATGGAACGGAACCCTAGGTTGTTTTAGAACCTTGTTTTGATATGCATGCTATATTGTTGTATTGATCTTGTATGGAATTTCATCCTTGCACATACAATGCACTATTTTGGCGGAATAGGCTCATATTTGGGGATTTATTACTTTCATGGTGATAAATCTCAAATAAATGGCCTCAATCAATTCTGGAATGTCTTTAAATGATTTTTAAAGGTTTTGTGTTCATCTTGCACGAATTGCACACACTTTGTCACATTTTTGTATTGGTTTTACTCGAAATAGGGTTTACTTGACAGCAACTGTACCCTGACTTCGGACACTCATAACTCCATCATCCGGATGAATTTTGGAGTGATTCCAGAACCATGGGAAAGGTGAGGATGTCTAGTTTATGTCTACCAAAAATCATTAATTTCTATCTAGCAGATTTTTGACACCTCTCTGTTGAAGTTGATTGGTCAGTTCAGGTTTAAATACGGAACTTGTCACTTCGACGGAGCGCCATGTGTTAGTTTTAAATCCGATTCGAGTGATTTTTGTTTCTGGGCACTCCTTTATGAGTCTATTTTTAAATCCAATTGATTTCATAATTTTTTAATTTAAGTTGTGTCGTGGAGAGCAGATTTACTCAGAACTGCTCAACAGCACTTTTTTGGGTCAATCTGTGATCCTCGCGGCCTGTTCGGGAAGTCACCCAAGGCACATCCGAATGAGTTTTTGTATGAGGCTAGTTTCTGTTGAAAGATGGCCATACAGACTTCATTGCCACCAAATTTCACGGATTTCTATGAAGTAGATTTTTCTAGGTGATTTTCCAAATTTGCCTACTTGCTACTTTTGATTTTCTCCGGCAGAAACTCTAAAAGAGCCATAACTCTTGGGATTTCAACCGGAATTAATTGAAAATTTGCATGAGACTATTGTTTACCCTAATCTTTCAAATGGATTTGGTTTGATTAAATTTAAAATTGGATTTGATTGATTTCAAGACAAATGGCATTACTTTTTACCAAATTCCCGGATTTGATTCAACTTGGTTTTGTGCAACCTTTACTTTGATTTACATCTTTTTGTGATATTCCAGAAGTGATATTAACATAAAAGAAGATCTGGAATTCATTTGGATTTTCATGTGAAGATATCATATATTTGTCCTTTTTCAAGGTTCTCATGATTTTTTAGCAAGCTTTCTATTTTCTTTTAGCATGAATAACACTAGGCAACCACCTTGTGTGGGTGAATGGGGGTGCCTAACACCTTCCCCCGTTCATAATCTAATCCCCTTACCCATCTCTGGATTTGATTTTCAAGTAGGTTTATTTTTACTCTAGAATTTGCCTTTTAAGCACTTTCTATCTCTTTTTGCTTGTTTTTTTAATTCTTTTGGTGTCCATTCACACCCTAAACAAATGGATGGTGGCGACTCCCACTCTTTATGTCGAGCCCCGTGTGTTGACGGAGGGATGATCATCTCCGGGTGATTTTTTCCCATGTCTCACAGTGTCATATGAGCCATGATACCAATTGGAGGGAAATCATCATAATAGTAGCACGTCTCTTGCTCTGGTGGTGACGGAGGAGACGGCGCAGGATAACCGGGATGCTCGTATGGAGGGGCTACTGTTGCAACTCCAATACCAATAGGTACAACAGGCACAACAGGCATAAGATAATAGCCGTGCAGATATGGATTCACTGGAAAGATCCCAAATGGATCAGATGTCTGCATGTGTGCTCCAGGATATCGGTATGATGTACTGTAACTACTACTATCTGATGAATCTGCTAGCCCAAGCTGCTGAGGATAGTAGGCTGGATAGTGTCCCTGGGTCAGCTGTGGTGGATAGTGAGGATACTGCTCTCCATAAGAACTCAATAATCCTCCAACATCTAAAGATCCGAAACTCTGTGCCACGGAGGACGAGTCATCGTGCATCTCTCTATGCTGTCTCTCCTTGCCTTTCCTCCTCTGAAAGGAATATCCCCCACTCTCATCACGATCTCTATCTCCGTAGTCAGCATCCTGTGTGGTATGATGGAAAGCTGCCTCTCTAGTAAATGGGCTCAACCCCGGGCCACTGGTGCCAACACCACCATAACCACCATAATCACCATAACCACCACTAGCACCACCATCTCCATCATCATCATCTGAAGATCCGGACTCATCCTCATCATCTGTCTCCTCCTCAATGTCCTCATCAGTCTCCTCCTCCTCCTCCTCCTCTGACAATGAAACATGCCTACGAGCTGGGACTGGGGCTGGTGTCGTCGCAGTAGCAGAGGAAGGAACAACTCTGATGAGGTTATCCAATGAGTCTCCGCGAACCTCCCCCCTCTCCTCCTCTATAGCTGCGTCTACATCGATGCCCAACTCTGCTGCAGCCTGTGATATGACTGGGCTAGGACTACAATCAGGCTGATCCATCTCAACACATCTAACCCACTCTGCAAATGGATCCTCGTCATCGACTTCATTACTGAATAACACATCCAAAGGATCCTTTACAGTCGCAGCGGCGGTGCCGCGCTCTATCTCTAACTGCTTCGTCCTCAGTCTCATGTTATAATGGCAGAAGACCAACTTCTGTAACCTCTGATAAGCTAGCCAGTTCCTCTGCTTTGTGTGTATGAGTGCGAACGTACTCCAATTATGCTCACAAGCAAAAGAGGATGTTGTCTGAGCCAATATTCGACACGCTAACTTCCTCAATGTAGGGGCACTTGTGCCATACATCGTCCACCATTCACCTGGATTTACAAATAGAAAATATTAAAAATTATTTAGATATTAGAAATTTAAAATATTAATATTCATAATCCCTTGTCACTTACACGGCATCATCTTGTTCCTCGACACAATCGCCGTAGTCAACCCGAATGAGCCCAGCGCATTTCTAAATTGTATCAGCTGGTAGTGGAAGAATTTGAAAAGGTCAATACTTAATAATTAATATAATTATTAAGAAGAAGTAATATCCATAACATAAGTGAAGTTAAATGCTACGGCCCCTACCTCGTTTCCAAAATCCGCAACTGATTCTGAAAGGGGGTCCAACTTCATGAAAACCTCGTGGACACGAGCGCAGAGATCGTGCTGTGCGCCAAGATTATCCTTATAATGATATTTGGAATTCAAATAATACGCTACATTGACGATTACAAGAAAAAACATCAGTACAATAATTAAAATATAATTATAAACATGATTCAACATAAAATGATTCAAATAAAATTGTAATTATACCTGCTGCATGCAAAGGATGACCTAGCGATTTGTACCATCTGTCTTTAACAAATTTCTTAATATAAATAATTCTTTAATAAATAAATCAATTTTATGTATTAAATTTGGCAACTTATCTATTTTTCTTCATTTTATAAATTATATATCAATTTTCGGATTTAAAAATTAAAAAAAATTTAATTTTCTAAAAAATTAATCGGGGGGCACCCATTTGTAGATCGGGTGTCCCCATATAACATATATAATTATCCAAGTCAACAACAATATTTATCTAATTTAAATGAATAAAAAAAAATTATATGCATTTTCGACACAAATAATTGCAAAAAATATATTTTTTGTGCAAAAAATAAAACGCCAACACCCATCTGTAGATCGGGTGTCGAGCTTCAACATATAATAAAATCAACACATTCCACAAGCTTTTCATCAAAAAATTTTGAAAAAAACAACCTTACCCCAACGTGTGCAATGAACGGCGCTTGATCATCCACAAAATCCTCTCTCAAAGCAGTGTAATCTTGCTAGATTATGAAAAACGAGCAAAACTGTGCCTAATCCACTCAAAAGTCGCGCCAAAATACCCCCCCCCCCCCCATAGCATACGGCGTTACCCACCTTGCTCCCCCCTGTTTTTCCAATTTGTAGGTCGATTAAAATCCGCGCCCACATGTGCGTTTCGCACGAGCGCGCGTTTCGTTTTCAAAAAAAATGCCGACCGCCGCCGAGCGAAATTTCGCTCGGCACGGTCGGCATTTCGAAAAATATCGCTGGGGGCACGACCCCAGCGATTTTCCCCGGCGAAACGCATCGCTGGGTGTGTCCTGGCCGAAATTGTAAACCTTGCCTATAAGTACTCGCTTCCTACAAAAGATAGAGAGGCTAGAGAGATATAGGTGTTTTGTCTTTTTATAAGAAGGCACTAGGTCCACATCAGCAACACTATTCGAGTGTACTAGACCAATCCCTAAGTAGACCCCAATTTTGCACCCACTTAGCTACAATACCAAAAATTATAATTTTTATATTAATAATTATCATAATAATAGCATAAAATAATTTAGTACTTTTCATCCAATAAAATACCAAATTAGTCCCTAAATTATCAACCACATGTATAATTACACAAATTAAGAAAGAACAGTCTTGAGTTCAAATTAACTCCAATAAATCTTCAAATAAATACATAATAATTACTAGAAAACCATCCGAATTAGTAGGAAATCTTACACTTAATCCACAACACCAAATTTGAAAATTTTGTGATGTTACAATTTTAAAAAAAAGGGGCTTTTTGAACACTAGACCTCAAGTTCTGATATCATGTTAAAAAATCATTGAACGTATTAGCTAAAGCTTTTAGGTCCATTTATTGTTTAACATTGTAGCAAAACAGAGGCCTAAAGCTTGACTCCTGGAAGTACATTTGCCTTATTGCATTTATTTTTTCATTTATATCTTGGTTGTATGCCCTGTGTTTACGCTCTCCGTGTATATTCCCTTATGAATTTATATGTGCGGGAGTGTTAAATTGTGTACATTGGGCTCAACTGATATGCATAATTACACATGAAACTGTTAATTTAAGCTCTTATGCAATGATAGAGAGAAAATATGCAAAAATATAAAACTGAAATAATTCCTTTTATTTTTTGGATCTCTACATACATAAAATATATAAGAATTCATCTTAAATAGACTTCCAACATATAGACTCGCACATATAGACACCTATTTTGTAATTCTACAATCCTACAAAATAGCAACCAACAAGATTCTCAATCAATTTAAACCCCTATAAAATAGCAACATCCCATAAAATATAAATATTAAAACATCTCACATTGTGACTCTAAAACATTTAGAGTTTGAATGGGACGATGCCCCTCGGGTTTCCGATGCCCTGCTACATAATAATAGTTGGCATGGTATGTCAAAAACTGTCATGAAGCGATGCTAGGTTGGGGATGGGACACAACGCGCTGCACCTTAGACAAAGAATACCCGCGTACATTTAAATTCATCAATAAAATATATACGTTGATATAAAATAATAATCTACAAACTTTAAGGAGAAATTAACTTTTAGTGATACTTTTTCAAAAATAATTAAAGTTCATTTAGAAATGTTTTGAGCTTAAACTTTTAGGAAACCTTTATCAAAAAGTTTAATTTTAGAAAAATTTTAATATTACAAACAAATTCCTCAAAGAATGCTCTTATACCACTCACATGGCTTGTACAAGTTAATAAAATGGCTTGTATAAATTAGTATATACTGTTGTTAAAAAGGTAAAAATCATTTCTGTTTGAGTGAATGATATAAGGCTATTCTTGGACCGGTTAGTTTATAACAGTAGAATCCAATTTCAAGAATGCGTCCTTATCCTCGCTAACCAGAGTCTTACTTTCCAATTCGGTTCCTGTAGACCCTCTATCTACAATTCAAAATAGAGCCTCTACAGGATGCGAACAGAACTTCTACAGGATGCGAACACATGTTCCGGAAGGCTCTCAAGGCAACTAACAGGTGGAGAAAACTTCAACGTTGCTGTGATTCAAATTTTGAGTCCCTTCTTTTGAGGCAGTTGCATATGGCGCATTAATTGCAGCCTGCTTTTCTCTTCTCCCTCCCGTTCCTCTCATGATCTCATCTCATTCTCCTCTTCCTCCCTCCATTTGTTCTGCTTTCTCCCTATCCTCTTTCCATTTCCTGTTATTAGTATTATAGTGATCAACTGTGCTCGTTGCAAGGGCTTGCTTCTGAGATTCTGGAGGATCTGTACCACAATTAGTGTTTCTTGGAGGAAAGGCCTCGGCTCCAATCATAGCGGACGGTTTCGAACCCTTCCATTTCCCACAACAAAAGAAGAAGAGATAAGCTTGGAGTTGTTGTTCAGGACCACTCTAGTTGAGAGGTTGCATCGAAACTTCAAGGTTGCTCGCCGTGTAATAATGATGTTGATGGGCTGGAAACGATTCTGTCCTTCAATTAGGTGTCCAAAGTTGATAGTAGAGACTTTTGGCTTGCATCAAGAAGAAAATGTGTACAGAGATGACTCAGAAAGTTGGGAATGGCCGTTTCTGCCGCTTTTGTTTCTGCTTTTGTTTATTAGATGAAAAAAAGTTGTTTTAAGAGTCTTCTTAAGGTGTTTCTAGTTGGAAATTTTCAAAGGCGTTATTGGACATGACTGAGGATAGTTTTGGTCAATCTTGAATAACAAGATTCTTTTTTTTTTTCCTGTTTAATGTTAAGTTGTCTCAAACATTAAATTGATGAGTGTTGGTTATTTTTTAATGTTGTGATTCTTGGTTTTTTTTGTTGAATGATTGGTCGAGCTAAAAATCAAATTGCCAACCAAAAAGAAAAAAAAAAGTTATTGGGCTTACATTTTTATTTTATTTTCATTTTGTTTCAAATCTCGTGTGCATCGTTCTTTTCCCTCCCAGAAGTATGAGACAGCGTCCCAAAAGAAACTGCCATTTTTTCCGGTTTTATGTCTCAATCTGTTCATATGTAAATTAGGATGATGCACAACCTCATGCGGCAGAGTGGCTTCTATCAAATCTCAGAAATGAAATTCCACCACAATTTCTTCATGCCACTAATTTGTTCATTGGCGTCTTATGCTGCATCAATCGGCCGTTGGGAGCTGCTACCATATATAGCCACTACTAGTAATGTTCAATATTATGAAGAGGTAATGAAAACCTCTAAAGTTATAGTCATGCATATAAGATACCTGAAAAATTGATTTTATGTATCAATTTTCTACCAGATGTTTTTGCCCATATTAAGTAGTGCTTGGAGTAAGACAGTTTTGTTCCCTATCTAAATGGATTTGTTGCGTGCCACATGGTGAGCTCTTGCCGTTTACAATCAGCAGATCCGGTTTGTACCCATTCTCAATAAGGTTCCATTTTGTAGATTAGAAGCATCCCCCACTCTAGGTTCAGACAAATTGTATGACTAGGCACCCACTGTTTGAGCCTGCAATTGAACTTTCTTTTGGACAAAGATTTTGGTTTAAGGAACATTATTCATCGAGCTGCAAACTGGTGTTGTAACCAGAAGGTGAAGTTGCAAGAGTGGGGGACCAGAGAGATTTATTTGCTCCGTCTCTGACATGGAGGCTGTGGTCTTCTCTCTCTCCCATGCGAGGAAGAAGAAGTGATACCCCATGTAGGCATGTCCAATGACTTCCGACCGCCACCCTTGACGGTGTTAATATTAACGAAAATGGCCACCTACGTTGACCAAAGTAACGAGTCATATCTGACGAATCTTAGGCCTTGTTTAGCGTTTCATTCTCCGCCATGTTTTCTCAAGGGAAAATAGTGAAAAAGGTCGATTTTTAAAAATATTTACAAAAACAGTCTACTAAGATGTGAATCCTAGAAAAAGGTCTCTTTTAAAAAAGAATTAACTTCAGGGTCAATTTTCAAAAAAATTAAAAAATAATATCATTTTGTTATAGGTAAAACATACTTGTGTCCATGTGTGATGTACTTGTATCTCACGTAGAATGCACTTGTGTCCAATGTAAGATGTCCTAGGAAAGATGTGCTCGTGTCTTATATAAGAAGCTTGTATCAATTTTAAATTACAAGCTCGTGTTCTATGAAAGATGTGCTCGGAGTTTCAAGTAAAGTGATCCTCAAATTTAATTATGTTTTAAAAGTGATCATGTAATTTAATTTCAATGGACTTTTTTATAATTATCGATGAAAAGTGGTATTTTCTACAATTCAACGTTTTAGTGGACTGTTTTATAAATATTTTTGAAAAATGATCCTTTTTGAAAAGTGTACTGTCTTTTCATATTTAGAAATGTGAAAAACATTCGCTGAGCGTTTCATCATGCGGTAGATGATTTCATTCCTAATAAGTTCAATTTACATTATCCAAGGGAATCTTTTTTTTGTTCCTTTTTGAAAATTTATAAACATTATTAGTTTGTCATTTTTGTAACTTAAAAAGATTTTGATAGAACTCTGAAAACAGATCCAGATTTGAGCAAGAGAATAGAAGAGGAAGAAGAAGAAAAATAGAGATTTGTCAAGGTAACAGATCTATAAAACTGTATTGGCTTAAGAAGATCAATTACAACATTGGAGGTATTTGAGAGCCTCTCATCTCTCCTACTTCATCACCGACCAACTCAATGAATGAATCCCCCCACGTTTTTCCCTCTTTTGTTTTATTTCATACTTCATTATTACAAGATTCCCATTATGCCCCTCAATCCCTCTTCTTATTCCTCCTAGTATATGTGAACTTGATTGGGGGTCTATCAGATTTCTCATAAATGATAGTATATCCTTATAATGAAAATAAATATTTAAAACAAGTTTCTAGTAAATCTTAGAGAGATTTTAAGTATTATAATTTTACCGTGGCACTTTTATAAAAAATGAGTCATTAAATTCCAAAAATGGGTTTAGGGGTCATTCCTCCTTTTAAGTGTATTTTTTAAAAACTCATTTAGAGAAAACCCATTCTCACAGTGCAACCAAATACTTATTTTTTTCCCAATAACTCCTAACCTTTGTAACTTATTTCAAGCCATGTAATGAGTTCTTAGTTTATCATTAAACGATGCCTTAATTTGGTACATTCGGTTTCAGCGAGTATATTTTATAAGCATCATTGAATATTGCATGTAAGATGCATACATCAGATCTGACAATTTATATCTAGCTCACATACTCTGCGATGATGTCCTGCGACTAGAAACAATGAGAGAACCAATAGCAATAAACCAGTAATAATGACCACACAGATGGATCACCGCACACTTGTTTGTTTTTTCCTTTTCTTCTTTTTTAGTTTTTTTTATTTTTATTTTTGGATGTCTCGTTGTGAGACATGGATTTGTCATCTAGGATGACCTCCGATATCGTCACGCGGGGAATCAATAAATGCAAGAGTCGCCACCATCCATCTTAAGGTGTGAATGGACACCAAATGGTTTATGAAAGCCAAATAGAGCCAAAGTAGCTCTAATATACAGAAAAATCCAGAGGTTGGGTAAGGGGAATTATTTACGAGCAGGGGAAGGTGTTAGGCACCCCCACTCATCCGTCTAAGACGGTTGCCACATGCTTGCTTATGCTATAAATTGTTTGCTAATGAAATGGACAAAGAAAAAGTGCTTATAACAAGCACAATGTATGTGACCATTCCACATGAGAAGTCTAATGAGCTTAGACTCTCTTTGTGGATTCATCACTCCTAAGACTTCATGAGTGAATAAAATCAAAGTAAAAAACAAAG
Source organism: Buxus sempervirens (assembly GCA_947561395.2). NCBI lineage: Eukaryota > Viridiplantae > Streptophyta > Magnoliopsida > Buxales > Buxaceae > Buxus > Buxus sempervirens. Next base: position 5,417,127 of record OX387191.1, on the reverse strand, counting down.
GAAATCAAGCTAAGGCAAATCTAGAGAAATGAGATCAAAAGAGTTTGAAAGCTTCGATTAAACATAACTTACTCAATTTAAATCCAAATCCAATGAAACCAAAGCCATTAGAAAACTGATATATAGTAGAGTATAAAGTAAAAATTTCAGCTCAATCCGATTTAAAACGAGAGGGAAATCCACATCTGAAATCTGCTGTTTATAACTTGAAAAAGTGTTAAGTAGGCATTTTCAAAATCCTATTCGTGGAGTTTGGCTCAATCAAAATCCATGAAAATTGGCATGGAGGAAGTATGTAATGCCCTCTTTTCAAAGAAAAAATCCTCACACCAAACTCTATCCGGATGTGACTTGTGTGCTCTCTTGAACAGGCCTAGAAGACCACAGATTAGCTCTGGACTATGCCAGCGAGCATCTCTGAGTCAATTGAGCACCCAAGGCACAAAACAGATCAAAATCTGCTGAGACCAATTGGAAATGAAAGTAGACTTCTCAAAGAAAACTCAGAAATTGGAAGTACTCACAACGGATTAAAATTGAATAAACAGTGCACCATCAAAGCGGCAAGTTCAACAATCTGGGCTGAACTGACTTACAGACTTTGAACAGATGGTGTCAAAAATTGGCTCCATAAAAATTGATGAAAATTTCCAGATATAAAGTAGGTCTTCCCATCTATCACATGTCTTTGGAATCACTCAAAAATTCATCCGGAGGATGAAGTTATAAGCATTCCAAGACAAGCCACAGATCTGCCCTGTTTTGAAGATATTTTGGATAAAACATGGAAACCAGTACATGTGGATTCGACCGGAACCTTAAAAATCAACCAGAAATACTCTCATGAAGTTCTAAGATTCATCTTAAAGCCAATGGTCTCAGATTTTCCATATTGCATGGAAGATCCTTGATCTAGCCTATTCTTGCAAAACAGTGAAAAGTGTATGATAATGTGGAAAAAACCTAACTAAGAGAAGATTTGAATCCCTTGCTGTTGAGAGCATGGATTCCTGCATCTTCTCCAAACACAAAATAGATTAGATAAGCATTCAAAGGTTCAAAATAACCATATAGCATGCTTTTCATCATTTGTGGGTTCTAAGCCTAGAGGATCCCTTCCACCTTCCTTTTCCCAAGGCTCTCTCTTCACGTTTTACGGCTAGAGAGGATTCCCAGGTACTTTAGAAGGGGTTTGGGGCTACAAATCAATACAAAACGGCCTTACACTACAGAAAGGTAGAAGATGAGAGAGTTGGAATGTAAAAGAATGCTGGAATTCAACTAGAGCTTTACCTTTGGTAGCTTGAATACTTGAGGCAGCAATCCAGCAGAGTTTTCCCTCTTCTTGCAGAGCTTCCAAGCTTCAAATTATCAGCCCTTTGCAAGAGGAGGACCCCTCTATTTATAGGCCAAGCCAGGGGTAGAAGAGTCCCAAGGGTAGGCCTAAAAAGCCTTCTAGATTATTCCAATTCAAGCAAATGCCTTGAATTGTTGTAATACTAGAAGTTTCGGAGGGTGAAATAGGGAGTTCAAGTCCCTGAGAGAGAGGTAATATGCGTAAATAAGGCTCAGAGATCGAGCCATTTCGCAAATCCCCGAAAAAGCCAAAACCGTATACACAGTGCGGTTTCAACACAACCGCCACTATATGTGCAGTTTCTATAGAAAACAGGCCAAACCGTTCATACAGGGCGGTTCAAATCAGTTATGCTCGCCATGATTGCTGTCGACGTGGCCGAACGGCCTAACAACCTGTGGCCACGTGGCGCCTCACGTGAGAAGCATGGGTATCAACCGTGCTGTGTGTACGGTTGCAACCGCACACACAGAACGGTCGAGACCAAGATCACAAAAACCGTGTATTCAGTACGGTTAACACCATTTTTGAGAGTTTTTGAGTTTTTCACAAATGTCAATGCTCAAATAAAGTATTTGAAGTTCCTTTTGAGGTATTCTCTTATATTGAGGTGCAATTTGGGGTGTCTACACTCGTCTATCTATGTATATATATATACTAGTGGTGGTAGATGCATACTGCATGTCTTGAACCCAATAACTATAATATGAAAATACGGGTGAGATTTAAATTTACAAGTGAAAAGAAAGGTGGATGTGATGGCTATAATTGAGGCCATATCATCTGGTCCCTTATGTTGGAAGATCTGCTAATCCAACGGTGGAAGGTATGTATGCATAGGCAGGCTTCATGTACCTATGTGGACACATACATCAGCGTTGGACTAGTAGATCTTCCAGCCAAGGGCTCTAGCAAATTTCAAGTCCTTATAATTTGGGATTCTTTCCGTTGTGAAGGGCAACGTTTGAAAAAATGTAATAAACAAAAAATACGGTCAAAACATGAGTAATTTTTCCCCGGTTGGTTTTATCACTTTATGCATTGTTTTGAACAATGGCACTAACAATGTTTCGTGAAGCATGAGGGTTGTTTGTTTAGTTTTAGACAATAATTGAAGCGTGTATAGCAGATTCAAAGCCAAGCGTGTACAGGCTCCGGATCCTCTGTGCAGCAGATCCTCTGTGCAACACCATTGAACGGACCAAATTAATTTGGTCTGATCCTCTCTGTAGGGAGGTACCTTCAGTTTATATTGGGGTACCTTCGACTTATATTGGGATACTTTAGGCTTAGAAGGGGGTACCTTAGGCTAATTTTGGTGATTGCATATGGCTTACCATGGGGGTACCTTAGGCTTACATGGGAGTACCTTAGACTTACATGAGGATACCTTGGGCTTAGAGTGGGGTACCTTAAACTTATTTTAGGAGGTACCTAGCTACAATGATTTAGGCAGGTACCTTTGGGTTATAGTGGGGTACCGAGGTACCCCGTATTTGATAGAGGTACTCCATTGTTAGGCCGAAGGTACGTCCATGAAGATGATCGGGTACCCCCATGTTTGCCTGAGATACCACAATATTTGACAAAGGTACCCCATTGTTAAGCTCTAAAGGTCAATTAGGGGCTATCAAATATGAGGGTACCCCCATGTTTGCCTGAGGTACTCCCATATTTGACAAAGGTACCCCATTGTTAAGATCGGGTACCCCCATGTTTGCTTGAGGTACCCCAGTATTTGACAGAGGTACCCTATTGTTTGCCTAAGGTACCCCATATTTGATAGCTTTCATTTAATTTGGACCATTGGATTGCGCTGCACAGAGAAGACGTTTGCTTCACAGAGGATCTGCTACCAGAGAATCCGTTGCCGCGTGTACAACAACAACAACAATAACAAAAGTTTACCAAAAAAAAAAAGCGTGTATAACAAAAGCATGAGGGTCAGAATCACATAACTCTTTCGCTTTATAAAGGTGCATCTCATCCTGTGAACGGTGATGAGATCTCATCCATATTGGGGGTGCAACTCGGTTCGGTTCGGTCCAGGTTGATGTCAACCCAAGACCAAACCGAAAATATATATATTTAAACCGAACCGAACTGAAATTAAAACCAAACCAACTAAACAGAAAACCAAACCAAAAATATATATAAAAAAAAACGGAAACCCAAACTGAACCGAACCGAACTACATGAAAACTATTTGGTTTGGTTCGGTTCAGGTTAGACCAATATATGCTTATCTCAAACAAAGGTTTTTTTGTAATATCCTTAAAGTTTAAATATAAACTTTAGAAGTTTAACATATTATATATATATATATATATAACATAGATTATATATCATAATATATATATATGAATTCAGTTCGGTTCGGTTCAGTTTAGGGAAATACATGATTTGGTTCAGTTTCGGTTCGGGTTCGGTTTATCCGAACATGAAACCCAAAACCGAACTAACCTAGTTCAGTTTAAGGATTTTTGGACCAAAACTGAACCAAACTACTATAAAACCGAACCAAGCCAAATCGAAGTCAGTCGGGTTTGGTTTTAACTGGATCGAGTTGCACCCCTAATCCATATCAGCTGGTCACGCAGGGTGGAGTCGGTCCAACAATGGAGGTTTCGTACACGTAGGCTTCATGCACCTATGTTGACACGTATTTCACTGTTAGACCAACAGATGTTCTAACCAAGGGCTCCAGCAAATTTCTAATCGTGAATAGCCGTTTTATACTATCATTTAACTGGGAAGAATGGGGGTCATGGATCTCTGGGAAAGTAAGAATGACTCCTTTCGTTGAACCCAGTAATACGGGATGAAATCATTTGCTGCTGGGTTGGAGCAGCAGACGATGCAGTCACTGTTAGATGTTGCCACATGTAGCATCCAACGGCAGCTGCTATTTCAATGTGAAATGTCACTTCACATTGAAAAATATGAAGTGAACAGCAGTAGCTAGCGACGGTGCTACATCATTTGCCGCACCAACCCGACGGTAAACGATTTCAACTCCGATAATACTAGGCTGATTCCAAGAAGCGTATGCATTTGAATCAAACTGCCATAAACGAGCATTTTTTCTTTTTTGTTCTTAATTCAGGGGCTCTAAGTACTTGGACTTGGACCCAATAAGAATCCAAAACAATACTGTGGATGAGGTATGGCTCCAGGTGTCTGTAGATGTCGGGACCAATAATTAGGGCTGAAGTTCGGATCGGTTTGGTCAAGGTTTACATCAAGCCCAAAACAAAACTGAGGTTTCCATGTTCGGTTCGGTTGAGTTTGGTAGAACACATTTTAATTTCTTATGTCAGGTTTCAGTTTGGTTTGGCTTAATTGAGACACCGTCTCAAAACCAAATCAAATTAAATTTTTTTTCAAGATTTCAAGACCAAGCGGAACAAAATCGGTCTGAATTAGTTGTTTTCATTTTTAACAAAATCATCTTGCACCCCTTAGTGTGCATACTAAGGTCCTCTCATCTGGGCCATTATAGCCCTATATTTTCAGTCCCATTTTATATTTTTTTATAAAGTTACATGTGTAGCAGAATGTTAAATTTTGTACATTAAGCCCAACTAATATGCATAATTACACCTTGACCTATCAAATTAAGCTCTTAGGCTTTAAGGTCTACAGGTTGTTTAACAATAAGACCTTGTTTGGCATTTATTCTAAATCTATGCCAAAGAATGAATTTGAATTATTTGTAGATTAAAAGAGGTTGAAGTTCGTTACAATTGCACCAACTACTTTACTGGCTTATAAACCATGTTACAAGACTTATAAATTCAGTTTGAAGATTTGTAAGTCCCGTTCATAAATTTGTAAATTCGATTCAAAGACTTGGAAACCCATTTGTAGAGTATTCAATTTAGTTATAGTTGAGCCCGTAAATGAGCTCAACTATAGCCAACCCTTGCTTGCCTATGCCTTAATAAGCCAAAAAAAATGCTTTTTCACTTTTTATGGAGGAGAGAGAAATTTTTAGGACTCTTGCTTGCCTATGTGGCAAGCAAGGATTGGTTACAGTTGAACCCATTTACGGAATCAACTATAGATGATTTGAATCATCTTTTGTAGGCTTGTAAACCTAATTTAGAGGGTTCTTATTAACCTCCTTAATAGATCTATAAATCTAGCTTCAAGAATCGTAAGCCATGTCATTTAGACTTATAGATCCAAGGTGGGGACTTGTAACTGATACACACTAACGCTATTATCGAGTAAAACGATTTTCATTTTCAAATATCTTGAAAATATAACTAATGTTTAATTATCCAATATTTGGTGATTGAATCTGAATTATTTTAAAAATATCGCTAATATCAAATTCCTCGATTCGCACTATTTTATTTTGACCTGATGTTTCTCGATATAATCGCCATTCTTTCCACAAATTCTTTCCACAAATTCGTAATACAAATTGACTGGCTAGCCAGTAACAGTTAGCAAAATAAAATGGTAATGAAATAGTCTCGAAGAGGAAATTGAAATTTTTTTAGCAGAATAAAATGGTAATGAAATAGTCTCGAAGAGGAAATTGAAATTTTTTTAGCAGAATAAAATGGTAATGAAATAGCCGTGACCCTTCCAAGACCGGACGAAATCCTCCCCACCGAACGGTCATTCGAAAGGTCGTTCGAATGCCCAGGACGCGACACGCGTCCCTCCCTTTTCCTCTCTGCTGAGGGAATGGATGGAACGGGGTTCTATCCGTTTGAAGTTGGAACCCCCGCTGGAGCATGCTCAAATCACCCCGAAATCGTCACACTTAGTGTATTTTTACAATATTTACAAATTTAAGGATCAAACATGGTGAGACTTGTAACTAGGTATGGTGGGACTTATAACCAAGAATGGTGGACTTGTAATTATGCATGGTGGGACTTGTAACGGGGCATGGTGAAACTTGTAACCAAACATGGTGGGACTTGTAAACAGGCATGGTGGGACTTGTAACCGAGCATGATGGGACTTGTAACGGGGCATAGTGAAACTTGTAACCAAGCATTGTGGGACTTGTAACCAGACATGGTGGGACTTGTAACCGAGCATAGTGGGACTTGTAACATGGTGGGACTTGTAACGGGACATGGTGAGACTTGTAACCGAGCATGATGGGACTTATAATCAAGCATGGTGGGACTTGTAACCGAGCATGGTGGGACTTGTAACAAGGTGGGACTTGTAACGGGGTATGGTGGGACTTGTAACTAGGCATAGTAGGACTTGTAACGAGGCATGGTGGGACTTGTAACCGAGCATGGTGGGACTTGTAACGGGACATGATGGAACTTGTAACCGAGCATGGTGGGACTTGTAGCGGGGCATGGTGAGACTTGTAATCGAGCATAGTGGGACTTGTAAATTTTCATCCTACCATGTTTGGTTACAAGTCCCACCATACCCGGTTACAAGTCCTACCATGTCCCGTTACTTACAAGTCCTATCATGCCTAGTTACAAGTCCTACCATGCATGGTTATAAGTTCCACCATGCCCCGTTACAAGTCCCACCATGCTCAGTTACAAGTCCCACTATGCATGGTTTCAAGTCCCACCATGCTCGGTTACAAATCCCATCATATCCCGTTACAAGTCCTACCATGCCTGGTTATAAGTCCCAACATGCATGATTATCTTTTTTTATTTTATTCATTTGAGTGATTTTTATTTTATTCGTTTTGAGCCAAATATGAGAAAAGGGACGGATTGAGAAAAAGGACAAAAACTAACGGAAGAGAGAAATGGCCGTTGGGTTTGCTGATGTGAGAAAAAGATTTGCTTGGACGCATGCCGCGTAATGAGCATTCGAACGACCATTTGAAAGACCGTTCGGTGGAGAGGATTTCGGCTCAAGACCGACATGTTGCATTACACGCGGTCGCGACGCGAGACATGTACTCTGAGAAATTTCAATGTGGTTTCAGCTTTCAATGAAGGAGAACATGACAAATTCCGGTTCGATATTCTATGCCCGAATCGCCACTCGGGTTTTCACTTTTTTACAAATTATTTATGTTGATGTGAACATAAATAACCAAATTGAAGAGCGAGGAACGTTTTTCTAGATAGACCCACATTTATTTCCTACCCGCTACCAGCCCCCTAGTGTTTCATAAACGTCCTTTGCCTTTAATCTCCCCAGGTTTCATGTTTATAATTTTATACTTTAATTATGATCCTTTTAAGACCCTTTATCTTTGACATTTACAACTGTTTGAACTTTATTTTAATAAGTTTTTACATATATAGTTTAATTTCAGCTATATAATATGTTCCACCTAACATGAATTAAATTTTCAATAAGAAAAAATAATATCGAGAAACAAAAAGTAAAATATTATAGAAAGCAGAGAATATTCCCAGAAAGGAAGCAATGGACACTAATTCGACGACCCTATCAATGCTTACAAAAGAAACTCCATTTTTTCAAGACTTCGAAATGATTCCTCTTGAAATAGAAACTTCAAGTCCCAGCGGTTTTACATGGAGCGGGCTTCTGGTTGGCCTATTGCATTTTAGAATATTTTGGTGTGAAATCTCTTGTGAGAACCTGTTTGGTTTTGCTATTTTAATATATGATATGATTTGTTAGACATCTGGTCTTTTTTGTTAGCCCAAGTTTGGAAATACAGTCAAAGTCCATATTTAGATATGTTTAAACATATATTATATTTAAATTTAAAGTGAGTTGATCTTTTGTTTACATTTTAATATCAACTCTTAGACTCGTCAAACCGTGTGACTTTTCATAAGGAAGCGCACGAGGATGGTCTCAAAATCCAGAAGGAAGATCCATTGGAAGTCAACCTGCAATTCTTCATAGGCCAACCGAAAGCAAAGTTGTCATCTCTTAATTAGTCTTTTAAAGCTATTGATCATTGAAAGTTTGAAACAACTTCTCCGGCCTTCTCCTTGGAGCCTTGGCCATCACAGCAACAGATCGGAACTGAGATCCTTTCCCATATTCACAATACAAGCAGCTTCCAAGCCGAATTAATGATTATCGAGAGCAGAAAAGTATGTTGTCTTCTTCCATTTATGTGTCTCTTTTATTTGTTTTTCTCTCTAACTTGCTCCATAACAGACACCTTACGTTCATCCCAGTCAATCAAAGATGGAGAAACTCTAACTTCCAAAGGCAAAACCTTTGAATTAGGCTTCTTTACCCCTGGTAATTCACGCAACCGCTATATAGGAGTCTGGTATAAGAAGGCCTTACCAGACAAAAAGGTTGTGTGGGTCGCTAATAGAGAAAATCCAATTCTGGATTCATCGGGGGTTTTAACAGTTAACAGCAGCGGAAATCTTGTTCTTTTGGATGGTCAACAAAACACTCTGTGGTCTACAAATGCTCCCAGAGCATCTGGTAACTCCATAGTTGTTCTTTTGGATACAGGAAATCTTATTCTTAGCGAAAATAACTCAACGCAATCCGATTATTTGTGGCAGAGCTTTGAGCACCCTTCACACACTTTCCTTCAGGGCATGAAGATTAGGGTTAACTCAAAAGCTAACGGCACTCATTTCATAGCATCGTGGAAGAGTGAAAACGATCCATCTCCAGGTAGGTTCATTGCGGGATTTTATGATACACAAATTCCGCAGCTTATAGTTTGGAATGGGTCAGTCAAATATTGGAGAAGTGGACCATGGAATGGAAATCGCTTTGTTGGAATACCAGATATGGTTTCTAACTACATTAATGGTTTTCGCTATAATCCTGATAGCAATGAAGGACCATATCTCTCATTTTCTCTTTTCAATGATTCTTATGTCCCAATGCTCATCTTGGATTCCTCTGGGTCATTCAAAGAAATGTCATTATTAGAAAAGGAAAAACGATGGACTGAAAATTGGAAAGCACCTAAGGACGAGTGCAAAATGTACGGCAATTGTGGGTCCTTTGGAAGTTGTAGTATTTCTGAAACACCAATTTGTAAGTGTTTAAGAGGATTTGAGCCCAAGGTTGCTGAGGAATGGAGTAAGGGCAATTGGACTAATGGGTGCATGAGAAGAACTCAACTGCAATGCAATAAGAACAGCAGCAATCAGGGGAAAAATGATGGGTTCATAAAGCTGGAACGAATGAAGTTGCCAGATTTCTCTTATTATTTGAATCTGAACAATCAAGAATGCAAAGATGAGTGCTCAAGGAACTGTTCTTGTATAGCTTATTCGTTCGCTGGTGGAATTGGGTGCTTGGTTTGGGGTGATTATCTGATTGATGTTCAGGAGCTCTCTTTTGGTGGTGAGGAACTTTACCTACGCCTTGCACATTCAGAACTTGGTGAGTCCTTTCTGCAATAATGGCTTCAAGTATTTTAGCTTTACCCAAAATAAAAATTCAAAAATAGCTGCAAGTATTTACAAAGCCAAAAGAAATGTTTTTTTTTAATTACCTGAGAAATGAAAAATAATGGGAAAAAAACCTGAATCCCTAGTTGTTAAAAGGAACTACTTATCACCTGATTTGGTTAGCAGGTATAAAATCTTAAACCAGAGTCCTTATTCTGTAACAAGTATCTTATACTATGCATAAAATCATTTGCTACCTTAATGTAGCATGTTCATCAGTATGTCTCTATGTTATTTAAAGTAGTCACTAACGGCAGTAAAACATATAATGGATGTCTTTTATGAAGACTGATGATATGTAAGTGCTTATGACTTTATCATCCTAGTTAGAGTCTAATATCTAATGAAAGTTAGTTTTCATCCCCCTCACTTGGTCGGAATTAGAAGGCTTGAGATGACATCTCTTTTCCAATAAACTCGCTATGTCAATTGTAAAAACTAACATTTGCTATGAACCAGCTCTTTCTAACACCCAATTATGAAGTTTCTGTTTTTCCTTGATTCATCAATTATTTTTCCCTTCCCCTGTGAGCATTCTCTACTTTGGTATGCAGATAAGGAGAAGAAAAACAGGGTACTTCTTGTTGTCCTGCCAATTGTTGGAGCAATTATCTTTAGTGCTTTAACAATATTCACCATTTGTTGGCTGAAATTGAATCAAAGGCGTAAGTATATCCATATGACAATTTGTCTTCTTGGTGCAATTACCTGTATACTATAAGTTTTTGTTCATTTCCATATCAGGGAAAAAGAAAGAGTCTGCAGAGTTAGCTGATAAGGGCAAAACTACAGAGATGGTCAAAGACTCTCCAGAAGCAAATTTATTGAATGGAGTGAGGCAAATGGAAAGCCCAGATCTTCCCTTATTTGATTTCCGCACGATCGCACTTGCTACAAACAACTTTAGTGTTGCAAATAAGCTCGGCCAGGGAGGATTCGGTCCTGTTTATAAGGTCACATCTCAAATACTAAGATTGCTCAATACATTGTAGCTAAAAATCCAAAGTCTGTGAATTTGTGATTGTGAATTAGCTTGATTTTCTTTCTCAGGGAAGGGTACAGAATGGGCATGAAGTAGCTGTAAAGAGACTATCAAGAAGCTCTGGACAAGGATTAGAGGAATTTATGAATGAAGTTAAGTTGATATCCAAACTCCAACATAGGAACCTTGTTAGGCTCCTAGGTTGCTGTATTGAAGGAGAAGAGAAGTTGTTACTTTACGAATACATGCCTAACGGAAGTTTGGATGCCATTCTCTTTGGTATGTATTTTTCCAGTAAAAAAATATTTTATTAACGAATGTGAACTTCCTAACAATATGTGTGAACATCAGACGCAACCAGACGAAAACTGCTAGATTGGAGTAAACGCATCCACATTGTAGATGGGATTGCTCGAGGGCTTCTTTATCTTCATCGCGATTCTCGGCTGAAGGTGATTCATCGAGATTTGAAAGCCAGCAACATTCTTTTGGATGAGGATATGAACCCCAAAATTTCGGACTTTGGCATGGCAAGGATATTTGGGGGGAAACAAACAATTGCAAACACTGACAGGGTTGTTGGGACATAGTAAGTACCTACTTCTTAATCATTAACGAAGTTTTTAACTCCCATTATATCTTTGAAATTCAATTTCCATAAATGTGCTAAGATATTTTCACCAGCAATAAAAGAAAGTTTGTAATCTGAGTGAAAGAACTATGTTTGGATATTTTTCCCGATAGATAATTTTAATTTTTCTTTTTCTAAATGGTATGATTCAATGAAAAAAACATATTGATTTGTGGACATTGATATTGATGCTTTGATTATGAACTTTATAAATTTTCAGTGGCTATATGTCCCCAGAGTATGCAATGGAAGGGATATTTTCAGAGAAATCAGATGTGTTTAGTTTTGGAGTCTTGTTACTGGAAATTGTGAGCAGCAAGAGGTGCGCAGGATTTTATCAGTCTGAACAATCATTGGGCTTTTTGGGATATGTAAGAACTACTTCTTTTCCTTTTGCATTTATCAGAGTGCATTGAGCTATTGAAATCTAAGTCAAAGAATCCAATATTTCAGGCATGGAAACTGTGGAATGAGGGGAAGGCTTTGGAGCTGATTGATAAGACACTGATTGATTCATATTCACTGCAGGACTTTATGAGATGCATCCATGTGGGGCTTCTTTGTGTGCAAGAACATGCAGTTGATAGGCCAAACATGTCTACCATACTTTTCATGCTTAGCAGTGAAACAATTCTTCCTATGCCAAAGCAACCTGGATTTACTCTAGATAGAAGATACAGGAATCATGATTTGTCCTTGGAAGATAATAATGGCATAGTCTCCATGAACTCTGTAACTGTAACGTCACTCAAAGGACGATGAGCTGATTGTTGATCAAGACTTCCACATCCCCCACCACCATCACCACGAAAGACTCTCTTGGGTTGGTTTGTTCTCATTTATACTGGTGCTTGGTAATCTGCAACTTATTGACTAAAGAGCAGAATTGGCAGGCAGTTGGGATCTGCGACTCTTAAAATGCCAAGCTTATTGGAATAAGATTTTGCTCATATGATGTCAAGCTAATGTGTGGTTCAAGAAGACACTATTGAGCAGTTAATCTTAAAAGAAAGAGGACCTACGATCCCCACCATTTCACTGATGGAATATCATCTTCAGTATCTAGTGTGACAAGGCAAAATTTAGGTAGACATTCTGAGAATTTTGTTTGGTTCTTCATACAAATATCAAAATTTGCCTACAGAATTCTATGTGGTATGAACACAGAATTCTGTGGTATGAACATGTATTTGCCATGTCGTACGGCAGCCTGTCCAAGACGTGCCCTTTCATATAACTTTGAAGTCTACAAGTCATACACGTATTAGAGGTAAATCTAACCAATTAAATTACACATTAAGCACAATACATCGCTTAAAACAAAAATGGGGCGACGAGGTTGAAAACCCTACAAGAAAAATTAAAAGGAGGTTCACAAATAGCATCAATTAATCAAATAACCGTTGTAATTCTTTCAAAATATAGCGACGATAATACCTTCTTAATTAAAAAAAATCCCAAATTAATAAAAACTTATAAACAACCTGCATCCCAAATCGTAAATTATACTACTAAAATGCTATTATATATTAACAATATGGAAAGTAAATATATAATAGAAAGGAAAAAAATTTCATTAATAACAGCAACGAGATACAATTCAAATGTATATCACAGGGCATCAAAATATTCATGAGTTTCCATCAATCCTATACGACCAACTAATTTTCTTAAAGGAAAAAAAAATAAAAAAAGAAAAAAAGGAAAAGCCATCTTGAAATCCATATAAAAAGATCTTTTCTCAGAATTAGAGGGTTCACATGCCCCCTTTCCCACAAGTCAGACAGATGAAATTTCCTTGGCCTTTAAGATTTTTTGCTTTTTTGCTGTTCTTTAATTTTATATTCTTCATTTATTTTTTATGGTTTGATTAAACGATACGACTTGAAATTGAATTTTGAAGTTGTACCCATGCATGAGTTAAAAGTTTGAAAAGGGGTTCTGGAATCCTGTATGTTGAAATACTCATGCTTTTGCCATAAATCCCTACAATATTCTCAAGTACACCTTTTTTTGCCTTCCTGATTAGCTTTTAAGCATCCTCACTAACCAGTTCCATGTATGAACAGATGAAATTATCATTATAATGTCATGATGGACGAAAACTTTATTATTTTCTTGTTCTAGCTATAGACCTTATTTAATTAATGCTTTGGGTGGACATCAATCCATGTATTATTTGACATCAAAGATCATACAATTCTTAGAAATGTTTCCATTTTTGGAACATAACTGATCCTATTATTTTCTCTTTTATTTGCAAAATTTTTATTATCTTTGTTGTTGTTTTTCCTACTACTCGTACCATGATGGTAGGCAGTATAGTTCTTTGACAACATCCTCCAATCCCATCCCCCAAACTACAAAACCCCAAAAACAAAACACAGAAGAATTGAAACAGGGAAAAAAAAGGTGAGAAAAACCATATCTGACTTTCTTTGGCGTGCCCTCTCTAACTTGCTCTGCAACAGACCCCATAAGTCCATCCGAGTCACTCAAAGATGGAAAAACTTTAATTTCCAAAGGCGAAACCTTTGAATTGGGATTCTTCTTTTTGTTCACGTAAGTGCTTAAATGTATTTATTTGTGAACTTAGCCTATGTGCCAGTCCTTTGCTGGGATAGGAAGGGTGCAAACAAAAAATAAAAGCCTGAATAAAAATAATTTTTTAAATACGAGAAGCCAATCACAGGCGTATTGCACATACCGGTGCAGTCTCATTGTAGAGGATGTAACGTGGTCTCACGCAAGGTTTTATGATTCGGTGCCGGTGGATGTGGTCTCACGCAAGGTTTTATGATTCGGTGCCGGTGGGCGTGCCGCCCATCGGCCAAAACGAAATTTCGGCGGCATGCCGCGAAACGGCGGAAAATTAAAAAGGCAAAAATCGGGTTTTTTTTCGTGCCGGTGGAAATTTCGTTGGCACGCCGGTCCGTTTCGTGTATAAAAAATAAAATTTTTTTCTGTTTCGTCCGTGCCGGTCCGTGCCGCTCGGCACGCCGCTCCGTGCCGGTGACAAATCGTCGAAATTTTGGTGAGTTGCTGATGATGCACCCAGAACGATTTTCCCTCGGCGAAACGCATTGCCGGGGGTCCCTGTACCGAAAGAGAGATATTCTTTTAATCATTTGACATCGGAACCCACAACGAATTTGATGTGCACAAGTGTGTAAGCCGTTTTAACCAACCCTGTTTTTCTTTTAATGAAAAATTATAAAATATAAAATGGAATTTTTCTGGGGTTGCTTCTAGAGCCGGCCAACGCACTACACTACAGGCACATTTAGCCGTGCCTGGTGGGCTGCTGGCCAGGGCATGGCACGGCCCACCTGTAAGATAGGCCGTGCCTGACCTGTAACCCAGTGCCCCAAGCATGGCCTAGCTTGTGGCACGGTTAAGACTGGGTCGTGCTATGCTGGGCTGTGGCATGCAGGCTAACTGGCTACCTAAGAGCTACATAATAAATTTGTTAAAAAATTCAAGAAAATACAAAAAAAATAAAGAACCCAAATAATTCTAAAAATATATATTTATTATTGACACACATTACTTACATACATTGGGATATAATTTTCTCCAAAATTATTAAAAAAAGAATAAAAAAACCCCCATATTTTTAATGTAAGTTTGTGGGTCGGCACTGTGCAGCATGCTTAAGGTGTGCTGTGCCACCCGCGTGCCTTACTCGCCACGGCCCACTGGGCTATCGTGCCTGGCAAACGGTGTCTTGACGGGCCCAGTGCCCGGTACCCTAGGTATGGCCATGCTAAGAGGTGCTAGGCCGAGCTGATCCAGCCGGATAAGCCACTCCGGTGCACTCAATATTTTGGTGTGAAATCTCTTGTCGGACCTTTTTTGGTTTTACTATTTTGATGTATGATTTGATTTGTTAGACACTTGTTTTCCCGCCAACACCACACCACACCCCACCTCCACCCCCGTGCGCCCCGGGAAAGAGAGTCTTTTCTAATGCTATTGCACATATAACTTAACTTAGATTCTCTCTTATTTCAATTAAATAGGTCATATCAAAATTTAGTTCTCTTATTTTGATATAAATTAATGTTTTTCTGGGATTGGCTTGGCGCTATCTATTGGACCCGTACTTCGTTAAGGTGAGCTTTAGGAATGATTTCTGAACTCATTGGGACTTAGGGTTGCCGTTCAATTCCTTGACGGGCTTAGTCACCTATCACTTGACCATAAAGGACCTGTTTACAATAGATCCTCCTATATTCTCTTTATTCTAGAAATAAGTTTCACTGGATTTGTCAGAAATTGAATTAACAGCACATTTCCATACATGAACGAGGAAAACAAAATGAGATAACGACGCACATATTGAAGAAGAGAAATCAAAATCCCTGGAAAAGGAGGAATCCCAGAGAATTGAAGTGTGAGATTGCTGATGTTTTCTGGATAGATCTGCTGGAATTCCCCCTCGAGCCTGCGTTGAACCACAGTGAGCTCGTGGTTCTCTTTGGTCGGCAAATTCAACAAATCATCAATTGCTTGGTGGTGATGGTGATGATGACGATGTCCATCGCTCCCTGTAATTTTATACACTCCCCTCCCTCACTCACTTTTGACTTCACCTCCAGCCCTGCCCTGCAAGCAACTCCTCGTCGTGGGAGATTTTGGTTTTTGATTTTTGAATAAATTTCAAGAACCTCCTTTAAGGTTTTTGAATATTACAGATACCTTTCCTATTTTTAAAATAATTTATAAACCATAAAAATCATTTTTAAATACTTTTTGATTGAATTTTGATTTTACTATCAAATTTAGACTAAACTGTAATTATTTATAAGAATCTAAGCTGATTTATAAAACTTAATCTATGTCTCTACTAACATCTAACATACACTGATTTACAATTAATTCTTTCATCATATATTAATCCTTAATTATTTATTAAAATATAAACCAATTGCTAATTACTATGTAAGTTTTATACTAGAAATTAAATAATGTACACTTAATATTAAATTTGTCCCTTATGGTCGATAGCATTATTCAGTGGTTTTTGTGATCAAGTGGTATACTTTGCTTATTTTTCTAGATCAATTCAAAATTCTTATATACTTGAAACTAGTTCCTATGTAATGTACACTTAGCAAACTTAATTTTAAGCTATTAAACTAAAATTTACAATAATGTTTGCATAGTTTTTGACAAACTCCCACAACAAAGATTTGTACATTTACCGGCGGACAAGAACCGCCACTAAAGCCACAGAGACTGCCACTAAAAGGTCCAAGTCGCGACAGTTATCCGCCATTAAAGGTCCCGTCGCTAAATCGTTTAGCGGCGGTCTTTGTATCCTTTAGCGGCGGTTTTAAGACCGCCGCAAATACGTTCCGCTTTTCAAAAAAAAATCTGTTTTAAGCGCATCCCCTCCCCTGCCCCCTGCCCGCTGCCCGACCCCCATTGTCCCTGCCCATGCCCCCTACCCCCTACCCGACCCCCATTGCCCCTGCCCCTTGCCCTTGCCCCTGCCCCCTACCCGACCCCCATTGCCCCTCCCCCTTGCCCTTACCCTTCACCTCAACCGCCCTCCTACGATCCTACCTGTCTCCATGCACCTAACTAGCCCTTCTCATTAAAAATTAAGAAAATATAGAAAAGTACTTATTTAGAAGGCCTTGCTACAAAACCTTAGGAAAACATATAATAGTTAAAAATTTAAAAGTCCCTATGAGAGAAAGCCTTGTTTATTAACCTAAACAAATCTCAAAAAAATTATAGTTAAATCATGCATATTCAAGAAATAAAAGTAAAATTAATCTCAATTACACTGATTTGTCTAATTTATATTTCAAAGTTATATAATTAATTAATTACCACAGCATTGAAGTTGAAGCGATCAATTCCTTTCCAAGAATCCAACTCGTAGGCCATGTAATGCTTATAGCAAGCAGCAACCTTGAGTCGATCCGAACCACCATTATCGGTCTATTGCAGGCCTTTAACATAACCAGCTGCAAATTTGCTTGAGAGCAATGGATCTTCTCCCGGTGTCTCCTGACCTCTTCCCCATCTGGGGTCCCGGAATATGTTAACCTTAGGGCTCCAATATGTCAACCTAACTAAACCCACATTGTACATTGCTCTGGCTTCAGTTGAGACCGCCTACACAACATCCATCAAGCTTAATTTACATGGGTAAACAAGATCATATATTGTTCTTTGGTCAGGGCAATTTTATTCTATAAACCCAATAAACCCATAGTTCCATATGCATAGATAGACAAGCTTGAAGGGATAAAATTCAAAGTATTAAAAAATTTTAATTTTTACAAAAAAGGAAGTATGAAAAGGAAATCTTGCAAGCTTTCTAAACCTGTGAAAATGAAGAAGAAATAAGTGCAATCATCTCCAAATCCAAGTACTACAGGTTATTTCTTACCTACAATGAAAATAAGAGAACCTCAACTTCTTATCTCCTCTATAAATGATATCCACTCACATCTAATAAATTGAACCCCATACAGCCATTAGTATACACAAGACAATAGAAGAATTTTCACATTTTCGTTATGCGGCAGAGCTAGAGATTAATCCAAATTTTAGAATTGGCCTAATGAGAACACAGTTTACTTTGTACAATTCTCATTGTTCAGTCTATTTTAAATTGATCCAAATGTTAAAATTAGCTTAATGAGCATGAAGTTTGCTTTTTAAAATTCTTATTGTTTAGTCTATCTGCCATATAAGGAGTGACATTGAAAAATCTTAGTCAAGGCAGTAAGTGGTGTAAGCAAAGAGTCATCCTCAATGCAAATTGACTGAAAGGGACTAAATATTTTTGCCTTCTGTCAGATGGTATATGATTTGAGGAGAGGCACTAGTACAAAGTATAATAGGAATCAAGTGCTATAGAACACATTCTAACCACAACCTTTTACGTACATCATAGAACATAGAAACTGCAAGCCTTGGCTTGTGGTGGTTGAAGGGGTGAAGGATAATTAGAGTAATTCCTCTGGCATATAGTTTATCATCCTCTAGATTTTCTGCTTGCCTTATTCTCTGTCTTTGTATGTTATCATTATAACTTAAAGTCTCATTCTATTAGTTGGAAGTAAATGCAAGAAAAACTGGGAAAAAGGAAAACTTCTTCAGCCTAGTTGTCATGGTCTTGGTTTTGATCTTACATGTACAGTGACTAGAAACCACAATGGAGAGCTAATTTTTCTTAGATATTAAGTTACATTTTTTGCAAAACTTTTAAGTTTATAAATAAGAGCTTCTGAAAGTTAAAAAGAGTACAGAAGATTCTCTTAAAAAGAGCTCCTGTTAAAGTGCTCAACGATTAAATTCTTTCTCAATTATGAAAAATTTGTAAGTTATTCTTCAATTTCTTTCAAGAGACTGGAACACTTCCAGATGCATCTGATCATGCAACAAATTTGTAAGTTATAAAATATCACGTGGAAAAGATATGATAAATGTGTTGGGGTTATGTTTGCATTACCAACAGTCCAAAACACAGCTTTATGGAACAAACCATTTGATATGAGCTTGAATCAGTTTCAACGTTTACTGAATTAAATGACGAGATAATTAAAATTTCAAAACATAACATTTCAGGTGAATGTAAGAAATAGTATCACTGATAAAAATACCTAACAGAATAATTGTCATGTTTCAACCGTCTCCCTGAAGCTGTTATCAATGATGGTCTGAGAATTTGGTAAGGAACCCTCACAAACCAACATACACCATTTTCACTGTCAAATTTGAGGATTGAACCACATGCCACTATTTTACCCCTTTTCCCAGACTATTAATCCAGCTAATGATTAACATCAACCTAAATGCACAAGTCGTCAAAGAGAAGAACAGGGGGAGAGAGACAGAGAGAGTGATTTTGCTTTGGGAAATGAGAAATTGGTCTATGAGTTTAATAACTTACCGACTGTTGTTGCCTCGTGCTTCCCGATCCACTGTCCAAGTATGAGGCACTGAGGGCCTGCATTCAAGGGAGGAGAAGAAGGAATTGAATTAATATATTTACAGCTTTGATGAGTAAAAAGATGATAAAAGAACATGGAGAATTGTCCGATAAAAAAAAAAGGTTCGACAATCTCGCCTGAAGTTTCATAGATCTGACCTCGGGGCTTACTTACCGTACTCCCTTGTTCAAGTTCGATGCCTCAGACAATGAAGAAGTTCCAGGAATTCGAGAAGGATGTGAACGATCGCCATAGCCAGAAATCAAATTGTATAAGAATCAACTACATATGCAGAAGTTCTCTTTAGTCTCTGTCGATGAAGAAGTTCTCAGTATCAGCTCCAGATCCAAAAGTTCTCAGAATCAGCTACAAATCGTATGGAAAGTTCTCAGTTGATGAAGAACGATCGCCGTAGCCAGAATCATGAGGCAACTTGAGAAGGAGGCTAGGTGAATGATTGCCGTAGCCAGAATCATGAGGCAACTTGAGAAGGAGGTGAACGATTGCCGTAGCCAAATCGTACGAGAATTAACTACAGATCCAGAAGGATCCTAGAAATCAAATCCACAAATCTATGAAATCAATAGATTTATTCATAAATCGAAACATACTTCAGATTGAAAATATCTAGCAACACTTCTAAACCCTTGCTTTCCTCGTAGAGAACGTGAGAAGGACAGTGAGACTAGCTAGACGAGAGAGAGACTGGGAGAGAAGAGTGGAAAGCGATTTGGCGAGAAGAGAGATAGGAGAGGAAAGAGATAGAGACGGTGAGAGAGAGAGAGATGGAGTTACAGAGGGATAGAGATCGAAGAGCCAAGGGAAAGCTAACAGGATCGGTGAGGTTTGATAAATTAAAATATGACTTTTAGTGGCGGTCAATAAAAGACCTCCGCTAAAAGCCGCTTATATCCCGCCGCTGAATCGCCCTTTTTTTGTAGTGTCCCCAAAACTTTTCAAAATCATTTAAAACTAACTACAAAACTGAAACTGTTTTTCACTGAAAATCAACCATTGAACTAACAATCAATGCAATTCTTTCAAGACTCATTCGTACATACATAACCACACTGTTTTGTATACTTAAATCAAAACAAAATGATAACTTACCTTTTTACAGATCCAACAGCAGCTGAAACGTAAGTCAATAGGAACCAAACCGAATGATAACTCTACCCTTAATGCTTTTAGGTCCATTTATTGTTTAACATTGTAGCTAAACGGAGGCCTAACGTTTGACTCTAGGAAGTACGTTTGCCTTATTGCATTTATTTTTTCATTTATATCTTGGTTGTATGCCCTGTGTTTACACTCTCCGTACGTGTATATTCCCTTATGAATTTACATGTGTGGGAGTGTTAAATTGTGTACATTGGGCTCAACTGATATGCATAATTACACATGAAACTATTAATTTGTGCTCTTATGCAATGATAGAGAGAAAATATGCAAAAATATGAAACTGAAATAATTCCTTTTATTTTTTGGATCTCTACATACATAAAATATATAAGAATTCATCTTAAATAGACTTCCAACATATAGACTCCCACATATAGACACCTATTTTGTAATTCTACAATCCTACAAAATAGCAACCAACAAGATTCTCAATAAATTTTAACCCCTATAAAATAGCAACATCCCATAAAATATAAACATTAAAACATCTCACATTGGGACTCTTTTTTTTTTGATAAGAAAGTGTTCGATTTCATTACTTATGTACAAACCGAGGCAGAGCCCTTCTCATACAATCATACCGAACCAGAGCTGCAACAGAAGGAGGCACTCTGCTAAACCAAAAACACGGGTAATTGTCCAAAGCAAAATTTGCTAACTCGTCAGCAACTGAGTTAGCTTCCCTAAACACTTTACAGATTTTCAGAGAAAAGAAGAGAGAACACAGGTGGCGGGCTTCATCAAGAATATGATCAATCTTCCACAGACTCTGGTTATCCAATAAACAGGAGACGATCGTTTGGGAGTCACTCTCAATGACAATCTTTTGGGCATTTAGTGCTAAAGCACACTTGAGACCTTCCACAAGAGCTTGAGCTTCCGCGGTGAGTGCATTAGTCCTGCCAATCTTATGAGCTAGCGCACATCTAACCATCCCATCAGCATTCCTTATAACCACACCAACTGCAGCCTCTCCAAGGGACCCCCTAGCCGCACCATCAATATTCACCTTGAGCCAGCTTTCCTCCGGCCTTTTCCAACTGATGAAACTCACCTAGCCTCTCTTAATTCTTTCCTTTTGAGCACCTTTGATCAGACAGAATGAGTCTTCCTGCAACTTTAGAAACAAGGAAGTAGCAAGAGGAATGGATGGCTTGGCATTCTCAAAGATGAATCTGTTACGAGTAAGCCAAACCGCCCAACACATGTTTGCCCACGCCGTGATCAGCTTGGGGGAGTGAGGCTCGCCATCACCTTCGAAATTGAACACTTGATTAAAGATCCAATCCTTAAAGTTTACAACCATACCATGATCCGGCAGTCTGCCTCCCAAGCATTCGAACCATAAGGCACGGATGAAATCACACTTACAAAACAAATGGAATGAAGAATCCTTATCAGTATCACAAAGCACACATTGTTCCATCCTCGCTCCCAGCCGAGCATGAAGAAGTTCATTTGTTAGATTACCATTTAGAATAGTTTTCCAGATAAACACCCTGATCTTTTGAGGAATGGGTAGCTGCCACAACTGTAGCCACTTCTTCTCATCAGGAGATGGAATGTCACAATTGGAGAGCATTTTGTAAGTAGATGTGATCGTAAATTTACCTGCAGTTGTTGCTTCCCACACGACCTTGTCTTTTCTTGCAAATTTGTTCATGGGAATCTTGATGATCTGATTCACTATAGGTAACGACCAAACTTGACTTAGTTTGATCCAGTCCCAGGTTCTTGACTCCTGGTTAATAAAGTACAGCAATTTCTGATCTTGGATATGGTTTGGGACCTGTAAATCACCTTCAATATACCCCTTCCACCATCGCCCATCTGAGATTGTAATCTGCTGCCCATTAGCTACACACCATTTACTTCCCCTGATATAAACTTCCCTTGCTTTGCACATCTGGTTCCACAACCATGAGGAAGAATTCTATACTTGAGCATTTACAAAGTCACCATCCGGGAAATATCTCGCCTGCAGTAATTTAACCCATATCCTATTCTCATCCGCATTGAGGGTCCAGACCGCCTTAGTGATCATCGCCAGGTTAAAGATTCGGCTGGCTTTGATATTCAAACCTCCCAGCCTCTTTGGCAGACAAACCTTCTCCCAACAGATGGTATGCATAGCCTTGTTGTTCTGCTTCTTGAACCAGAAGAAATTCCGAGCTTCTTTGTCAATCAGCTCCACAACCTTGAAAGGTATCTTAACAGCTGCCATATGTAATTGCGCCGTACTGAGAAGGGTAGCGTTTATAAGAGTGGCTCGACCCACCTGTGTTAGAAGCTTCGCTTTCCATCCCATCAATCGGTTGTTGATTTTCTGCAGCAGATCCTTGAATTGCCCCGGCTTTGGAGGGTTTAGAAAGATAGGTATGCCTAGATATTTACCTAGTTTAATTACCGGTCGAATCTCAAACATCTTGGCTAGTCTGCCTCGATCCGCCCCTTTGATGCAGGGACTGAGGAACAGCTCCGATTTCTCAAGGTTGAGCTTATGACCTGCCATCTCAACAAAGGAATTAGTGATAAACATAAAATTCTTCACATTTCCCAAAGAAGCCGTCCAAACAGAAGCAAGTCATCCGCATAAAGTAAATGGGAAATGGGCTCTGCGAAGTTGGAGGCTTTAACACCATTAATATAGAGCTCTTGCTTTGCTTTTACCAAGGCAAAGGACAAAACCTGCTGCGTTATAATAAAAATAAAGGGGGAGAGGGGGTCACCTTGCCTCACACCCCTAGATGGCACAATTTTACCACAAGGAACACCATTTATCAAAATAGAATACGTCACCGATGATATACAGTACATGATCATGTCAGAGAAAGCTTGGTTAAATCCGAAAGCCTTAAGAGTGGCTTCAATGAAGGTCCAGTTGAGCCTGTCATAAGCTTTGGCCAGGTCCAACTTTACAACAAACAACCCATTCTTTTTACCTTTCTTCTTGCTCTTAACCATGTGGTATAGCTCTTGTGCGGCAAATATGTTATCTTGAATCACACGACCAGGCACAAAAGCACTTTGGTGGGGATATATGAGCTTGTTCATAAGGGGTTTGAGTCTGTCAATCAGTATTCTGGAGATAATTTTATAGATGCAATTGCAGAGACTGATCGGTCTATACTCACTTATTCTTCTCGGGGATTCAGTCTTCGGGATCAAAACAATATGCGTATAGTTCAGATTCTTGTCGAAGTAACCATCCCGAAAGAACCCACTCACAATTTCACACACATCGTGTTTCACAATATCCCAGTAGGTTTGATAGAATAAACCTTGAAACCCTTCTGGTCCCGGACTCTTCATCGCGCCCATTTTTTTTACTGTCATCCAAATTTCTTCTTCCGTAATCCCTCTAAGCAGACCCTCATTATCCGCATTAGTGATAACACGCAGCAGTTGGCTAAGGAGATGTAGGTCTCTTTCTCTGCTGTCCCAGTCATAAATTCCTTGAAAATAGTCGAAAATCATTTGCCTCACTTCCCCACAATCTTTTACCTCTTCATTGTTCTCATTCCTAAGAGAAACAATCTTGTTGCGGTGCTTCCTGTTTATGGTAGATAAGTGGAAAATTTTGGTGTTGAGATCCCCGTCTTTTAGCCACTTGATCATTGATCTCTGCATCCAGAACTGCTCTTGGGCCTTGAGCGCATAAAAGTACTCCACTTGCAGCTCCTTTTCCCTCCTGTCAGCACCCCATTTTTGCACTATAAAATTGCCCAAGAAGCATATCTTAAACTGGCATATATGTGGGCACGTAAATCGAGGTTTTTATAGTGGACCCATCTTTTTGAAATAACAAGCCCATAACAAAGAGAATTCTTAACCGATTCCGATGCACCGAACCGTGCTCAAATCGGATGTCAGACGGCTAAGTTATGAATAAAATAAATAAAGGGTAGTTTGGGGATTTTTACAAAACCGAAATTGGATGCCACATGGCAGCCACGTGTACACCATGGTGGCTGCCATGTAACCAATGACAAATTAAAATTTTGTGGGGTTGTTTTAGTAAATAATTAAGTTTCCTAATGGGGTTTCTTATGCAAATAAATAACAAAGTTAATAAAAGATTAAGATTAAAAAAATAATAATAATAAAAATAAACAAAGAGAAATGAGTTGGACGAATTGGTCCAACTCATATTCTCTTGAGATATTGAAACTAAACCTAAAAAAATATAAGCCTAATAAAAATGGGGGACAATATAGACTTTGACCAAACCTAAATGAATGAAGGGTTTAAGAGAGGAATAGGAGTTAGGAGTTTAAGTGTTTAAGAGGAGAAGTTAAGAAAATGAGAGGTTTAAGAGAGGAAGAGGAGGAGTTAGGAGTTTAGGTGTTTAAGAGAGGAGTTAGGAGTTTAGGTGTTTAAGAAAGGAGTTAGGAGCTTAGGTGTTTAAAAGGAGAAGTTAAGAAGTTGAATGGGTGAGAATCCTCTATAAAAGGGCTTGAAGTTGAGAGCAAAAGGGGAAGGTAGGAAGAAGTGGAGAAAAGAAGAGGGACGTCTACTAGCAAGGAGGGAGAAAGGAAAACTGCTGTTCACGACACACCAAGGCTCCAAGACTTGATTTGAAGTGTCAATCCATAACAGGTGAGTCATTTGTTTAATACATTGTATGAGACCTCTCTTTCATTACAATTTTTGAGATAAGATTACATGATTGATGAGAGACATGTATATATGTTTGATGGCTTTGGGTAATTTTATCATGTAAAAAAAAAAAAAAAGACAAAGATGTAAAGTTCTGAATTTTTTTCCTGCATTAGGTTTGCACCTGTTTTCCAGATAAACTAATTTTTTTCACCTTGTTCTAGTTTGATTCAATTCTGGAGTCCTTCATGAGATTTGTGGTATTTTTATTTTAGTTTAATCTAAAAATACGCTCGAGACCTTACACTATGAGTAGGTATTTTATTTTTAATTTTCTTTGGTTCAGATTTTCAATTGGAAATGTATAACAGTAACTTTTGGAGTTTCATATCTCTTAAATGAAAATGAATTTTTGAAAACTGCTATAGGTTATTTTAGTGTTTAAAGTCATGATTCTAAGGAATCAAATTTTGCACAATTTGGTTAAGAATTGAGGGAGATATGAATCTTTGAATGTGGATAGCGCAGTAATTCAGGTTGTTTCATTTTGTTTGTTTCCTTTGTAAATTAGTAATTAGGCCATGGTTAAAAGTAGTTCAGGTGGTCTCATTTTCTTACTTTGTAAATTAGTAATTAGTTAATCTTGCATGATAAAAACAATAGAAAACAAAACAAAACAAAAAATAATAAATAATAAGAAAGGGAAAAAACAAATGAAACAAGCATTGAAGCGATGATTCTTTCTTGTGGTTGAAAATTGTTTTAGCATGGTTTTGTTTTGTTCATATGGTTTTACTTTCAATGTAATTTTGTGGAGGCCATGTACATATAGATTAATATTTGTTGTACGCTTAAAATGAAAAAAAAAATTAGAAAAGAAAAAAATAAAAATAATAAATAAGAGAGCTCATTAAATATCCAACTAATTTAAGGGAATCCATTTCGATGGGACAACCCAGGGTGTTCAAGGACTTCCCTAGATTGTAATCGGGTCACTTAACCGGAATCACTGGTGCAGACCAAAAATCAACAAGGTGTCTACCTGCACCATTTCAGGTAGTGGCGACTCTATAACAGATTGTAACGCGCTTTTTCCGCGCGCCCGAGGTGCGCACAGCTTGGCGACTCTGCTGGGGACCGACCTAACCCGGTTTGATTAGTTGGATTATAATGGGTTTATTCTTTGCACATGTGCACACACTTGCACATACACGCACACTCTTTTTGTACATATGCACACACTTGCACAAATGGGTCAAGGAAGATTTGCCTCCTTATTTAGTAAGTGTTGAATATACACAATAACATATTCTGGGGAGTTCTGTCGTAAAGGACGAGATAATTGCCTAAGGAAATTGGTTTTTAAGTGGGACCACTGTGACCCCTCCAATTACCTGGGAACTCTCCCGGAACATTGTTTTGTGTACCAATTCATCACTTTACTATATGAGACAGTGAAAATTCCTTCCCATACACACATGTGCACTCACGCACACTGTGGTTTCTTTACATGCTTTGATATAAATTGTGTGGGGTGACACGCGCGAGGGAGCCCGTGTGGGTGATCCGATTGAATGATTACCTAAACCTAGATCTCTCTAGCAGCCACCCTTCTTTATCGTATAAACAAATTTTGGGATGGTATTAGCCTCACGCGCCCTTGGCTTGCCAGGGAAAGCGAGGTAAAACATCCCCCCAAGTATCTGGATTCCTATAGCGCCACTGGTTTCTTGCCGTGGTATGCGAGGGTCTAATACTTGGCTCAGACCCTTGTAGGCATTTGTCTCGGGCTGGGTACCCTTTTCCCACCTAATGCTCTGATACACCCTACTATGTGAATGTGAATGTGAATGTGAATGTGAATGATGAATGAAGTCTAAAACCCATGAGTCCATCAGGGGCAACAACCCTTGCCTCTTTTTGTATCAAATTGAGTAGACCCTAGATTCTGGGCTACCTCAGCCCTAAATTAGGGAGCTTACCTAAACTTTGATCAGGGGAACCACCCCAGATCCATGCATTGAGTCCGGAGAGCCGTGGGTCTTGACCCATTGAGTCCGTGGGAAGTATCTTGAGTCCGGATCAGTCTTTAAGCAGATGAAAGCAGGCCAGATCAGAACAAAGAAATTTGAACCCTAGATTTAGGCTTTTTTTTTTTTTAACCTACCCTTTTTGAATCAAATGTATCCTTTCTTAGAGTTCTCAACAACCCTAAGATTGCATTATTTTTTTTTAGCTTTTTGAACATCATGTAATTTTCGCCCTAGCTGGCAAGTTGTAAGTTTAACATTAGCGGATGAAAGAGCAGATGAAAGGATAAGGCTGGTCAGGACTTAGGTGTGCTTCCTTACACAAGTATGTCTAGGAGTCATGCCTTGACAGGCACCAACCCTTAGGATCACACACTTTGTGTGCATGGTTTCTTTTCTTGTTTAGAGACATGAAATATGGTGATGTCCCGTTCTTTTTTTTACTTGCTTTGATTTTACTGTTCATTACACTAATAGAGAACTTTCACGTTGAAATCCAAAATGACTTGGAACACTAATTGGATAGTACAGTACATGGCATCGTCTTCGTCTTCTGAGAAAACCAAGTTCCCTAGGATAGAGAAGTGTGCCTGGGATACTCCTTGGATCCGATCTTGGACACGGCAGCTCCAGGGGGATGAGCAAATTAAGTGGGAGGCACAATACCACATGAGGCAAACCTTATCCCTATTGAATGTGCCAATCAATTGGAACATGATTCAGTCATCCTTGTTATTCTGGGATCCTCAATTTTTAGTTTTCCGATTTGGGACTATAGAGTTGACACCCACAATTGAGGAGTTAGAATTACTCCTCAGGTTTCGTGATCGTGGAGAACCCGCCAGGCCAAACCTCAAAGACAGTTACAAGAATGAAGCTTGTACTTTCTTTGGCCTCTCGAGGGAAGAATTCCAGACTTTAGGAGGTGACAAATCATTCACGAGGGTCTCCAAGAAATTCCTCGCAGAAAAGATAAGGAACAAAAAGCAGGAAAGACCCCGTGTTTGGTTGGACACCTTCACCCTTGTGGTTCTGTCACAAATTTTTTTTCCAACTGGGGAGACACCATTAATTTGGCCCTCATGGAAATTGTGGATCAACTCTCGGTTGGATACCGGATCATGCCACTGATACTTGCTCAACTCTATCATGCCTTAACCTTGTCCAAGAATGGAACCAGAAGGTTTCAAGGGTGCGCTCCCCTTCTTCATATATGGCTGCAAGACCATCTGATGGTGGCAGAACCCATTAGTGACAGATATGGGCTAGTCCGTGACAACGTCACATACATGGCCCGAAGAGAAATACATCCAGACTTACCTACTAGAGAGGAGTGGCTGAACTACTTTCTACACCTAGATGAGGATGTTGATATCAGGTGGTGGGGAACCTTCCATTTCACTTATACCCCCATTTTAGCCTTCAGAGATAGGAGATGCCTGGCCTTAATTGGCCTCACACATGCTGTACCGTACTATCCAATAAGAGTTTTGAGACAGTTTGGGAAACCGCAGGGAATTCCCCTTGAGGATGATGCGACTAATCTGACAGGCCCGCTTTCGAAGGAGTTGAGGAAACAGTTACTGATAGAGTGGAAGACTGTGCGCAAGCACGAGCATGATATATTCTCGAAACATAATATTCGAGAATATAAGCAAAAAATGGCTAGGGATTTTGGCCATGACGGCGTCCCACTTCTCCAGACTGGCATACCCAAGGACATTCCGGTTCCGCCCCCTGATATCTATGGAGATAGGGTGGCCGAACTGCAGGAGGCACACTCCCGTATCCATTTAACCTACATTGAATCGGAGCGGGAGAGTAGGCAGGCCAATGAGGCCCTCCAGCATCAATTGAGTGGCGTGCGCAAGCACGCAGATGAGGACAGGCGTTTGCGGAATAAACTTCTGCGCGCCCTTAGGAGGCAGGATGTGTCCTCCTCTTATGATGACCCACCTAGTTAGACATTGGCTAGGATGCTTTCGTTTTTGGACCTAACTTTGATGTATTTTGAGCTATGTTTGTTTTTTTTTGTGATATAATTTATGCATATGTTTTTATTTCAGTTTAATGCTTTAATTTTAATTTTGAATGGAAATGAAGAAACAGAAATTAGTTTGCAGATGCTTGTTGTAAAGTTAATATTGCCTTTTGGTCCTAAGTGACTCTCTCTCTTTCCAGTTATACAAAATCATGATTTCTGGTCATATTAGATCCCTTCCTTCAAATCCTACTCCTTAATTATCCTAATATTAATACTTATAGGCGTTTCTTAAAGCGCTCATGGATTGAACTCAGATCACACCCGAATGCATTATTTACAAGATCACTCGGTTTTTGCCCTGGATCCAACGATCCAAATTGGTGGCGTTTGAAGGTGGCCCCATCAAGACCAACCCTTCAAATGAGCCCGGAGGCGGCTATTTTTTAGCCCTTCCCTTATGGAGACATAAGTCCAAAAATGGTGGTGCCTGGTGACCGATTCTTAAATCGGAGACCAACTGGGTGAACCCGGGTATTTGCTTTCTAGCTTACCCCCTATGGAGACATAAGTCCAAAAATTGTGGCACTTGGCGACCGATTCTTAAATCGGAGACCAGCTGGGTGAGCCCGGGTGTTGTTTTTAGCTCACCCCCTGCGGAGACATAAGTCCAATCCCGTGATATTTGAGTTCAATTCATTATAAGCAAGCTCCGGTTCATTAGGGCATGAGCCAAGAGGTTCTCTTTCCTTGTCGTAAGCGACTAAAATAGATCAAATTCTTTAGGTTCTCTTTCCTTGCTGACTTGACGCAGCTAAAACAGATCAATCCCTTGGGTTCTCTTTCCTAGTCGTCCACCAGACGACTAAAACAGACCACTAGACATTGGGTTCTCTCTCCCAATTGCCTTTGTGCAACTAAAATAGATCACTACCTTGGGTTCTCTTTCCCAGTCGTCCACCAGACGACTAAAACAGACCACTAGACATTGGGTTCTCTCTCCCAGTTGCCTTTGTGCAACTAAAATAGATCACTACCTTGGGTTCTCTTTCCTAGTTGTCCATAGACGACTAAGACAGACCAGTAGACATAGGGTTTTCTCTCCCAGTTGTCTTTGCGCAGCTAAAATAGATCATTTCTTTAGGTTTTCTCTCCCAATTGCCTTTGTGCAACTAAAAATGATACATTTTTATAGATTCCCCCTAAGTTGTTTCCACACAGCTAAATCAAATCACAAATTTTGATCTCGATTGACCACGGCAAAAAAAAAAAAACATAAAAATATGTATATATGATTAATTGCCAAAGAAATGCACTAACTTCTGCAAAATGATCAACAGGTATCCAAAATTGCTCCAAGAAGCCCATACAATCTTCGATCTCGCAAAAGACTGGATATGGATGCACAAGGAAATCAGACTCCGCCAGCTCAGTACCAAGCGGAATCTAGTGAAACCCAAGTGGTTAATGACCTAACCCAAAAGGTCGAAAACATGGCTATGGTTATTCAGTCCCTCATGGCAGAGATCAGGGATCTGAAACAAGTTCAATCAACTGTTCCGATCACTCAACAGCACCAACCACCACTCCCACCACGGGCAGAAGTGCCAGCAGTACTGCTTCCACCACAACCAGCACAACCTCTACCTATGGCACCGCCACATCCGCCACCGCAAGCTGTTCCATTCCCACCTCCTGTGGTAGATCTTGTCCACCCGATACAGCAGCAAGAACAATTCGCGCCTGTCCAACTGGGGCAGGATGAAGAAGACTGGTATAGAACGCAAGAAGCTCAATTCGAGACCCGTCTGGCGGCCATGAAGGAAGATCTTTTAAAGCAGCTACAGCCAAACACTGTTCAAAGTGAGGCTACTCTG
Organism: Buxus sempervirens; assembly: GCA_947561395.2. Lineage (NCBI taxonomy): Eukaryota > Viridiplantae > Streptophyta > Magnoliopsida > Buxales > Buxaceae > Buxus > Buxus sempervirens. The sequence continues at coordinate 5,386,161 of OX387191.1, read as the reverse complement.
GAAAACCTTTGTTTTTTCTCAGATATACAACTCCCTACCAAGTTCAAATGTCCTGAGTTGCACCAGTTTAATGGAACTGGTTGTCCGCTAAACCACTTAAGGTCGTATTCAGGCGACATGTGCCAATACGCAAAAAATGAGAAAATCATGGTACAGTTCTTTCAGCGGTCTTTAACTGGGGCTGCTTATTCTTGGTTTTTGAGCTTAGACAAAGCCAAGATAAAGACTTGGAATGACCTCGCTGCGGTGTTCATTCAGCAATATCGTTTGAACAGCCAGATGGTTCAAACAAGGGCAGAGCTGCAAAGGCTAGCAAAGAAGAGTCATGAGTCAGTTCGGGACTATGCTAAAAGATGGAAAGAGCTGGCAACACTAGTCCAGCCACCACTGTTAGAGCAAGAGATGACATCTTTGTTTATAGCATCACTTGGTCAACCTTTCTTCACTCTGTTACTGGGGCAGAGTTCTATAAGTTTTAATGACTTGATTCTAACAGCTGACAGAATTGAAGATGCAGTAAGGTCAGGGAAGATAGATAGCAGTGGACAGAATGCTACTCAGAGGAGACCAATGGCAAATCAGGGTAATAGAAGCCAGGGACAAGAGCAACCAAGGAGAACTGAGGGGCAGGCAGTGAATTATGTACAGCCTACTCAACCTTATCACATTTCGCGAACAGCTCCACAGAATCAAGGGCAAGTGGCCGTACCATATCAGGGTCCACCGAGACGGACAAGAGAAGAAATGGAGGCAAGGTTTAAAAGAGTATTCACTCCACTTCCCTACACACCAGATGAGTTATTACCCACACTACTGAAAGGAGGGTATTTGCGAATCAAGTCACCAAATCCTAGAACATTCATTGGCAAGAATTACAATCCTAATGAGAGATGTGAGTACCACTCAGGGGCACCAGGACATGACACCAACCGATGTTGGGATCTGAGGCATGATATCCAAGACTTGATTGATCAGAAACGCCTTACAGTCGATCCTCCGGCACCGCCTCCAGTAACTCCAGCCACTGGTGTTGCAACCAACCCTTTGCCTAGTCATTCTCAAGCATCTACTAGTAAGACCGTCAATCATATAAGCACCAGTTGCAACACAATGCAATTTGATCCATCAATTTTGATTGGACATCTCGGACAGACAGTGAGGGTTAACCTCCAAGCAGAAATTGAATGGCAAGAAGTAAATGTCATCGGAGGAGAAGATAGAACAGAATTCCCTCCACAATTCCCTCGAGTGCATCTACACCCCAATTCAGAATCTGAGTATCTTCTCCCATCACCCATTGATGATCCCACACCATCTAGCTATATCACTCCACCAGCTTATATCCCTACCAGAGCACCACTGATCAACCTCTTCTCTCTCAGGAACCCAGTAATACCTAACCCTACCATCATCCCAGTTGAGCCAGAAAGCCTGAATCTTTCCCAACTCACCTTAGATCCCCCATCATACCACACCGCTCCACTTGCCTATACCATTGATCCCGCTTTTTATGAACTTCCTCGCCTTTTTACTGAAACTGAAGTCAACCGGATCACCCGATCGGGTCGATATGTGAACACAGACCCTACACCTGCACCCGAGGAAGAGACAGAAGAAGATAAAAGAAAGAAGGAGAAAGGGAAGGAAGTGGCAGTCGAGCAGTCATTTACCCAAAAGAGAAAGGGACGAGCATCTGATGATGAGATCACGGAATTGTATAACAGCATACACGTGCCTGACTATGACATTGTTCAACAGTTGAACAAGGTCCCTGCACAGATCTCTATCATGCGACTACTCATGGACTCCCCAAAGCACAAGGATGTTTTAATGAAAGTTTTATCTGATGCCCATGTGCCGGAAACAACTGCACCTGAACAGTTGGAAGCTATAGTCTCTCAGATAATGGCACCAAAGGCTATCTCCTTCTCAGATGATGATTTACCTCCTGATGGCCCTGATCATATCGAACCTCTTTACATCATGGTCAAATGCAATGACAAGGTAGTAAAAAGGGCAATGATTGACAATGGCTCCGCTTTGAACATTTGCCCAATGAGGACTTTTTATGGATTGCAGCTTGACTCTTCCTTGATCAAGCCTAGTACACATAATGTCAGAGGTTTTGATAATGCCAAAAGAGATTCTGTTGGAGAGATTGTTATGACGATCATCATAGCAGAGAAGCCGTTTACCCTAGCCTTTGAACTGATGGATCTGAATTCCTCTTTCAACTTGTTGATTGGCCGACCTTGGCTTCATCATGCTGGGGCAGTACCCTCCACTCTTCATAGAATGATCCGATTCATTTCTGGCAATGAGTTAATCACGGTACATGCTGAGGACCACAGGGAATTTGAAAGACTAGGTGTTCCCTATGTTGATTATGAGTTGCCAACATCCTTGGCATTCCATGCTACAGAACTAGTTAATGTGATTAATATCCCAGCATATGAAAGGGGAAGAAAATTCAAGAGAAGGAAGAGAGAATGCATGTTCGGAACTGTTGAATGTGCCGACTGGGGACTTCGTGCAGGAGAAGGTCTGGGCCGTTACAAGCAAGGAATGAAGAAGGCCATTGAAGTGGCAGAAAAAATCACTGGATTTGGAGTTGGTTACACCCCAGGACCACATGACTGTGCAAAACTTTTTAGGCGTCAGTCAGAGTTGAGGAGGGCAAAGGCAGAAGGCAGAGAACCAGAATGGCCTATTTACTTCTATGAAGAGTTGTACAGAACATTTACTAATGACCGTTTGAAGGCACTCTGGTCCCTTGAGAATGTAGTTGCCCAAGGATGGGGTGATGACTTTCCACCTTCCCCAAAGAAAGATGAAGATAATCTGGAAGGAATAGCACAGATGTTTTGGAATGAATCAACTATCATGAATAAGCCAATTGCTGAATCCCCCACCGTGAACTTGCAGGACCCATTTGTTGACTGGTCCTCTTCAGACTTGATCAAGCTGCCAGAGCTAGGCCCAAAAGAAACATCTGCTGATGCTTTTCAACCGCTTGCTATGCCATTTGAAGCTGAAGAACCACCCACTTTTCCTGCCATAGGTCTGGACACTCTGTTCACTAATGAGAGGGATCCTGAAATGCACATTTTCATGGTTGAGAAGAATCAAGAGAAAAAGAATGATGCAACAGTTGAGGAAGAAGCTTCAGCACCAATCAAGAATTGGAGCTCCATGCCTTTTGCAGTCAGCCGGGCTGACCTTTTTAAGGGAGTTTTTGATACTTCTTCTGACATTTCTGTTGTAACTGATTCTAAATTATTCAATGAGTACCTGACTGAGTTCTACTACTTGCATGTGTCTGATAGTAATAATAAATCTGAATCCAGTAATCTTAGTATCAATCTCGATGCAAACCCGGGCAAGCCGGAACTCGAGATAGATAATGAGACAAAAGTAATTGAACAAAAAGAAGAAGAAATAACAAGCCTTGGCTTTGAAAAACCAACTGAGCAGGCAAACTTAATAACAGAAAAACATGATCAAATATTAGATGTCGAGCATGAAAAAGATCTTAATAGGTCAGATTGGAGCATAAGCTCACTGCAGAATAATGATTTAGACGTCATCTCTGATATAGACCAAGATAGGTCTTTAGAATATGAGGACGACTATGAACCATTGGAGACCCCACCTGAAATCCAATCTGCTTTGGAAAGACATGAAAGGGGTCTCCAGGCCAACATTGAGGAAACTGAACCCATTGATATAGGTGAACCAACACAACCCAAGATAGTTCAAATTGGTAAAAAGCTGTCTCAAACATTGAAGTTGCAAATAACTGAATTTTTAAAATTATATTCTGACGTGTTTGCTTGGTCGTACGAGGATATGCCCGGGTTAGATACGGACTTGGTTGTACATCGGTTATCCACAAAGTCTGAGGCCACTCCAGTGAAACAAAAACTCAGACGCATGAAGCCAGAATGGGCCCTGAAGATCAAAGAAGAGGTTACCAAACAGTTGAATGCAGGGTTCTTGCAAGTAACGGAATATCCTGAATGGTTAGCTAACATTGTGCCAGTACCAAAGAAGGATGGAAAGGTCAGAATGTGTATTGACTATAGAGATTTGAACAAGGCAAGCCCAAAGGATGACTTCCCATTACCCCATATTGATGTTCTAGTGGATAACACTGCAACGCATTCAATGTTTTCATTTATGGATGGATTTTCTGGTTACAACCAGATAAGGATGGCATCAGAAGATATGGAAAAGACATCCTTTATCACACACTGGGGCACGTACTGCTACCAAGTGATGCCATTCGGACTAAAGAATGCAGGTGCAACCTATCAAAGGGCAATGACTCTGTTATTTCATGACATGATACACAAAGAAATGGAGGTGTATGTGGATGACATGATAGCAAAGTCAAAAGAATCAGAAAATCATCTAATAAACCTTGGAAAAGTCTTTGATAGGCTCAGAAAGTTCAAGCTCAGAATCAATCCAAGCAAATGTGTGTTCGGAGTTACATCTGGAAAACTACTCGGTTTTATTGTTGGAAAGCGGGGAATTGAAGTTGACCCTATCAAAGCAAAGGCAATTCTAGAAATGCCTCCACCATCAACAGAGAAGGAAGTAAGAGGGTTTCTTGGCAGGTTGCAATACATCAGTCGGTTCATTGCACAGATGACTCCCATATGTGAGCCAATATTTAAATTGCTGAGAAAAGATAACCCAGTGGTCTGGAATGAAGATTGCCAAGAAGCTTTTGACAAAATCAAGATATATCTCATGAATCCGCCGACACTGATACCACCGGTGCCTGGGCGACCTTTGATCATGTACTTGACAGTCTCAGAAACAGCTATAGGATGTGTTCTAGGACAACACGATGAAACAGGAAGAAAAGAACAAGCAATCTACTACTTGAGTAAGAAATTCACTAATTATGAGTCGAAATATTCAGTGCTTGAAAAAACGTGTTGTGCCTTAGTCTGGGCAGCTCAAAAGCTTCGGCATTATTTGCTCAGTCATACAGTTCTGCTAATATCAAATTTGGATCCGTTAAGATATATTTTTGAGAAGCCAATCTCAACTGGAAGGGTAGCAAGGTGGCAAGTCCTTTTATCTGAGTATGATATTGTCTATACGACAAGGAAAGCGATAAAAGGACAAGCAGTAGCAGATCATTTGGCAGCACATCCTCTCCCAGATTACCAGCCACTTCTGACTCACTTCCCAGATGAAGATGTGATGTGTACGGAGTCGACGGAAGAAATGGATGAAACTAAGTGGAGAATGTTTTTTGATGGAGCGGTAAATGTTAATGGAAAGGGAATTGGGGCAGTGTTAGTCTCCCCAGATGGTGTTCATCACCCAGTAGCAGCAAAACTTCTATTTGACTGCACCAACAATATGGCGGAATACGAAGCGTGTGCGTTGGGTTTGCGAGCAGCAATCGAAATGCACATACAAAAGTTGGAGGTATTCGGAGACTCAAGTCTTATCATTTATCAAGTAATGGGAGATTGGAGGACCAGGGATGTAAAACTAGTGCCGTACCAAGAATTGATCAAAGAATTAGAGGAGCAGATTGAGAAAGTGACATTCAATTATATGCCACGAGACAATAATCAGTTCGCTGATGCCTTGACAACTCTCGCCTCCATGGCAACTATCACAGACAATGCATTTGTGCAACCTCTAGAGATTGAAGTTCGCCATCTACCAGTTTACTGTTTTAGCATCGAGAGGAGTAAACCAGAGGATGAGCCGTGGTATGCAGACATTGAGAGGTATCTAAAGGACAGAACTTTGCCAGAAAGTGCCACGGCTGCAGAGAAGCGAACAATACAGAGGCTCGCAGGACAGTATTTTCTCAGCGGAGGCAGAGTATATAAGAAGTCATTCAATGACTCACTGCTACTGTGTGTGAAAGAAGAAGAAGCACGAAACTTGATCAATGAAGTGCACGGAGGTTTGTGCGGTGCACACATGAATGGCCACATGCTTGCAAGAAAGATCCTAAGGATGGGTTACTATTGGATGACGATGGAAACAGATTGCTACACCCATGTCAGGAGATGCCACTTGTGCCAGATTTATGCAGACAACATCTATGCACCACCAAACACACTGTACTCCATGGCGTCACCTTGGCCATTTGCAATATGGGGAATTGATATGATAGGACAGATTCATCCGAAAGCTTCTAATGGACACAGATTCATCTTGGTTGCCATTGATTATTTTACGAAGTGGGTAGAAGCCATGTATTTTGTGGATGTGAAGAAGTCTCATGTGTTGAAGTTCATCAGAAACAACATCGTTTGCCGTTATGGCGTGCCAGAGGCTATCATCACTGATAATGCAAAGAATTTGAACAATAAAGACATGGACAAGATGTGTGAAGATCTAAGGATCAGACATTTGAATTCTACAGCTTACCGACCTAAGATGAATGGAGCAGTAGAGGCCGCTAACAAGAATCTGAAGAAGATACTGGAGAAAATGGCGGTTACCTACAGAGATTGGCATGAGAAGTTGCCTTATGCGCTGCACGCGTATCGAACATCAATCAGGACTTCAACTGGGGCAACTCCCTTCTCCCTTGTGTATGGAATGGAAGCTGTTCTCCCTATTGAAGTACAGATTCCTTCACTAAGAATTCTGAAGGAAGCCGAGATAAACGATATTGAATGGGAACAATCCAGATTTGACCAACTTCAGCTGTTGGATGAGAAAAGGATAAAGGCATTATGCCATAGCCAACTCTATCAGCAGAGAGTGGCACGAGCCTATAATAAGAAAGTCAAGCCACGTCATTTCAAGGTGGGAGATCTAGTACTCAAAAGGATCTTTCCCCACCAAGAGGACAATAGAGGAAAATTCAAGCCAAATTACGAAGGACCATTCGTAGTTCATAAGGTTTTGTCCAGGGGAGCATTGATCTTACAAGAGATGGACGGAGCCATTTTTCCTGAGCCAATAAATGCAGATGCAGTCAAGTTGTACTATGCTTGAGATCATTCTAATTGAGAAATGAAGAGAGGCCATCTTTGACCTTTCCTTTAAATAGTAAATCCCTCCAATAAAACCCTAAAATTCTTTCACCCTAGTGAACCCCTTTTGAGCCTTAAATAAAGTTTCTTTCAACCCTGCACATGTGATCTACTCAGTAAACTGGGGCATTTCAAAAAAAAAAAAAAAAAAAGTTAGACCGAGGCAAAGTTTGCCTAGCAAAAGCAAAACTGGGGCAAACATTGCCCAATAAAAAAAAAAAAGGATGTAAGCCCCCAAAAGTAATAAAAGGGTAGATTACTGTTGAGAACCCAATTAATCAAGCCTTTTGAGCCATCTACTTTCTTTTCATAACTTGAAACCCTGCCTATGTTTCGTCCTATTCTCAAGACCTCTCAGATCCCAAAAAGAATGATCTCAGCAAACTTCGGGTCTACACTTGTTGGTGATGACGGAACCCATGGCACTCAAAGAAACTAGACATGGCAAAAAAAAAAAAAAAAAAAAAAAAAAGGGTCGAAAATAGCAAAAAGGAATAGAATTCTACTGAAAGAACAGCACAATGAGAACAAAGCAGAGCAGTAAATGAGTTTGACAAAGCCAAAATGGATTGAATAGAAGCTGAAGGGTTCGGACTAGCGGAATGTGTCTGAGTCAAAGCTTCACTGGCCCGTGATGACAATGATACTGAAAATGCCAAGTATACCAAGTCCCGTTTGGCCCTTGGGACCGATCTTTTAAGACTAAAAGCACGTGCACACACAGACACGTTTGCAATGCTTTGTTTACTTCAGCTTATACTTTTTTTGAACTTATTGTGCTATTAGCCTCAGTTGACAGGTTCATAACCCCAATGAAGGCCGCCCACTTCTGCAGTGGACCATGCTAAAATAAATTAATAATAATAATAAAAAAAATAATAATAAAAATATATTTTTTTTACTTCCTAATAAACAATGATTAATTGATCTTCTTTTTCTCAGGAGCAAATAGGCAAAGGGAAAGAGAAGCAAACAAGGGGAATCCGCCACAAAGAAGATGAGTACACTCAAAAGGACACACAAGCTTCTCATCCAAGACCCCACCAGAGAATGCCGAAAAAAAAAGCAAGAGAGGTGACACCTTCCTCTACAAATGCCCAGTGGAGTTTCCTCGTCGAGAAGAGGTGATTACCCAACAGAAGAAGAGTACCAATTGAAGGGAGAGACATTGTCAGAACATGAGAACCTCAGATAGGCGAAATAACAGCGCCATTCTACATAGAGACACACTGGATGAAACAGGATGACAGATGAGAAGGTTCTCATAAAATTCTCAAAAGAATTTTCCTTTAAAAGGGAGTTTTACAAATCCCAGTGGAGAATCATCAAGAACAATAAAGCTCAGGCAAGCTCAAGACCAAGAGGAGAAGACATGTTTTGAAGATTTAAAGGGCAGAGAAGGCCCTCATGTAATTTTCATTTTCCCACTTTTGTATCATAGGATTTGAACCAGGATTCGGATTTCCTCGGTGTGCTGGGCAGCAGTGACTCTTAGCCAAATAGAGTTAGGGGTAGTGCACCTACATGGGGGATAAAGAATTTCAAACTTAAAAAAAAAAAAAAAAGTAATAATAATAATAAAACAAAATAATAAAAAATAATAATAAAAAAATAAATAATAAAAAAAAGTGAATAAATCTGAAAAGATAAAAGAAGAAGTCAAAAGTCAATGGAATAAACAAGAAGAAAAGAGCATTGTTGAAGCACTTTTGCATCAACGCCGAAACAAGTCGGTGAGTCTAAGTCCAATCCATCATTTTCAACTTAAACTAAAAAAGGGGAACAATTCCAAACGCCCAATGGCAAGGAAATTCCCCAGAACTTAGAAGTGAGCTAAAGCAACGCAGAGCTTGCACCGGCGCTTCCACATCTTTGAAAACATTAAAGGACTTGACTCGTCGGTTATGTCGACAGAAATGCAAAATGCAAAAATAGGGTTCTTTTTATTCTTTGTCATTCATCACCTTGGTGACTCTGACAAAGAGGGGCAGCTGTCAGCACCCCATTTTTGCACTATAAAATTGCCCAAGAAGCATATCTTAAACTGGCATATATGTGGGCACGTAAATCGAGGTTTTTATAGTGGACCCATCTTTTTGAAATAACAAGCCCATAACAAAGAGAATTCTTAACCGATTCCGATGCACCGAACCGTGCTCAAATCGGATGTCAGACGGCTAAGTTATGAATAAAATAAATAAAGGGTAGTTTGGGGATTTTTACAAAACCGAAATTGGATGCCACATGGCAGCCACGTGTACACCATGGTGGCTGCCATGTAACCAATGACAAATTAAAATTTTGTGGGGTTGTTTTAGTAAATAATTAAGTTTCCTAATGGGGTTTCTTATGCAAATAAATAACAAAGTTAATAAAAGATTAAGATTAAAAAAATAATAATAATAAAAATAAACAAAGAGAAATGAGTTGGACGAATTGGTCCAACTCATATTCTCTTGAGATATTGAAACTAAACCTAAAAAAATATAAGCCTAATAAAAATGGGGGACAATATAGACTTTGACCAAACCTAAATGAATGAAGGGTTTAAGAGAGGAATAGGAGTTAGGAGTTTAAGTGTTTAAGAGGAGAAGTTAAGAAAATGAGAGGTTTAAGAGAGGAAGAGGAGGAGTTAGGAGTTTAGGTGTTTAAGAGAGGAGTTAGGAGTTTAGGTGTTTAAGAAAGGAGTTAGGAGCTTAGGTGTTTAAAAGGAGAAGTTAAGAAGTTGAATGGGTGAGAATCCTCTATAAAAGGGCTTGAAGTTGAGAGCAAAAGGGGAAGGTAGGAAGAAGTGGAGAAAAGAAGAGGGACGTCTACTAGCAAGGAGGGAGAAAGGAAAACTGCTGTTCACGACACACCAAGGCTCCAAGACTTGATTTGAAGTGTCAATCCATAACAGGTGAGTCATTTGTTTAATACATTGTATGAGACCTCTCTTTCATTACAATTTTTGAGATAAGATTACATGATTGATGAGAGACATGTATATATGTTTGATGGCTTTGGGTAATTTTATCATGTAAAAAAAAAAAAAAGACAAAGATGTAAAGTTCTGAATTTTTTTCCTGCATTAGGTTTGCACCTGTTTTCCAGATAAACTAATTTTTTTCACCTTGTTCTAGTTTGATTCAATTCTGGAGTCCTTCATGAGATTTGTGGTATTTTTATTTTAGTTTAATCTAAAAATACGCTCGAGACCTTACACTATGAGTAGGTATTTTATTTTTAATTTTCTTTGGTTCAGATTTTCAATTGGAAATGTATAACAGTAACTTTTGGAGTTTCATATCTCTTAAATGAAAATGAATTTTTGAAAACTGCTATAGGTTATTTTAGTGTTTAAAGTCATGATTCTAAGGAATCAAATTTTGCACAATTTGGTTAAGAATTGAGGGAGATATGAATCTTTGAATGTGGATAGCGCAGTAATTCAGGTTGTTTCATTTTGTTTGTTTCCTTTGTAAATTAGTAATTAGGCCATGGTTAAAAGTAGTTCAGGTGGTCTCATTTTCTTACTTTGTAAATTAGTAATTAGTTAATCTTGCATGATAAAAACAATAGAAAACAAAACAAAACAAAAAATAATAAATAATAAGAAAGGGAAAAAACAAATGAAACAAGCATTGAAGCGATGATTCTTTCTTGTGGTTGAAAATTGTTTTAGCATGGTTTTGTTTTGTTCATATGGTTTTACTTTCAATGTAATTTTGTGGAGGCCATGTACATATAGATTAATATTTGTTGTACGCTTAAAATGAAAAAAAAAATTAGAAAAGAAAAAAATAAAAATAATAAATAAGAGAGCTCATTAAATATCCAACTAATTTAAGGGAATCCATTTCGATGGGACAACCCAGGGTGTTCAAGGACTTCCCTAGATTGTAATCGGGTCACTTAACCGGAATCACTGGTGCAGACCAAAAATCAACAAGGTGTCTACCTGCACCATTTCAGGTAGTGGCGACTCTATAACAGATTGTAACGCGCTTTTTCCGCGCGCCCGAGGTGCGCACACCTCCTAATCACATAAGGATCATCACTGTCCTCTAAGCTTTTTTGCAACAGCTTCAGTTCCCCATAAATGTTGTCCACCCTTTTATTTACATCCCCCACCGAATTTCTGTTCCAATTGATCAGCTTACTTCTAAGCATCCCTAGCTTTCGTTTCCAACTACCCCCACAATTGTTCCAAGAGTCATGGATTAGCTGATAGCAATTCTTCTCCTCTGTCCAAAATTTCTCGAATCTGAAAGGTCTTTTCTTCTTGGATTGGTCATAAAACAAACTCAGGCACAGGGGGGCATGGCCAGACCCTACAATTGGGTCTTGCCATAACAGGGCATTGGGAAACATAAGGCTCCAGTCAATGCAGCCCAACACCCTGTCAATTTTTTCTTTAATTCTTCCCAACCCCTCTCTGCCGTTACACCAGGAGTACTTCATCCCCTTGCAAGGCAATTCCACCAGGTTACATTCATTTACAAAATCCGCAAATAGCCAGGCTTTGCGAATATGGAAACCGTTACCACCACGTTTTTCATGATTGTAGAGCACAACATTTAGGTCCCCAATGATACACCACGGTCCCAGACATCTTGACTTGATGATTTTTAGCTCCTCCCATTGACCAACCTGGACTTGAATCAAGGAGCTCGCATGCACAAAGGTCAGTTCAAAATAACACATGTCCACCCAGATGCTCATATGAATATACCAGTCCCTTTCAACCAAAATATTAAGGGAGCATGAATTGTCCCACAAAATACAGAAGCCTTCAGCGTGATCCCTAGCAAACGCCCACCAGTAATTTGAGAATCCTGAACGCTTCACAAAACCTTCAGCAACTTTATCACTCATCAGAGTTTCAGAGAGCAAAATTAAGTTAGGCCGATTCATGCGAATAATATTTCGCAGGTGGAGCCTTGTTGGGGCTCGGCCTAGGCCCCGACAATTCCAAGCAATCGCTTTCATCAAGGTGGGTTCGGAAATGGGAAACCAGGAGGAGGTTGTAAAACAATTTGGTTTGATGAAGAAGCAGTCGAACACTCAGTTATGAATAGCTTTCTTTTTCTTTTTTTGGTAACTGAAGTTCCTCCTCCCCGTGGATTTGAAACACTGGGCCTCCCCCAGGTGTGGCTTTATTGCTGGACCGGGTCTGTTTGGTAGCTTGGCCCCTTTGATATGGCTTGACAATACTAAACTCGGCAGAACGTATAAGCTTGCTGTGATGAGGTCTTTTGAGGGTTTTATCCACACACGTCCGTGGGCTGACTCTACTCTTGAATGGTTAAATGCGGTGAGGCCTTAAGAGTAACGGTGGGCATGACAGACATGGGTTGGGCGGCAAAGGAGAAGAAACTTGACACAAGTAAATTGGGCCCCTCCCATTGAGGCCCAACGAACCCTTCAAGGCGATTACCGTTGCTTTTCAAATTGCCATCAATCTTTTCCATGTATTGATTACCTCCGCAGAGGCTTTCTTAGGGCCCAATGCACCCCTCGAGCCTCGCGCTTATCTCCTCACAGCTAATATCATAGCAGGCAACACCCTTCGGGTCAACCGGGTCTCCCATCGGGCCAGCCGAGGTGACCACTGGTTCAACTGAGCACCCCCCACGGTTTGTCAAGGCATGCTCCGGGTCAATGGAGGAAACCGAAGCCGGCTTCAACCCTTTCTTCTCCAACACACCGCCGATCAGGGGATTTTTCTGGCGAGCCATAGGGATTCTCATATGCTCATTGTACATTCTGTAATCCAGATTAGGTTCAGCATCCACCGTAGCCTTAAAAGGGTTTGAACAATTTATCATGGTATGGCCAATCATCCCACAGAAGAGACAAAAGGTGGGGAGGTTCTCAAAACGAAAGTCAAGCCAGGCTTTCTCCGCTTCACTCACCTGGAGGAAAACCATCGAGGGAATCGGCTTGCACAAAGGAAGTTTGACTCTTGCCATTATAGGTTTAACCACCGCGTCCTCATCTTTGATTTCAACCTCCAAAGAATCCCCAAAAATCTTAATGATATCCGAGATGATTTCCTCATCCTAGTATCTCCGAGGAACGTTAAGCACCTGCATCCACAAATGGATGTATTTGAAAGAGTGGGTTGCCGCATCTTTCTCATCCTCAATAGCTTCCATCAGCATCATGGATGAATTAATAATCCAGGGTTGAGCAGCCACGATGATGTCTCTATCTCTCTGATTTTGGAAGGCCAATAGAAACCTTCGAGGGCTCACTTTAATACATTTCAGAATCTCTATATTTCTCCATAATCTTCCAACAGAGTTTCTAAACGACACCAGCTGAAAATCTTCATCACACAGTTCACAAACCTCACCCTTAATTCAAACTTATCTCCGTACACCATCATGTAACGGAACCTCTTAAAATTTTCTTCTTGTAAGGATTTTTTGTAACATGCCTATTAGCTGTTGGAGTACTCACTTCTGTGATAAATACAATATGCCCAATTACTTTTAGAAAAGGAAACCAATTTAAAGCTGGTGTGTGTTCATTCAAGAGGAATTTTCCCCTCGGGGTTTACGATACCCTGGCACATAATAATAGTTGGCATGGTATGTCAAAAACTGTCATGAAGCGATGCTAGGTGGGGGATGGGACACAACGCACTGTACCTTAGACAAAGAATACCGACGTACATTTAAATTCAGCAATAAAAATATATATACGTTGATAAAAAATAGTAATCTAAATATTTTAAGGGGAAATTAACTTTTAGTGATACTTTTTCGAAAATAATTAAAGTACATTTAGAAATGTTCTGAGCTTAAACTTTTAGGAAACCTTTATCAAAAGATTTAATTTTCGAGAAATTTTAATATTACAAACAAATTCCTCAAAGAATTCTCTTATACCACTCACATGGCTTGTACAAGTTAGTATACACTGTTGATAAAAGGTAAAAATCATTTCTGTTTGAGTGAATGATATAAGGGCATTCTTGGAAGGGTTGGCTTATAATAGTAAAATCCAATTTCTTATCCTCACTAACAGGAGTATTGCTTTCCGATACGGTTCCTGCAGAGCCTCTATCTACAGCCCAAAATAGAGCCTTTATAGGATGCGAACACATGTCCCAGATGGCTCTCAAGGCAACTAACAGATGTGGAGAAAACGTTAACGTTGCTGTGATTCAAATTTTGAGTCCCTTCTTTTGAGGCAGCTGCATATGGCGCATTAAGTGCAGCCTGCTTCTCTCTTCTCCCTCCCTTTCCTTTCATCTCGTTCTCCTCTTCCTCCTTCCGTTTGTTCTTTTGCTTTCTCCCCTTCCTCTCTACATTTTCTGTTATGTCGGGACCAATAATCAGGGCTGAAGCTCGGACCGGTTTGGTCAAGGTTTACATCAAGCCCAAAACAAAACTGAGCTTACATGTTTTGTTCGGCTGAGTTTAGTTCGGTTCGCTTGAGTTTGGTACAACACATTTTAAATTTTTATGTCGGGTTTCAGTTTGGTTTGGCTTAATTGAGACAACATCCCAAAACCAAATCAAATCAAATTAATTTTTCTTCTAGATTTCAAGACCAAAATCTAACCACACACTTTGAAACCCAAGCCAAGTGGAACCAAAGTTGGTCTGAATTAGTAGTTTTTAGTTTTAACTGAATCAACTTACACCCCTTAGTGAACATACTAAAGCTTCCTCTCATCTGGGCCATTATTGCCTTGGCACTTATTTGGTCATTTGTATCCTGGCTATATGCCCTATGTTTTCGGTCCCATTGTATATTCTTTTATGAAGTTACATGTGTAGGAAAGTGTTAAATTTTGTACATTGAGCCCAACTAATATGCATAATTACACCTTGACCTATCAAATTAAGCTCTTAGGGTTTAAGGTTGACAGGTTGTTTAACAATAAGACCTTGTTTGGCATTCATTCTGAATCTATGCCTAAGAATGGATTTGAATTATTTGTAGACGAGGGGGTTGCACGCGCTACGCGCATAGAAAACGTGACCCACTTACATAAACAACCCAAGGTAGTTAGTTTTAATAGTATAGATAAGAAGAGTTTGAAGTTTTTTACAATTGTAACAACTGCTGTAGTGGCTTATAAACCATATTACAAGACTTATAAATTCAGTTTGAAGACTTGAAAGTCCCATTCATAAATTTGTAAATTCAATTTAAAGACTTGGAAACCCATTTGTAGAGGATTCAATTCATCTACAGTTGAGCCCGTAAATGGCTCAACTATAATCAACCCAAGCAAGAGTCTTGAAAAAGTGAAAAAATGCTTTTTCATTCTTTTATGGAGGAGAGAGAAACTTTCAAGTCTCTTGCTTGCCTATGTGGCAAGCAAGGGCCGGCTACAATTGAGTTCATTTACGAGCTCAACTATAGATGATTTGAATCTTTTGTAAACTTTTAAATCTAATTTAGAGAGTTCTTATTAACCTCCTTTATAGATTTATAAATTTAGCTTCAAGACTTGTAAGCCATGCCATTAGACTTATAGATCTAATGTGGGGACTTGTAACAGATACACACTAATGGTATTATCGTGTAAAACGATATTAATTTTCAAATATCTTGAAAAAATATAACTAATGTTTAATTATCCAATATTTGGTGACTGAACCTGAATTATTTTTAAAAATATATCAATTACTATCTTATTTTGACCTGATGTTTCTCGATATAAGCGCATACAATCATCACTGTGATCGTAATACAAATTGACCGGCTAGCCAGTAACAGTTAGCAGAATAAAATGGTAATGAAATAGTTTCGAAGTGGAAATTGAAATTTTTTTAGCAGAATTCATCTCCTGTGACAGTTAGCATTGTAGCATTTTTTATACATTCCATGGTTCCTGACATCTCTCAATGGATTCTTCCTGCCCACGACTTTCTTGAGCCATCCGCGAGTCCTGGACTCAGTGTAAACATGAGGAGACAGAACTCCATCTGATTCAAAGTTCCATCTCCATCCAAATCGCCTTCTCGTAACATGCATCTCAGGTCATCATCGCTGAGTTCTTCCAATCCCAGAAAAGCACGGTTTTCCTTCAAGCTGTCGAACGTGATGACACCCTTGTCGGCATCCATTAGCAAGCGGAACCCGTTGCAGAGCTCGCCAATGAATCCTTCGATTCCCAATTTCTGAACCATCAATGGGAAGAAATCTTGGAACATGATCGCATCGTCTGCATCCATGGCTGAAATGACAAAAGATTCTGTAGCACTAGGTGGGATCGATGAAGAAACAGAGAGCACACAGGATCGCCTTAAATAAGAGAACAAAGGAAAAGTGAAGGAAATTAAGAGGATGGTGGAAGGGAACCGCCATTGATGCCAACGAACGTACAGGTAAGAGGTTGTTTTAGGTCGTCACCGGCCGCATCTTTCTCTTTCCTTACATTCCATCCAAGAAAGAGCAACCCCTTCCTCGAAGCTGGATCAGATCGAGCTTCCGCTTGCATACGTTCACATTAGAAAACTCCGTTCAGGAAAATAATTAAAAACGCAAATCGTATATATATAAACCTTTCCTGTACCGTGACCTGTATTGGGCCACGATAGGTTTGTAACTTTTATAATTTTCATCAAAACATTATTATTATTATTTCAAAAATAATAATTATCCAAATTTAAAATCATATTTAATTTTAATTAAATTAATGTTACCAAACAGGTTTTTTCTTAACATAAAAATCAAAAAATCATTTGAAAAGATTTTTCTTCTAAATTTTTTTTTTTTTATAAAAAAAGGTTACTAAACAGCCCCTTACTATGTTTTACCATGAGAATAATCTAGAATCATAAATTATTAATAAAAAGGCAACAGCCCTTAATTAATTGGATTCTCACCTAATAGCCTGTAATGTGATCCTTCCACGCGGTTGTGACACGGAGACATTTTTATTGATTTTGTTTGTAGCCCATGACATGTACACAAGGAAATTTCAATGAGGTTTCCACTTTCAAGCTCCAAGGTTTCATAAACGTACTTTGCCTTCAATCTCAAGTTTCGTGCTCATAATTTAATTCTTTAATTATGATCCTTTATCTTTGGACCTTTACAACTGTTTGAACCTTATCTTACTAATTTTTTATATATATGTATATATTTTTATTTCAGCTATGTAATATGTTGCACCTAACATGAATTAAATATTCAATAAGAAAAAATATCAAGACACATAAAGTAAAATATTATAGAAAGTAGAGAATATTCCGAGACGGAAAGCAATGGACACTAATCACAAAAGAAAGAAAGATATTCTTTTAATTGTTTGATACCGGAGCAGTCAATGTTTAAATCATCAGGAACCAACAACGAAATTGATGTGCACAACTGTAAGCAGTTTTGATTAACTCTACATTAGAAGCAAGAGAATTCAAATGCTTACACTGATGCGACATAACAAATCTGTAAAATAAAAAAAAGTTGAAGATTGTTTTGGACATGGAAGAATCTTACTACCTTACTTTATATGGTAGTATAGATAAATTAAAGTTTTTAACTTAGCACTATATATTGGACCTTAGGGTGCTATCACTTGACGGGCTTAGTCATCTATCACTTGTCCATAAAGTTGGACGAGCTTGTTTTTGCGTCGAATGTATTAACAAGCCCAAGGTTGGAAATACGGTCAAGTCCATATTTATATTTGTTTAAATATATACTAGCATTCTGCCCGTGCTTTGCACGGGAAAATAGGTTCGAAAAATTATTAAAAAATAAATTATTTAATATATTGTCTTGAAAGTTAATATTATTTTTTGGTAGAACTTGAAAGTTAATATATTAACAATATATAACAGAATTAGAATTAATTATCTAAACGGCAAACACTATCTCATAAGAACTTTAAAATACACCTGGTGTGACAAACCTCATATAGTTACATGAACGTGAAAATGGATATAAATACATGGATTAGTAGTATGTGCTATGTACAGGAAACTTCAAAAGTGTGAGTCATAGGAGTAGTAGTTATAAATATATTGTCTTGAAAATGGATATAAGAATTCCCTTCTTATAAAACATTGCAAGCTCCATGAAACAGTTGTGAGGTCCTGAAATGAAAATGAAATAGAATAAGAATAAAGTAAAACCAAAAGATATGTGACTACTATTAAGCATTAAAAATGTTGTTTATTAAAAGATCTGATAATTTCATAAATTGTAAACGTTGAATTTGGTGGGATTTGCTAGGAAGCAATATATCAAGTCATAGGAGTGGCAGTAGTTTGATCTGTTTGACAATGTGAATCAATGTCTATCCATGCAATGAAAGATGTCCAACTAATTAGAGTACTACTACTATTAAAAAAAAACTTTTGTTGAAAAAATTGAATTGTCTACATTGCCAAAATAATAATAATAATAACATATTAATAAATAGTTGAATAGCTCATTAGGAAACAGCAAACTCAAAATTGAAAACAATAACAAAGTCTTAACATTAGAAAAAATGCCACATCCCAAATAGTTGGGGTCAACACGATAAATTCAATATTCAGATCCCAAATCTTGGCACTTTTCCATAATTGCCATTTTAGGCTTCTGATAAGTCGAAGCCATGTCAGAGGGTGCTGCTCCTAATCAAGGCAATGAGATTTCTAATGCAAAGAGTTTGCTAGATTTGACAAACGAAACGTCACCGGGGTGGTTCTAAATTCTTTAAAAATAGTTGTTTCAGATGATATAGAAAAGAAGTTCACTCATGCTTTGTGTACTTAATGAAGAAAAAAAGTTTTTTATTATTATTTTTTGTGCAACCACCGCTGATGACTTCGCCACTGCCAGGGAAATATAGCAAGGGCTTTCGACAAGAGAGAGAAGATCAGAAAGGAAGATAGGAGATAGAGAGGAAGGAAAGGGATCTGGCAATTCTAGGACCTTCGAAAGAGGTTTCAAGAAAGAGCCTCTGGAACAGTCAAGAAGAGCCCGGAGGCTGCAGGTGGAAACTTGCGGGAGAAGGAACCCCCGCTCCCGTATCCCCCCTCCACAATGGGAGTGAGTGAAAAAGCGAGAGGGACGAAAGGAGGATAGAGACCGAGAAGGGGAGACAGAAGGAGGTGTAGAAAGAGGGATTCAAAAACCGAAGAACGAAAAGTTGCGGCACGTTTTTTTTTTATTATTAAATAAATGCTTTAAAACCGAATTGGAAGTTGTTTTTGTTTATTCCTGATTTGAAATTATTATAAAATGATATGACTAAATCTAAATTATTTTTAAAAACTGAAGAAAGTCAAAAGTTACGGCAGTTAAATAAGGATTCAAATCGTCTGCTGGGTGCCCAGCAGCCAATGAGAATGGGCCACATCAGTGGCCACTGACACAAAGGCACTTTAAAAATAATGTGGCCGCTGATTTGGCCCATTCTCATTGGCTGCTGGGCACTCAGCAGTGCTGGGCACCCAGCAGACGATTTGAATCCGTTAAATAAATGCTTTAAACCGAAAAACGAAAGTTTTTTTTGTTTATTACTGATTTGGAATTATTATAAAAAGTATATGACTAAATCTAAATTATTTTTTAAAACCGAAAAGTCAAACATTGCGGCGCTTTATAAGAAGATACGCCTGATTTTAAATTAAAAAAACTTAAACACTGAATGTGAATTATTTTTGTCGTTTGAAATCAAAATAAAAAAACTTAAACACTGAATGTGAATTATTTTTGTCGTTTGAAACCAAAATAAAAAAATACGGCCGCTTTTTGTCTGATTTATTGGGAGGCTCGGGAACGCCGAATCACGCGAGGCTGTCCCGAGCCTCCGAAGCAAGGGGGGGGGGGGGGGGGGGGTGTGACACGTCAATCGCCACCCCCCTTTCACTTAATATATAGATTATATTTATATTTTAAGTCAGTTGGTCTTTTATTTACATTTTAATATCAACTCTTTGACTCGCCAAACTGTGTGACTTTTCATAAGTTATACCCAGCGTTTTCAGTTTCGGGGCGTGTCGCCAAAAAATCGTTTTTTTTTCAATTGTCGAAATGAATCGGCACAAAAATCGGTTTTAAAAAAATCGATCGATTTTTTCGGCGTGCCAGCGAAAAAATTGGTGGCGTGCCGAGCGAAACGGACCGAAACTCACAAAAAATTGATTTTTTACAATAAAGAGGAAAAAAAAATCGATTTTTTTTAAATTTTATCAGCGCTTTTTTGGCGGGTGTGCCGCCGAAAAATTGACAGAATAAAAAAAAATTCAAATTTTTTCTAATTTTTTGCTTTTTAAAAAATTTTTGGAGTTTCGCTGGCGCCGCCGGCATGCCGTTTTTTCCGATGGGCGGCACACCCATCGGCACCGATATTGTAATCCTTGGTTTATACCCAACGAGGCTAAATAAGAAGGCCCTGTCAGATATAAACGTTGACTTGACTATACTAAAAAAAATGTTCTAACTTCCAAAGGCGAAACCTTTGAATTAGGCTTCTTTACTCCTGGTGATTCACGCAAGCACTACATAGGAGTCTGGTATAAGAAGGCCCTGTCAGAGAAAAAAGTTGTGTGGGTTGCTAATAGAGAAAATCCAATTCTTGATTTTTTATTATTTTTTTGTGTGTACCAGAATAATTGTACCACCTTAGTTGTCCAACTCTTAATCGTGCACAACACAAGGACGAAATTTGCATATCAATACCAATGCACATATTAATTACAATAAAAATAAGTTTTCCTATCATTTTGCATGGTTTAAAATGAAATCTTCAACTGAAGTTTACGTTAACTGTTCTTGACTTTTAATTTGATATAGACCATAAAGAAATCCTGTATAAGCTTGCACGACTCTCAACCAAATGTGCATGGGTGATAGAAATGGTCCAGATCCTTTGAAATTAGTGTATTCCTTCGCCAAATTAAATTATAATGACAATCTCACTTTGAACTTGGTCCTAGGCTTGTACTTGTCAACAATGGGTACTAACTGTTGTAATATTTAGGGGAAATACTGTTCTGTATTATCAAACACGTATCAGAATACGAATGGAATTGGGTAAACACTTAAAACAGTATCAGATTATAGATGCACGAATATGAGAATAACAGTCAAGACAGAAAGAAGCAACAGATCTAAGCAGAAACAAATGTAAACAGGATTGGAATAAACTTATCAGATTTAACAGTCGAGGCGAGATTCAAAAATCTCTGTGCTTAAAGCCTTAAGCGTCCCCTGTAGAACGAATCTCCAGTGCGAAGGGTTGCTCGACGCTATGACTTCCAGCATTCAACGACAACAATGTCTCTCCAGTAATCCGCACAGAAATACTGGACAAATCGAACCGCGTAGCAGTGTCACTCTTACTTTCAGAACAGAGAAGAAACACAGGCGTCAGAGGCTGTATTCTCTGATTTTTGTGTCTCTTAAGAGGCACACGTTCACACAAATAACGTTAATTAAAATTAATTAACGTTAACCCAACGGTTATAAAACCCAAACGATTGGAAAACGTTTTAGAAAGGAAAAATAAAACGTTTTAGAAAGCAAAAGAAAAAACGATTAATATTTAGCATAAAAAGATAGCATCATCACACACAGACGGCGGCGGCGGCGCGCGCGCGCGTGATTCAAAGAAACCCCGACAACAAGGAACAGTGTCTCACTTTAGGGGTTGCACCCCTTTAGTTCCCACTATTCAATATAAACCATTAGAAGTTCTCATAAACTTCCAATGTGGGACTATTCATCCCACAAGAGACAAACACTAAAAGACAAAACACCAAGAGGAAATTTTGAGCCCTTAAAAAACCATTAAAAATACAACACTAACTGCCTTGGTTATAACAATACATTTCAAGGTTCTTTGGATTATTGTCTCTGTAAATTGGTTCTGCATCTCAGTAAGTGGTCCACCCTTTATCATTTTCTGCACAAACGATCAAACTTAGAAGTAGTGAATGATTCATCATCTGTGAACATGCAAAGCAAAAAAAGATTCTGGATCCGGAATGAATTTAATCTTTTCTGGACCTGAATTTGTAAAGTCAAGTTCTGTAAGACGACGCTTAGGATTCGCAGAAAGTCTCAAATGAGTCCAACATATAAGATGGCAAGTAGAATAGGACTTGAAATCAGCTGGAGCCAGCCCCTTGCTGGAAGATCTGCTGGTCCAACGATGAGTAGGGTGTACACGTCTGTAAATGATGCTGACATGTATACCCTGCCCATTGTTGGACCAGCAGATGTTCCATTGTAGGCTCCAACTGATATGACCTCGTAGAATAGTAAGGGTCGGAACTAAGAGACATTAGGCCCTATATAAAAAGGGTAAAGAACAACATTTACAAAATGTGATCTGTCGACCAGATACACGGAAGGAAGGCCTGTCTATAAATTTCAGGATTTTAATTTTACATTGAAAGAGTTATTACAAACATTGACAAGAACGAAATTTAACGACCTTCTGTTGTGATTGTCATGTCATTGAGAGAAGTTGTTTCTAGTCTAGTTGAAGTTTGTTACAATTGTAACAACTGATTTACTGGCTTATAAACCATGTTACAAGAAGACTTATAAATTCAGTTTGAAGACTTGTAAGTCCCGTTCATAAATTTGTAAATTCAACTCAAAGACTTGTAAACCCATTTGTAGAGGATTCAATTCATCTATAGTTGAGCTGGTAAATGGGCTCAACACTAGCCAATCCTTGCTTGCCTATATGGCAAGCAAAGAGTCTTGAATAAGTGGAAAAATTCTTTCACTTTTTATG
Source organism: Buxus sempervirens (assembly GCA_947561395.2). Lineage (NCBI taxonomy): Eukaryota > Viridiplantae > Streptophyta > Magnoliopsida > Buxales > Buxaceae > Buxus > Buxus sempervirens. The sequence continues at coordinate 5,363,439 of OX387191.1, read as the reverse complement.
GAGGAAAGAGAAATTTTTAGGACTCTTGCTTGCCTACATGACAAGCAACGGTTGGTTACAATTGAGCCCATTTACGGGCTCAACTATAGATGATTTGAATCCTTTGTAGGCTTGTAATCTAATTTAGAGAGTTCTTATTAACCTCCTTAATAGATCTATAAATGCAGCTTCAATAATCGTAAGCCATGTCATTAGACTTACAGATCCAAGGTGGGGGCTTGTAAGTCTAATTGAGCCCATTTACGGTATTATCGAGTAAAACGATTTTCATTTTCAAATATCTTCAAAAAAATATAACTAATGTTTAATTATTCAATATTTGGTGATTGAATCTGAATTATTTTAAAAATGTCCTCGATTCCACAAATTCACCCAAAATATATCATCAATGTGATCGTAATACAAATTGACTGGCTAGCCAGTAATAGTTAGCAGAATAAAATGGTAATGAAATAGTCTCGAAGAGGAAATTGAAATTTTTTTAGTAGAATAAAAAACACGCGGTCGCCACGCGAGACATTTTTATTGATTTTGTTTGTAGCCCATGACATGTACACAAATAAATTTCAATGTGGTTTTAGCTTTCAACGTCTAATCTATACTAATATAAGGAGAACATGACAGATTCCGGCTTGACTTGTAACCCAGTGCCCTAGGCGTGGTCCAACCCGTGCCATGGCTAAGGCTGGGCTGTATCATGCTGAGCCGAGCTATGGCACGCAAGCTAGCTAGCTACCCACGGGCCACGTTTAAAAAATTCAAAAAAAAGGCAAAAAAGAAAAAAAAAAAAATAAATAACACAAATAATTTTTAAAAATATATTTGTTATTCACACACATTCCTTACATATATTGGGATAAAATATTCTCCAAAATTGTAAAAACTCTAAGGTAAAAAGCCTAGAAAAGGCAAATAACCCATTCTTTTTAATGCAAGCCCACAAGCCAGCATAGTGTGGCACGCTTAAATGTGCTGTGTCACCTGCGTGTCTTGCGTGCCATAGCCCGTCCGATTATAGTGCCTTGTGAGCAGTGCCTTGATGGGTTCAATGCTTAGTACCCTAAATTTTTTCCTTTGGGGGGGGGGGGGGGGGGGGGGGCGCTATTTTGATGTATGATATGATCTGTTAGACATCTATTTCCTGCCAAAACCACACCGCGCCCCATCCCCACCCCCATGTGCTTGGGAAAAGAGAGTCTTTTCTAATGCTATTGCACATATAATTCAGATTCTCTATTATTTTAATTAAAGAGAAAATTACTAAAACGACCGTCATTTATAAAGTTATTATATAAAAAGTCGTTGAAAAGTCTTTCCTCCAAAAACCAGCAACTTTTTGAAACTATTTTCAAAGTGGTTCACGGATATAATTATCATAGGATACCATCTCATTATTCAAGTTGGTCACACGAACATCTATAAGTATCCATTGATTGTCTAAAGAATATCCTACGAAGCAAGATTTGTATCCTCGATACTAATAAGATACCATCTTATGCTTCATGATTGTTCAACGACAAACTATTAGTATCCCTCGATTAATAACATTTTATTCCACGAATATAAATTGTATCCACTGATTCATAGGATTGTATCCAATGACATAGATTAATCGAAATTTAAAACCTCGATGAACATTTCGATTTCAATAAAGTTCATCGATTAATCGGAAATATTAACAATCAACGGTTCATGCTTCATCGAAAATTGTGCCACTAGGTGAGTCAAAGGATGAAAGTGCGATTAATTAATTACTTGTGATTAATGGGGATGTATGCGATTAATTGAAAGTTATTGATATCGGTATACAGGTGATGTCGGTATCACCTGTATACCGCTACCACGTGTATAGATCGTTAATATTTCTGATTAATCGATGAATTTTATTGAAATCGAAATGTTCATTGAGGCTTTAAATTTCGATTAATCTATGTCATGGGATACAATCCTATGAATTAGTGGATACAATTTATATTTGTGGAATACAATTCTATTAATCGAGGGATACGAATAGTTTGTCGTTGAACAATCATGAAGCATAAGATGATATCCTACGATTACTACAATTATATCCGCGAAGTTAATGAGGATATCTTATTAGCATTGAGGATACAAATCTTACTTCATAGTATATTCTTTAGACAATTGATGGATACTTATAGATGTTCGTGTGACCAACCTGAATAATGAGATGGTATCTTACGATTACTACAATTATATCCATGAACCACTTTGAAAATAGTTTCAAAAAGTTGGTGGTTTTTGGAGGAAAGACTTTTCAATGTCTTTTTATGTAATAACTTTGTAAATGACCGTTGTTTTAGTAATTTTCCCAGGTCATGTCAAAATGTAGTTCTCTTATTTTTATATAAATTAATGTTTTCCGAGACTGGCCTGGCAGTTGGCATTATCTATTGGACCCGTACTTTGTTAAGGTGAGCTTTGGGAATAATTTCTGAACTCACTGGGCCTTAGGGTGCCGTTCCTCAACGGGCTTAGTCACCTATCACGTGTCTATAAAGTTGGGCTGTGTATGATTTTGTTAAAAGTCAAATAAAAGTTAAGACGCACTTGGTTTTGCATGGAAAAATCTTAACAAGCGTTACAAGCCCAAGGTTGGAAAAAAATACAGTCGAGTCCATATTTAAATATGTATAAATATATATTCAATTCAAATTTTAAGTGAGTGGATTTTTTATTTCTAAGTCAATTCTTTGACTTGCCAAACCGTGACTTTTCATAAGTTGTACCGAATGAGTATAAAAAAAAAAAGTCAATTTCGTGACAGCACGGAGAAAATTTTTTAAGGCAGCGTAGTGTGGCACGGATTTTTTATTTCTAAGTCAACTCTTTGACTTGTTAAACGGTGACTTTTAATAAGTTGTACCGAATGAGTTTAAAAAAGAAGTCAATTTCGTGACAGCACGAAGAAAATTTTTTAAGGCAGCGTACTTCATTGCCACACTGCCATTTACAGGAAAGAGGCAGTGGTGCCACGCTGCCATTTCTTGGAACCATCATGTTTTGACGTTAATCTATTAACATTAAAAACTTAGCAACGACCTGGTACTCATCATTTTACAAGATCCACCGATTGTTTTTTTTTTTTTTTTTAAATTAACACGCCATATTTTGCAGTCCATTTTAATCTTGGAAGAATCTTATATCATGGTTGTTTTTGGAAGTCAAACTGCAATTCATAGGCCACCCAAAAGCATAAGTTGTTTTCTGTTAATTAGTCTTTTAAGCTATTGATCATTGAAATTTTAAAACTACTTCTCCAGCTTTAGTCCTAGCTATCACATCAGCAACAGATCAGAAATGAGATCCTTTCCCATATTCACAATACAAGCAGCTTCCAAGGCGAATTAATGATTATCGAGAGCAGAAAAGTATGTTGTCTTCTTCCATTTATGTGTCTCTTTTATTCGTTTTTCTCTCAAATTTGCTCTATAACAGACACCTTTAAGTTCATCCCATTCAATCAAAGATGGAGAAACTCTAACTTCCAAAGGCGAAACCTTTGAATTAGGCTTCTTTACTCCTGGTAATTCACGCAAGCGCTACATAGGAGTCTGGTATAAGAAGGCCTTACCAGACAAAAAGGTTGTGTGGGTCGCTAATAGAGAAAATCCAATTCTGGATTCATCGGGGGTTTTAACAGTTAACAGCAGCGGAAATCTTGTTCTTTTGGATGGTCAACAAACAACTCTGTGGTCTACAAATGCTCCCAGAGCATCTAGTGATTCCATAGTTGTTCTTTTGGAGACGGGAAACCTTGTTCTTGCTGAAAATAACTAAACACAATCCGGTTATTTGTGGCAGAGCTTTGAGCACCCTTCACACACTTTCCTTCAGGGCATGAAGCTTAGGGTTAACTCAAAAGCTAACGGCACTCATGTCATAGCATCGTGGAAGAATGAAAATGATCCATATCCTGGTAGGTTCATTATGGGGTTATATGATACACAAATTCCGCAGGCTATAGTTTGGAATGGGTCAGTCAGATATTGGAGAAGTGGACCATGGAATGGAAACCGCTTTGCTGGAGTACCAGATATGTTTTCTAACTACCTTAATGGTTTTCACTATAATCCTGATAGCAACGAAGGACCATATTTCTCATTTTCTACTTTCAATGATTCTTTTGTCCCAATGTTCATCTTGGATTCCTCCGGGTCATTAAAAGATATGGAATTAAATGAAAAGGACGAAATTTGGAAAGCACCTCAGGACGAGTGCGAAATGTACGGCAAATGTGGGTCCTTTGGGAGTTGTAATATTTCTGAAACACCAATTTGTAAGTGTTTGAGAGGATTTGAGCCCAAGGTTGCTGAGGAATGGAGTAAGGGCAATTGGACTAATGGGTGCATGAGAAGAACTCAATTGCAATGCAATAAGAACATCAGCAGTCAAGGGGAAAATGATGGGTTCATAAAATTGGAACGAATGAAGTCGCCAGATTTTTCTTATTATTTGAATCTGAACAATCAAGAATGCAAAGATGAGTGCTCAAGGAACTGTTCTCGTACAGCTTATTCGCTCGCGGATGGAATTGGGTGCTTGGTTTGGGGTGATTATCTGATTGATGTTTAGGAGTTCTCTTTTGGTGGTGAGGAACTTTATCTACGCCTTGCACATTCAGAACTTGGTGAGTCCTTTCTGCAGTAATGGCTTCAAGTATTTTAGCTTTACCCAAAATAAAAATTCAAAAATAGCTGCAATTATTTACAGAGCCAAAAGAAATGTTTTTTTATTTTTTTATTTTTATATTACTTGAGAAATGAAAAATAAAGGGACAAAACCCTGAATCCCTAAATGTTAAAAGGAACTACTTGTCACCTGATTTGGTTAGCAGCTATAAAATCTTAAACCAGAGTCCTTATTCTGTAAAAAGTACCTTATACTATGCATAAAATCATTTGCTACCTTAATGTAGCATATTCATCAGTTTGAGTCCAATATCTAATGAAAATTTGTTTATCATCCTAGTTTGAGTCTAATATCTAATGAAAATTAGTTTTCATCCCCGTCACTTGGTCAACATTTGAAGGCTTGAGATGACATCTCTTTTCCAATAAACTAAATATTTCAATTGTAAAAACTAACATTCGCTATGAACTAGCTCTTTCTATGGTTCTCAAAAAAACCAAAAAAAAAACAAAAAAAAACAAAAAAAAAAACAAAACACCCTATTCTGAAGTTTCTATTTTTTCTTGATTCATCAATTATTTTTCCCTTCTCCTGTGAGCATTCTCTACTTTGGTATGCAGATAAGGTACTTTGGTATGCAGATAAGGAGAAGAAAAACAGGGTACTTCTTGTTGTCCTGCCAATTGTTGGAGCAATTATCTTTATTGCTTTAACAATATTCACCATTTGTTGGCTGAAATTGAATCAAAGGCGTAAGTATATCCGTACGACAATTTGTCTTCTTGGTGCAATTACCTGTATACTACAAGTTTTTGTTCATTTCCATATCAGGGAAAAAGAAAGAGTCTGCAGAGTTAGCTGATAAGGGCAAAACTACAGAGATGGTCAGAGACTCTCCAAAAGCAAATTTATTGAATGATGGAGTGAGGCAAATGGAAAGCCCAGATCTTCCATTATTTGATTCCCGTATGATCGCACTTGCTACAAACAACTTTAGTTTTGCAAATAAGCTCGGTGAGGGAGGATTCGGTCCTGTTTATAAGGTCACATCTCAAGTACTAAGATTGCTAAATACATTGCAGCTCAAAATCCAAAATCTGTGAATTTGTGATTGTGAATTTAATGATTTTATTTCTCAGGGAAGGGTACAAAATGGACATGAAATAGCTGTAAAGAGATTGTCAAGAAGCTCTGGGCAAGGATCAGAGGAATTTATGAATGAAGTTAAGTTGATATCCAAACTCCAACACAGGAGCCTTGTTAGGCTCCTAGGTTGCTGTATTGAAGGAGAAGAGAAGTTGTTACTCTACGAATACATGCCTAACGGAAGTTTGGATGCCATTCTCTTTGGTATGTATTGTCACGGTTATCATTCCATATAAATTTTGCCAGTGTTAGCATCGCTATATCGGTGCAACACAATTTTAGGACAGTAAAAAATATTTTAATAACGAATCTGAACTTCCTAACAATATGTGTGAACATTAGATGCAACCAGACGAAAACTGCTGGATTGGAGTAAACGCATCCACATTGTAGATGGGATTGCTCGAGGGCTTCTTTATCTTCATCGTGATTCTCGACTGAGGGTGATTCATCGAGATTTGAAGGCCAGCAACATTCTTTTGGATGAGGATATGAACCCAAAAATATCAGACTTTGGCATGGCAAGGATATTTGGGGGGAAACAAACAATTGCAAGTACTAACAGGGTTGTTGGGACATAGTAAGTACCTACTTTCGAATCATGAACGAAGTTGTTAACTCACACTATATCTTTGAAATTCAATTTCCATAAATGTGCTGAGATATTTTCACCAGCAATAAAGCAAAGTTTTTAATCTGAGCGAAAATCATCTGAATGAAAGATCTATGTTTGGATATTTCTCCAGATAGCTAATTTTAATTTTCCTTTTCCTAAATGGTATGATTTAATTAAAAAAAAATTGATTTGTAGACATTGATATTGACGCTTTGAGTATGAACTCTTTAAATTTTCAGTGGCTATATGTCCCCAGAATATGCAATGGAAGGGTTATTTTCAGAGAAATCAGATGTTTTTAGTTTTGAAGTCTTGTTACTGGAGATTGTGAGCAGCAAGAGGTGCGCAGGATTTTATCAGTTTGAACAAGCATTGGGCTTTTTGGGATATGTAAGAACTACTTTTCCTTTTGCATTTATCAGAGTGCATTGGGCTATTGAAATCTAATTCAAAGAATCTGATATTTCAGGCATGGAAAATGTGGAATGAGGAGAAGGCTTTGGAGCTGATTGATAAGACACTGGTTGATTCATATTCACTGTAGGAGTTTATTAGATGCATCCATGTGGGACTTCTTTGTGTGCAAGATCATGCAGTTGATAGGCCAAACATGTCTACCATACTTTTCATGCTTGGCAGTGAAACAAATCTTCCCATGCCAAAGCAACCTGGATTTACTCTAGATAGAAGATACAGGAATCATGATTTGTCCTTCCATGATAATAACGGCATAGTCTCCATGAACTCTGTAACTATAACATCACTCAAAGGACGATGAGCTGATTGTTGATCAAGACTCCCACATCCCCCACGACCATCACCACCAAGGACTCTCCCTGGGTGTGGGGGTAAAAGCTGTCAATCTTACCTGTGCTTGTCTCCGTGAAGATTATTATTTATTGCTAGCACATCATTTTTGTATGGATCACTGCGTGTCTATAATTCTGCTTGAATATGTCCTGGTCATTGGTAATAATCCTGTTTTTGCACTCCTAATAAATGTAATAACACCTTGGATGAATGGAAATGAACTAGTTAATATAGAACATTTCTCTGGATGTGGAAACGTCCAGCCATGGGTTTGGCAATGGTATTCCATTTTTTGATTGCTATGTGGAGCAAGGATCATTTAAAGCAAGAGGTGAGATGACATAATGTCAGACATTATGAAACTTATGCAAAATCAAGATATTTTTGAAATATTTGTCAATAATATAGATCCCCATATAAATATCTGCACCAACTACTGAAATATTTGGTAATGTGCATCTTATTGACTAAAAGAGCAGAATCGGCAGGCAGTCGAGATCTTTGACTTTTAAAATGCTAAGCTTATTGGAATAAGAGGGAAAGAGAAAGAGAGCAACTGAGAGTGATTGAGAGAGAGAGAGAGAGAGAGAGAGAGAGAGAGAGAGAGAGATGGACAGAGAGAAGGGATCGATGGGGTTATTGTAATTGGAGTTTATGGAGAGAGAGAGAGAGAGAGAGAGAGAGAGAGAGAGAGAGAAACAGAGAGCAAATGAGAGAGAAGAAGGGATTGATGGGGTTGTTGAGATTCGAGTTTACAGACGAGAGAGGGAGTGTTTCATCATGATACTCAGGGTCAGGGGTATAGTTTATTAAATTTAAAAACTTCATAAGCTTTCTTGATCATTTTGAAACTTAAAGTTTAAAGAACTTTAAGAATTCTCACTTCTTCCCCTATCTTAATATTCTTTTCATTTCTTTCCTTACAAGTTATAAGTTGTTTCAAGTAGGCGTGCAACTCATGCTAGTTTGGTTCTAGTTTGGTTCATCTATTGCCATTCATTGTTAAAAAATAACAACAATAATAATGTTGAAGCCATCATATTTGACATTCATCCGTTGACATTGTCTTCCAAGATTAGAGACATGCGAGCAATCTAAATTAAGTTATTATTAAGAATAAAAAATTTATAAAAGGCTTGGTAAACATCACATACCAGGAGTACCGTTTAAAAAATAATAATAATAGTAATAGCAAGCGACATCTTGCATCAATCTTGCACCCCATCAATTATTAGAAGAAACTAAGTTAAAAAAAGAAAAAAATAAAAAAATTTGATCTCTTTGACATTCATCTATTGCCATTCATTGTTAAAAAACTAATAACAATAATAATGTTGAAGCCATCATATTTGACATTCATCCGTTGACATTGTCTTCCAAGATTAGAGACATGCGAGCAATCTAAATTAAGTTATTATTAAGAATAAAAAATTTATATATGGCTTGGTAAACATCACATACCAGGAGTACCATTTAAAATAAAAAAAATTAATAATAGCAAGCGACATCTTGCATCAATCTTGCACCCCATCAATTATTAGAAGAAACTAAGTTAAAAAATAAAAAAATAAAAAAATTAGATCTCTTTGACATTCATCTACTGCCATTCATTGTTAAAAAACTAATAACAATAATAATGTTGAAGCCATCATATTTGACATTCATCCGTTGACATTGTCTTCCAAGATTAGAGACATGCGAGCAATCTAAATTAAGTTATTATTAAGAATAAAAAATTTATATATGGCTTGGTAAACATCACATACCAGGAGTACCATTTAAAAAAATAATAATAATAATAGCAAGCGACATCTTGCATCAATCTTGCACCCCATCAATTATTAGAAGAAACTAAGTTAAAAAAAGAAAAAAATAAAAAAATTAGATCTCTTTGACATTCATCTATTGCCATTCATCTATTGCCATTCATTGTTAAAAAAACTAATAACAATAATAATGTTGAAGCCATCATATTTGACATTCATCCGTTGACATTGTCTTCCAAGATTAGAGACATGTGAGCAATCTAAATTAAGTTATTATTAAGAATAAAAAATTTATATATGGCTTGGTAAACATCACATAATAGGAGTACCATTTTTAAAAATTAAAAAAATAATAATAACAAGCAACATCTTCCATCAATCTTGCACCCCATCAATTATTAGAAGAAACCAAGTTAATTAGCACAATTGCATCAATCTTAGATGAAGAGGATTTTGGAAACAATCTGCATTTCACATGCCACTCAACAGCAAATTTGTTATCGATTAGTTATTTAGCTTAATGTTGTTGAATTGAAGCTACCTCTCAAGCCTCAGCCTTGGCTCTGTCTATAGAGATCAGAGCAGAGATCTCTTCTCATATTCACAAGAGTGGCAGCTTCTAAGGCAAAATGATTATTGAAAGTAGAAAAGTACGTTGTCTTCCTCCATTTATATGTCTCTTTTATTTGTTTTCCTCTCTAACTTGCTCTGCAACAGACACCTTAAGTCCATCCCAGTCGCTCAAAGATGGAGAAACTTTAATTTCCAAAAATGAAACCTTTGAATTGGGATTCTTTAGTCCTGGTAATTCACGCAAGCGCTACATAGGAGTCTGGTATAAGAAGACCTCATTAGACAGAAAAGTTGTGTGGGTTGCAAATAGAGAAAAACCAATTCTGGATTCATCTGGAGTTTTAACAGTTAACAGCAGTGGAAATCTTGTTCTTCTGGATGGTCAACAAAACACTCTGTGGTCCATAAATGCCCCCAGAGCATACAATAATTCCATTGTTGTTCTTTTGGATACGGGAAATCTGGTTCTTGCTGAAAATTACTCAACCCAAAAGGGTTATTTGTGGCAGAGCTTTGATTATCCTTCGGACACTCTAGTGACGGGCATGATTTTAACGATTAACTCAAAAACTGATAACAGTACTAGTTTTGTATCATCGTGGAAAAATGAAAACGATCCATCTCCAGGTATGTTCATTTTGGGATTCTATAATTTAGCAAATCCTGAAGCTATAGTTTGGAATGGGTCAGTCAGACATTGGAGAAGTGGGCCATGGAATGGAAATGGTTTTGCTGGAGTACCAGAAATGTATTCTAACTACGTTGCTGGTTTTCGTTATAGCCCTGATACTCGCTCATTTGCTTATTTCAATGATTCCCGTCCCACAAAGTACATCTTGGATTCTTCTGGGACGGTTAGAAAAATGGAGTTATATGAAAAATGGACCGAAGTTTGGAAAGGACCTAAGACCCAGTGCAACATGTATGGCAAATGTGGGTCATTTGGGAGTTGCAATAGTGTTGAAACACCGATTTGCAAGTGTTTAAGAGGATTTGAGCCCAAGGTTGCTGAGGAATGGAGTAAGGGTAATTGGACTAATGGGTGCATGAGAAGAACTCAACTGCAATGCAATAAGAACAGTAGCAATCAGGGGGAAAGTGATGGCTTTATAAAGTTGGAACGAATGAAACTGCCAGAATTTTATTATTATTTGCATCTGGAAACGCAAGCCTGCAAAAATCAGTGCTTGAGGAACTGTTCTTGTTTGGCATATTCGTACGCTAGTGGAATTGGGTGCTTGGTTTGGTTTGACCGCCTGATTGATGTTCAGGAGTTTTCTTTCGGTGGAGAGGAACTATTTCTACGCTTGGCACATTCAGAACTTGGTGAGTGCCGTCTTTCCTGCAGTAATGGCTATTGGTAGTTAGTAATTCTAGAATTAAAATCCTTAATCTTGTTTGGAAATCATAGACTTTTTTAAATCTAATTATACTAATCGAATCTAGAATCTAGTTTGGTCACATTAATTATTGAGATTAAATTTGAAACTTTATATTAAAAAAATTACACAAAGAAAGTGAAAAAAGCCCAGACTTGAATTTTGAAAAGCCCTAACAACATCAAAGCCAATACCCATGAACATGTATTATTTGTCTTTTATATTCTCTAGCATGCTTATTTGAGAATTGTCTCTTTTGGATGCAGGTAATGACAAGAATAACAAGATACTCATTGTTGTCATGCCAATTGTTGGATTAATTATCTTTGGTGCATCAACCTTAGCCTTTTGTTGGCTGAAAGTGAAACGAGGACGTAAGTTTTTAAACTACAATTTGTCTTCTTGCATTACCTTTGTGCTAATAACTGTTTGTTTCAATATCAGGGAAGAAGAAAGAGACTGCAGGGTTATTTAGAATGGGTAAAACTGTAAAGAGGGTTAAAGAGTCGCCAGAGGGAAATTTGTTGAATGGTGGAATGATCCAACCAGATTGCCCAGAACTTCCATTATTTGATTTTCGCACAATCTTATTAGCTACAGATAACTTCAGTGTTGCCAATAAGCTCGGTGAAGGAGGGTTTGGTCCTGTTTATAAGGTCATATCTAATGTAATACTAAGATTGATAAATATATTGCAATTAAAAATCTGCGTTCCAAGAAATTGTGTTTGTGAATTTGATGACTTTCCCATATTTCAGGGCAAGATCCGAAATGGGCATGAAATAGCTGTAAAGAGACTATCTAGAAGCTCTGGACAAGGAATAGAGGAATTTAAGAATGAAGTTATGTTGATATCCAAGCTCCAACACAGGAACCTTGTTAGACTCCTGGGTTGCTGTGTCCACAAAGAAGAGAGGCTGTTGATTTATGAATTCATGCCCAACAGAAGTTTGGATGCCATTCTCTTTGGTTTGTATTTTCACAGTACTCATTTCATCTAATGTTAAAGTAAGTTATTAATTTCATACATAATGTACCTTCTTGATAATGTTTTCCGGTGTCAAACGCCTCACATTAGTGCAACATAGTTGCAGATTTATAGAACCTTTTAATCACTAATGTAAACTTGCTAACAATATGTTTATGATGGGTTTGTGCATCAGATGCAACCAGAAAAACACTGTTGGATTGGCGTAAACGCCTCCACATTGTGGATGGGATTGCTCGAGGGCTTCTTTATCTTCATCGTGATTCTCGACTGAGGGTGATTCATCGTGATTTGAAGGCTAGCAACATTCTTTTAGATGAGGATATAAACCCAAAAATTTCAGACTTTGGTACGGCAAGGATCTTTCGAGTGGAACAAATAGTTGCGAACACTAACAAGGTTGTAGGGACATAGTAAGTACCTACTTTCTAATCATGAACAAAATAACAAAGTCGTTAACTCAACAATTGATACTATATCTTTAAAATTGCATTTTCAACAAACAAATTGGGATATTTTCACCGGCTATAGAAGAAAGTTGCTCATATAAGCTGAGTGAAAATTATCTGGACGAATTAAGGAAAAATGTTTGGATAATGTTCAAGATGGTTAATTTAAATTTTCCTTTTTCTAAATGGTATGCTTCAATTAGAAAATAATGCTGTTTTATCTTATCTAATGATAGCAACTGAAACTCAAATAACAATCTATTAATATGGTATTCAATTTTAATTCATTTGGAGGCATAATCCATATGGGTGCTTTGAGTATGAACGTTTCTAATTGTGTAAATGCAGCGGTTATATGTCCCCAGAGTATGCAATGAAAGGGATATTTTCAGAGAAATCAGATGTTTTTAGTTTTGGAGTCTTATTACTGGAGATTGTAAGCAGTAAGAGGTGCACAGGCTTTTATGACTCTGAACAATCCTTAAGCTTTCTGGGATATGTAAGAACTAATTCTGTCCATTTTTCATTTATGGAATTACAATGAGTTACTGAAATATTAAGTAAAAAATGCTGATGTTCCAGGCATGGCAACTGTGGAATGAGGGGAAGGCATTGGAGTTGACGGATCAGACATTAGTTGATTCATACTTGCCACCAGAGTTGATAAGATGCATCCATCTGGGGCTCCTGTGTGTGCAGGAACATGCAGTTGATAGGCCAGACATGTCTACCATCGTATCCATGCTTGGAAGTGAAACAGATCTCCCAACTCCAAAGCAACCCGGATTTACTCTTGAAAGAAGATATGCAGATACTAATTTTCCTTTGCAAGAAAATGGCATAATCTCCAGAAATTCTGTGACTGTAACATCACTTAGAGGACGATGACATGTTCGTCGGCTAAGACCTTCCCCCATCTTCGAAGACACACTCTGGGTTTGGGTTTAGACCGTGTCATATTTTCCCTTTTTGTCCTTATAACATAACTGGTTTTTTTTTTGTGCAGAATTATAACGACCCAACCCAACAAGGTATTATTCGCTTTGGGCCTTAAAGTGGACAATACCTCACTAGGTTAGGTTGTTACAAATGTATCATACCTAGATCTGGGTTCAATAGTCCTTGACTGGGTTGGGTTGTTACAAGAATGTTGTTTATTTCTAGCTAATTATATATGTATGGAATGTTGATTGTTTGTAATTCAGATTGAAAAACTTATGGTGTAATTAATAATCCTGTTTTGTTTCTAGAATCTCATGAATGGAAATGTAGTAGTTAGGCTTCTCAGAATTTGGAAACAGTCAGAAATAGCATTATGTTGCCATTTTAGAGTTACAATGGCGTACATGTTTCTTACATCAAACATCAAATATTGTGGATCAAAGGCTCATACCCAAAAACACAAACAAGATGACCAGAGGACTAGAACGCATTTTGTTCAACATAAGTAACAAAATTCGATGCTCGGATTTCAGTTTGCAATTTGAGGATGTTTATGATTTTTTGTTCAAAAAGGCATTTAGAGGCATAACAGTGAAAGTGAAATCCATTAATCCGTTTGGCTACAAGTGAGTGCACAAGCAACTGCTTACCCCTATACCAATGATAAAAGTTATTAGTAACGATGCAACTTTATTTCCTTACTATAAAATCAAGCTGGGCTTTGGCCCAACATTCACAGAATTTAGGAGTATTGAAGCCCAAAACCTATTTAATCAATTGAGCTAGCTGCGAAAAAACTTGATCTAAGTTCCGTTATCGAGTTTTGCCAGCTGAGTTATCTAGTACTAGTTACAGTACTTAATTCCCTCGGTTTTAGGGCGAGAACTAGCAGCTAGCTCAACCTGTTGGAGTAACGTGGCCGAGTTTAACTCGGTGGATTTTCTTGAGTTAATTACGAGGGCTAAATAGTGCCTTTCACTATCTCAGAAATAACAAATAATTCATTTTGAGAAAATGACTCCAAAAAATCTGCAGTGAGTCAAGTTCTGTTCTTAATTTGGCTGGAAAAATATGGTACTTCACCTAACAAGTCATTTTTGCATTAATGACAACTGTGATGTATAATGGTGGGTTTTATACCAGAAGATTCAACTAAGAAATACAAGGAAACTAACACTTATTAAGCAAAAATCAGAAATACGAGGAGTTAAACGAAGATATCCAGAACGGGAATGTGCTATTTCTTTTCATCCTATCTCATTCCCATTTTATAATTTGAACCTGCGTAATCTGGAGATTATCCATTAGTAATGGGCCTTCTCTTCCTTACCTTTTCTTTGATGTTCCTGTCTTCCTTGTCAACAATCTCAATTGCCGAAGACAGAATAGCTCTAAACCAAACCATCACAGATGGCCAAACTCTTGTATCCGCCAACAAAGTTTTTGAGTTGGGGTTCTTTAATGAGTGACTTGTACAAGTCATTTAAATAGTGATGTAAGGGCATTTTCGGAATAGTCGGTTTGAAATAGTGAAGTGGTACTAAAAATTAAATATTTTGATAAAGGTATATTAAAAGTTAAAACTCAAAACTTTGAAGACTGAATCTTAAATATTTTGAAAAAGTCCCACTAAAAATTCATTTTCCCTGTGGATGCTATTATTAGTCCTAAAAGCAAGTAGATGGATTATAATTTTTCTTTTTGGGTAACATCATTTATTATATTAAACTTCATTGTTCATGGTCTTTTGCTAGCTACGTGTTCCAAAGTGGTTGCCGGAAAATTATTGGACCACATATACCTGCAACCTAAGCTAAGACCCAAATTAGCTATTAAATTAACTGTGCTCTCTATCTGTACATCTTGGAACAAAGGAGACCTTAATATAGGTAAACTTCATTGTTCACGGTCTTTTGCTAGCTACTAATTGTTTTCCTTCCAATGCAAACAAACACCTTGGTACCACGGTAAGTTATGTTCATATAGGTAAAACTTTTTACAGTTATACTTTTTGAAAATAATTCAGATTCAGTCATCTAGCCAATTAGTCATTCAAAATTGCGATTTTGGATAATTGGACATTAGTGATACTTTTTTCAAGATATTTGAAAACAAGTATCATTTTATCGTTGGTAAACAACAATGTCCTTAATGTGTATCTTGTACAAGTTCCCCATATTGGATTTATAGGTCTAATAACATGGCCTACAAATATGTAAACTAGATTTACAAGTTTCTTTGTTAGCATTACAAGTCTATTAAAGGGTTTACAAGTCGATAAAATGGATTTACAAGTTTAAAAAATGGGTTTACAATTGTCCTTAAACTGAATTTACAAGTCTACAAATGGATTTACAAGTTGGTAAAGTAATTATACAAGTATTTGAAGTTGATTTACACGTCTATCAATGGAATTTACAAGTCCCTAATAGATGCACCATTAACATTGTTGTCCATGAAGGATACGACACTCATTTTCTGACATTTAGAAAAAATATCATTGATGTCCAATTATCCAAAATTTGGTGATTGAATATGGATTATTTACAAAAATATCACAAAAAAAAAAAATCAAATTTTAGTGATATTTTGGTCCACAATAATTAGGCGGCATTGCCCGTCTAGCTGTCAGATTTCATGCTTTGATGATTTTTGTTGACAAACCGTTTCCATTGATGATTGTTGGGTGATTTGAAAGAGACCCATTGAGCTAATGTAAAGTTTATAGATGAGCGATTCTCACTCCATCTTGGGGAAGAGATAATTATTTTTAGTTTTTAATAAATAGATAATCACTTCCTCTAGTTTAATTTATTTTGAAATGAACGCATCAACCACCACCATAAACATCATATTGGGTTATTTGATGATGACTAGCTTATTACTCTTGCCTGAAAATTTTTATTTGATTTGTGTTTACAGAGATATGAAAAAAAAGGGGGGAATATTTAAAATTGATTCCTACTTCTAAAAAATATTTAGAAAAAAGTGATTGTTTAGTTTTGCAATTGTTAATGGAATTTATAGCGAATTAGTTAACTTGGTTAGAGTAAGAATTGTATCCGTAAGAAGGCACTTAATTTAAATTTTTTATATGATATGACTAATTGTTAATTATTTTAATTCCTTATGGCAATTAATTTAATAAATTAAATTATAACTAAATCTTAATTTTGCAACCGGTCTACTATCAATGGAAAATTGGGTCATTTGATTATGACTAGCTTATCACTTTACTAAAACCATTGAAAAAGTTAAAACAAAAAAAAAAAAAAAATGTAGTATGAGTACTAGGTACTTGTACCTTGTGATATTAGAGCTTTATCTTTTAATTTTATAATTTGTATGCTATGATCTTAATGCTTATAATGTGTGATTTTAGTGCTTGTATCTTATAATTGTATGAACAATGTATTATACCATATGATGTTAATATTTGCATCGTTTACATTGGGTATGGCCATTGATATTATGGAGTATAAACAATTAAGGGTTGAAACTCCAGCCGTAAAATTACACAATAATAAGGTACAAATACAAAAATTATAAAAATCAAACAATAAAATTACAGGATATAAGCCATAAATTTACAGATACAAACTTTAACATCAGCACAAGCACCTCTATCCTAGTACATTGTATTTGTTTAAAAGTTTTTTTTTGTGAGTGAAATTGGGTTTTAGTGGTGCTTTTTACAAATAACCCTGATTCAGTCCTGGAAATTGAAAATTAGTGATACTTTAATATATTTTTTTTTCAAATTGAGTATGAGTGTTGTTTTAATGTTCTTAAATGACTTCTTTCAAAAATGCCCTCAAAACAGTTCTTAACCACATTAAAAATTTGAAAACAAACACACTTTTTACAAGTTACTGTTGCGGGAATTTTTGGAATAAATCCTCTACCAAGAGTAAATAGACTCTAATTCTCAATTAGATTAAAAAGGTCTCACTAATTTTCAATTTTGAAGAATTATGGGACTGATTCAGGGTTATTTTAAAAATAATCACTGAAATTTGATTTCTTTAATGTTTTAAAACTGTTTTTTTTGTAGGAATGTTATTTTAATGTTTTAAAATTGTTGACGCCCGTTCGGTGGCGCATGGCTATTAATTTGCTACACTTCAAAAGCAGGAGCCTCTCGCTGAAAGTCAAATTTAGGCTTTCTCAATATTTCCTTTCACAACGCTATCATCATATGAAGAAAGTATGGTCCTATAAAATGATCGGAACCACACTGAATCACACATCCCCGACTGTCCTCCATTGAAGTTAAAGAGAAACTGGCGTCTATGAAGCAGATGAGAGGATACAATAGTGTACTCCGTGTAAGTAAAATCTTTCCTTTTATGCAAATGCTTTGTCAAAACATAATATGTATGCTGATAAAATTGTAGAGATGCGACCGAAGAATATGTTTCTTAATAAATTATTTCTCCTTTGCCTCATCTTCCCTTTGTGCACTTGTAATGATACCTTAACTCCGTCCAAATCATTTACCGATAGAGACGTCCTCGTATCTTCCGGGAAGAATTTTGCTTTGGGATTCTTTAGCCCCGGCAATTCAACCTACCGTTACCTTGGAATTTGGTTTAACCAAATCCCAGAACAAAATGTAGTATGGGTTGCAAACAGAAATAGTCCAATTAAGAACAATTCTTCTGCTATCCTTAAAATCAATTCACAGGGAAATATGGTTATCCTCGACAAAGAGACGAATGCTACTGTCTGGTCTACTAATTTGCCGATCACCACGGGAAACATCAATTCTATTGCTAAGCTCTTGGATTCGGGAAATCTGGTTTTAACTCGAAATGATAGTAAAAATTTAGTATGGCAAAGCTTCGATTATCCTGCAAATAGCATTCTTTCAGAAATGAAACTCGGACAAGGCCCAAAATTGGGTATGAACTGGTCCCTAATATCTTGGAATCAAGCAATGACCCTGGCAATGGAAATTACTCCCTTGTGCTAGAGTTGCAAGGCTCACCTCAACTCTTCTTGTACAAGGGCTCAGACAAGCTTTGGCGAAGTGGTCCATGGAACGGTTTGCGATTGAGCACTATGCCAGAACAACCACTCCCTGAACTATTCACTTATCGATTTGTCAATACCCCAAATGAGATTTACTTGATGTGGGTCGCTGCCAATCACTCCATCTACTCTAGATTATTTTTGAACGACACTGGTTCAATTCAACGACAATTATGGAATGAAGAAAATCGTCAATGGACAAACTTTTGGTCATCATCGAGAGACCACAGTTGCGAAAGTTTTGCGAGTTGTGGCACATATGGCAGTTGTGGCAATAATTATTGGTCAATCCAATGTGCATGTCTCCCAGGATTTGAACCCAAATTTCCGCGGGCTTGGAACTTGGGAATTGGATCAGGTGGATGCGTCCAAAAGAGACTAGCTCAGTACTGTGGGGAAGGTGCAGGGTTCCTGAAGAAGCCGAATGTGAAGGTACCCGATACCTCAGTTGCTCGAGTTGACATGAGTTTGAGCCTCGAGGAATGCCAGCAGGAATGCTTGAGGAACTGCAATTGCACGGCCTACACTACTGCAGATATTCGTGGAGAGGGAAGTGGGTGCTTGGCTTGGTACGGAGATCTGATAGATATCATGGAATTTGTGAGTGGCGGACAAGATTTATTCTTCCGCGTGGATGCGACTGAGTTAGGTAACCTTGCATACAGTTTGAGAAACACGATATTGCATCTAGCTAGTTGATTTGCAAATAAAATTTTCTTGATTTCTTCCTTCTTTCCTACCTTTCTTGCGATATAATTTAACCTTAAATCTCTAAATTTGTAACCTTAAATTTATATATTTGTATTTCAGCTGCAAACAGAAGAAAAGATTTGAAAGGTTTTCATGGTAAAAAGAAGATGCTTATAATTGTATTACCGTTTCTTCTTGGAGGATTGTTTCTTTTGGTCATATGTGGATGTTGCCTTGTTAGAAAAGAAGAAAAGGAAAAGGTAATGATTCATTTGTTCCCTAATTGTTATTTTATTACCTGTTTTGGTCTATTATGAGTTTTATGTTGTATTAATTGTTGTAGGTGAAAGAGGAGGAGCACAACATGGAGTATCATTGTTTAATTTTCCCTCCAATGCTACAAGATTATATGCCCCTTCAAGTGCAATGGAGCTGGAGGAAACAACAACTAGTCCAGAATTACCATTCTTTGGTTTAAACATAATAACAGCTGCTACAGATAACTTTTGTTCTACAAATAAGCTTGGACAAGGTGGTTTTGGACCTGTTTATAAGGTAATTTTAAAGGGTAACTGAACTTCTAGATCCCTTATCCTTTTCATTTTTTCAATTTGACTTACCTCTATTGAATAAAGGAAACAATAAACTGTTTGATTTAAGTACAAATTGCAAATCTCTAGGGTCAACTATCCAATGGCCAGGAGATTGCCGTTAAAAGATTGTCAAAATCCTCTGGACAAGGAATAGAAGAATTCAAAAATGAAGTCATGCTAATTACCAAACTTCAACATCGGAATCTCGTCAAGATTTTAGGTTGTTGCATCCACAATGAAGAAAAAATGTTAATTTATGAATACATGCCGAACAAAAGCCTTGATTATTTTATTTTCGGTATGACTTCCTTTGTTTAAACTTCCATTTTCCTTCTTTCTCTTTGATTTTTACTAATGAGATAGTTATTTTGTTTGGAATATGATGAATTTTAATAGCTTTAGATGTATTAACTTTGATGAGTAATGCTTGTAGATAAAACTAGAAGGGCATCGTTAGACTGGAGTAACTGTGCCAAGATTATAGTTGGGATTGCTTGAGGGGTTCTATATCTTCATCAAGATTCCAGGCTACAAATTATTCATCAGGATTTGAAACCTAGCAATATTTTACTAGATGCTAATATGAATCCAAAAATTTCTGATTTTGGCATTGCTAGAATATTCGGAGGTGACCATAGTCAAGAAAATACCAGAAGAGTTGTTGGAACATAGTAAGTATTTTTCAAAAAACAAATGAATTCATAGATAGCTTAAAAATTTCAATCACACCGTCATAATGCTACCGCGGGAATGCAGTGGATACATGTCTTCAGAGTATGCAATTGATGGGCTATTTTCAGTGAAGTCTGATGTCTTTAGCTTTGGCGTCTTACTTTTAGAAATCATTAGCGGCAAGAGGAGCAATGGCTGCTATCTTGAGGATACTGATATGAATTTGATAGCATATGTAAGTCCCACTTATATTGACATCATACGTTACAAGTTCTTAAGGTATTTGTCATAATCTTTAAAGAGTTGGAATGACGGCTTATTAATGATTTTAGGTATGGCGCCTTTGGGAGGAAGACATTACCTTGGATATAGTTGACTCATGTCTTGGTGATGCATATCCCCCAAATGAAGTTCTAAGCTGCATCCAAGTTGGACTCTTGGGTGTCTAGGAAAGCCCAAGTGATAGACCAACAATGTCAAATGTTATATTCATGTTGGTCAATGAAACAAATCTATCACTTCCGAGTCGACCTGCATTTGTGGTTAAGAGAATTCGTGATGATGCAAACACTTCTGCAGCAAGAATAGGAACAACATCTGGTTCTATAAATGATGTGACAATAACTACTATTGAAGCTCGATAGAGAATCAAAGATCCCAAATGATTTCAATGTAAGTTGTTAATGAGTAGTTGCAATGCACAAAAATACATTACGACAATATTGCAACCGATAACTATAATCCCATTATAAGCTTGTGGTTACTATTATTAGTCCTACTAGCAAGTAGATGTATTATCATTTTTCTTTTTTGGGGTGTGAAATCTATTATGTTAAACTACATTCTTCAAAAGCTTTGGCTAGCTACATGTTCCATAGTGGTTGCTGAAAAATTATTTGACCATGTATACCTGCAACCTAAGCTAAAACCCAGATTAGCAATTAAATCAGCTGTCATCTCTAATTGTTAAGTCTTGGAACAAACAAGACCTAAAAATCTCTAAACTCCAAAAGTAGTCGGACAACTTCTTGAAAAACTATTTATGCTTAACATGGTACGTACTTGCCGTAATCGTTAATTTGTTTTGCATCTTCTTCAATCTGCACTTTCTTAGTTCCTTTGCTATGGGCCAAAAAGGTGCATGAATTTCCTTTACTGCAAGCAATTCGTTTACCATACTCAGTAAAAGAAAGCTTTTCGAGTAGTGGTGGCGAGTATTACAATTGAATAAACCCAAAACTTCATTAGATTACTGAATAGGGATGATTTTATGCTCGAATCGTCACCAAAATTTTTTTAAAAATTAACTGCTCCTAACTTCGAAGAAGCAGCATTGATTGAGTGGTCATGATCGTTGGATCGATATGATATGATGTTTCACTGGAAGGTGTAAGGTGAGGACTACTATGAGACAATTCATTGAGCTGCCTTGAGTCCCCTCGGTACCCCACCCCCCATATAAAGCCTACCATTGGTTTTCTGTTTGTGTTCATGTCTGTTCCAGCACCCATTTATGGACTGGACAGACATGGCCTTGGATCCATTAGGTGGGAGCCCTTTCACAAATCTGTCCATTGAATGCTATAAATCAGATCTACAGGGTCACTGTCCCTTCCTGTTACGTACCAACCCCACAAATTTTTGGATGCAAGTTGAAAAACACAGTTTAGACTCTAAATCACCTAGAGGGGGGGGGGGGGGTGAATAGGTGAAACCGATTGCGGAATAAAAATTCTATCAATTAAAAAGAAGTTCTTAATTAATAGGCATGCACAAGTCTGAGCAAATAATAATTCATCAAACACAATTGCAAAATAGAGAAGAGACAACACAAGCAATTTGGTGACAAAGGCCGGGAAAACTCTAAGAGAACTCTCAAAGAGAAAAACCCTCCGGGCAACGAGGTGCCACCTCTGGAAATCATTATAAGAAGAAGACTTACAATAGTGGTTCAGACGGCCCAACACTGACTCTGACTCACAATGTAAATATCTGAAGAACTCTTCAGATTTGCATCCTTGCAACGATTCAGAACTCTGAATATCTCCTTAGTGAAGCACCAAACGAACTCGCTCAGCAACCGTAGGAACTCCCACGAGCAAACTCTTCAACCCGGAACTCCAAGGTAGAAAAGAAAGAAGAAGAAATGTTTTTTTTTTGATGGCTCAAAGAAGAAGAGAAAAGAGGAAGGAGATCTCTATCTCTTGCACACGTTTTTAGGGTTCTCTAAAACGTCTTGGGTAAGCCTCACAATAGGCTAGACACTCCTTAAATAGATTAGGAGAAGGAAGGAAAAGAAAAGGAAACAAATCAGAAAAGACCGGGTTTCTAAAACTGAAATTTGTTCACGAACATTCGAACGTTTAGCGAACGCGGCTCGAACGTTCGATATAAAACTCACTTTTCTTCTTCTCGTTCGAACGACCAGAGAACGCTACTCTCTGGTTTCTCTGAGTGTCACCAACGGTCGAACGTTCAGCGAACGTTCAGCTCACGCTGCTCTCGAGATTCTTTGTGTGACACCATCGGTCGAACATTCAGCTAACGTTCAGCCCACGCTGCTCTCGGGTTTCTCTGTGTGACACCATCGGTCGAACGTTCAGCTAACGTTCAGCCCACGCTGCTCTCGGGTTTCTCTGTGTGTCACCAATGGTCGAACGTTCAGCTAACGTTTAGCCCACGCTACTCTCGGGTTTCTCTGTGTGTCACCAACGGTCGAATGTTCATCTAACGTTCAGCGAACGTTGGTCGTAACTTTAACAATTTGAGTCCGATCAAAACCCCGTTTGAACCACACAACCTAAAACCTATCCCAAATACATTGACCATATTTAAAAGACCTTTTTGACATGGAATAAAGCCAAAACAAAATAATCCTTACAAACTCCCCCTTTGGCTATTCTGTGACAAAATTAACAAGACTTATTCTAATTGTTGTGAACCACCGAGCAACAATTTGAACAAGAAAAAATAAAAAATTTGACATGACCTCCCCCTAAACCTATTAAACTCATACATATTCACCTGTTCCTGAAACATCAAACACATTGAAAATACCAAGTGAAAAGCAAGGGAAATAGAAATATCCAAACACAAGTAATAAAATGAGCTCACAATTATCAAAAGGACTAATTTCTCATTCATTTACTTTACACTTTCTACATTTGAACATTCATGGACCACCAACAAAAGTATTCACCACAATATACATTCATGATGAACAACAACAAAAATTAACATCCATGTTCCATGAACCATACATCCACCACAAAAAAAAACATTCAAATTTAACACACAGCTACACAGCTACAACAAGACATCTCCCCCTTTTTGTCACAACTAGACAAAGGGAGCAACCCACTAATGAGATGGCCTAGCACCATCACCCACTCCACTGCCACCACCTCCACTCGTACCCAGAGCCTCAGTAGCAGGAACTTCTTCTTCTGCATCATCCACTTGATTGAAGTAATCTTCCAAGGCAGATTCGAGCTTTCCAAACGACTTTTGCAGATTTGATTGTTGAAGCTCAAGTCGCTCAAACCGGAGAACCATGTCTTTATGATGCCTCTGCAAATAAGAAAGAATCTCGGTATTTTGCTCTCTGAGGGACACTAGTTCCTCATGCAAAGAAGTGGGAGGGTGCGCCTCAGCAGGATCATCCGGATTTGGAGCTGGAGTGGAAGACAAATGGGCACAGCTCTGCTTAAGAGTGGATTCAGTGATAGGGTTTGAAGCCTTACACAGCTCTAATGGGGGAAAAGCAACATCCAAAGCACGAACAAGACGGGCAATTAAGCATCCGTAGGGAAGACCATATGACTTCTTGGAATTGAAGTAAATATCAAGAATTTTGGAACAAATAACCGAAGGCAAATCAATAGAATGATGCTTCTTCAAAGCATACAGAAACAAGCACTTATCAAAAGGGACAGAGGATTTATGGGCTACGGGAAACAAATTGTGACTTTGAATACGAAAAATCACAATGGTTTCAGCCGTAAAATATTTAACAGATAAAGCACCACCTCTAAAAACCCAATTTCCTCTTCCAAGATGAAGAAGAGTATCCATAACCTCATTTTGAAAATTAGGTGTAGGAGGAGGGTAAGGAAATTGAGGTTCTGGGACCCTAGGGAGACCAAACACAGAGGCAAGAACATCAGGACCAACTCGAAAAGGAGTTCCTCTAAGAAAGGTTGAGAATTCAGAATTTTCAAAATCAACATCATGGATGTTGGCATAGAATTCTCTAACAAGCTCTACAGAAGGAAGAATGAAGTTTCCAAACATTGAATCCCAACCCCTATCTTTAAAACAATCAGTGACCTCATCAGGAAGGGTAGTAAACTTAACCTCTCTCTCTAGGATGACAGACCTATCACAGAAAAACTCTTCAAAATTTTTTCCAGCCCTCTTGTCCACAAACAAGGACTCATCATACCTAGGTTTCTTATTGGAAGTTTTGGTACCCAGAGATTTCTTCCTAGGCATCTAGGAATAGAATAGAACCAAGAAAAATAACAAGAAAAAAAAAAACAAGAACAATAAAACAACCACATGTTAGATGAAGATAACATGGAAAGACACTAATTAAAATACATGCTAAGAAGGAAAAAAAATGCATGAGAAAAAAAATTAGGTTGATCAAACCAAGTAAAAAAAAACAAAACAGTCGAGTAATGTTCGACCGTTCGGCGAACGTTGAAGACAACGAACCCAGATTTTGGGGATTTTCGGTCAACACTGCAACTTCAACATAATTGGCCAAAAATGACTTGAAATCACCAATAAAGTAAGAATAAAACCTTTTGAAACTTATTTGAACTAAAACAAACCAAAAACCACGAAGTAATCGAAGAGTTAACATGAAAACCCTAGAAAAACCTAGCCGATTTTGAATATCGAGAGAAAAACAAAAAATAATGAATGAAAACAAACAAACTCACCTTGGATCACGATTGGGAAGCACGAATCAAAGAGAGGGTACACTGAAAAGCAAAAACCCTAAAATCGCCAGACGTTCGTACGACTAACGTTTCGAACGCTCCAAAAACCCTAATGCCTTTTTCGCACGCGACCTTTTTTTTAAAAACCGATTTTTAAATGAACGTTCGAACGTTCGGCGAACACGGGGCGAACGTTAAACAAAGGATTTGGTTTGAAGGCAACGTTCGACAAGCGTTCGCTGAACGTTTGATGAACTGACCAACGTTTATTAACGTTCGATAGGCCGTTCGAACGTTCATCAAAAGATCAGAAAACTTTCCAGAATTCAGCAAGCAAACCCATCTCTTTTCAACCAAAAACACTCCAAACATATGTAAAAACATGCAAGACATACATACAACTATAAATCAAGTATAAACTCTTGAAAACTCAAATTTTGACATATTTTGAAAACCATTTTGCTCTAAAAATCAGATTTGGACACATCTAACTTCAAAACTCCCAAATAATGATACAACAACTCAACCAAATTTCCAATTGTGTTTGTGTACATGTGCAAAGCCAAATACAACAAGATTTGCCTATATGAGAGCTTGGTGAAGAGGAGTTGGCCATTTATCAAGAAATCCAATATTACCCAAGCCTCTCTAAAAATTGAAAAGAGCCCTTTTCATGACCTAAGCATCAAGTTTTTGAAATTTTCTCCCCTTGTTTCTTACAATTCTTTTTTCACAAAGAGTAGTGTTCCTTAGAATATATGAGTTTATAGCTTATGCCATGGTTATACTCCTTGTGATTCTCTTTCTTTTTGAACTCAATATTGCTGGGGTATACATTTCATCCCAAAGTTCTTTTCATATACTTTTTCTTTTTAAATAAAAGGAAGAAATCTCTTTTTAACACAAGATCATATGCTAGGGTCTTTTCAACTTAAGATAGACAAGAGTAAACTCAGGATTGCCTATCCACACAACACCGAAAATAAAAAATAAGCTTCCTCAAGTGTATTTGGTAAGTGTATGTGATGAACAAACCACAAATAGATTTTAGCAAGATGATTGTGAGATTATTAGAAACTATTGAAATCACATTTGAGAAATCATCTTTGAAGAGTTTATAGGGTCTCAAAATATAACCAGAAGATATATATTTTCAAAACCTTATACTTATCCTATAGTTGACACATGTCAAGACAAGAACTCATACAAAAACTAAAAAACCAAAATACGAAAGAAAAAAAAAATACAAAAGCAAAATACAAAATAACAAAAGAAATAAGCATGCTAAAGAAAAGAAAAAAAATGCATGAAACACCCTAAAGCATGCTACAAAGTCCTACTTAATGAAGAGGACCAACACCAATAGCTTTCCTAAGAAACTCAAACCTAAGAGCATCTAAAGGTTTGGTAAAGAGGTCAGCTAATTGATTTTCAGATGGAATGTGTTCAAGAGATACCACATGATCTTCTACCAACTCTCGAATAAAATGATGTCGTATATCAATGTGTTTGGTTCGAGAGTGCTGAACAGGGTTTTTGGAAATATTAATAGCACTTGTATTATCACAATACAATACAATAGTTCTCTGTTCAATCCCATAATCACTCAACATTTGCTTCATCCAAAGCAATTGAGTGCAGCCATTCCCAGCGGCTATATACTCTGCTTCAGCTGTGGACAAGGAAATAGAGTTTTGCTTCTTGCTCATCCATGCCACAAGATTGTTCCCAACATAGAAACAACCTCCAGTGGTGCTCTTCCTATCATCTGCATTTCCAGCCCAGTCGGCATCAGAATAGCCCGCTAGAATTGCAGACGTGTCTCTAGAGAACCATATACCATGATCAACAGTACCGTTAACATATCGTATGACACGTTTGACGACAGATAAGTGAGACTCTCTAGGATTTGCTTGGAACCTAGCACACACACCTACACTAAAGGCAATATCAGGCCTATTAGCTGTAAGATACAAGAGACTACCTATCATGCTTCTATAAAGAGTGTTATCTAAACTCTTTCCAGATAAATCAGAATCAAGTTTCAAGGTAGTGCTCATAGGGGTTCTAGTGTGTTTCTTGCTGTCCAACCCAAATCTTTTCACTAGGTCTTTAGCATATTTAGATTGAGATATGAAGATCCCATCTGTAGATTGAGAAATCTGAAGACCTAAGAAAAAATTTAATTCACCAACCATACTCATCTCAAATTCATGTTGCATAGCCTTGGCAAAATTTAAAGCAAGAGAATCAATTGGAGAACCAAAAACAATATCATCCACATAGATTTGAGCAACAGTGAAACTGCTTTTATCTTTTCTAATGAACAAGGTTCTATCAACTCCTCCTCTTGTGAACTTGTGATCTAAGAGATAAGCAGTAAGTCTCTCATACCAAGCTCTAGGAGCTTGTTTCAACCCATACAAGGCTTTCTTAAGCCTAAACACATGATGTGGGAACTTTGGATCTACAAACCCCTTGAGTTGTTCAACATATACTTCTTCATTAAGAATCCCATTAAGAAAATCACTTTTTACATCCATTTGATGCAATTTCAAACCCAAGTGGCAAGCTACAGCAAGTAAAATCCTTATAGATTCAAGTCTAGCTACAGGGGCAAAAGTTTCATCAAAATCAATACCCTCAACTTGGGTATACCCTTGAGCTACCAACCTAGCCTTATTTCTTACTATAATGCCATGTTCATCAGACTTGTTCTTGAA
The DNA here is from genome assembly GCA_947561395.2 of Buxus sempervirens. Lineage (NCBI taxonomy): Eukaryota > Viridiplantae > Streptophyta > Magnoliopsida > Buxales > Buxaceae > Buxus > Buxus sempervirens. The sequence goes on along the minus strand of OX387191.1, from coordinate 5,335,456 downwards.
AATCCATTTGGTTCCAATAACATTATAATTTTCAGGTCTAGGAACAAGATACCACACATCATTCCTAATGAATTGGTTTAATTCATCATGCATGGCATTAGTTCAGCACTCATCCGTAAGTGCTTCTTCTACCTTCTTAGGTTCAAGAGTTGAGACATAGGATGCAAAAGACATCTGATTTAGGACTTTCCTACGAAGTCTCATCCCTTCATTCAAATCACCAATTAACAACTCTTTGGGATGATTCAATTTCACTCTAGAGGAAGGTTCTTTTGTAGGACCTGGAGTTGAAGGAGGACCCTCTTCAGAAGTTGAAAAAGATGACTCAGGATCTTGACTTTCAACATACAAGTCATTTTCCCCTACTTCTAGACTAGTCTCCCCCTCAACTTGAGACTTATCAACCCCTTCATCCACAACCACATTTATGGATTCCATGACAGTGTGTGTACGTAAGTTATACACACGGTAAGCCCTGCTATTCTTAGAGTAACCTAGGAAGATTCCTTCATCACTCTTGGCATCAAACTTAGCCAAATTCTCCCTATCTCTCAAAATAAAACATTTACTTCCAAAAACATGAAAGTATTTGACAGTGGGCTTTTTACCATACCAAATTTCATAAGGAGTCTCAGTACTCCTAGGCCTCAAATACACCCTATTTATCACATGGCAAGCTGTGTTAATAGCTTCTCCCCAGAAATACATGGCCACACCCTTGGCATGTATCATGACTCTTGCCATCTCTTGAAGAACCCTGTTTTTCCTCTCTACTACTCCATTTTGCTGTGGAGTAATAGGAGCAGAGAACTCACGATGAATTCCCTCTTCAAGACAAAAATTTTCAAGGATTGAGTTCTCAAACTCTTTCCCATGGTCACTCCTCATCCTAACAACCTTAGAATCTTTTTCATTTGAAAGTCTTCGACACAAAGACTTAATCAATTCACTTGCTTCAGATTTTTCTCTCAATAGCTCAACCCAAGTAAATCTAGAGAAGTCATCCACAATAACCAAGATGTACCTCCTACCACCAAGACTTTCAGTCCTAGACGGACCCATAAGGTCCATATGTAGTAATTCAAGAGGTTTGTTGGTTAAACACTCAGAGATCTTTTTGTGACTAGATCTAGTTTGCTTTCTCAACTGACATGGCCCACACACATTAGGTTCTACTTTGGCAAGCTTAGGAAGGTCTCTAACAAAATCATGCTTGGACAATTCATTCAAGTTTTTAAAATTCAAATGACCAAGCCTTTGATGCCACAATTCATGCATATCAACTTTGGAAGAGTTACACATAGCATGAGAATTAGGAATCACACCATAACAGTTATCCGGAGTTCTTTCTCCTTGAAGCACACACAAACCATTTGCATCAAACACAGAACACATATCTTTTGCAAATTTAACTTCCATGTTTGAGTCACACAATTGACTTATACTAATCAAGTTAGCTTTCAAGCCATCAACAAAAAGTACTTCACTCAAAGTAGGCATACCAGAAATTTCAATAACACCCTTACCTACAATAGGAGCTTTTCTTCCATCACCAAAAGTAACAGTGCCACAAGAATAATCTTCAAAAGATTTAAACAAAGATTTGTCACCACACATGTGACGAGAGCAAACACTATCAAGATACCACATGAGACTATTTCTAGCCTTCAAAGCAAAATGAACTACATGGCAAGTTAATTCACTTCTTTTAACCCAGATTTGCTTAGGCTCAGTGGTTTTCTTGGTCATTGAAGCTAATTGTTGACTTAAGAGCTTTGTCTAATTTGAAAGTTCTTTCACTTGTTTAGACAAATTCTCTTGAGGTTTTCTAGGTGAGGATCTCCTAGAGTTTTGGTTCAAGTCCCAACAATTTGGTCTAATGTGTCCAGAAATACCGCAATAATAACAAGTAGGAATAAAATTCTGAGATTGAGAACTCTTGGTTGGAACACCCCTAGGTTTTGACCAATTAGACTTTTGACCACGATTTCTACCTTGGTTCGTCTTACCCTTGGAAGAATTGGATCTATTCTTTCCTTTGGTATTCACAACTTGGGTCTTAGAAGAAGATGGATTATCATTTAAGACTTCCTTGTATCCTAAACCTCTTTTATCAGTTTCTAATTGACTCATCCCTAGCATATTGTCCAAATTTGCTGACCTTGTAGAAAATTTCTGGAGTTGAGTTTTGGTTCTTTCAAGCTCTTCCTTAAGAGACTTATTCTCAGATTCTAGGGATTCAATCTTCAATTTGTGTTCACCTAGACGAGAAGTAGACTCTTCAAATTTTGCTTGAAGATCTTCTTTCTTGAGCTCTACATCATTTAGCCTTTTGAGATTTGACTTCAATTGTTTCTTTGCTTTCAAACACTCCCTAAACAATTTATCATAAGCCTCTTGAATGCTTTCCTCATCATCATCAGACTCATAATGAGAATCAATTGCCTTCTCACTTGGTGGAAAGTCTTCATAATTGCTTGAGTCACCACTCCCAACAATAGAGGTGAAAGCCATGTAATTTTGACTTTCCTCTGTTTTGGAGTCCTCACTATCCCTATCAGAAGCACTCTCATCAGAAAGAGTGGCATTCATGGCTTTCCCTTGAAGCTTCTTAAATGTAGGACACTCCGACCTAATGTGACCAAAACCCTGACACTCATGACATCTGATTTGTTGGAGTTTTTTCAACCTAGAGTCCTTAGGATGTTTGGACTCCCTAGATTCAGATTTGATTCTTGACTTTTGATCTTTACCACTAGAACTCCCCTTGGATTTATACCTCTCATTATCACTCCTTGGTTTCCTCCTTCTAAACATTTTCCTAAAATTCTTCACCAACAGGGCAATATCTTCATCTCCCATGGATTCCTCACTTGAATCATTATAAGCCTTTTCTTTACTGGATTTTAGAGCTATAGACTTATTTTTCTTAGTAGGAGGAAGAGTGAGTTCATAAGTTTGAATTGATCCTATGAGATCTTCAACCCTAATACCATTGATATCCTTACTCTCTTCTATAGCAGTCACTTTGGGTCTATATTTTTTAGGAAGAGACCTAAGGATTTTTCTAACCACTCTATTTGGAGGAATTCTTTCATCAAGATTAAAACTAGAGTTCACAATATCACTTAGTTTAGCATAGAAAGAATCAAAGGATTCATCATCTCCCATTTTTAGTTCTTCAAACCTAGCGATCAGCATTTGTAATTTTGAATTTTTCACAAGGACAGTTACCTCATGAGTGGTTTGGAAAATTTCCCAAATTTCTTTACTAGTTTGACAAGTGGACACTCGTTTGAATTCATCAGCAGAGATTGCACTAAAAAGTGCATTGACACCCTTAGAGTTGTAGTTAACATCAATTAACTCTTCTCTAGTATAGCTATCTGGGTCTTTGGTTTTTGTCTCACCATCTATAATCACAGTTGGAGGATTCCATCCTCTCTCAACACTTCTCCAAACTTTTTCATCAATAGCCTTCAGATAGGCTCTCATTCTAACTTTCCAGTAGGCATAATTACTGCCATCAAAGAAGGGTGGGGCAGTGGAGGACTTGTCCATGACTAACAGAGTCAAGGATCTGGTTACCCGCTCTGATACCAATTGAAAAACACAGTTTAGACTCTAAATCACCTAGAGGGGGGTGAATAGGTGAAACCGATTGCGAAATAAAAATTCTATGAATTAAAAACAAGTTCTTAATTAATAGGCATGCACAAGTCTGAGCATATAACAATTCATCAAACACAATTGCAAAATAGAGAAGAGACAACACAAGCAATTTGGTGACGAAGGGAAAACTCTAAGAGAACTCTCAAAGAGAAAAACCCTCCGGGCTACGAGGTGCCACCTCTGGAAATCACTATAAGAAGAAGACTTACAATAGTGGTTCAGACGACCCAACACTGACTCTGACTCACAATGTAAATATCTGAAGAACTCTTCAGATTTGCATCCTTGCAACGATTCAGAACTCTGAATATCTCCTTAGTGAAGCGCCAAACGAACTCACTCGGCAACCGTAGGAACTCCCACGAGCAAACTCTTCAACCCGGAACTCCAAGGTAGAAAAGAAAGAAGAAGAAAGGTTTTTTTTTTATGGCTCAAAGAAGAAGAGAAAAGAGGAAGGAGATCTCTATCTCTTGCACATGTTTTTAGGGTTCTCTAAAACGTCTTGGGTAAGCCTCACAATAGGCTAGACACTCCTTAAATAGATTAGGAGAAGGAAGGAAAAGAAAAGGAAACAAATCAGAAAAGATCGGGTTTCTAAAACTGAAATTTGTTCACGAACGTTCGAACGTTCGATATAAAAACTCACTTTTCTTCTTCTCGTTCGAACGACCAGAGAACGCTACTCTCTGGTTTCTCTGAGTGTCACCAACGGTCGAACGTTCAGCGAACGTTCAGCCCACGCTGCTCTCGGGATTCTCTGTGTGACACCATCGGTTGAACGTTCAGCTAACGTTCAGCCCACGCTGCTCTCGGGTTTCTCTGTGTGACACCATCGGTCGAACGTTCAGCTAACGTTCAGCCCACGCTGCTCTCGGGTTTCTCTGTGTGTCACCAACGGTCGAACATTCAGCTAAAGTTCAGCCCACGCTGCTCTCGGGTTTCTCTGTGTGTCACCAATGGTCGAACGTTCATCTAACGTTCAGCGAACGTTGGTCGTAACTTTAACAATTTGACTCCGATCAAAACCCCGTTTGAACCACACAACCTATAACCTATCCCAAATACATTGACCATATTTAAAAGACCTTTTTGACACGGAATAAAGCCAAAACAAAATAATCCTTACACAAGTAAGTAATTTGGATGTTGCTTGCAGTAAAGGAAAAACTTTACCGAGCTTGAACCGTACAGACTCGAGAGTACGCCAGGCCACCAATACAGTTACTTTCAGTTTCTCTTGCTTGCCTATACTAATTTCCTTACCTGCACTTTCAAGCAGCAATTAGATCGATTTTGTTCTCGTAACTTCAAAATCTAATCCATTGGAGCACACCCGTGAACATTATACTGAATTACTAATTGTTTTCCTTCCAATGTAAACAAACAATTTGGTACCACGGTAAGTTTATGTTCATATAGGTAAAATTTTTTATAGTTATACTTTTTGAAAATTCAGATTCAGTCATCCAGCCAATTAGTCATTAAAAATTGCAATTTTGGATAATTGGACATTAGTGATTTTTTTTCAAGATATTTTAAAACAAGTATCACTTTATTGTTCGTAAACAACAATGCCCTTAATGTGTATCTTTTAAAAGTTCCCCATATTGGATTTACAAGTCTAATAATATGGCCTACAAATCTGTAAACTAGATTTACAAGTTTTTTTGTTGGCTTTACAAGTCTATTCAAGGGTTTACAAGTCTACTATAAAATGGATTTACAAGTTTAAAAAATGGTTTTACAATTGTCCCTAAATTGAATTTACAATTCTACAAATGGATTTACAAGTTAGTAAAGTAATTTTACAAGTATTTGAAGTTGATTTACACGTCTATCAATAGAGTTTACAAGTCCCTAATATATACACCATTAACATTTTGTGCATGAACAGTGCGACAACACTCATTTTCTGACATCTAGAAAAAGTACCACTGATGCAATTATCCAAAATTTGGTGATTGAATCTAAATTATTTTCCAAAATGTCACAAAAAATAAATATTTAGTGATATTCTTGCTCCACAATAATTAGGCGGCATTATGGAAGTAGCTGCCCGTCTAGCTGTTAGATTTCATGCTTTGATGATTTTTGTCGACAAACCGTTTTCATTGATGATTGTTGGGTGATTTGAAAGAGACCCATTGAGCTAATGTAAAGTTTATAGATGAAAACATCAACCACCCCCACGAACATCATATCTGAGTCTAGGAATTTGAATTCTGGTGTAGACTATTTGCATCACTCTTTATTGCATGGGTTATTTGATGATGACTAGCTTATTACTCTTGCCTGAAAATTTTTATTTGATTTGTGTTTACAAAAATATGAAAAAAAGGGGAAATATTTAAAATTGTTTCCTACTTCTAAAACATATTTAGATAAAAGTGATTGTTTAGTTTTGAAATTTTTGATGGAATTTATGGCGAATTAGTTAACTTGGTTATAGTAAGAATTGTATCCGTAAGAAGGCACTTAGCTTAAATTTTTTATAGGATATGACTAATTGTTAATTGTTATAATTCACAATTAGTTTAATAAATTAAATTATAACTAAATCTTAATTTTGCAACCGGTCCGACTATCAATGGAGGATTGGGTTATTTGATTGTGACTAGCTTATTACTTTACTAAAACCTTTGAAAAAGTAAAAAAAAAACACACACACACAAAAAAAAAATGTATTATGAGTACTAGATACTTGTACCTTGTGATATTATAGCTTTATCTTGTAATTTTATAGTTTGTATGTTATGATCTTAACACTTATAATGTGTGATTTTAGTGATTGTATCTTAATATTTGCATCGTTTACATTGGGTATGGTCATTGATATTATGGAGTATAAACAATTAAGGGTTGAAACTCCAGCCGCAAAATTACACAATAATAAGGTACAAATACAAAAATTATAAAAATCAAACAATAAAATTACAGGATATAAGCTGTAAACTTACAGATACAAACTTTAACATCAGCACAAGCACCTCTATCCTAGTGCATTTTTATTTTTTAAAAGTTTTTTTTCTTTTTTTGGTGTGAAATTGGGTTTTATTGGTGCTTTTTGTGTGGAATTGGCATACAATTGTATCCTATCGTCTGTTTCATAGACAGCAGTTGCCTTATGGCATACTTACTAGGGGGTTGAAATCATTTGTGGCATTTGCCTACAGAATTCTCTGTGGTATGAACATAGATTTGCTATGTCGTACGGCAGCCTATCCAAGATGTTCCATTTCATGTAACTTTGAAGTCTACAAGTCATATAATTCCCTTAAATTTTCATTCTAAGATCATATATTCAACTTCCTAAATCCTGAACTTATTAAGACAGAAGTGTTTCTAGAATTAAAATTTAAAAAACTTGAAAATGTTAAAAAAGAAAAAAAGAAAAAAAAAATAATATCTCTTTGACATTCATCTATTGGCATTCATTGTTAAATAATAATAATAATAATAATGTTGAAGCCATCATATTTGACATTCATCTGTTGACATTGTCTTCCAAGATTAGAGACATACGAGCAATATAAATTAAGTTAATATTAAGAATAAAAAATTTATAAAAAGCTTGGGAATCATCACTTACCAGAAGTACCATTTTTTTTAAAAAAAATAAAAAAATTAACAAGCCACATCTTGCACTCAATAGCAAAATTGTTATCAGTTAATTAGCCTAATGTTGTTGAATTGAAGCTACCTCTCAAGCCTCAGCCTTGGCTCTGTATATAGAGATCAGAACAGAGATCTCTTCTCATATTCACAAGAGTGGCAGCTTCTAAGGCAAAATGATTATTGAAAGCAGAAAAGTACGTTGTCTTCCTCCATTTATATGTCTCTTTTATTTGTGTTGCTCTCTAACTTGCTTTGCAACAGACACCTTAAGTCAATCCCAGTCACTCAAAGATGGAGAAACTTTAATTTCCAAAGGTGAAACCTTCGAATTGGGATTCTTTAGTCCTGGTAATTCACGCAAGCGCTACATAGGAGTCTGGTATAAGAAGACCTCATTAACAGTTAACAGCAGTGGAAATCTTGTTCTTCTGGATGGTCAACAAAACTATATGTGGTCCACAAATGCCCCCAGAGCATCTAATAATTCCATTGTTGTTCTTTTGAATACGGGAAATCTTGTTCTTGCTGAAAATTACTCAACCCAGAAGGGTTATTTGTGGCAGAGCTTTGATTATCCTTCAGACACTCTAGTGACGGGCATGATTTTAAGGATTAACTCAAAAATTGATAACAGTACTAGTTTTGTATCATCGTGGAAAAATGAAAACGATCCATCTCCAGGTATGTTCATTATGAGATGCTATAATTTAGGAATTCCCCAAGTTATAATTTGGAATGGGTTAGTCAGACATTGGAGAAGTGGGCAATGGAATGGAAATGGTTTTGCTGGAGTACCAAAAATGTATTCTAACTACGTTGACGGTTTTCATTATAGCCTTGATACTCTCTCATTTTCTTATGTCAACGATTCCCGTCCCACAAAGTACATCTTGGAGTCTTTTGGGACGGTTAGAAAACTGGAGTTATATGAAAAATGGACTGAAGTTTGGAAAGCACCAAAGACCCAGTGCGACATGTACGGGAAATGTGGGTCATTCGGGAGTTGCAATAGTTCTGAAACACCGATTTGCAAGTGTTTAAGAGGATTTGAGCCCAAGGTTGCTGAGGAATGGAGTAAGGGTAATTGGGCTAATGGGTGCATGAGAAGAACTCAACTGCAATGCAATAAGAACAGTAGCAATCAGGGGGAAAGTGATGGCTTTATAAGGCTGGAACGAATGAAACTGCCAGAATTTTCTTATTATTTGAATCTGGAAGTGCAAGACTACGAAGATCAATGCTTGAGGAACTATTCTTGTCTAGCTTATTCGTATGACCATGGAATTGGGTGCTTGGTTTGGGCCGACCGTCTGATTGATGTTCAGGAGTTTTCTTTGGATGGAGAGGAACTTTTTCTACGCTTGGCACATTCAGAACTTGGTGTACGCTTGGCACATTCAAAACTTGGTGAGTCCCGTCTTTTCTGCAGTAATTCTAGAATTAAAATCCTTAATCTTATTTGGGATCTTTGGATATCATAGATTTTTTTAAATCTAATTATACTAATCGAATCTAGAATCTAGTTTGGTCGACATTAGTTATTGAGATTAAATTTGAAACTTTATATTAAAAAAAGTACACAAAAGAGAATATAATGTATATTGAAAAATTAATATCTTATTTAAAGATGCAAAGAGATGCAACAAATCCATATTTCAAGACCCTGGAACCAATAGTTGCACAAGTATGAAAACCCGACCAAAAAATGGGTCTAAACACTTGTATTTTCCAAAACCGACAAAAAATGGGTCTAAAGACTTGTACTTTCCTTCAATGGCATGAAAATCCTTTAAAAACAGGTTACAGACTTTTTTAACGTGCATGTAAAGAAGCAAAACTGTCGAAATCTGGGTTTTTGGGTGAGTAAAGTGCACAAAGAAAGTAAAAAAAGAGGCCCTATTGGCTCTTATAGGGCCTTCGGATGAACCCGGACTTGAATTTTGAAAAGCCCTAACAACATCAAAGCCAATACCAATGACATGTTTGCGTATATTGACAATTCAACCAGCTTCACCTGAACAGTCAAGGCCACATGCTCCATGATCACAATGAATATGAACATGTATTATTTGTCTTATATATTCCATGATCAGTGCTTCTTCCTATATTACAAAATCCATGCTTATATGAGAATTGTCCCTTTTGGATGCAGGTAATGACAAGAATAACAAGATACTCATTGTTGTCATGCCAATTGTTGGATTAATTATCTTTGGTGCATCAACCTTTGCCTTTTGTTGGCTGAAAGTGAAACGAGGACGTAAGTTTTCAAACTACAATTTGTCTTCTTCGTGCATTACCTTTGTGCTAATAATTGTTGTTTGTTTCAATATCAGGGAAGAATAAAGAGATTGCAGGTTTATTTAGAATGGGTAAAATTGTAAAGAGGGTTAAAGAGTCGTCAGAGGGAAATTTGTTGAATGGTGGAATGATCCAACCAGATAGCCCAGAACTTCCATCATTTGATTTTCGCACAATCGCATTAGCTACAGATAACTTCAGTGTTGCCAATAAGCTCGGTGAAGGAGGGTTTGGTCCTGTTTATAAGGTCATATCTGATGTAATACTAAGATTGATAAATATATTGCAATTAAAATATGCATTCCAAGAAATTGTGTTCGTGAATTTGATGACTTTCCCATTTTTCAGGGCAAGATCCGAAATGGGCATGAAATAGCTGTAAAGAGACTATCTAGAAGCTCTGGACAAGGAATAGAGGAATTTAAGAATGAAGTTATGTTGATATCCAAACTCCAACACAGGAACCTTGTTAGACTCCTGGGTTGCTGTAGACTCCTGGGTTGCTGTGTCCACAAAGAAGAGAGGCTGTTGATCTATGAATTCATGCCCAACAGAAGTTTGGATGCCATTCTCTTTGGTTTGTATTTTCATAGCACTCATTTCATCTAATGTTAAAGTAATTAAGTTATTAATTTTATACATAATGTACCTTCTTGATAATGTTTTCTGGTGTCAGCCGCCTCATATTGGTGCAACATAGTTGTAGATGTATAGAACCTTTTAATCACTAATGTAAACTTGCTAACTATATTTTTATGATGGGATTGCTTGAGGGCTTCTTTATCTTCATCGTGATTCTCTACTAAGGGTGATTCATCGAGATTTGAAGGCTAGCAACATTCTTTTAGATGAGGATATGAACCCAAAAATTTCAGACTTTGGTACGGCAAGGATCTTTCGAGTGGAACAAATAGTTGCAAACACTAACAAGGTTGTAGGGACATAGTAAGTACCTACTTCCTAATCATGAACAAAATAACAAAGTTGTTAACTCGACAGTTGATACTATATCTTTAAAATTGCATTTTCATCAAACGGATTGGGTTATTTTCACCGGCTATAGAAGAAAGTTGCTAATATAAGCTGAGTGAAAATCATCTGGACGAATTAAAGAAAAACGTTTGGATAATGTTCCAAATGGTTAATTTAAATTTTCCTTTTTCTAAATGGTATGCTTCAATTAGAAAATAATGTTGTTTTATCTTATTTAATGACAGCAACTGAAAATCAAGTAACAGTCTATTAATATGGTATTCAATTTTAATTGATTTGGAGGCATAATCGATATGGATGCTTTGAGTATGAACTTTTTAATTGTGTAAATGCAGCGGTTATATGTCCCCAATGTATGCAATGAAAGGGATATTTTCAGAGAAATCAGATGTTTTTAGTTTTGGAGTCTTATTACTGGAGATTGTAAGCAGCAAGAGGTGCATAGGGTTTTATGACTCTGAACAATCCTTGAGCTTTCTGGGATATGTAAGAACTAATTCTGTTCCCCTTTTCATTTATGGAACTACAATGAGTTATTGAAATCTTAGATAAAAAATGTTAATATTCCAAGCATGGCAACTGTGGAATGAGGGGAAAGCATTGGAGTTGACGGATCAGAAATTAGTGGATTCATACTCGCCACCAAAGTTGACAAGATGCATTCATCTGGGGCTTCTCTGTGTGCAGGAACATGCAGTTGATAGGCCAAACATGTCTACCATCGTATCTATGCTTGGAAGTGAAACAAATCTCCCCACTCCAAAGCAACCCGGATTTACTCTTGAAGGAAGATATGCAGATACTGATTTGCCTTTGCATGAAAATGGCATAATCTCCAGAAATTCTGTGACCATAACATCACTTAGAGGACGATGACATGTTCATCGGCTAAGACCTTCCCCCATCTCCGAAGACACTCTGGGTTTGGGTTTAGATCGTGTCATATTTTCCCTTTTTGTCCTTATAACATAACTGGTTTTTTTTTTTTGTGCAGAATTGTAACGACCCAACCCAACAAGGTATTATTCGCTTTGGGCCTTAAAGCGGACAATACCTCACTAGGTTAGGTTGTTACAAATGTATTAGACCAAGATCTGGGTTCAATAGTCCGTGACTAGGTTGGGTCGTTACAAGAATGTTGTTTATTTCTAGCTAATTATATGTGTATGGAATGCTGTTTGTTTGTAATTCAGGTTGAAAAACTTATGGTGTAATTAATAATCCTGTTTTGTTTCTAGAATCTCATGAATAGAAATGTAGTAGTTAGACTTCTCAGAATTTGGAAATAGTAAAAAATATCATTATGTTCCCATTTTAGAGTTACAATGGCGTACATGTTTCTTACATCAGACATCAAATATTGTGGATCAAAGATTCATACCCAAAAACACATGCAAACAAGATGACCAGACTAGAACGCATTCCGTTCAACATAAGTAACTAAATTCGATTCTCGGAATTCAGTTTGTAATTTGAGGATGATTATGATTTTTTGTTCAAAAAGGCATTTAGAGGCATAACATTGAAAGTGAAATCCATTGATCGGTTTGGCTACGAGTGAGTGCACAATCAAGTGCTTTACCACTATACCAATGATTAAAGTTATTAGTAACGATGAAACTTTATTTCCTTACTATAAAATCAAGCTGGGCTTTGGCCCAACATTCCCAAAATTTAGGAGTATTGTAGCCCAAAACCCGTTTAATCAATTGAGCTAGCTGCTAAAAAACTTGATCTAGGTTCCGTGATCGAGTTTTGCCAGCTGAGTTATCTAGTACTAGTTACAGTACTTAATTCCCTCGGTTTTAGGGCGAGAACTAGCAGCTAGCTCAACCTGTTGGAGTAACGTGGCCGAGTTTAACTCGGTGGATTTTCTTGAGTTAATTACGAGGGCTAAAGAGTGCCTTTCACTATCTCAGAAATAACAAATAATTCATTTTGAGAAAATGACTCCAAAAAATCTGCAGTGAGTCAAGTTCTGTTCTTAACAAGTCATTTTTTGCATTAATGACAACTGTAATGTATAATGGTGGGTTTTATACCAGAAGATTCAACTAAGAAATACAAGGAAACTAACACTTATTAAGCAAAAACCAGAAATACGAGGAATTAGACGAAGATATCCAGAACGGGAATGTGTGATTTCTTTTCATCCTATCTCATTCCCATTTTATAATTTGAACCTGCGTAATCTGGAGATTATCCATTAGTAATGGGCCTTCTCTTCCTTACCTTTTCTTTGATGTTCCTGTCTTCCTTGTCAACAATCTCAATTGCCAAAGACAGAATAGCTCTAAACCAAACCATCACAGATGGCCAAACTCTTGTGTCCACCAACAAAGTTTTCGAGTTGGGGTTCTTCAGTCCAGGGAACTCCAGTAACCGATACGTGGGAATATGGTTCAAGAATATCCGTCCATGTACAGTCGTTTGGGTTGCAAATCGAAATAAGCCAGTTACAAATTCATCTGGGGTCTTAACAGTCAGCGCCGGCCGATGGAAATATCATCCTTCTCAATGGAGAGAAAAGCGTCATATGGGCATCTAATTCAACGAAATCAACCAAAAATCTAGTTGTTGCACAGATTTTAGATTCTGGGAACTTTGTTCTGAGAGATGAAGAAGATGGGAATTCAGAAAGCTTTCTGTGGCAAAGCTTTGATTTTCCTTGCGATACGTTGTTACCGGGCATGAAGCTGGGTCGGAACTTAAAACCTGGCCAAGATTGGTATCTATCATCATGGAAGAGTTTGGAAGATCCTTCTCCTGGAGATTACACTTACAAATTAGATCCTCGTGGGCTTCCATAGGTACTTCTTCGTAAGGGAACAGACGTGAAGTATCGAAGTGGTCCGTCGGATGGGGCTCGATGCGGTGGTCAGCTGTTCCAGACCTTTGTCATTAAACCCATCGTCGTCTTCAACACGGAGCATATCTATTACACCTTCGAAAACCTCGACGATTCTGCCATTTTAAGGTTCGTGTTGAATCAATCGGGATTGCTTCAGCACATTATATGGAACGTTAAACTCCTCGAATGGACGATCGTATTCACGTTACAGAAAGACAGCTGTGATGATTACAGAGCGTGTGGTGCTTATGGCATTTGTAATATCGTAACCCGTCCAGCGATTTGCAACTGCTTGGAGGGATTTAAACCCAGATCAGAGAGAGATTGGGGTTTTTTCGACCGGTCCGGTGGATGTGTAGCTCGATCGCCTTTGAGTTGTGGGATGAGAGTGGGATTTAGAAGGTTTCAGGGGTTGAAGTTGCCGGATTTTTCGAATGTTTTGGTGAATAAAAGTATGATTCCAGTGGAAGAATGCAGAATTGCTTGCTTGAATAATTGTTCTTGTTCGGCTTATGCAACAACCGACTTCAGTGGATGCGTGTTCTGGTTCGGGGAACTGGTGGATATTACACAGTACAGTGATGGTGGACAGGATCTCTATGTACGAATTGCAGCTTCTGAGCTTGGTAATGGTAAGCCGTTAATTTTCTATCTTGTCCTCCATTAATGTATATGTAATTATGTTTCCGATGTTTTTGTACTTCGGAGTTCGATTCACAAAATGGTTCTTGCAGACGCTCTATCTGCAGTCCGGAATAGAGCCTCTACAGGATGGTGACATCTGTCCCACTTAAAATGGGATAGAACGGAACTTTAAGTGGTTTAACAAAACAGAACTTTAACAAAACAGAGCTGTAAGTGGTTTAAGTGGGACAGATGTCACCATCTTGTGGAGGCTCTATTCCGGACTGTACATAGAGCCTCTACAGGAACTGATTTGTCGGATTCATACCAGTTTCATGCAAATAATCCAAGTCTGACTCGGCTGGGATGGCGAATTGTGATCAGCAGTTGCTGTACATGTAACTTTTTTGAACCTAAATCAAGCCTCAGGAGGGGAGATCGATGAAAGTGATTGAATTTAGACCTCATGTTCTTCTTTTATTCCCTTTTAATTTGCATTCATTTTATTTACCCTATCTTTTATATCATTGAAAAGAATTGATGAAGTTAACAAATAGAGTTGTTGTACATGCAGATTCTCATAATAATGGGAAACGAGTACCGTTGATTGTTGCCACATCGGTTGTTTCTGTGATTCTTCTCATTGGTTTGATAATCAGCTGCATTATGCGGAAGAGGAGGATTATCGGGAGACGTAAAGTTGATTCCTGCACGAAACAATACTCGAATTCTCCGAATTTTACGGGTGAAGCTCCGATTTGCACTTTTATTTGGAGCTTTAACGGTATTGTGACACGTGCACTTAATAAACTTAAGATTAAAACACTTAGGAGGCCGTTTGGTAACGTATTTGAACACTGTTTTTTGGTTTTTTAAAACAGAAAACTGTAAACCTGTTTGGTTGAAAAAAATTTCAACCCGTTTTTAAGAGAAACGGTTCAAAAATAACTCGGTTTTCAGAAACCGAAAATTTCCGTTTTTAAAAACGACAAACCGTTTTTGGTTGGGTGGCATTTTTGTAATAAATTAATTCTTTTCTCTTCGATACAAAACCTGGTCTCTCTGCTTCGCACAGACGATGGGAACTCTTCTTCCTCGTGAGTACGACTGGGGCATCAAGTGAGAGAAGAAGCAGAAATCAAAGGCATTTCTCTCGATGTAAGATCCTCTCAAAGCTCTCATCTCTCTATCAATTTTTTGTTACGATTTCGCTGTACATTCCTACTATTTCATTTCTGAAATGGTGAATTCTTTCAAGTTTAGTGGATACATCTAAATGGGTTTTAGCTCCGATCTTAATTCCAGGCTTTTAGCTCCGATCTTAATTCTTGATCCTTACCGAGTTCTGACCTGCCTACTGCTACGTGAAGGATACGGCGACCTTTGGTGAGTTTCACACTCTTTTTAAACTGGGAAATTTTAACAAAAGAAATGTCTATATCGTTTGAGCTAATTAGGTTATTTCCAATTTTGATCTCTATTTAGATTCTGATGTTCATGTTGGTTTTGGGCTTTTTTTTTTAATTTGATATGATGAAGCTGGTCTGGGTTTCTTTGGTGTATTGAATTTCAAAATCTGAATGTCTGTTTGTCTGTTAAAATATAGACTTCTCGTGTGTGTGCTTGCGCGCTTAGGAAGCCCTGTTCTGTATATTGTTAAGTTATTTACGTGAAAGATTGTTACTGCTTTTGGGGGAATGAAAGTGGAATCTCAGAGGTTGAAACTAATTTGTAATAATTTGCCTAACAAAATGACCATATTTTAGTCTAAGTTCTTTTCTTCGTTATTAATTTTTCTAGTCCATTTTCTTGTTTGCCTTAATTTCGGAGTAGACTAATGGAGATTTCTTCTTTTAATAAATCCCATAATCTTTCCCTTTTGTGTTGGATTATTTAGCCAAAACTTCCCTAAGAGACCTGCCTGTAATTCATGGAATATCGAAGGTTTGTGTGGGGCTGATAAGTGAGGAGTTGTGAAGGAAATGTGCCAAAAGGTTAAACCACACGTTGTCATCCTCATATAAGCTAAAATGGAGAACATTAGTAGTACAGTGATCATAACTGCTTGGACTGTTAGAGACCATGAATTGGTGTTTTTACCCTCTACATGGGCGTCAAGGTGAGTGATTATTATGTGGGGTATACCCAGTGTGTGGGGATGAGATATGTTCCAAAACTATCTCAATTCTGGTCAAATTTACATCGTTGCAAGATGGGTTCCACTGGTGGCCTAAGCAGCCTACGCTCCTATTAGACCTTTTATTAGAAATCACTTTTGGGCAGAATTTAGGAGGGTAGCACCTGATCATTCCCATTCTTGGGTTGTGGTAGGAGATTTCAATAGCATAAGATTCTTTTGGAGAAAAACAATGGTCAACTAGAAGTATGAGAGGCTTTTCTGATTTGATTAGGGAATTTGAGATGATTGATTAACAGTTAATAAACGGCCAATTCACTTGTTCTAACTTTAGATCCCCTTCTTCTACTCCCATATAAATAGATGCTTAGCTTTGGTTGATTGGTAATTTGGTATAGACACTTTCTCACCGGCCATCTGCCCAAGTGTCTTTCCTGGGCCTGTTTCAGATCACTGCCCATTGCTCATTTCCAATGAGTGTGGTTCATTGTATCTAATGCATTGACATCAGAACTTTTTTTTAATCTTTTATGCCTGCTTTATTAATTTTAGTGGTAATGCTATTTTAATTTGTATATGTATTTATTTATTTTAAAACTTATTGTGCATGTGAGGCTTACACCTTTCTTCATGCATGCCACAACCCTTGTGACTTTTCATCTCTCTTTTTCTTTCCTTTTGCCAGCCAGCCATGCTTTTTTAGAGTTTTTCTTTTGTTTTTCCTTCATAGATATGTTTCTCATCATGGAAGTTTTTCTTTTGGTTTAGTGACCAAAGAAGTAATACCCAGACCAAACACAAAGTAATAGGTGAAACATAGGCCCATTCATTTTTATGCAGACCTGGGAATTGATGTGAAGAAGACTCTGAATAATCCAATTGGTTTTGATTTGATGATATGTTCATGACATTGTCAGCACATTTAGGATAAGAAGACTCTGGCTAGGAATTGGCTCCTAATGAACTGAGATAGAAAAGCTCTGGGCCTGGGTCGAAACTCACCTTGCTCATTGCGTTTGAAGAGTCCACCTTCTTTGATCTATCTCTCAATCCCCTGGCCATGCCATAAAGAGCTGATCTTGCAGATCTCCTCTGTCGACCTCTTAAGCACTTTCGGCACATTAGGATGAGACCAAGAACACAAAGAACAGAGGTTGCACCAGTAGACACAGCAATTGCTATAATAAACTTTCTAGCTCTGGCCTTGTGTCCATCCTTTCTTCTTATTTCATGTGATGGTGTGGCTGGGCTTGATCGAATTGATGGATGGGAGTGTTTATATTTATGAAGCACAGGAACAGGAGCTGGTGTTTCAGCTTCAATCCTGGCCCTGCATCAGTGCCATGTTTTACTAATATTTTATTATATTCTGCAACCTTATCATTCGAAAGCATTTAGCATCTTACGATACCTCTTAAATGATGACTTGTAAAGTCCTTAATGCTATGTTATGATTTTTTGGGTTTTTACGACACTCTGAGAGAAACTGATGTTGCTAACTTTTGAAGAAGACCTATAAAGAGCTCTCTGTTATTGATTTTCTTTTGGCATCTGTAATGTATTAACGTCTCTCTTTTATTGCTCTTTTTCATTCAAATGGCAGCAGCCCCAACTATAGATATTGCTTGTGACGAGATTGAGGCAGCTACTTGGACACAAACAAATGAACAAATATTCATTGATATCATGGTAGAACATGTTAAAAAGGGAAATAGACCAACTTCAACATTTACAAGAACTGCATGGAAAGAGATTCGAGAGGAGTTCTTTCAGCGAACTAAAAAGCAGTACACAAGTGAGCAATTCAAGAATAAGTATAATGGCTTAAGAAAAAAATACAGAGAGTTCAAGAAGTTGATTGAAAAGGAAAGTGGATTTGGTTGGAATCCAATTACCAAGAATGTGACCGCGGAAGATGATACATGGGACAACTATATAAAGGTAAATACGAATCAATCCTATTCAATATGCATAAAGTTATTATTATTATATTTTAATAACTGATATTTAGACTAACACGTGAATATTTATATTTTAGGCGAATCCAAATGCAAGAAAATTACGCAAGTCAGGATGTCCAATGTATGAGGAGTTACGTATTATATACGATGATACAAGTGCAGAGGGAAAATTGGCATTTTCAAGCACAATGGATCCTCCACCTAGTGATGATGACTTCCATCTTGAAGATACCAATACGGTGGCAGGTTCAACTTCAAATGATGTAGAGAGAGATGATACATTTGATGATGCCTCACAACTTGATCGACGTCATCATTATAAGGATGCACCTAGTAGTGGCAAAAGGAGAAAGGAGTCAAGAACCACAGAATTATCTGATTCCCTTCGTATATTAGCTGAGGCATCTATGGTTAGGGCTAATGCATTGAATCGATCGGCGCCTAAGTATACAATTGCTGAATGTATCAAATGCCTTGAAAAGATGGACGGGTGGACACCGGAAGCCTACATTAAGGCAATTGAGAAATTTCAATCCAAAGGTTGGAGGGAGGCTTTTATGGAGATGTCTGCAGAAGGGAAGGCCATTTGGTTGGCTTCCCTACGTTGACCTTTTTTCTTAGAGATTATAGGTTTTTAGGCTATACCAATGCCTTTATATACTACTGATGCTTTATTTTGAAGAATTATGTTTTTGAGAATATTGTTGTTAGCTTTTTAGATTTTGGTAATTACTACTTTACTCTGCAATTGTTATTGTTGCTTAGAATGTAATTAGGGAAGAAGTTGATGGGATTTATCTTTTACAATTTAAGGAATGGAATTTTGATTTCCTTTTTTTTTTTTTCATATCAAATTTGTTTTAGTTCAATGGGCTTGTAGGTTGTATAGCAATTCATATTTGTTGATTTTGAAAACTTGAATCGTTTTTTTTTATCAATTGTTACCAAACGGGTTTCTTGTCACTTGTTTTCAAAAACCCAAAAACAGTGATTGTTACCAAACGGGTTTTTTGTCATGTGTTTTCAAAAACCCAAAAACAGTTGAAACTGTTTTTAGTTTTCAAACTGTTTTTAAAAAAAACGTTACCAAACGGCCTCTAAGATTCACATCCCTTTTTTTTTAATACACATGGCAAGATCCTCTGGATGCTCCAAATAAAAGTGCTAATATAAGCTCCACATGATCTCAATTGCTATTTACTGTGTTGTTGATTAGTAAAATTGGACTTAAGTTTTAGGTTCTGTTATCTTTGGTTTTTAAGTGACCCCATGAATCCCAAATGTAGAGAAAGGCTAGCAAATCTAATGACCGAAATGAGTTTATATTTGATACAAATCCTATTGAAAGCTTTAGGTTTTGTAGAAATAATGGATTTATGGGATTGTGTGCGTGGATATCTGAGCAATTTTCGAATATAACAGGTCTCAGTACAATTAATCGGCATGTATGGCATAAAGAAGAAACTGTGGAAGAAGATCTGGAGTTATCCTTATTTGAGTTGGATGCTGTTGCGACTGCCACTAACAACTTTTCGATTGCAAACAAAATTGGAGAGGGTGGTTTTGGTCCCGTTTACAAGGTAACTAACTTCTCGACGCAATGCGAATAATAGCTACCTACTATACTGTGAAAACAAGTGAACAGAAGTGAAGTAAACCAAATCTTCTTCTTAATTTGTTTAACACAATTATATATTCACAGGGGCAGCTACCAACGGGACAGGAAATAGCAGTGAAGAGGCTTTCTGAAGATTCAGGCCAAGGACTCAATGAGTTCAAGAATGAAGTTGTATTGATTGCTAAACTTCAGCACCGGAACTTGGTTAAGCTCTTGGGTTGTTGCGAAGGAATGTTGATCTACGAGTACATGCCTAACAAAAGTTTGGACTACTTTATATTTGGTTTGCCCGACTCTCTTCACATTTCATGTATTCTGTGTTTTCTAAAGAAATTATTTATAAATCTAAAATCTAGACTAATTTGATGCAAGAAAAAAAAAAAAAAACAAGTTCAGATCAAACAAGCGACACTTCACTTGCTTGGGGAAAGCGCTTTGGCATAATTGTGGGGATCGCTCGAGGACTTCTTTATCTTCACCGAAATTCGAGGTTGAGAATCATCCATAGAGATCTTAAAGCCAGCAACATTCTACTGGACACTGATATGAATCCCAAAATCTTGGACTTTGGTGTGGCCAAAGCATTCGGAGGAGATCAAACTGAAGCAAATACAAAGAGGGTTGTTGGAACTTTGTAAGACAAACTCGTCCATATATAATCTGTGCTTAACAAAATACACTCAAAACATGGAAATTCCATAGATTCTTTTATGATATTTTTGCTTTGTACGATTGCTTGCAGTGGTTATATGTCTCCGGAATATGCCATATACGGGATCATTTCAGTGAAATCAGATGTCTTCAGCTATGGCGTATTGGTTCTAGAGATAGTCAGAGGTAAGAACAGATGATTCTATCATCAAGATCACGACCTCAATCTTCTAGGCCATGTGAGAATTCCTTATTACTCCTTTAACTCAGAAACTTTTGGCAGAAGGTACATTTTTGTTTCACATTAATTTTGAGATTTTGAAGTAGAAGTGTGAATCGTTCAGGCATGGAAATTATGGAATGAAGGAAAACCGTTGCAACTGTTGGATGAGTTGATGGAAGGTCCATTACCAGAATCTGAAGCGTTAAGATGTATCCAAGTGGGTCTGTTGTGTGTGCAACAACACTTGGAAGATAGACCAAGAATGCCAACCGTGCTTCAAATGTTGGATAGTGAGATTGGCCCAACCTAAACAACCTGGATTTTTCACAGAAAGATGTCTTAGCGAGACAGATACATCGTCAATAGAGAAACAGTCTTTTAGTACGAATGAAGTAACTATTACTAGCTTAAAAGGGAGATAAGATGTAAAACCCCGACCCGGATTATATATTAATTATTAAGATTAATTATCTAAAGTGTGATTATTAGACTAATTAAGTACTTGTGTTATGAAGATGAGGTAGATGTGGATTTTTCTTGAGGATTTAGAGAAATCAATTGAACTGTATGAAGGTTATTAAGGAAAATTTAATCAATGTTATTTCTCAATTCCAATTGTCTAAGATGCTCTCCAATTAGCTTAAATAAATTGGAAATCAAATTCTGAAAAGTTAGACTTATGTGTACCTAGAGTAATTCCTAAGTATACCCAAGGTACCTTAAAGTTTACCCCAGGTACCCTCCCAAATACCACTAAAGTACCTCTTGTATTACCCAAGGTACTCCCATTGTATACCCAAAGTACATCCATGTATTACTCATGGTACCATCTAAGTATACCTAGAGTACACCAAAGTATTTCCCCAAAGTACCGCTCAAAATGCCTAGGGTACACCCATGTATTACCCGAAGTACCCGAATGTATTACTCAAAGTATATCCAAGTGTTACCCAAAGTACCACTCAAGTATACCTAAAGTATCCCCTAATTATCCCTAAGGTACCCTCTTATATTGCCCAAGGTACCTCTCAAGTGTACCTTAAGTATCTCCCAAGAATGCCCAAATAACCTCTTAAGTATACCTCAGGTACCCCACTTTTATACCCAAGGTACACCCAAGTATTACCCAAGGTACCACCCAAGTGTTACTTAAAGTACCCCCAGTTATACCTAAGGTACCCCGCTTGTATCCCTAAGGTACCCTACCTTAATTGCCTAAGGTACCCCTGTGTTCATCTAAGGTATCCCCTTGTGTTTGCCTATAGGTACCCCTGTATTTACCTAAGGTATCCCCTTGCATTGCCTAAGGTACCTCACCTGTATACCTAAAGTACCCCCTTACATTACCTAAGGCACCTCACTCATATTGGCTAAGGTACCCCCCTGTTTTGTCTAAGGTACCCCATTCGAATACCTAAAGTACCCCCTACTTATACCTAAGGTACCTCACTTGTATTGCATAAGGCATCCCTTTATTTTAACTAAAGTACCCCACTATCTTACTTGAAGTACCCTTTGTTTAGCTAAGGTACATTCCCTTATACAGCTAGAGGTACCCCCTCTATATAACTAAAGTACCTCCAGCATACCTAAGGTACATCCCCTATATTACCTAGGTTACACCCCTTGAATTTCCTAGAGGTACTCCACTCATATAAGTAAGGTACCCCCACTGTTTTACCTAGGGTACACCCCCTATATAGCCAAAGTACCCCCTTTGTCTCACTAAAGTAACCCCTATATAAGTAAGGTAAGCCCCCACTATTTTCCCTAAGGTATAGCCCCTTATATAGCTAAGGTACCCCCTCTTGTAGCTAAGGTACACCCATTCTATAACTTAGGTAACCCTCTTATATTATTAAGGTACACCCCTCATGTTACCAAGGGTACACCTCCTTGTATTTCCTAAAGGTACCCCCTGTATAACTAAAGTACACCCCTCAATAATCAAGGTACCCCTCCTCAATATAACTGAGGTACACCCTCCTAAGC
This sequence comes from Buxus sempervirens, assembly GCA_947561395.2. NCBI lineage: Eukaryota > Viridiplantae > Streptophyta > Magnoliopsida > Buxales > Buxaceae > Buxus > Buxus sempervirens. The sequence goes on along the minus strand of OX387191.1, from coordinate 5,312,818 downwards.
TTATTCAAAGTTTACCCCTTAGAATAACTAAGGTAAATCCCTTGGAACATCAAGGTACCTCCTCAAATAACTAAAGTACCCCTCATATAACTGAGATACCTTTCTGTGTTAACTGAGGTACACCTCCCAAGCATCCCTAAAGCATGCCTTTTGAAGTGGCTAAGGCAAACACCCCATTTAACACTAAGGTACCCCACTTAATACCAAGGTACCCCACTCGAATAACACTAAGGTACCCCTGGTATGCCTTAGGTACACCCTAGGGTTTTAGTTGAACAAAAACCTTGTTTAGGGGCAGATTTGAAAAACCCAAAACTTGGGCATATAAAAGGATGCCCTAATTTCTAATTAAGGGTTGGAAAACCCATTTCTCTTGTCTTGGACGTATAGAACAAGAGAGAGAATTGTGGGAGCTTGCTTCAAAGCCTCAAGAAGAAGGAGAAGAAGAGGAGAGCTAGGAGAGGAGGTTGCTTCTCCATTAACAAGTAAGTAGCAAACCCTTCCAAACAAAATGAATTACCAAAATTCGTATTCTCTCTCTAGGGTTTGAGTTATTTGAAGAAATGATCTTGCATGTTGCTATTTGTTTCTAAAATTCGTAGGTTTTGATTGTATAATGCTCTTGCTTAGTTTCCTAATGATTTGCCATGGATTTACAACTCTATTGATCCTATTTTATATTAGGGTTTGAGATTTGTGTCTTGAATGAGGTTTCATGCGTTTGATTTGTGTTCATGTAGATTTGAGATGAATCTTTGTTTCAGAAGATGTTTTTAAGTGTGTTGGAATGTTTTGTAATCACCTACTTTGATATTGGAAAGGTTGTAAAGGATTTAAATGAGTTTTGTGTTGAAATTAGTCAAAATACTTCAAAATCCCGACCCGGCGATTAATCCTGAAAGTTGGCGATTAATCCTGAGCGAAACCCCTAAAAACAAGTCTCTGTTATCTTAAATCGCAAAACAGGATTAATCGCCCAGGGCTAATCGCGACCTGAGCGCGCGAACCTTTGACCTGAACGCCCGAACTTTGAGCTAATCGCCCCTGGGCGATCAATCCAGGGGCTAATCGTGGACCCTGTTTCTGGAGTTGTTCATCCTTTTTCTCTCCAACCCTTTTCAAACAACCCAAGCTTCTCGCATAGCTTCCTTATTACATGAAAGACATTTAAGTAAATGTCCTGTGTATTTATTGCTCCATTTATTTAAGTCTTTACATGTAAATAAGGTTTTACCCCCCATTTGGAACCAATAAAATTACTCCCAGGGCCCAATTCCCAACCAATAAAAAGTCAACTTTCCAGTTTGTGCCTAAATTTCCAGTTTTCCCGATTTTCAAATAAGACCACTTTTTGAGTTTGATATCCAAATGAGTGATTCAGAAGCCCAGAAAATTCTAGATGATTTGTATACCATCCAATAGACTACAACCAGAAAATGAGCCCTAAACTCCTTGTAGATTTGTCTAGAAAAATTCGACACCAAAAAGTCAACGTTTTCAACCAGACTTAGAATATTTTTGAGGTCCAAAACTTTTTGTCTCGGAATCCATTGAATTTTGGTATGGTGACTTATTTGGGATTTTTAAGATCAACCCACTCATCGAAAATGTGTTTTGAGGACTTTATGACCTTCGTTTTGATTTGGCTTAGATTTATGAAAGCAATGTTGAAAAACCCTTATACGATTTGGCAAGGTTTTGGCCTATGGTTTTATTGGAAGTGGATGGGGAATTCCACTTGCCCTTGGTATGGACTGGTAGTGGATGGGGAATTCCACTTGGTCCCGGTTGATTCAATAGTGGATGGGGAATTCCACTTGGCCTTGGTTGATTTTAATAGTGGATGGGGCATTCCACTTGGCTTTGGTTTAAGCACTGGTTTTACTCTTGGAAATTGAATGGTTTGTTTTGATTTATGAGTCGTCTAATTGGACATTGTTCTTAGTGTGGATCCACAGTGAGTCTAATTAGTGTGTTGGTATTGGCTTGTTAGCTTTAATTACCTTATCCATATAGCATTCCACTGTGGGGAATCAGTGAGGCCTTCTCGGGGAACAGAGGGCTGCGGCAACCCCCCGTCGCGGGGAACCGGCGGGAGTCCATGCGATTCATCGAGCAGTGGGTGGGGAATCCCACTTTGTCTGGATCCTTGGTTAGGTTGACTACTTGCCAGCCCATACGTGGGTACTCCGCTTGCTGAGATGTCCCTAGCTAGGCTTCTCTCTGTAAGTCGTGTAGGTGGCAATGGATACTGGTCATTAATCTAATTTATAGACATGCTAACCACGAGTCCTAACAAGACATGTTTACAGTTTGATCGCATTTGTTGATTTGATCACCCGAGTTACTTTAATTGAGATATTTGAATTGGAATTTCTTTTATATCGAACTATTTTGGTTTACATTTAGTACTATATAATTGTGAATATCATCATGATGTTATAAAAGTTGCATAAACTGTTTCTCTACATGCATGTTTGCTGCTTACTGGGACTTCAAGTCTCACGTGTGTTTTGTTTTACCGGATTTGTTTTCAGATCCATTTGGTGAGCCACGCACCAGGGCAGATATAGAGGGTAAGCTTCAGTTCAGGACAGAGGACTACTACCCACAGTAGGATTATTTTTATGATGTTGTATTCTGTCTTGGGGATTGTAAATGGGATGTAAATAATATTTTTGGACTTACACTTTGGGAGATATCTTTTGTATATGTCTGTATATTGGGAGAGAGCTTGTCAGCAATTAGATGCCTTAGTTGTATTTTGTATGCACAGATATTATGTTTTGGAGATTATAATACAGGAAATCTTTTGTTGGATGGAAAAGTTTTTATTCCATGCTTTTTTTAGTCATGCACTCTGATAATTACATTGTAATTGCCCAGGAAATTGTGTTTATCAGGTTCTATTGGGCCCATAAGTAGGTCTCGGGTACGGGTTGGTGCTGTGATAGGGCAGACCCGGATCTGGGGCGCTACATAAGAGGGGTGGTTAATTTCTTACCACTATTTTTGTCTCTACTTCACAATTTTCGAAATTTGTTTTTGAAACATGATATTTGGTACTTCAAACTGTTGTCCTTTCAATACTAGTACTAGTGGAAATGAATGCCCAAATGTATGTGATAACATGGGAAATTAAACTAATGAAGAACATTGTATTACAACCATTTTAAAGTTAAATGAGTAAATTTGCTGCCGATCGGTATAATTTTCTACATCTTACCAATGCATCAAATGTTTATTAGAAAAAAAAAGGTACAAATATAAAGTTCATAAACGAGCGATTCTCACTCTCACTCCATTGTAGTGAGTCACTAGTGAATCAAAGGTAAGTGCTTGCCTCGGAATGATATTGTAAAACAACTATGAGACATGGAGAAAAATCAATCTAGTGACTTTTTCGGTCATCACACGGGATTCATAAAAATGGGAGAGTTGCCACCATTCCTTTTAGGTATGAATGGACACCAAAATCATCAAAATAAGCAACAAAAGCAAATCTAGAGTAAAAATAACTCTACTTGAAAATAAAATCAAGAGATGGGTAAGGGGATTAGATTATGAACAGGGGAAGGTGTTAGGCACCCCCGTTCACCCACACAAGGTGGTTGCCAAGTGTTGTTCATGTTCAAAATAAAGAAACCTTGCTAATTAAAATAATCAAAAAAACTTGAAAAGGATTAAACACATGTATGATCCCTCTACATGAGAAGTCCAATGAAACTTAGACTTTCTTTTATGGAAGTATCACTTCTGGGACATCACTATTTAAATGGAAATCAAAGCAAAACTTGAACACAAACAAGTTAAGACAAATCCGGAAAATTTGGTAAAAGATGGAGCCATTTGACCATAAATTATTCAAATCAAATTCAAATTGAACCAAATCAAATCCATTTGAAAGATTATGATAAATAGAATACTCATGAAAATTTTCAATTAAATCTGGTTAAAATTCTAAGAGTTATGCTCATTTGAAATCTGCTATTGGAAATTGTTAAAAGTAACAAGTGGGCAACTTTTGAAATTCATTTTGGGAGATTGGCTCCATATAAATCCATGAAATTTTGCCTGAATGTAGTATGTAGTATCATTTTTCAAATTAAATAGGCCTCACATCAAACTCCATTTGGATGTGACTTGAGTGACCTCACGAACATGCCTAGAGGATCACAGATCAGCACAGAATTGTGCAATAGGGCAGTCTTGAGTAAATCAGCCACATAAGACACAAATGAAATCAAAAAATTGTGAAACTAACTGGATTTGAAAGTAGACTCAGAAAGGAAAACACAGAAATAAAAATCACTCCGATCAGACTTAAATCGAGTAGATGGTGCTCATTCAAAGTGACAGGTTCAGCAATCTGGCTTGAACTAACCTGTCAACTTCGATTGAATGGTGTCAAAAATCCGCTTCATAAAAATTAATGAAATTTTACAGACAAAAACTAGACAGCCTCACCTTTCACATATCTTTGGAATCACTCCAAAATTCATCCAGATGATGAAGTTATGAGTGTCCGAACTTAGGGTACAGATGCTGTCTAGTTTTGCCATTTTTAAGTAAAATCAATCTGAAACAGTGATCAAGTGTGTGTAATCCGTGCAATCCAAATCAAAATTATTTGAAAAAGTATTGAAAAACCTCTAGGAAGAAATAGGGCACAAGTTTGGCTCACCATTCTCTTCGATTGGAGAGAATATGCCAAAAACCCTAAAATGGAGCAAAAATTCCCAAAACCGAAAGGTTAGCCCATGAGGTCTTCAACACTCAAAGATAACTTGCTTGAAACCATTTTGAAAATCATTAAAAATGTCCCAGAACTGCTTAGGGCCATTTATTTCAGATCTATCACAATGAATACGATAGATCCGAAATACAAGCCGATTCCGACAAAGCGAGTGCTATGTGTGTATGTGTAAAAATCCTCTCTTCAATCATCACAACATATAGCATTCAAAGCATATCAATAAAATGGGGGTTCTATAACTAGGGTTCTGTTCCATTCTCGTTTCCCTTAGTTCTTTCTCCCCGTTTTTACGGTTTCGAGATAGTCTTGGAGTACTTTGAGTATGAAATGGGTTTTCACACAACAATAGGCCATTCAAGAGGGTTCTACGACTAAGGATCAATTCCCAGTCTCGTTTCCCCTAGATCCCTCTCATGTTTTACGGCTAGAGGGAGTCTCGAGGTACTTTCAGTAGGGAAAGGGGTTTCAAGCACAAAGAGAGGCCATTATTCTACAGAAAGGTAGAAGAAAGATCTAACCCTAGAATGTAAAAACAGAAAAATAAAGAAGTTCTAGGCTTACTTGGGTTTCTGGGAGCAATGCGGCAGCGGTTCCCTTCTTTACTTGAAGCTCTCCAATCTCCAGCTTCTAGCTCTCAAACTCTTGGCCATTTGCTTGAGGAGAGGCCTCCTATTTATAGGCAAAGGCTAGGGTTAGGGGGAACCCTAATGGTAGACACAAGGATGTGTCTAGCATTCTCCCACTTAACCCTAAGGTTATTTCTGAGATTTCCAATCCTTAAACAAAGGATATGATGGTAAAAAGTGAAAACTTTCGGAAAACCCTAATTTTGAGCAAAAACCTTGTATCCGACAACTCAGGTCGGATACAAGCAATTATCTTTGTATCCGACGAAATCCATCGGATACAATAAACTTTCTTTGTATCCGATGCATTCTTTTGGATACAAAGAACAAGTTTATTTTCCGATTTTTTATGTCGGTTACAAAAGAAATAATGATTTTGGCCAATTTTTCATCATTTTCTCAGCGCAATTTTGGGGCTGTCTACAACAACATATTACAAGAGCATATTAATGTATAAGTTTTTATATATGTAATAATGAACAAATCAATAAAATTTTTTAGCTTATGCAATTGCAAAATATACCTTCGCGTTCTCTTTTTCTTCATTTTTTGCCTCGAAATATTTTATTTTATCTATATGTACTATTATATAAAGGGAACTTGCAACATTCGAAATTCAATGCCTAGAAAGCACCTCGGATTTTTCTAAATTGACTTTTATATTATAGATAAGAAAATTTTCTAATGACGTTCTTATCTTAGTCTTTTATCCCAAAGAACCACGTTCTCCTAATTAGATAAGAAATAAAATTTATATATATTGGAATTATGTGGATAGATCATTATTATATAGAGATCAATCATCTTAGGATGAGATAATTATTTTAAAATTTTAACAAATAGATAATCACTTCTTTGTCGACTCTGATCTTTACATAATAATATCGAGTGTACACTACAATGATCCAACGCATCAACCATACATCATATCGAGTGTACACTACAAAAAATGGTACTTTTAGCGGCGGACTAAGACCGCTGTAAGCACCTCATTTTTGCACCCCTCTTAAAAGGCAGAAATAAATAAAGACCCTAAAAGACAGGCTAAAACCCTAAGGAGCAAAAGGTGACTTTATGGCTGAGCCCAAATTGATTTCCATACCCTATCCCAATGAGTAGAGAATCCCGACACGGTTCCAACGCAATTAAGTTTGTAGGAATTAAAGCCCGGATGGAGGAGATATGAGCAAAACAGTCCCAAGGGCAAATCAGTCAAAGTTTAAAATATCTTAATTAAAATAATTAAGATAAATGAGAAATAATAAAAATTGGGGAAGTCTAATTTGTCCGAGTGGGCGGTTGAATCACCTCAGCCATCAACTCAACCATAATGGCCGGAGTTCGCGACTGTATATTGTGTGCGGTTGATTTTTTCAACCACCGCTTGCGCAAGCCAATCAGGGCAGGCGGTGCACAAAAAGTAACCGCACTATAAGTGCGGTTACATTTCGCGTCAGTCTGGGCCTGACCAATTTGTCCCTCGATTTAATTCTAAAAAGACGTGGCCAAACCGCACTGTATGTCCGATTTTGTCTCTGTGTTCTATAAAAGGAAAATCCGAATAGTAGAAAAAGGATGGCCATTTTCCACTGATCTTTCTCAGTCTCCCCTACTGCTTCAACCTCCGAACTGCCTATTCTCCTCCTCCCAAACCTTTAAACCTCCAAAAAGATCTCCTTTCTCCCGTCTTCCTTGATCTCCACCCAAAGAAGGAACCAAAGACTTGCTGTTGGTGCTGGGAGAGGTCACTCTAGCCCTTGTTTTGCTTCAAGGAGGGCCACATACTTCACTCCAGGGTTTGTAAACCCCAAGGTATTGTTCCCTACCACTATTTATTTCACATATATGAAAATGAGGTGATTTCAAGGATGTTTTAGAGGGCTTGTGTTTCTTGTTTGAATGTTATCCTTTACCATGATTTTCATATGTCTTCTTTCCACTTTTCCCACATGAATGCCTCTCATGGTAAGGGGAGTACATGTGGCTTCCAAGAAAAGGAGAGAGAGAGAGAGTCCCTCCTTAAGTGATTTATATGGGGGATGTGTTGCTGTTGGATTCCCATTTATTGTTCATTCGAATGGGGGAAGCTTGTTCCCCCCTTGTTTGCTTGTCTTTTGTACCCCACTTTAATTCCCCCTCTTTCCCTTCCTTAAATTATGTTGTGAAGATGGTTGCGTGCATGCTTCGGGTATGGAGTTATTGTTAGGTTAGATTACATATGTGCTTTCTCCTTTCCTTCTCGGTTCATATGCTCTTGTGATAAGAGGCTCATGATCATTTGCATGAAGGTGGTCTTCTCATCCTACACACACACACACACATGGCATCCTAAATGCATAAGGAATGTAGGGATACACACACTTCACTTTTGGTTTAAGCTATGAATGTTGGTCTTGATTGGTAGGTCTTAGGTTGCCCCACTTGCTTGCTGTTATGTGGCATGACAAGAACCAAGGTAGGGACACTTAAGTCCCTATTTCTCTGCTGGTCATGGTGTAAAAAAAGGGGGAGGCAAAACCCCATGCTTTCTCTCCCTTTCCCTTGACTCCATAAACCCAAAAAGAGACCGAAATGGGGTTTCCTCCATCCCCCTGCACCACTGTGGGCCCACACATTTGCTGAACCCCCTTTGGAAACCCAGACCCATCCGGTCTAGTTGGATACACTTGTGGGCCTTCCAACGGGGCCCACCCATCAGATCCAGATCACTTAACTAAGCAAGATAAAATCCAATAAAGGGGCTCACGCCACTCAGGTGGTCCCTACCAGACCCAATAAAGCAAGTATGCTGGCTTAGGAATCAGGTGAGTTTAGAATTGAGTTGACTCGTAACCAGGAGATCCGAGGGACCCGTCAACCGACGGGGCAGACCGGGGTGTCTTAGGACTTCCCCGGACCGTAACCGAGACCCTAAGTAGAATCTCAAGCCGCAGACCAACTTAGACAAGCTTAGGCACCTAGGTGTTCACCTGCACCCCATCAGGCAGTGGCGACTCCCTTTTCCCATTTTTACCCTTTCAGGAGGCACGTGCGCTCCCGCGCGCCTCGCAGGTGCAGCTTTCCGACATGCGCACAACCGCCGCTAAATGTCAAAAGCCCGCTGCTAAAGCCCAACCCAAACGACACCTGTCTGCCATTAATTCGTCCGTCGTTGAATCTTTCAGTGGCAGACGTAGCAGCGGTCGTGCCCGCCGCTAAAGCTCTTTCACTACAAAAGAACAAGCTTTTACCAGCGGTAGGATACCGCCAGTAAAAATAGAATTACCGCTGGTAAAAGTATTACCGGCGGTAAGGCTTCCCGCCCCAAACGATGCTGAAGCTAAAGGTTTTAGCGGCGGTAAAAAAACTACCGCCGCTATTGCTCTATCATTACCAGCGGAAGCTGACCGCCACTAAAAATTATTTTCAATGAAGTCCTTTTCACTTTTACTGACAGTAATAACCGCCGGTAAATACGCTTTTAAAAAATAATAAAATGACTTTTACCAGTGGGATTACCGTCACTAAAAGTAATATTAAAAAATAAAAAAAACGAAGCCGTCATTGGGCTGTTGCTGGATGGCACCATATAGAGAGAGAGAGAGAGAGAGAGAGAGAGAGAGAGAGAGAGAGAGAGAGAGAAAGAGAGATAGAGTGATAGAGAAAGAGAGATAGAGATAGAGAGTGAGACCTTGGTTAGTGAGAGAGTAAAGTTAGCGAGGGAAGAAATCTGTAGAGAGAGAAGGACCAAAATGTTAGTGAGAGAGTAAAGTTTTAAAGAAGAGTAAAACAAAGAGAAAAAGACAAGTTTGATTGCAAAGAGAAAACATAACTTTAGCTAGAGAGAAAAAGACAAGTTGAAGAAGATTAGAGAAAAAGAAAAGACAAGTTGAAGAAGAAGAGACTCGGGTGTTATATGTAGATGAGACTTTTACTGGCGGTAGCATACCGCCCCTAAAAGTCGAATTAAATTTGAAAATTTGCGTTTTTACTTTTAGCAGCGGTAGCTTATTGTTGAAACAAAAAATTTTCAACAAATAAAAAGGGATAAATGTTAAAAAAAAGTTGATAATAAAAAAAATAAGAGAGGAGGGGATGTCTCCCTCTCTCTTGTAAAAGATAACTCAAATAAAAAAGAAAGAAGAAAGAAAAAAAAATAAAAGAAAGATAAGAGAGGAGGGTACGTCCCCCCTCTCTTGTTTAAAAAAAGGGAATTCAAAAAAAAGAGGAAAAAGAAAAAGGGGGACAATTTTTGAAGTGGACCCCACACCTTTCCATGTGTCACAAAACAAAACAAAAAGAAAAGAATAGGAGAGAAAGAGGGGAGGAAGATAATGGGTGGTTACGTATAGGATAAAAGAAGATCCTACATTTGTTATTTGGGAACATGTGTCAAGCAAATGGGAAGTGGGGAGTTTTCCTAACGCCCCACTTCCCACTTTCTCTCCCACTTTACATAACAACTATTTTAAATCTTATAAAAGGCAGTGAATGAGGGGAGTTTAAAAAGAGTTTTGAAAGGAGGATAAGGAGAGAGGAAGAGGAGATAGAAACGAAAGAAGTACTCAAAGAGATAAAGTTCAAGCCCAATTGTAGAAAGGAAGGTAAGTCTCTATTGGTTGTTTCAAATCCTCAGAATTGTTGTTGTTTTAAACATCCTCTAATCATGCTTATCTCTTTCTCTTCTTAGTATCAGACTCCCTGAAATTACTAACATCCAAATTCTTCTTATCTCTTCAAAGCCAAGAACGTCCATATCCTACATTTATTTTTTTTAATTAATTAAAAAAAAAGGATCTCAATTGGACGCTCAATGTTTTTTTTGGGTTTCAGAAATCTCTTACACCCCATTGGATGTAGCAAATCTCTTAATCTCTTTGATGTGAATGGCCCTACAAATTTGGTCATCACCCAACCATGTTTTTCTGGGAGGATTTTTAACTTTTATCCAAAAGGAGTTTTTTATTGTTTACATGGAATTCTTTAGGATAAAAGCCAAATTTTGGACTTTGCCAAACATCCAGATTTGTTTCTTGGAGTAATTTTCATTAAAAATCTCTATGTGTCCTACAATTCTGAGGTTTCTCAATCGTATATTTGGGAACCAAAATTAGGATGTTTTTATCCATAAAATGTTTCATCCTAATGGTTAATTTTGACAAACCACAAATGATTTAGTGGTTAGACCCATCATCCTAGTGGTCAATCTGGGTTAACCCTAATTACCCTAAAGGTTAAACCCATGATCCTAGTGGTCAACTTGGTTTAGACCTAATTAACCTAAGGGTTAAATCCATGACCTTGGTGATCAATTTAGGTTAAACCCCACTAACTTAGGGGGTAAACCCATGATCCTTATGTTCAATCCAGTCAAAGAGGGACTAAACTCTTGATCTTAGCTGTCAAACTGGGTTAGCCTAAAGAAAAATGGTCAAAAAGGGTTGCAGAAATCGTTAAACATGGTAGAATGGCATAAATTTTTAAATAGGAGAGGAAAGCATGGTCAAAAAGAGGTCTTTTGAGCATTGGACCATGTGCGTGCATAAGATGGACTTTGACCCATGTGAGCCTGGCCCAAATTCAATAAGGTCCGCGCGGATCCATTCCAGACCCGCTCCGCCGAAATCCAACCCGTGGGCGGGTCAAGCCCAATACTCACGGCCCGTTACGCCTGAACTGGCCCAGATATGACCCGTGGGCAAGCCAGGCCCGAGCCGATTGAACCGGCAGTCTCTGAACCATAAAATCAGCCCGGTTTGACCTGAAATTGTGTATTTTGTCCAATTCAAGCCTGATTTGACCCCAGAAAAATCTGAGAAAATTCATAAAAATCTTAGAAGTCTTTAGAAACACAAATTTACCAAAATTACATCAAAACTCATGATGTAAAAATAAAATTACCTCTCTTTCTCACATAAAAGTGTTTAAAAGCACATGAAAGTGCTTTGAACCAACCCACAATGTTTCCAAAAGTGTTTAACATTGAACCAAAAAGTCCTATTTCAATACAAATTGAACCGTTAAATGTTTAACATAATGGTTCTCCATCAATTGGACCGAAATTGTCCTAAGACTAAATTGAACCAATTTAAACCCCAATTGGACCGAAATTGTCCCTAAACTAAAATAAATCAAGTTTAAATCCAAATTGGACTGAAATTGTCCTTAAACTAAACTAAACCAAATTAAAACTCAAATTGAACCGAAATTGTCCCTCAACTAAAATAAACCAAAAACCTCTTAAAATGGACCGAAATCGTCCTAAAACTAAATTGAATCAAAATTAAATTCAAATTGGACCGAAATTGTCCTAAAACTGAATTGAATCAATTTAAATTCAAATTGGATCGAAATTGTCCTAAAACTGAATTGAATCAATTTAAAATCCAAATTGGACCGAAATTATCCTTAAACTAAAATAAACCAAGTTGAAATTCTAATTGGACCGAAATTGTCCTTAAACTAAAATAAACCACATTAAAATTCAATTTGGACTGAAATTGTCCTTAAATTAAAACTAAATTATAAACTTTTTAAATTGAACCAAAATTGTTCTAAAACTAAAATGAACCAAAATTATCCTAAAATTGAACCAAACTATGTAATTAGTGGGATAATAAAAATGGTTCAAACCAGCCCCCATACACATTAAAGTGATTAAATTCAACCAGCAAGACGAAACCGTTTCCCTTTCGTGGTTCATGTCATAAAAGTGGTTAAATCGAACCAATCCCAAACTAAGTTCTTTCAAATGGAACCGTTGTCCCTTTACGGTTCAACTTAAATTAACCAATCAATAAAATTAAACCTTTTGGTTCAATTAAGGCCCAATGCCTTAGACATTGAGTCAAATCAAACCGTTTCCTCTTTGCGATTTAATTCAAATTAAACTCAAATGGTTTAATCCAAGGTATGATCTTTTACGGTCAAATCCCTCAAATATTAAACCATTCAAATAAAACCCAATTGAACCGGATCTTAATAATCCAATTAATTAAAATAAATCAAATTAAATATAAGGTAGGATCTTTTATGGTCTAATACCTTAAATTCAAACTTAAATTACTTTTTAACTACATTATGACTTGATTCCAAATAATTGGATACGTAGGCAGCCCAACCAATTAAACCGGGTTCAGTCGCAATTAAAACAAACCAAATCAATCCCAACCATATAAGTAATCAAGTCTTCTAAAATAAGTTAGAATCAAAGGGTTTTCTCTAATATTTTAGAGTTGTAATTAAGGGAATTGTTCTGTAGCCTAGACGCCTTGGATGGGTCCGTACCCCATGAAATAAAAACCCATATAATTGGGTGAAATCATGTTTGATCAGAAATTATTGAGATTCAAATTTTTGGTCAACACTTACCGCCCCTAAAAGTCAAGCCAAAATTCATCCCATTACGCATGCAAGAAAATTCCCACTTTTACTTTTAGATGCGGTAGGTTACCGCCGCTAAAAGTCAAGCCAAAACTCATCCCATTACGCACACGGGAAAATTCCCACTTCTATTTTTAGTGGCGATAGCTTACCGCCGCTAAAAGTCGAATTAAATTTTAAAGTCGCGCTTTTACTTTTAGCGGCGGTAGCTTACCGCCCCTAAAAGTCAAATTTTCTTTTCTAACCATATTTTTCCAAGTAAAATACAAATTATTTTTATTTTTCTACCTTTTAGCGGCGATAGGGTACCTACCACCGCTAAAAGTATTATTAGTGACAGGAGTTCCCGCCACTAAAGGACATTTCGCGCGCAAGAAACTCGCGCGTTGGCCCCACCAACTTTTTACTGGTGATAGTTATATTACCGTCAGTAAAACCCACTTTAGCAGCAGGAATTACTGCCGTTAACGGCTATTTCGCGTGCAAAAACTCGCGTTGGCCCGCCAACTTTTTACAAGCGGTAGTTATATTACCGCCGGTAAAAACCACTTTAGCGGCGGTAATTCCTGCCGCTAAAGGCTATTTCGCGCACAAAAAACTTGCGCCATAGGTTTTTCGCACACGAAAAAGGGTAGGTTAACTTTTAGAGGTGGAAAGTGTCTTTACCACCGCTAAAAGTGCTTTTAGGGGCGGAATTCCCTTACCGCCAGTAAAAGTTCGCCTTCTATTCCTCTTTATTTTGTAGTGTTTTTTTTTCTTGGATTTACGCTTTTGTTTTAATTTTTACGACTCCCCTAATTTTTTATTCTTACGAACAAACCCCCCATGCATTGGGGCGCCCCTATATACCCGTACCCACCCACACCCCCCCCCCCCAAAAAGCCCTCTATACCTGCACCCGAGCCCCTCTTTCTCTAGAGATCTCTTACCTGCAACCGCCCAAATTCAACCAAATTAAGCCAAATAAAAAATAATAATAATTTGCAAAGAATTTTAAAAAAAAACATTAATTTGGAACTTGCACTTTCCATTACATTATTAGTACCAAGCCAAAAAAAAAAAAAAACCTATTTCATGACATTTGATGGTTCAAAATTCATCTACAAACCTGATTAGAAAAAACAAAACAAAAAAAAAAAATTTGTTCACAACCATGATTTGATGCTTCGAAATCTATCTCCAAACCTTCAAGCTCCACTGCGAAAACAGCCATCTTCATCTAAACCTTCCAACACAGAGAATAAATGCACAATAATGCCAAAAATAGTCATGACAATAAAGTGACTAAATACACATACCTGTTCATCGATCATTGTTAGAGCCCTCCTGAAAAGTATTTTAATTTACTAATAAAAAATATAGTAAAGCCTAAAGTTAAAATAATAGTCTATTAATATCTAATAATAACGATTACCTCGTTTGATCACCTCCTTGGTTCTGTAGGAGCCTCTTGTCGGCTAAAATGTTCACTAACCTACATAAAAAGATGCTAAGATAATATTTGACTATCAAAGTTCCATCCTAAAGTATCTTTGGGCAAACTATAAATAAAAAGAAAACAATACCTATCTAGATAAGCTTTGCACTATGTTCCTAAGCTCGTGCATCTCAGCATCCTTTTGCATCAAACCATCTTATAAGGATTTAACTTGGTCCTTCAACTTGCATATTTCAGATTGACTAGACGAGGCATCATGATAGGCTGAAGATGACCCCCAAAGTTTGGTGGGTTTGGGGCCTAATCCACAACCACGGACACGACCACGTCTCTTAGGTCCCATGACCTGAGAGAAGATATCGTAGCGGCCTGTGCTATCTTGTGAGCCCTCTGGCATTTGTGCCTTCAACTCCTTCATTTGTTGCTGCAAAATATGTTGAAATATTTGTTAGTAATTGGAACTGACATTTACTATTATAAAATACCAAAGCAAATCTAAAATTAAATTATTCAACTTAAAATTTTTTCTTGTGACAATGCATCAACAGCTAAACCATCTTTCCGAATGTGTGTCTTAATAAAAATATCAGCTCTGCTTGGGAGAGCTTGATTGGCACTATTCAGTTGCTATTGATAACACATGCAATATATAGATTAGTAAAGCATGTGTTGACATACAATATGAAAAAAAAAAAATGAGCATACTACATGAAATCATAAAACAGGTATACCTCTTCATGCCTTACACTAGCAAAGCTTTTCGTTCCCGAGGTATGAGTCATTTCTTGGTGCGAACGATTTATTTTATTTCTATCGCTCATTTTCTGCATTATAAAAATTTTAGAGTTGGTTAGAACATAAGGTGGATAAAATTATGCAAGAGATCTTATTTTCTTTATAGAAAATTATACCTGGCTCTCTTGAGAAGTCCAAAATTGCACAAGATTACGCCATTGGTTGTGCAATATTCCCTCGGGGTGACGGGAATACAATACTGGAATAGCCATCTTAGGGTCATAATATTTCCTCTTTATACCACACTTAAAATCCCTCTACTTTTTGCTAACCAATTGTAGGATGAACTGGTGACCCGATTCCTCAATATCAAATTTCATCTACATAAGACAATTAGAGCAAGTTGTTATAATCATAACTTTTGTATTTATCAAACAAAAGTATTATATAGTTTTACCTGTACTGCAGCCAACACGTGTTTCTTTGTGTCTTCGTCAATGTCCCTCCAACTTGGACAATCAAGAGGTAATAATTGGCCATCACATGCCAAGATTCCGCAGTAGCTTTGAAGTTTAACGGCATTTTCCCCTATAGGCTGTCCCATATCATTGAGGCATAATTCAAGCTTCTGCCCTTGTGGAAGCTTATACAAATCTATGCATCCTGTACAACCTCGGACTTTTTTGAAGTCCCCGCACTACTAGATGCTTCTGTCGAATCCATCGATTATGTCAAATAAACAATTAGGTACAAATGTGGCCAAGTCTACTGGTTTTCCTCAAATCAAATCAGCATTGTATGTATTCTGATGGGTTTCATCATTCCATGACTAAGGAGGATGCAAACAGAACAGCCCATTGAGCCCAAATAACAGTTTCTACCGTTGCATAAAACAAGGTCCCATATACAGGTACAAATGGTGCTTGGGTAGATTGGGAGAATTATGAACATGAACAGCCCATTCAACCCATTGAGACCATGGTCCACCAGAAAAGTTGCATTAGTTAAAACAAACACATGGGGAGTCCAACGTTTTGATCAAAACTAAACACACTATTAACTTATTGACTAACAATTCATAGGGTCCTTATCAATTATAAAGAAAAATAAATTACAAGTCATTTACTATTAGTCTCTTTCGCAGAGCTATAGCTTTCAGTCTTTCCTACAACTGCTGCCACTGTTACCTAGGGAAAATGAAAGAAGCAACAGTGAATAAAAGTTCAAATCTTGCTTTCAATCTGTAGAAACAGAAACATGGGTTCTTCATTAATCAGAAAATGACCTCTCAACAATTTATTAAATGAATTGCAGGTATTAAATGTAAACCCAACCAGTCAACTCATCAGATACATGTATTAAATGAATGTAATGCAAATACATGTATATACAAGACACCCACATTGAAACAGACTTATATGCTGCTAAAATACTGAAAATGAACCCAACAATTGACATGCACCATGCGCCATTCACCTGAATACATAAAACAATTCCCCGAAATGACACCAAAAAACTGAAAAAACTTTTTGAGAATAACATCACTCAATCTTCACCAAGGTCTAATCCAACTTCATCATCAAGATTATCGGTAGGAGCATATTCTCCGGCTAGCATATGAGAAGGCACACCAATAGTTGTTCCAGCAACATTTTCTCGCACCCAATTGACACCATCATCGCTATGAATTCCCATGTCATTTAAGTGTTGATCACCGAAGGGCTCATCCTCCAAAAGTACATAATCATCCTCAATATATTCCTCCTTCATATCAAATAAGTCCCTCGGTTTGGTTTTAATGACAACATGCCAATCCTGTTGGTTTGGATCTTGTACATAAAACACTTGCTCTGCTTGAGTTGCCAAAACATAAGGTTCATCACTCACTTGCTGAGAAGAAAATAACAATCGCGTAAAGTTTACAAGCATGAGACCGAACTCATCAATCTTAATTCCTCTACCATGTGCTCTCACATCAACCCAATCGCACTTGAACAAAACAAATTGGAGGTGCTCAAAATATTTCAACTCTATTATATCTGTTAAGCGACCATAGAAGGCTAAGTCGCTTGCAATAGGGCTTCTATCTCTAGCACTTGCATAACTTCTAATTTTTGCAGTAACCACAACACCACTGTTTCGGCTTTTACTATCCTTTTCCATATCAATGGTGCAAAACCTATATCCATTTATTATATATCCCTTAAGTCGTTTTGCCATTGAAAGTGGACCTCGGGCAAGCTGTGTAATCTCATGTGGCACCTCTATATTTGCTTCTTTCAATGTTGGAACCTATTTTTGGCTTATAATTAAAAAAAAAGATTATAAATTTGTCAAAATATAAATTTAGTTGTCCTCTAAAATTAAGTAAGAATTACTTACATAGTGCATGAACCAATTGATAAACTTCTCATTATGCATTTTATCAATTTCATGTGGACGTGCTCTTTGATTCTTCATCTTAAGTAACCGAACATGTTGACTGAAAAGATAAATAGTAAATTTATAAAACATTCAAAATAAAAAATTTATCAAATAAAACATTTACAACTTACTCTAAATAATCTATGGCCTTCTCACGATTGAACAATATATAACGATAAGTTTGCGTCCATTCTAAGTCACTAAGCTGAAACGGTTCAATGCTTCCTATTGCATTTTCATCATAACTCCTCATTAGCCGATTGAACCTTGTTTCAACATTTCGCAGGTATCTCAAACAGAATGTTAAACATTCTTCTTCCAAGTAGCCTTCAACAATGGATCCTTCCGGCTGAGCTTTATTACGCACATAGGACTTTAGTGTGAACAAATACCTATGGGAATATGATTCTGCCACAAATTATTTATTGAAATAAAAAATATTATATTAATCCATATAAGTCTAAACACTATGCATACCTCTCAATGGGATACATCCAACGATATTGGACGGGTCCACCTAACATTGCCTCTGAAACCAAATGAATAGGCAAGTGCACCATGATATCGAAGAAAGGTGGAGGGAAAATCATCTCCAAGTGACAACGAGTGAGCACAATACGTTCCTCTAGCCGTTTCAACTCATGCTCTCGATATACTTTGGAACAGATTTCTCGAAAAAAGTTGCTCAATTCTATTAAGACAGAACTGACGTTCTTGGGTAATGCCTTCCTTATAGCAAGCGGTAGAAACTGTTGGATTATTATATGAGAGTCATGACTCTTCAAGTCAAATATTTTATTTTCTCTAGTATTGAGACACCTTGTAATATTTGAAGTGTACCCATCAGGAACCTTAATGCTTTTAAGAACCTTGCAAAATAATTCTTTTTCATTCTTGTCCATGCAAAAGCTTGCTGTAGGTAAATATACTTTGTTTGTAGCATGCAAAAGATGTGGGTGAAGTGTGTGTCTCATGCCCATATCAACCAAGTCCAAACGCACCTTCAAAGTATCTTTTGACTTTCCATCAATATTCAATAATGTCCCTAACACACTATCGCATACATTCTTCTCAATGTGCATAATATCTAAATTATGCCTCAAGATATTATGTGCCCAATATGGCAACTCGAAAAATATACTCTTTTTCTTCCAACTATAAGGCATGCTTACACTGCTTGTATGCCTTGATTTTTTTCTCCCATCAATCTTTATATTTTTCTTTCCAAGTGTAAAAGTGGCTCCCTCCAATTGATTCAACACATCAACGCCTAACATTTGAATAGGAGGAGATCTCTCTTCTATAGCACCATCAAAAGATTGTTTGTTCCGTCGAAACCTATGATTGAGCGGCAAGAATCGACGATGACCCATGTAAGCATGTTTCCTTCTGTTACAAAGGTACCGGATACAAGTGTCCTTGTTACAAGAAGGACATGAAAACCTCCCCTTGGTGCTCCATCCTGACAGCATGGCATACCTAGGAAAATCATTAATAGTCCATAGCAAGGCTGCACGCATCTGGAATGTTGCATTCATTGAAGAATCAAAAGTCACCACTCCTGATTCCCATAATTCCTTAAGTTCTTCAATTAATTGTCTTAAGTATAAATCAATATCATTTCCAAGTCCAGAAGGGCCAGGTATAATCAATGAGAGAATCATGTTAGGCTTTTTCATGCACTTCCACGGTGGCAAATTATATGGAATTATAACAACTGGCCATGTGCTGTGAGCAATACTCATTCCCCTTAAAGGATTAAACCCATCGCACGCCAACCCAAGCCTGATGTTACGAGGTTTTGATGCAAAAGACGGGTCATAATTGTCCAAATGTTTCCATGCTAGGGAGTCAGCAGGATGTCTTAGCAACCCATCTTTAGTGCGCCCCTCATCGTGCCATCTCATGTCAGAAGCAGTTTTTTATGACATGAACAATCTTTGTAACCATGTCTTCAATGGGAAATGACCCAAATTCAAATTCCTATGTAGGAATTTGAATTTGGGTGTAGACTATTTACATCAGTCTTGATCGACATGTGTACTGTGAAGATTGGCGTAAAAATTGTATCTGTAAGAAAGCACTTAGTTTGAGTTTTTTTTATCGAATATGACTAATTATTAATTATTTCAGAAACAGTTACTTAATTGCCATTAATTCAACAAAGTATAACTAAATCTTAATTTTGCAACCAGTTTGACTGCGGTCTAACCATGCGAATTGATTGATTACCCCATCTGGGTTCGTTTTGATGACTCCCTCCGCCGTTGATTGTGACCCAACATGAGTCGGACAACGATCTTATCATCTCGACCTCAACTACTTGGTTTAATTAACACCCAATAGCGGTTTCATCACGCTCTTTACCGTGCGAACTAGCCTAACATCGAAAGCAACCAGTGCAGTGAGCTCAATTTGGGGTAGAAAGGTGGGGTTAGAAAAGTAGACTTTCTAAGTCAAGTTGTTCGACTTTCAATGTTTCCTTTAAATTAAGTTCTCGACTGAATCAAGATCTTAGGTGTTTGTCCTAATCTTTAAAGAGTTGGAATGATGGCTTCTTAATGATTTTAGGTATGGCGCCTTTGGATGGAAGACATTGCCTTGGATATAGTTGACTTATGTCTTGGTGATGCATATCCTCCACACGAAGTTCTAAGGTGCATCCAAGTAGGACTCTTGTGTGTCCAGGAAAGTGCAAGTGATAGACCAACTATGTCAAATGTTATATTCACGTTGACCAATGAAACAAATCTATCTCTTCCAAAACGACATGCATTTGTGGTAAATAGAACTCGTGATGATTCAAACTCCTCTGCAACAGGAACACAAACAGCATCTGGTTCTATAAATGATGTGACAATCACAATTACTAAAGCTCTATAGAGAACCAAGATCCCAAGTGATTTCAATGTAAGTTGTTAATACATAGTTGTATTTTACAAAAATACACTGTCAAAGCATGACAATATGGCAACAAATAATAGCAATCTTATTTTAAGTTTGTGGATACTATTATTAGTCCTAACAGCAAGTAGATGTATTATACTTTTTCTTTTTGTGTAACATAATTTATTATATTAAACTTCATTGTTCACGGTCTTTTGCTAGCTACATGTTCCAAAGTAGTTGCTGGAAAATTATTGGACCATATATACCTGCAACCTAAGCTAAGACCTAGATTAGCTATTAAATTAACTATCCTCTCTAACTATACGTCTTGGAACAAACGAGACCTTAATATAGGTAAACTTCATTGTTCACGTGCGGTCTTTTGCTAGCTACTAATTGTATTCCTTCCAATGTAAACAAACAACTTGGTACCATGGTAAGTTTATGTTCATATAGGTAAAACTTTTTACAGTTATACTTTTTGAAAATAATTCAGATTCAGTCATCCAGCCAATAAGTCATTCAAAATTGCAATTTTGGATAATTGGACATTAGTGATACTTTTTTCAAGATATTTGAAAACAAGTATCATTTTATCGTTGGTAAACAACAATGCCCTTAACGTGTATCTTTTACAAGTTCCCCATATTGGATTTACAGGTCTAATAACATGGCCTATAAATATGTAAACTAGATTTACAAGTTTCTTTGTTAGCATTACAAGTCTATTAAAGGGTTTACAAGTCGATAAAATGGATTTACAAGTTTAAAAATGGGTTTACAATTGTCCTTAAACTGAATTTACAAGTCTACAAATGGATTAACAAGTTAGTAAAGTAATTTTACAAGTATTTGAAGTTGGTTTACCAGTCTATCAATGGATTTTATAAGTCCCTAATACATATACCATTAACATTGTTGTCCATGAACAATATGACGACACTCATTTTTTGACATTTAGAAAAAGTATCACTGATGTCCAATTATCCAAAAATTTGGTGATTGAATATGGATTATTTAAAAAAATATCACAAAAAATCAATTTTTCGTGCTATTTTGGTCCACAATAATTAGGCGGCATTGCCCGTCTAGCTGTTAGATTTCATGCTTTGATGATTTTTGTCGAGAAACCGTTTCCATTGATGATTGTTGGGTGATTTGGAAGAGATCCATTGAGCTAATGTAAAGTTCATAGATGAGCGATTCTCACTCCATCTTCGGGAAGAGATAATTATTTTTAGTTTTTAATAAATAGATAATCACTTCCTCTAGTTTTATTTTGAAATGAACGCATCAACCACCACCACAAACATCATATTGGGTATATTGGGTTATTTGATGATGACTCGCTTATTACTCTTGCCTGAAAATTTTTATTTGATTTGTCTTTACAGAAATATGAAAAAAAGGGGAAATATTTAAAATTGATTCCTACTTCTAAAAAATATTTAGAAAAAAGTGATTGTTTAGTTTTGCAATTATTAATGGAATTTATAGCGAATTAGTTAACTTGGTTAGAGTAAGAGTTGTATCCGTAAGAAGGCACTTAATTTAAAATTTTTTATATGATATGACTAATTGTTAGTTATTTAAATTCCTTATGGCAATTAATTTAATAAATTAAATTATAACTAAATCTTAATTTTGCAACCGGTCTACTATCAATGGAGGATTGGGTTATTTGATTATGACTAGCTTATCACTTTACTAAAACCATTGAAAAAGTTAAAAAAAAAAGTAGTATATATGAGTACTAGGTACATGTACCTTGTGATATTAGAGCTTTATCTTTTAATTTTATAGTTTGCATGCTATGATCTTAACGCTTATAATGTGTGATTTTAGTGCTTGTATCTTATAATTGTATGAACAATGTATTATACCATATGATGTTAATATTTGCATCGTTTACATTGGGTATGGTCATTGATATTATGGAGTATAAACAATTAAGGGTTGAAACTCCAGCCGTAAAATTACCAAATAATAAGGTACAAATACAAAAATTATAAAAAATCAAACAATAAAATGATAGGATATAAGCCGTCAACTTACAGATACAAAATTTAACATCAGCACAAGCACCTCTATCCTAGTGCATTGTATTTGTTTAAAAGTTTTTTCTTTTTTTTGTTGTGAAATTGGGTTTTAGTGGTGCTTTTTACAAATAACCCTGATTCAGTCCTGGAAATTGAAAATTAGTGATACTTTAATTTTTTTTTTTTTCAAATTGTTTATGAGTGTTGTTTTAATGTTCTTAAATGACTTCTTTCAAAAATGCCCTCAAAACACTTCTTAACCACATTAAAAATATGAAAACAAACACAATTTTTTCAAGTTACTGTTGTGGGCATTTTTGGAATAAATCCTCTATCAAGAGTAAATAGACTCTAATTCTCAATTAGATTAAAAAGGTCTCACTAATTTTCAAATTTGAAGAATTATGCGACTGAATCAGGGTTATTTTAAAAATAATCACTGAAATCTGATTTCTTTAATGTTTTAAAACTGTTTTTTTTGTAGGAATGTTATTTTAATGTTTTAAAACTGTTGACGCCCGTTCGGTGGCGCATGGCTATTAATTTGCTACACTTCAAAAGCAGGAGTCTTTCGCTGAAAGTCAAATATAGGCTTTCTCAATATTTCTTTTCACAACGCTATCATCATCTGAAGAAAGTAGGGTCCTATAAAATGATCGGAACGACATTGAATCACACATCCCCGACCGTCCTCCATTGAAGTTAAAGAGAAACTGCCGTCTATGAAGCAGACAAGAGGTTACAATAGTGTACTCCGTGTAAGTAAAATCTTTCCTTTTATGCAAATGCTTTGTCAAAACATAATACGTATGCTAATCAAATTGTAGAAATGCGACCGAAGAATATGTTTCTTAATAAATTATTGCTCCTTTGCCTCATCTTCCCGTTGTGCACTTGTAATGATACCTTAACTCCATCCAAATCATTTACTGATAGAGACGTCCTCGTATCTTTCGGGAAGAATTTTGCTTTGGGATTCTTTAGCCCCGGCAATTCCACCTACCGTTACCTTGGAATTTGGTTTAACCAAATCCCAGAACAAAACGTAGTATGGGTTGCAAACAAAAATAGTCCAATTAAGAACAATTAGTCTGCTATCCTTAAAATCAATTCACAGGGAAATATGGTTATCCTCGACAAAGAGACGAATGCTACTGTCTGGTCTACTAATTTGCCGATCACCATGGGAAACAGTAATTCTATTGCTAAGCTCTTGGATACGGGAAATTTGGTTTTAACTCGAAATGATAGTAAAAATTTAGTATGGCAAAGCTTCGATTATCCTGCAAATAGCATTCTTTCAAAAATGAAACTCGGACTAGGCCCAAAATTGGGTTTGAACTGGTCCCTAACATCTTGGAAATCAAGCAACGACCTTGGAAATGGAAATTACTCCCTTGTGCTAGAGTTGCAAGGCTCACCTCAGCTCTTCTTGTACAAGGGCTCAGACAAGCTTTGGCGAAGTGGACCGTGGAATGGTCTACGATTGAGGACTATGCCAGAAAACCACTCCCAGAACTATTCACTTATCGATTTGTCAATACTCCAAATGAGATTTACATGATGTGGGTCGCCGCCAATCACTCCATCTTCTCTAGATTATTTTTGAATGACACAGGTTCAATTCAACGGCAATTATGGAATGAAGAACACCATTGATGGACTAACTTTTGGCCATCATCGAGAGACCGTTGCGAAAGTTATGCAAGTTGTGGCACATATGGCAGCTGTGGCAATAATTATTGGTCAATCCAATGTACATGTCTCCCAGGATATGAACCCAAATTTCTCCAAGCTTGCAACTCGGGAATTGGATCAGGTGGGTGTGTCCAAAAGAGACCAGCTCAGTACTGTGGGGAAGGTGAAGGGTTCCTGAAGAAGTCGAATGTGAAGGTACCAGATACCTCAGTTGCTCGATTTGACATGAGTTTGAGCCTCGAGGAATGCCAGTAGGAATGCCTAAGGAACTGCAATTGCACGGCCTACATTGCTGCAGATATTCGTGGAGAGGGAAGTGGGTGCTTGGCTTGGTATGGAGATCTAATAGATATCATGGAATTTGTGAGTGGCGAACAAGATTTATTCTTCCGCATGGATGCGACTGAGTTAGGTAACCTTGCATACAGTTCGAGAAACACGATATTGCATCTAGCTAGTTGATTTGCAAATAAAATTTTCTTGATTTCTTCCTTCTTTCCTTCCTTTCTTGCGATATAATTTAACCTTAAATCTCTATATTTGTAACCTTAAATGTATATATTTATATTTCAGCTGCAAACAGAAGAAAAGATTCGAAAGGTTTTCATGGTAAAAAGAAGACGCTTATAATTGTGTTACCGTTTCTTCTTGGAGGATTGTTTCTTTTTGTCATATGTGGATGTTGCCTTGTCAGAAAAAGAAGAAAACGAAAAGGTAATGATTCATTTGTTCCTTGATTGTTATTTTAGTACCTGTTTTGGTCTATTATGAGTTTTATGTTGTATTAATTGTTGTAGGTGAAAGAGGAGGAGCACAACATGGAGTATCATTATTTAATTTTCCCTCCAATGCTACAAGATTATATGCCCCTTCAAGTGCAATGGAGCTGGAGGAAACAACTAGTCTAGACTTACCATTCTTTGGTTTAAACATAATAAAAGCTGCTACAGATAACTTTTCTCCTACAAATAAGCTTGGACAAGGTGGTTTTGGACTTGTTTATAAGGTAATTTTAAAGGGTAACTGAACTTCTAGATCCCTTATACTTTTCATTTTTTTTGATTTGACTTACCACTGTTGAATAAAGGAAACAACAAACTATTTGATTTAATTACAAATTGCAAATCTCTAGGGTCAACTATCCAATGGCCAGGAGATTGCCGCCAAAAGATTGTCAAAATCCTCGGGACAAGGAATAGAAGAATTCAAAAATGAAGTCATGCTGATTACCAAACTTCAATATCGGAATCTCGTCAAGATTTTAGGTTGTTGCATCCACAATGAAGAAAAGATGTTAATTTATAAATACATGCCGAACAAAAGCCTTGATTATTTTATTTTCGGTATGACTTCCTTTGTTAAAACTTCCATTTGCCTTCTTTCTCTTTGATTTTTACTAATGAGATAGTTAGTTATTTTGTTTGGAATATGATGAATTTTAATAGCTTTAGATGTATTAACTTTGATGAGTAATGTGTGTAGATAAAACTAGAAGGGCATTGTTAGACTGGAGTAACCGTGCCAATATTATAGTTGGGATTGCTCGAGGGGTTCTATATCTTCACCAAGATTCCAGGCTACGAATTATTCATCGGAATTTGAAACCCAGCAATATATTACTAGATATTAATATGAACCCAAAGATTTCTGATTTTGGCATTGCTAGAATATTCGGAGGGGACCATACTCAAGAAAATACCAGGAGAGTTGTTGGAACATAGTAAGTATTTTTTCAAAAGACAAGTGAATTCATAGATAGCTTAAAAATTTCAATCACACCCTCATAATCCTACCGTGTGAATGCAGTGGTTACATGTCTCCAGAGTATGCAATTGATGGGCTATTCTCAGTGAAGTCTGATGTCTTTAGCTTTGGCGTCCTACTTTTAGAAATCATTAGCGGTAAGAGGAGCAGTGGCTGCTATCTTGAGGATACTGATATGAATTTGATAGCATATGTAAGTCCCACTTATATTGACATCATACATGACAAGTTCTTAAGGTATTTGTTATAATCTTTAAAGAGTTGGAATGACGGCTTATTAATGATTTTAGGTATGGCGCCTTTGGGAGGAAGTCATTGCCCTGGATATAGTTGACTCATGTCTTGGTGATGCATATCCCCCAAATGAAGTTCTAAGGTGCATCCAAGTTGGACTCTTGTGTGTCCAGGAACGCCCAAGTGATAGACCAACAATGTCAAATGTTATATTCATGTTGGTCAATGAAACAAATCTTCCGAAGCGACCTGCATTTGTGGTTAATAGAATTCGTGATGATGCAAACACTTCTGGAGCAGGAACAGGAACAGCATCTGGTTCTATAAATGATGTGACAATAACTACTACTGAAGCTCGATAGAGAATCAAAGATCCCAAGTGATTTCAATGTAAGTTGTTAATGTGTAGTTGCAATGCACAAAAATACACTGCGACAATATTGCAACCGATAACTATAATCCCATTATAAGCTTGTGGATACTTTTATTAGTCCTACCAACAAGTAGATGTATTATCATTTTTCTTTTTTGGGTAGTGAAATCTATTATGTTAAACTGCATTCTTCAGAAGCTTTGGCTAGCTACATGTTCCATGGTGGTTGCTGAAAAATTATTTGACCATGTATACCTGCAACCTAAGCTAAAACCCAGATTAGAAATTAAATCAGCTATCATCTCTAACTGTAAGTCTTGGAAAAAACGAGACCTAAAAATCTCTAAACTCCGAAAGTAGTTGGACAACTTCTTGAAAAACTATTTATGCTTCACATGGTACATTGTACGTACTTGCCGTAATCGACTAATGGCATTCATTAATTTGTTTTGCATCTTCTTCAATCTGCACTTTCTTAGTTCCTTTGGTATGGGCCAAAAAGGTGCATGCATTTCCTTTACTACAAGCAATTCGTATACCATACTCAATAAAAGAAAGTTTTTCTAGTAGTGGTGGCGAGTAGTACAATTGAATAAACCAAAAACTTCATTAGATTACTGAATCGTCACTAAAATTTTTAAAAAAATTAACTGCTCCAAACTTCGAAGAAAGAGCATTGATCGTGTGGCCATGATCGTCGGATCGATACGATATGATGTTTCACTTCAAGGTGTAAGTTGAGGACTACTAGGAGACAATTTATTGAGCTGCCTAGAGTCCCCTCTGTAAAGAAGAAACGAGGGTCCTTGCATCTATCGTACACGTGGCAATACGGCAGGATTGGGACTACTCATTGAGCGGGTCCCAGTAAAGGTAAGGATGACATGTGTTGTCATTTTCCATTCCATTGTCCAAAGGAAGCATTAGATGATCACATAGAGACATATCAGTCACAATCAACTGATCAGGCTAGCAATACTAGAGATTGCGCCAAGCCACTAATACAGTTACTTTTAGTTTCTGTTGCTTGCATATACTAATTTCCTTACCTACACTTTGAAGCAGCTAGATCGATTTTGTTCTCTTAACTTCAAAATCTGATCCATTGGAGCACACCCGTGAACATTAGACTGAATTACTAATTGTTTTCCTTCCAATGTAAACAAACAATTTGGTACCACGGTAAGTTTATGTTCATATAGGTAAAATTTTTTACAGTTATACTTTTTGAAAATTCAGATTCAGTCATCCAATCAATTAGTCATTAAAAATTGCAATTTTGGATAATTGGACATTAGTGATACTTTTTTCAAGATATTTTGAAACAAGTATCACTTTATTGTTCGTAAAACAACAATGCCCTTGGCCTAGTGGTTAAGGCTTGGGGCCTGGGGGTATGCTCCCTCCAAGGTCTCAGGTTCAAAACCTCTCAGGTGCTATCAATTCTTTGGGGCTACCCCCAAGGCCTTTGGCCTAGTAATTACCCGGTTTGTGTGGGACGGGGGACTGCACAAGCCCTTAGGGATTAGTCGTGGTGCGCGCAAGCTGGCCCGGATACCCCAAGTTTAAAAAAAAAAAAAAAAACAACAATGCCCTTAATGTGTATCTTTTACAAGTTCCCCATATTGGATTTACAAGTCTAATAATATGGCCTACAAATCTGTAAACTAGATTTACAAGTTTTTTTGTTGGCTTTAATTACAAGCTTATTAAAGGGTTTACAAGTCTACTATAAAATGGATTTTCAAGTTTTAAAAATGGGTTTACAATTGTCCCTAAATTGAATTTACAATTCTACAAATGGATTTACAAGTTAGTAAAGTAATTTTACAAGTATTTGAAGTTGATTTACACATCTATCAATAGAGTTTACAAGTCCCTAATACATACACCATTAACATTGTTGTGCATGAACAATGCGACAACACTCATTTTCTAACATTTAGAAAAAGTATCACTGATGCAATTATCCAAAATTTGGTGATTGAATATAAATTATTTCAAAAATGTCACAAAAAATAAATTTTTAGTAATATTCTTGCTCCACAATAATTAGGCAACATTATGAAAGTAGCTGCCCGTCTACCTGTTAGATTTCATGCTTTGATGATTTTTGTCGACAAACTGTTTTCATTGATGATTGTTGGGTGATTTGAAAGAGACCCATTGAGCTAATTTAAAGTTCATAGATGAAAACATCAACCACCCCAACAAACATCATATCTAAGTCTAGGAATTTGAATTCAGGTGTAGACTATTTGCCTCACTCTTTATTGCATGTGTACCATGAGGGCATGAGGATTCGGTTATTTGATGATGACTAGCTTATTACTCTTGCCTGAAAATTTTTATTTGATTTGTGTTTACAAAAATATGAAAAAAAGGGGAAATAATTAAAATTGTTTCCTACTTCTAAAACATATTTAGATAAAAGTGATTGTTTAGTTTTGCAATTGTCTATGGAATTTATAGCGAATTAGTTAACTTGGTTAGAGTAAGAATTGTATCGGTAAGAAGGCACTTAGTTTAAATTTTTTATAGGATATGACTAATTGTTAATTATTTTAATTTCTTATGGCAATTAATTTAATAAATTAAATTATAACTAAATGTTAATTTTGCAACCGGTCTGACTATCAATGGAGGATTGGGTTATTTGATGATGACTGGCTTATCACTTTACTAAAACCATTGAAAAAGTTTTAAAAAAAAAACACAAAATAAAAAAGTAGTATGAGTACTAGGTACTTGTACCATGTGATATTAGTGCTTTATCTTGTGAGTTTATAGTTTGTATGCTATGATCTTAACGCTTATCATGTGTGGTTTTAGTGATTGTATCTTATAATTGTATGAACAATGTATTATACCATGTGATGTTAATATTTGCATCGTTTACATTGGGTATGGTCATTGATATTATGGAGTATAAACAACTAAGGGTTGAAACTCAAGCCGTAAGTAAAATTACACAATAATAAGGTACAAATACAAAAATTATAAAAATTCAAACAATAAAATTACAGGATACAACCCCCGTAAACTTACCTGTACAAACTTTAACATCAACACAAGCACCTCTGTCCTAGTGCATTGTATTTGTTAAAATTTTTTTTTTTTGGTGTGAAATTGGGTTTTAGTGGTGCTTTTTACAAATAACCCTGATTCAGTCCTGGAAATTGAAAATTAGTGATACTTATAATTTTTTTTTAAATAATTGAGTATGAGTGTTGTTTTAATGTTCTTAAATGACTTCTTTCAAAAATTCCCTCAAAACACTTCTTAACCACATTAAAAATATGAAAAATAACTTACTTTTACAAGTTACCGTTGAGGGCATTTTTGGAATAAATCCTCTATCAAGAGTAACTAGACGCTAATTCTCTATTAGATTAAAAAGGTTTCACTAATTTACAATTTTGAAGAATTATGCGATTGATTCAAGGTTATTTTAAAAATAATAACTAAAAACTGATTTCTTTAAGGTTTTAAAACGGTTGACGCCCGTTCGGTCGCGCATGGCTATTGATTTGCAATGCTTCAGAAGCAGAAGCCTCTCGTTGAAAATCAAATTTGGCTATTGATTTGCCACACTTCAGAAGCAGAAGCCTCTCGCTGAAAATCAAATTTGGCCATTGAAAATCAAATTTGGCTATTGATTTGCCACGCTTCAGAAGCAGAAGCCTCTCGCTGAAAATCAAATTTGGCTATTGATTTGGCACGCTTCAGAAGCAGAAGCCTCTCGCTGAATATCAAATTTAAGCTTTCTCAAACACGGTGACGAATGTCAATATTTCCTTTCACAACGCTGTCATCATTTGAAGAAAGTAGGTCCTATAAAATGATCGGAACAACAGTGAACCATGCATCCCTGACCGTCTTCCATTGAAGTTAATGAGAAACTGCGTCTATGAAGCAGATGAGAGGATACAATTGTACTCCGTGTAAGTAAAGTCTTTCTTGAGCTAGCTGCTAAAAAACTTGATCTAAGTTCCTATGAGACATGGGAAAAAATCACCGGTATGATCATCCCTCCGTCAACACACGGGCTCAACGCAAAAATTGGGAGAGTCGCCACCATTCATGATTTTGGGGTGAGAATGGACACCAAAGATTCAAAAGTAGGCAAAAATAGCCAAAAGACAAATTCTAGGATAAAAATAATCCTACTTAAAAATCACATCCAGAGATGGGTAAGGGGATTAGATTATGAACGGGGGAAGGTGTTAGGCACCCCCATTCATCCACACGAAGTGGTTGCCAAGTGTATGTTCATGCAAAAAATAAAGTAAGAAAGCTTGCTAAAAATCATAGAAAACCTTGAAAAAGGATTAATGTATGATATTTTCACATGAAGATCTAAATGGATTTCAGATCCTCTCTTATGTCAATATCATTTCTGGAATATCTCAAAAGATGGAAATCAAAGCACAAATTGCTCAAAACCAAGTTAAATCAAATTCGGAAAATTTGGTAAAAAGTATACTATTTGCCTTGAAATCATTCAAATCCAATTCTAAATTGACCCAAACCAAATCCATTTGAAAGATTAGGGTAAACAAGAGTCTCATGCAAAATTTCACTTCATTCCGATGAAAAATCTAGGAGTTATGCTCCTTTGAAGTTGCTGTTGGGGATTTTTAAAAGTGGTAAGTGGGCAACTTTGGAAAATTGTCTAGAAAAATCCACTACATAGAAATCCGTGAAATTTGGTGTGATTGAAGTCTGTATGGCCATCTTTCAACAGAAACTAGCCTCATACAAAAATCCCTTCGGGTGTGCCTTGGGTGGTCTCCCGAACAGGCCCCGAAGATCACAGATTTACCCAGAAAAATGCAAATGAGCAGTTCTGAGTAAATCGGCTACCAATAATTCTAATGAAATCCAAAAATTATGAAACCAACTCGATTTGAAAATAGACTCAAAAAGGAGTACTCAGAAATAAAAATCACTCGAATCGGACTTAAAACGAACACATGGCGGTCCGTCGAAGTGACAAGTTCTGTACTTGGACCTGAACTGTCCACTTAACTTCGACAGAGAGGTGTCAAAAATCGGCTAGATAGAAATTTATGAAATTTGGTGGACATAAACTAGACAGCCTCACCTTTCCCCTGGTTCTAGAATCGCCCCAAAATTCATCCGGATGATGAAGTTACGGACGTCCGAAGTAGGGGTACAGGTGCTGTCAAGCTAAGCCACTTTTGAAGAAAACCAAATCCGAAAATTGACAAAAAAGTGTGTGATTCGTGTGAGATGAATCCAAAACCTTTGAAAAACATTTAAAAACACTCCAGAATTTGATTGAGGTCATTTATTTGAGTTTTATCACAATAAATGCAATAAACCCCAAATATGAGCCTATCCCGCCAAAATAGTGATATGTGTGCAAAAGTGAAAAAAACCAAGCAAGATCCATACACATGCATATAGATTCAACAAAATAGGTTCTAGCATAGCCTAGGGTTCCGTTCCATTATCGTTTCCCTCTGTTCTCTTTAAGATAATCAAGGGTACTTTAAATATGGAACGGTTACAATCAATCAAAAAGGCCTTATGCTACATAGGTTCTAGCACTAGGGTCAATCCCCAGTCTCGTTTCTCCTAGATCCGCCTTCACGTTTTACGGCTAGGGGAGTCTTGAGATACTTTGAGCCGGGGAAGGATTTCCACACATACAAACAAGGCTTTACACTACAGAAAGGTAGAAGAAGAGATCTAGATCTAGGAATGTAAAGACAGAAAATAAAAAGAAAAGTTGAGGCTTACCTGAGTGCTGGAGGCGATTCCACAGCGGTTTTCTTCTTCTCTTGGAGTTCTTCTTTGCGAGAATTCAGAACAAGAGTTGTGTGCCCTTTGCTCAAGGAGGAGGCTCCTATTTATAGGCAAGGGCTAAGGTCATTGGTAGACACAAATTAATGTCTAGAACCCCTCCAACCTAAACCCTAAGGTCATTTCTGCGATTTCCCCTCATTTAATGAGGGACATGATGGTAAAAGTGAAAAGCTCTCGGAAAACCCTAATTTTGAGCAAACTTAAGGTATCCGGTATATCAGACCGGATAACAAAGGGCCTTAAGGTATCCGGTACATGGTACCGGATACGCTAAGGCTCACATGTATCTGGTATGAGTATCCGGATACGGGAAAGGGTATTTGTATCCGGATTGAATATCCGGATACAGATAAAAGTTTATTTTCTTCAAATTCTGTGCTGGCTTTCCAGGAGATAATGATTTTTGATGATTGTTTGTGCAATTTGGGGTGTCTACAGTTCCGTGATCGAGTTTTGCCAGCTGAGTTATCTAGTACTAGTCACAGTACTTAATTCCCTCGGTTTTAGGGCGAGAACTAGCAGCTAGCTCAACCTGTTGGAGTAACGTGGCCGAGTTTAACCAGGTGGATTTTCTTGAGTTAATTACGAGGGCTAAACAGTGCCTTTCACTATCTCAGAAATAACAAATAATTCATTTTGAGAAAATGACTCCAAAAAATCTGCAGTGAGTCAAGTTCTGTTCTTAATTTGGCTGGAAAAATATGGTACTTCACCTAACAAGTCATTTTTGCATTAATGACAACTGTGATGTATAATGGTGGGTTTTATACCAGAAGATTCAACTGAGAAATACAAGGAAACTAACACTTATTAAGCAAAAATCAGAAATACGAGGAGTTAAACGAAGATATCCAGAACGGGAATGTGTTATTCCTTTTCATCCTATCTCATTCCCATTTTATAATTTGAACCTGCATAATCTAGAGATTATCCATTAGTAATGGGCCTTCTCTTCCTTACCTGTTCTTTGATGTTCCTGTCTTCCTTGTCAACAATCTCAATTGCCAAAGACAGAATAGCTCTAACCAAACCATCACAGATGGCCAAACTCTTGTGTCCGCCAACAAAGTTTTTGAGTTGGGGTTCTTCAGTGAGTGACTTGTACAAGTCATTTAGATAGTGATGTAAGGGCATTTTCGGAATAGTCGGTTTGAAATAGTGAATGGTACTAAAAATTAAATATTTTGATAAAGGTATTATTAAAAGTTAAAACTCAAAACTTTGAAGACTGAAATCTTAAATATTTTGAAAAAAATGCCACAAAAAATTAATTTTTCCTGTGGATACTGTTAATAGTCCTAAGAGCAAATAGATGGATTATAATTTTTCTTTTTGGGTAACATCATTTATTATATTAAACTTCATTGTTCACGGTCTTTGCTAGCTATGTGTTCCAAAGTGATTGCCAGAAAATTATTGGACCATATATACCTACAACCTAAGCTAAGACCCAGATTAGCTATTAAATTAGCTATGCTCTCTAACTGTACGTCTTGGAACAAACAAGACCTTAATATAGGTAAACTTCATTGTTCACGGTCTTTTGATAGCTACTAATTGTTTTCCTTCCAAATTTCCAATGTAAACAAACACCTTGGTACCACAGTAAATTATGTTCATATAGGTAAAACTTTTTACAGTTATACTTTTTGAAAATAATTCAGATTCAGTCATCCAGCCAATTAGTCATTCAAAATTGCAATTTTGGATAATTGGACATTAGTGATACTTTTTTCAAGATATTTGAAAACAAGTATCATTTTATCGTTGGTAAACAACAATGCCCTTAACGTGTATCTTTTACAAGTTCCCCATATTGGATTTACAGGTCTAATAACATGGCCTATAAATATGTAAACTAGATTTACAAGTTTCTTTGTTAGCATTACAAGTCTATTAAAGGGTTTACAAGTCGATAAAATGGATTTACAAGTTTAAAAATGGGTTTACAATTGTCCTTAAACTGAATTTACAAGTCTACAAATGGATTAACAAGTTAGTAAAGTAATTTTACAAGTATTTGAAGTTGGTTTACCAGTCTATCAATGGATTTTATAAGTCCCTAATACATATACCATTAACATTGTTGTCCATGAACAATATGACGACACTCATTTTTTGACATTTAGAAAAAGTATCACTGATGTCCAATTATCCAAAAATTTGGTGATTGAATATGGATTATTTAAAAAATATCACAAAAAATCAATTTTTCGTGCTATTTTGGTCCACAATAATTAGGCGGCATTGCCCGTCTAGCTGTTAGATTTCATGCTTTGATGATTTTTGTCGAGAAACCGTTTCCATTGATGATTGTTGGGTGATATGAAAGAGATCCATTGAGCTAATGTAAAGTTCATAGATGAGCGATTCTCACTCCATCTTCGGGAAGAGATAATTATTTTTAGTTATTAATAAATAGATAATCACTTCCTCTAGTTTTATTTTGTAACGAATGCATCAACCACCACCATTGTAAGGACCTGGTCAAAATTTCAAATAATAAATGGGGTTCAACTATAACCAAGTCAAGAGCCCTTGTTTTGCATAAGTCCTATAGGTTATTGTACAGGAGATATGTGCCTGCACACCCACCAGATCAATCTTTTTAAGTGTTAATATCAAACTTAAAACAACGGCTGAGATTAAATCTTTCTAATGAAGGGCATAAAGGTCATTAGACTTTAAATATATATTAATCAAGGGTTTAAAACCCTAATCCCGTTATGACATTGGAGGTGAGTTTTAGAGGATGGAGAAGAGGATTTTGGTGAAGGAATAGTGATTTTGGAGCTACCCAACCCTAAACCTATGAAGGTAAGTGGTTTTAATCCATTCTCTATGCTTGAAATGCTTTATTTCTCTTATTATCATCATTTGATTTTTATGTTGTATGAATCTAGAGTTTATGGAATGCTCTTGAATGTGTTAGCATAAATCTGAGGAAAGACTGTGATGTTTTTATGATTTTGGTATGGTGTGTGTTATTGGATGTGGTTTTTCATATGAATAATCGTGCAATTAAAAAAAATATATATTGGTTTGATGGTAACGTGTTATATTGGAGTTGAACTCAACTGTAAATACTTTAGTGGGATTATTGGGGTTGAACTCAACGGTAAATATTTTAGTCCCACGGTGACGTGAATATTGGGGTTGAACTCATTTTGATTTAGTTGCCTTGAGTAAACCTATTTTTAATTATTTGATTCCTTGACGAATGCTTTTGAAATGAACTAAATTTCAATTATTTGGTTGTACACTCGTACAAACTCAATTTCAATTCTTCAATTAGTGTGGTTGCAGAGGGTGTTCCTTTTCGGAGTGAAATCATTGGTAAATATTCTGGTAAAGCAAAACTTTTGCTTGTGAAGTTTAACTTTATTTAAATTACTTTACTCTGCAACTTTTTGGTTGAACTTGATTTTTAATTATCTTACTTTTCATTCGTGTTCTGAGTTTTGGTGAGATTCCGTGAGATTACGGAATGACATGTATTTACAGTGTTGTGAACTTTATGATATTTTATTTTTGTAATATGTTTCTCGAGGTGGGATATTGCTTTGGATCATGATAGCAGCAAGAGATCACATGAGAATTATTTTCATGTTATTTTAAAATTTTATACTTTATGCATATGTAAGTTAGAATTATTATTTGTAAATTTAAACGTGTTCACATTTGTGTTGGCGTTGGATGTTTGGTTCTATGCATTATCCATGAGATAAATGATGTGTTGGATTGAGGAAATGTTCTTTTATATATATTGGTCACGTATTTAAGTGAATATTATTTCTGAATTCATAAGATGAGATGAGTGTACTGCTAGTGGTAAAACTGTTAGTTCAGCACCTAGTAAGAGAATTGTTGGGATGAATTTGTACTGCTAGTTGTGATACTAGTTCAGTACCCATCGTGAATAAACGTTGGGAGATTTATAAGTTTGTACTGCTAGTTAAAACACTAGTTCAGTACCCACCGTGAATAAACGTTGGGAGATTTATGATGATTGTACTGCTAGTTGAGATACTAGTTCAGTACCCAATTGGGGAAGACTTGTGGGATAGTAATTGATGTACTTCTAGTATTTGCCACGTAGTAGTTAAGTACCCACAAGGATTACCGATGAGAGGATTGTACTCCTAGGGCGTTACCTAGTTGAGTACCTAGTGAGGGACGCCTACTGGGATATAGATATTGATGAGTACTCCTAGCTTATAAGCTGGTATGAGTACCCGGTGTGACTTCGGGTCTACTGGGAAATGTGGCTATGTGATACTCCTAGTGTAAATTACTAGTTAGAGTACCAGTGACCGAATGGTCTATTGGGAAGTTGAGATCTGGCATTCTGATCTTATTGTGGGCTTGGTTAAATAAATCATTTAAATCTTTATTTTTGTTTATTGTGATTGTTATTATTGGTTATTAGGTAAATGGTTCAATTTCATGGTGAATTTCATTCTTAATATATTCTGTTAAATTCTTTTGATGTTAATTGCTAAATTAATCGTTGATTTGATAGAGAGCATGATCCCTTATATTCAAGATTTATGTATATGCTATATATATATTGACTATAAATGAATATAGGAAACACATGCATGAGTACAATTTATTAGATATATATATATATATATATAATATTGATTGTATTTATATTAAGTAAAGTGGAAATTCAGTATGTAATCATATGGAGTGCATTAACTCCACTTACTGAGTTCATGTAAACTCACCCCTTACTATTTTACAGGAAACTATCGTAATCGTGGAGACGAGAAGAAATGAGAAGTTATTGAATTTATGATGTTTAGTGAATCTTATGAACATGTACTATTTAGGATTTGAACTTTTTGGTGTTATGTTTAGTTTCATGTAATAGCTAAGTGGTTTGGCCTTTTATCAAAATTGTTTTTAGATTCTGCTATGACTCTGATAATTAAGTTTATTAATGAGAATTTCATGTTTCGAGACGAAATTAATTTATAGGTTGTATTCGCTTACGAGCAAGGTTACGTTCGGACCCACGTGTGTATAGTTATACACGATGTGTGGTTTCAGGGCGTGACAACCATAAACATCATATTCGGTTATTTGATGATGACTAGCTTATTACTCTTGTCTGAAAATTTTTATTTGATTTGTGTTTAAAGAAATATGAAAAAAGGGGGAAATATTTAAATTTGATTCCTACTTCTAAAAAATATTTAGAAAAAAGTGATTGTTTAGTTTTGCACTTCTCGATGGAATTTATAGCGAATTAGTTAACTTGGTTAGAGTAAGAATTGTATCGGAAAGAAGGCACTTAGTTTAAATTTGTTATAGGATATGACTAATTGTTAATTATTTTATTTCCTTATGGCAATTAATTTAATAAATTAAATTATAACTAAATCTTAATTTTGCAACCGGTCTAACTATCAATGGAGGATTGGGTTATTTGATGATGACTAGCTTATCACTTTACTAGAACCTTTGAAAAAGTTTTAAACAAAACACAAAATAAAAAAAGTAGTATGAGTACTTAGGTAGTTGTACCTTGTGATATTAGAGCTTTATCTTGTGATTTTATAGTTTGTATGCTATGATCTTAACGCTTATAATGTGTGATTTTAGTGATTGTATCTTATAATTGTATGCACAATGTATTATAACATATGATGTTAAAATTTGCATCGTTTACATTGGGTATGGTCATTGATATTATGGAGTATAAACAATTAAGGGTTGAAACTCTAGCCGTAAAATTACACAATAATAAGGTACAAATACAAAAATTATAAAAATCAAACAATAAAATTACAGGATACAAACCGTAAACTTACATATACAAACTTTAACATCAGCACAAGCACCTCTATCCTAATGCATTGTATTTGTTTAAAAGTTATTTTTTGGTGTGAAATTGGATTTTAGTGGTGCTTTGTGTGAAATTGGCATACAATTGTATCCTCTCGTCTGCTTCATAGACGGCAATTGCCTTATGGCATACTTACGAGGGGGTTGAAATCATTTGTGGCATTTGCCTACAGAATTCTCAGTGGTATGAACATAGATTTGCTATGTCGTACGGTAGCCTATCCAAGATGTTCCATTTCATGTAACTTTGAAGTCTACAAGTCATATAATTCACTTGAATTTTCATTCTAAGATCATATATTCAACTTCCTGAATCCTGAACTTATTAAGACAGAAGTGTTTCTAGAATTAAATTTTAAAAAACTTGAAAATGTTAAAAAAGAAAAAAAGAAGATCTCTTTGACATTCATCTATTGGCAGTCATTGTTAAAAAATAATAATAATAATAATGTTGAAGCCATCATATTTGACGTTCATCTGTTGACATTGTCTTCCAAGATTAGAGACATACGAGCAATCAAAAATATTTCACTACAAGAGGGTGCAACCCCACCATATTCAGTTCAGCGGCACCATTCAACACGGTTTTGTACGCGGATCCCTAAGATCAAAAGATCCGCATTGTACAATCCACCCCTTTTTTTTAACGTCACAAAGGAGTTGGTGAATTTTGTTATCTAGTGGGGTTGCATTCTCCACATGGAATGGTGGAAATATATAGTACAAGATTTTGTTATCTCGGGGTATTGAGTCTGTTTGGACTGCAGGTTGCTTCTTGGCAGTTTAGACTCGGTGCAACTGAAAGCTTTTCATTTATCTTTTGATGAGAGGTTTGAAGGTTATTCGCCTTGTGATATGTTTTCTTCCTATTTAAATGATATGCCGTCCTAATCATAATGAAAAGATTGATGTATCAATCGAAGAAAGGACATGAATTGATCTTGTTCACTTGTTTAAATTGAATAGACGCAACCACCCGTATCATTCACGGGATTCGTTTTGATCACTCCCTCTGCTGTTGATCGTGACCCGACATGAGTCGGACAACGATATTATGATCACTAGCTTGGCTACATGGTTTGACACACAATAACGGTTTGATCACGCACCTTACCGTGCAAACTAGCCTGACATCGAAATCACTAGCTTGGCTACATGGTTTGACACACAATAACGGTTTGATCACGCACCTTACCGTGCAAACTAGCCTGACATCGAAAGCAACTGGTCCAGCGAGCTCAATTTGGGGTAGAAAAGTAGGGTTTAGAAAAGTAGATCTAAGTCAAGTTGTTCGATTGTAAATGTTTTCTTTAAATTAAGTTGTCGACTGAATCAAATTGTCATCGTGTGAAGAAACTAGCGTCCCTTAAATTATCGGAACCGCACTGAGTCATGCATCCCCGACTGTCCTCCCTTGAAGTTAACAAGAAACCATCGCCTATGAAGCAGACGAGAGAATACAATTGTACTTCGTGTAAGTAAAATCTTTCCTTTTATGCCTAATGGATTTGGCTGCATCACAACATAGTACGTATGCTGATCAAACTGTAGATATGCAACCAAAGAATATGTTTCTTTATAAATTATTACTCCTTTGCCTCATATGCCCTTTGTGCACTTGTAATGATACCTTAACTCCGTCCAAATCATTTACCAATGGAGACTTCCTCGAATCTTCCGAGAAGAACTTTGCTTTGGGATTCTTCAACCGCGGCAATTCTACTTACCTTGGAATTTGGTTTAACAAAATCCCGGAGCAAATCATAGTATGGGTTGCAAACAGAGATAGTCCAATTAAGAATAACTCGTCTGGTGCCCTAGAGATCAATTCACAGGGAAATATAGTTATCCTTGACAAGGAGACGAACACTACTGTCTGGTCTACTAATTCACCGATCACCATGGGGAACAGCAACTCGATTGCTAAGCTCTTGGATTCGGGAAATCTAGTTTTGATTCGAAATGATAGTAAAAATTTTGTGTGGCAAAGCTTCGACTATCCTACAGATAGCTTGCTTTCAGGTATGAAACTCGGGTTACGCCCGAAATTGGGTTTGAACTGGTCCCTAACATCTTGGAAATCAAGCGACGACCCTAGCAATGGGAATTACTCCTTCTTTATAGACCCGCGAGGATCACCTCAGATCTTCATGTACAGGGGCTCAGTCCCACTTTGGCGACCTGGTCCATGGAACGGTGTGAGACTGAGTGCCATGCCAGAAATGTTCTTCCCAGAACGTTTCAGTTATCGATTTGTCAATACTCCAGATGAGATATACTTGATGCATGTGGCCACCAATAACTCCATCTTCTCTAGATTAGTGGTGAACTACACTGGTTCAGTTGAACTACAAATATGGCAAAACCATCAATGGGATACCCTTTTGTCATCAACAAGACAGCTGTGCAACATTTATGCGAGTTGCGGCGCATACGGCAGTTGTGGCAATAATTATCCAATCCGGTGTACATGTCTCCCGGGATTTGAACCTAGATTTCCCCAAGACTGGAACTTAGGAATTGGATTAGGCGGGTGTGTCAGAAAGAGACCAACTCAATACTGTGGGAAAGGTAATGGGTTCCTAAAGAAGTCGAATGTGAAGGTACCCGATACTTCTGTTGCTCAAGTTAACATGAGTTTGAGCCTTGAGGAATGCCAGCAAGAATGCCTGAGGAATTGCAATTGCACGGCCTACACTGCTGCAGATATTCGTGGGGAGGGCAGTGGGTGCTTGGCTTGGTACGGAGATCTGATAGATATCATGGAATTTTCAAGTGGCGGACAAGATTTATTCTTCCGCGTGGATGAGACTGAGTTAGGTAACCTTGTACATAGTTCAAGAAACACGATAATATATCTAGCTAGTTGATTTGCAAATAAAATTTTCTTGATTTCTTCCCTTTTTCCTACCTTTCTTGCAATATAATTTAACTTTAACTCTTCATATTTGCATTTCAGCTGCAAACACAAGAAAAGATTCGAAAGGTTTTCATGGCAAAAAGAAGCTGCTTATAATTTTGTTACCGTTTCTTCTTGGAGGATTGTTTCTTTTGGTCATATGTGGATGTTGCTTTGTTAGAATAAAAAGAAAAGAAAAAGGTAATGATTCATTTGTTCTTTGTCTGTTATTTTATTATCAGTTTTTGTCTATTGTGATTTTTATGTTGTATTAATTGTTGTAGGTGAAAGAGGAGCACAACATGGAGTATCATTGTTTAATTTTACCTCTAATGCTACAAGATTATATGCCCCTACAAGTGCAATGGAGCTAGAGGAAACAACAACTAGTCCAGAATTACCATTCTTTGGTCTAAACATAATAACAGCTGCTACAAATAACTTTTCTCCTACAAATAAGCTTGGACAAGGTGGTTTTGGACCTGTTTATAAGGTAATTTTAAAGGGTAACTGAACTTCTAGATCCCTTATCCTTTTTATTTTTTTCAATTTGACTTACCTCTGTTGACTGAAGGAAAGAAGGAACTATTTGATTTAATTACAAATTACAAATCTCTAGGGTCAACTATCCAATGGCCAGGAGATTGCAGTCAAAAGATTGTCAAAATCCTCTGGACAAGGAATGGAAGAATTCAAAAATGAAGTCATGCTGATTACCAAACTTCAACATCGGAATCTCGTTAAGATTTTAGGTTGTTGCATCCACAATGAAGAAAAGATGTTAATTTATGAATACATGCCGAACAAAAGCCTTGATTATTTTATTTTCGGTATGACTTCCTTTGTTAAAACTTCTATTTGCCTACTTTCTCTTTGATTTTTACTAATGAAATAGTTAGTTATTTTGTTTGGAATATGATGTATTTTAACAGCTTTGGATGCATTAACTTTGATGAGTAATGTGTGTAGATAAAACTAGAAGGGCATTGTTAGACTGGAGTAACCGTGCCAATATTATAGTTGGGATTGCTCGAGGGGTTCTATATCTTCACCAAGATTCCAGGCTACGAATTATTCATCGGGATTTGAAACCCAGCAATATATTACTAGATATTAATATGAACCCAAAGATTTCTGATTTTGGCATTGCTAGAATATTCGGAGGGGACCATACTCAAGAAAATACCAGGAGAGTTGTTGGAACATAGTAAGTATTTTTTCAAAAGACAAGTGAATTCATAGATAGCTTAAAAATTTCAATCACACCCTCATAATGCTACCGTGTGAATGCAGTGGTTACATGTCTCCAGAGTATGCAATTGATGGGCTATTCTCAGTGAAGTCTGATGTCTTTAGCTTTGGCGTCCTACTTTTAGAAATCATTAGCGGTAAGAGGAGCAGTGGCTGCTATCTTGAGGATACTGATATGAATTTGATAGCATATGTAAGTCCCACTTATATTGACATTGTACATAAAAAGTTCTTAAGGTATTTGTCCTAATCTTTAAGGAGTTGGAATGAGGGCTTCTTAATGATTTTAGGTATGGCGCCTTTGGAAGGAAGACATTGCCTTGGATATAGTTGACGCATGTCTTGGTGATGCATATCCCCCACATGAAGTTCTAAGGTGCATCCAAGTTGGACTCTTGTGTGTCCAAGAAAGCCCAAGTGATAGACCAACAATGTCAAATGTTATATTCATGTTGGTCAATGAAACCAATCTATCACTTCCGAAACGACCTGCATTTGTGGTTAATAGATCTCGTG
The DNA here is from genome assembly GCA_947561395.2 of Buxus sempervirens. Lineage (NCBI taxonomy): Eukaryota > Viridiplantae > Streptophyta > Magnoliopsida > Buxales > Buxaceae > Buxus > Buxus sempervirens. The sequence goes on along the minus strand of OX387191.1, from coordinate 5,270,123 downwards.
GTGATGCAAACTCTTCTGCAGCAAGAACAGGAACAGCATCTGGTTCTATAAATGATGTGACAATAACTACTACTGAAGCTCGATAGAGAATCAAAGATCCCAAGTGATTTCAAAGTAAGTTGTTAATGCATAGTTGCATTGCACAAAAATATATTGCGACAATATTGCAACCGATAACTCTAATCTCATTATAAGCTTGTGGATACTATTATTACTCCTACCAACAAGTAGATGTATTATCATTTTTCTTTTCTGGGTCGCGAAATTTATTATATTAAACTGCATTCTTCACAAGCTTTGGCTTGCTACATGTTCCAAATTGGTTGCTAAAAAGCTATTGGACCATGTATACCTGCAACCTAAGCTAAATCCAGATTAACAATTAAATCAGCCATCATCTCTAATTGTAAGTCTTGGAACAAACGAGACCTAAAAATCTCTAAACTCCGAAAGTAGTTGTACAACTTCTTGAAAAACTATTTATGCTTCACGTGGTACGTACTTGCTGTAATCGACTAATGGCATTGATTAATTTGTTTTGCATCTTCTTCAATCAGAACTTTCTTATCTCCTTTGCTATGAGCGAAAAAGGTGCAATCATTTCCTTTACTACAAGCAGTTCGTTTACCATAAGATTATTTACATACTACCAACAGGGCCGTCCCTTGTAGTTCTTGAAAAATATCACCTTCACCCACCTTATCATTCTTTACCGAGCTTGAACCATGCAGACTCGGGAGTATGCCAGGCCACCAATATAGTCACTTTTCAGTTTCTGTTGCTTGCCTATACTAATTTCCTTACCTACACTTTCAAGCAGCAAGTAGATCAATTTTATTCTCTTACCTTCAAAATCTAATCCATTGGAGACACCTGTGAACATTATACTGAATTACTAATTGTTTTCCTTCCAATGTAAACAAATAACTTGGTACCACGGTAACTTTATGTTCATATAGGTAAAATTTTTTACAGTTACACTTTTTGAAAGTAATTCTGATTCAATCATCCAGCCAATTAGTCATTCAAAATTGCAATTTTGGATAATTGGACATTAGTGATACTTTTTTCAAGATATTTTAAAACAAGTATCACTTTATTTTTCGTAAACAACAATGCCCTTAATGTGTATCTTTTACAAGTTCCGCATATTGGATTTACAAATCTAATAACGTATATGGCCTACAAATCTATAAACTAGACTTACAAGTTTCTTTGTTGACTTTACAAGTCTAGTAAAGGGTTTACAAGTCTATTATAAAATGGATTTACAAGTTTAAAAAATGGGTTTATAATTGTCCTTAAACTGAATTTACAAGTCTACAAATGGATTTACAAGTTAGTAAAGTAATTTTACTAGTATTTGAAGTTGGTTTACCAGTCTATCAATGGATTTTATAAGTCCCTAATACATATACCATTAACATTGTTGTCCATGAACAATATGACAACACTCATTTTTTGACATTTAGAAAAAGTATCACCGATGTCCAATTATCCAAAATTTGGTGATTGAATATGAATTATTTTCAAAAATGTCACAAAAAATAAATTTTTAGAGATATTTTGGCCCCAATATAATTAGGTGGCATTATGGAAGCAGCTGCCCGTCTAGCTGTTAGATTTCAAGCTTTTTTTTGGTAGTCTGTTGGATTTCAAGCTTTGATGATTTTTGTCGACAAACTGTTTTAATTGATGATTTGAAAGAGACCCATTGAGCTAATTTAAAGTTCATGGATGAGCGATTCTCACTCCATCTTGGGGAGAGATAATTATTTTTAGGTTTCTAATAAATAGATAATCACTTCCTATAGTTTTATTTTGAATTCTAGTGTAGACCATTTGCATCACTCTTTATGACACGTGTACTGTGAGGGCGTGAGGGTTGAGTTATTTGATGATGACTAGCTTATTACTCTTGCATGAAAATTTTTATTTGATTTGTGCTTACAAAAATATGAAAAAAAGGGAAATATTTAAAATTGATTCCTAATTCTAAAAATATTTAGAAAAAAGTGATTGTTTAGTTTTGAAATTTTTGATGGAATTTATGGCGAATTAGTTAACTTGGTTAGAGTAAGAATTGTATCCGTAAGAAGGCACTTAGTTTAAATTTTTTATAGGATATGAGTAATTGTTAATTATTATAATTCCTTACGGCAATTAGTTTAATAAATTAAATTATAACTAAATCTTAATTTTGCAACCGGTCCAACTATCAATGGAGGATTGGGTTATTTGATTATGACCAGCTTATTACTTTACTAAAACCTTTGAAAAAGTTAAAAAAAAACACACACACCAAAAAAAAAAAAAAAAATGTATTATGAGTACTAGGTACTTGTACCTTGTGATATTATAGCTTTATCTTGTAATTTTATAGTTTGTATGCTATGATCTTAACACTTATAATGTGTGATTCTAGTGATTGTATCTTATAATTGTATAAACAATGTATTATACCATATGATGTTAAAATTTGCATTGTTTACATTAGGTATGGTCATTAACATTATGGAGTATAAACAATTAAGGGCTCAAACTCAAGCATCATCTGGTACAATAGGTTGTTTAATTTACACAATAATAAGGTACAAATACAAAAATTATAAAATTCAAACAATAAAATTATAGGATACAAGCCGTAAACTTACAGGTACAAGCTTTAACACCAGCAGAAGCACCTCTCTCCTAGTGCATTATATTCGTTTTAATTTTTTTTTTCCTTTTTGGGGAAATTGGGTTTTAGAGGTGCATTTTACAAATAACCATGATTCAGACTTGGAAATTGAAAATTAGTGATAATTTTTAAAATAATTGAGTATGAGTGTTGTTTTAATGTTCTTAAATGACTTGTTTAACATTTCTTAACCACATTAAAAATATGGAAAGAAACAAATTTTTACAAGTTTCTGTTGCGGGCATTTTTGGAATAAATCCTCTATCAAGAGTAAATAGACACTTATTCTTAATTAGATTAAAAAGGTCTCACTAAGTTTCAATTTCAAAGAATTATGCGACTGAATCAGGGTTGTTTTAAAAATCATCACTAAAAATTAATTTCTTGAAGGTTTTAAAACGGTTGACGCCCGGTTGGGTCGCGCATGGTGGTTGATTTGCTATGCTTCAGCAATAGGAGCCTCTCGCTGAAAATATTTAAGGTTTTTCAATCATGGTGACTAATGTCGATATTTCCTTTCACAACGCTATCATCATTTGAAGAAAGTAGGGTCCTATAAATGATCGGAACCACAATGAATCATGCATCCCCGACCGCCCTCAATTGAAGAAGAGATGGCTAACATATTAATGAAAACATTCATTTGGTCACCAGCTCCATTTCAAGCGTAACTCCATCCATCACTAGTATAGGATCCTCCCGGACAGATTGCAACAAGATCTAATTAATCTTATAGACGGTTTTTCTCTGTTATTCCATACCCAACTGCTTTTATGCTGAAGGACTAGTTTGGAATTCTGAAATACTAGTCATGCTTCAATATCATGAAGTGATTAGGACGTTTGAACAACATTTCATGTGAATAATCTATCTACTATATATAAAGCGAGGCGCCCTTTTTGGGAATCGTGCCAAACAACAAGTTACAACTTTCACAAAATGCCCATCTCCTGTATAGTTTAGTTTCAATAATATAGGATTATACCTGTCTCAATTCACTATTTTCGTTCAAAAACAATTAGTTTGTAACTACCCCACTTCTCCTCTCTCCATTTCCTTTCTCCCCACTTATTCTCTCTCCACGTGCAGTTTTAAAACTACTCCTTCCCTTTTTTACGTGCGTGCAGTACTGCATGTGGGCCCCGCTAGTATATATTAAGCAAAGCGGGGGTTTTTGATTTTTCTTTCTTCGCTTTTTAAAAGTAATTTAGATTTAATCATCTAATTTTTATAATAATTCCAGATCAGGACAAAAACAATTCTTTACTCCTTTCTTTTCAGTTTTCAGTTTTAAAGTAATTTAGATTTAGTCATTTAATAATAAAAAATAAAAAAAAACCTACCGCAACTTTTGACTTTTCTTTCTTCGGTTTTTGAAAGTAATTTAGATTTAGTTATTTAATTTTTATAATAATTCAAAATCAGGTATAAGCAAAAACAATTCTTTACTCCTTCCGGTTTTCAATTTTAAAGTAATTTAGATTTAATCATTTAATAATAATAATAAAAAAGCTCCGTTCTCCTGAAGAAGCTAATGTCGAGGGGGTTTGAGAACCCACCTGAACCGTCCTCTCCGCCTTCTCTTTCTATCATAGAGTCTCTCTACTGTCGAGGGGGTTTGAGAACCCTCTTGAATCGTCCCTCTCCGCCTTCTCTTTCTAACGGTCCCTCAGTCCTGTTCACCCTCCCCTTCCCTCCCTCTCTCTTCTCTCTCCTATTGAAAACTCTAGAACCAAATCGACCCCCTCATTTTCCCCCTCTCTTTCCTCCCACTCTCATCTTCTCTCTCCCATCAACCCCTCCAGTTTCAGTTGCTCAACCTGATTCTTTGAAAACCCAATTGCTGTCCCTCGCAAAACCTCGAAGGATCAGCACATGAAGGTGAACGGCCATGGCCACGAGTCCGTATGCCTATGCTCTGTGCCGTGAGCTCAAGCATCGATCCGATGGAGAGATGGGTTATTGACAATACTTCGAGTTCTCTTTTTCTTTTTTCTTTTTTCAATAAACCCTTTGCAGGTATTGTTCAGTATAACCATACATTATGAAATCTCATTCTTTATTTACCTGCAGATTCTTGCTTCTAAATTTTTTTAATTTGCAACTGATTATGGTCTTTCAAATCTACGGCCCGTGCAACACATGTGCCACATTGCTATAAAAACAAAGTTACAAATTAGAGTAAACGAAATTTCAATTGGTGCCTTCTTTATATAGCTTTTGATTAAGAGCCTTTTTGGAAATTCCTCAGGAAACTCTGATGCTTATTCCCTTTATTGGTGTTTTCTAGAAGACTTTCTACTTCTTGCTTTTGTATTCTTCGTTCTTTTCCCTCATTTCTTTTATCCATTTAATCTTCTTTCTAAATATGAATATTTGAAACGGTTTGGTCATGGGATCCAAGATTCCTAATATAGGCCAGTGAGATAAAAACATGTTTAATTATCCTCATTGACAAGTGTTTTGCTTTCAATTTTAGCAAATTAACAGTAAATAATTTCTTACTATATAAAATTAGTATAATTCCTTACCAATGTTCAGTTTTGTTTGATGATATTTGGATTATGCATTTTGTTTTGAATATGAAATATTTTGTAACCTCGATGGTTTATCTTTTGTATGTGCATCCATTTTGAGTTCTCTTTTTTTGTTTTTTTTAGTAAACCCTTTGAAGGTATTGTTTAGTATAACCATACATTATGAAGTTTCATTCTTTATTTGTACACAGATTCTTGCTTTTAAATTTTCTAATTTGCAATTGATTATGGTTTTTCCAAACCTACTGCCTGTGCAACACACGGGCCACATTGCTAGTATTATTGAAGGGAGACCGACACTATTAAGAGAGAGTCGCGATAAGATCAGTTAGCTAGGCCTTTCTTGTGTGCTTGAGAAAAGTTATTCAAGCAAGGTTGGTATTGACTTCTCCATATATATTTGCCATTAGTAAATTTTGGTTGGGTCATTTGTAGTTTTGCGGTGCTCATAAATGAAGTCCAAGATAAAGGCAAAATAAAGAGATAATTTCTTTGCCTATCTTTTAGACTCTCCATTATTCAAATTCTCAAAATTATATTTCATGGAGTTACCATGGGAATGCAGTGGTTACATGTCTCCAGAGCATGCTATTGATGGGCTATTCTCAGTGAAGTCTGATGTCTTTAGCTTTGGCGTCTTACTTTTAGAAATCATTAGCGGAAAGAGGAGTAGTGGTTGCTATCTTGAGGATATTGATACAAATTTGATAGCATATGTAAGACACATTTATATTGACATCTTACATGACAAGTTCTTAAGGTATTTGTCCTAATCTTTAAAGAGTTGGAATGATGGCTCCTTAATGATTTTAGGTATGGCGCCTTTGGAAGGAATACATTGCCTTGGATATGGTTGACTCATGTCTTGGTGATGCATATCCTCTACGTGAAGTTCTAACATGCATCCAAGTTGGACTCTTGTGTGTCCAGGAAACCCCAAGTGATAAACCAACAATGTCAAATGTTATATTCATGTTGGCCAATGAAACAAATCAATCTCTTCCGAAACGACCTACATTTATGGTTAATAGAACTCGTGATGATGCAAAGTCTTCTGCAGTAGGAATAGGAACATCATCTGGTTCTATAAATGATGTGACAATAACAACTGCTCAAGCTCAATAGAGAATCAAAGATCCCAAGTGATTTTAACGTAAGCTGTTAATAAGTAGTTGCATTGCACAAAAATACATTGTGACAATATAGCAACCGATAACTCTAATCTCTTTATAAGTTTGTGGATACTATTATTACTCCTACTAGCAATTGGATATATTATCATTTTTCTTTTGGGCTATTTGCATTTGTATTCCTACATTATAATATATTTGCATTTATATGTGACATGGAAAATCTTCAGGTTTGGAACCCATGAATCACCGTTACAGCGTAGAGGATGACATAGATCTTCGTATGGGTCATAGATCACGAAGAAAAGGGGGAAGAGAGCTCATTGGCCATTCCTATGCCAATGGAGACTTCTTAACACTAGTTTTATCGACTTCTTAATTCTGAAGCTTGTATTCGAAATTATGTTTTTTTTTTTTTTGGGTAATCAACGGACAGAAATGATATTAAGAGACTAACCAAACATGGCTAACCCCCAAGCTTCATCAAAAATCAAAGTTGAGAGAAAGTGGTGGCAGCCAACCACGTACAGGAAAAACAGCCAAGGGCATAGTTAACCAAGCAATCGGCAACTTGATTGTCCTCCCAAGAGATAGGGAAATACAGGACACACTAAAAACTACCACAGAGAAAGCGTATGAACTTATCCGTCCTTGCTTTAAGCTTAGAAAACCCAGTGCCACGATGGATTTAGACTTCAGATTTTAGCCTTTCCTTTTAGTAGTAACTAGGGCAGACCTACCAATCTGGACCACTAAATAGTAAATACTGGCCTGCCCTACATACTGTCTGCGAGAATCAGGCGACGCGCTGGATAAAAGATCAATGAGGACTTTCGAATCTCCTTGTAGGATGAGGTTCTGAATGTTAAGAGACGGATGCTAATCTCACAACCTCCAAGGCTGCGAGAGCTTCAGCTTGTAAACTTGATGAACAATCCACCTTTGATGCAAAGCCCGCCACAAATTTTCCATTGCCGTCTCTGATGATGCCTGGTCTGCAGAGGTCCTAAGCGCCCCATCAAAATTAGCCTTGAAGAGGGGAAAGTGGGGTGGTTTCCCCGAGACTTCAATCTCAAAAAGAATTGTTTTCGAAATTATGGGTTGGGGAAATCTGATCACAGTACTTTACACAAAAGCAGTAAAGAAATCATTTTTCACATTGTAGGCATGCAGTCTTCCACAAGCTAATTAAGCCATACCTGAGCAGGGAGCAGATTTGTATGAGATTTGTAGGAGGTTGGGGAAGAAAGGTTGTAAAGCTGCCTCTTTCAGGATGACCTGCATTTATTCGGATTGAAATCATCTACGGTTGGACCTGTAAAAGGGGTCCAACCGTAGCCACTGCCCCACAAGGGACCCAGCCTGAGTCGAACAACGATCTATTCTAGGTAAATTGGTTACTTGGATTAAAACTCAATCTCGGTTTGACTACGATCTTTTACCGTGCGAACTGGGCCTAACACCCGTGGGTAAATGGAGCCAACATCTATTATTTGTGATCATGACGGTCCCAAAAGCCTTTAAAGACTCCCCTTTTAAAACTAAAGACTCCCGTTTTAGAACCTGTAAGGAAGAAAAAACAAAAAACAAAAAACAAAACAAACACAAAATAATATAAATATATTATGACTAGTAGGTTCTTGTATCCTGTGATATTGGAGCTTTTATCTTGTAATTTTGTAGTTTTAATGGTATGATATAAACGTTTATATTGCGTGATTTTAGTGATTGTCTAGTGTCTATTAAGTAAGATTTGCATGAACCATGTACTGTAGCATATGATGTTGAAATGTGTGTGTTCAATTGTACCACTAAAAATTCCATAGGGTGTATAAGGGAACAATATATGGTTTAAGGTACAAGTACAAAAATCATAAAATGCAAACGATAAAATTATTGGATACAATTCCTAAAATTGCAGGTAGAAACTCTTAACATCGTCTCTCCTATTGGATTTTCCTTTTTGATTTGTGTTTGGTTTTTTTTTTTCTTTTCCTTTTCTTTTTCAAGGTTTTAAAATTGTTAATGCGCCCGTTTGGTCGCACATGGCTGCTATTGATTTTCCACCCTTAAGCGACAGTACAACTAGTTTCAGAAAATCAAATTTGAAGGTTGTATTCAACGCATGCGCTATCAATCAAAGTTGCCGAATGTCAATATTTCCTTCACAATGCTGTGATAATCATTTGAACATAAATAGGTCCAATGAATTATCTGAACCACACTAAATCTTGCATCCCTGATCGTCCGTTCACTATAAAAAAATAAAAAAAAATCCCCAATCGTCCGTCCTCCGTTGAAGTTAACATGGAATTCCCGTCCATGAAGTTCACGAGAGGATACAATGGCACTGCGTGTAAGTAAAATCTTTCCTTTTATCTTAATGGCTGAGTCACAATCTTATATATTAATCGAATCGGCGGTGGCTTCTGATGTGTCAGTTTCGGGAAGTTCGGGCTGAGGTGGCAGGCTGGCAAGGTTTGGGGTGCGCAGCCTCTCTTTTTCTGAAAAAAAAAAAGGCCTCGTTCTTTTCCGCGAATCCCACCCCAATCTTCCTCTCCCTCCTCCCTGTTTCTCCACCTCTCTCTATCTCCCCTTCTTAGTCTCCCTCCTCCCATTACAAAAAAAAAGGTGAAATAGCAACTCCTCTTATAACAGCACTTAATAGAAAAGTGCCGTTACAAATGCCTTAATACGGCACTTCAATAAATTATCTTATAGTGGCATTTTTCTATAAAATGCGGTAATAAATAATCTTATAGCGGCATTTTTCTCTAAAATGCCATAATAAGTCTTTTAATAATAATTTTTTATAACAGCATTTGTCTATAAATGCCGTAATAAGTTACTTTATAGCAGCATTTTTCTATTAAATACCGTAATAACTCGTTTTATAACGGCATTTCTTATAAAATGCCATAATACATTATTTTTTGCAGATGAAATGCCGTATTAAGGCACTTATTACGACACTTTTATATAAATGCCATTATATGAGGCGTGGCTATATCATATTTTTTTTTGTAGTGTCCCCTGTGTCTCTCTCGCTCTCGCCCTCACTCCCATCCTTCTCGGTCTGCCTCCCTCTTGGTCTCTCTCTCTCTCTCTCTCTCTCTCTCTCTCCCCTCCCTCTCTTTCTCTCTCCCCTCCCTCTGTGTCTTCCTCCCTCCCTCCCTTCAACCCTTCTATCTCTGCAACGCTCCTTGAAAGGAGTTTTTTTGATTGTTTTTCTTTTTTTCAAAGCTCCTCTCCCCTCCCACCTCTCAAAATTTTTTCTATGTTAGGGAAAACCCTAGCTCCATTTTGTTAAATGGTCTTGGCGTGAGGGTTTTGGGTAGTTTGATTTTTTCTTTTTTGATCTCATGTGTAGACATCGCAAAATTGCATGATTTTTGATAAATCTAGAATGAAAGAAATATTTTATTAAAATTTTCAATTCTTAGCATTGGATTTGAAATCCTTAACCCATTTGAATCCAAAACCACAAAGGAAAATGCCCAAATTCAATCTTTTGCGCAAAGTCAAACTTTTCTGGTCTAATTTTTTGACTTTTGACCCCAAAAAATGAAATATTTTTTAAATCAAGATTTCAAGATAATTTTTCCCGGTAATCAGGTTTTTAGCAATGTTATTGCATAAATGACTTTTTTTGAGCCTTTAAATCTTGACAAATACCTTGGTATTAACATGTTGAATCTTTTTACCGAACCTGAAAAATCGGAATTTAGCCTTGAACTGGAAAGTTGACTTTTCATTCACTTGGAATTTGGGTCTGGAACTATTTTTAATGGATTCAAATGGGAGGGGGGGTGTTTGCTTATTTACATGTAATATCTTAAGTAAATGGAAATTAAAAATACGATGACATTTACTTAAATGATATTACATGTAAATAAGTATTGCATGTGCAGGGAAGGGTCAAGGCTACGCAAAATCTGTGCAGGCAGGCCATTTTGGTCTTGTCTGCATATGATATGCGGATTTGCCTTGACCGCATTTGATCTGCGGTTTATACTTGACCACATAGAATATGTGGTCAAGGCATGACCGCAATATATATGCGGTCACATATAATTTGTGCGAATTTGCAAGTGCTTGATTTCTGAGCCTTATTTACCACTCCTACCTCTCTTTAGGAGATGTGATCTTCCCTTTTTACCCTTCGTTGGCGTTCAGATTTACTTCAACTCATGTTTTAAAACTGAATTAGAACATTCTAGAACCCTATTTTGGCATACCATTGTGACCCACCATGCCCCTGGGTTTGCCTATTAAAGGGCCTCACCTCAAGCAAGTGAAGAAGGGAACCCCTGCCTCTCTGCTTTCTCAAATCCTAGTAAGCATTTCTCCTTTTTCTTTTCTGTTTTTAAATTCTAGGGTTAGTCTGATCTTCTATCTTTTTGTAGAATACAGCCTCTTTGTGTTTATAACCCCATGCCTAACTCCAAGTACCGCAAGCATCTTCTCTAGCTATAAAACGTGAAGAGAGAACTAGGGGAAAGGATAACAGGGATGGATCCTTAGGATAGAACCCTATAGTTTGATCCTCTCTTTTTTTTGTAGAATAAGGCTTTTTTTGTGTTTGTAACCCCATTCCTAGTCCTGAGTACCTCAAACATCATCTCAAGCCGTAAAATGTAAAGAGAGAGCTAGGGAAAAGGAAAATACGAATGGATCTGTAGGATAGAACCCTAAGTCTTATAATATCTTATATGTGTCTTTTAATATTTTGTTTATGTTGTGTTCTTGTTTTATTCTAAATCTGGAGGAATCCTATGGATCTATGCTGTTCATAGCATGTGATCCTCTTCTCTTCCTAGAGTTTTGATTTTTCTACACAACTACACTCATTTTATTGTTTTCTTTCTTTTGGTTATTATAGGCTAGGATTCTGGATCTACCATGATCAATATGGTAGATCTGAAATGAGAAGCCTTAAAGTAACCTCTGGGGTTTCATGAGGTGATTTTTTTTAACTTGTTTTAATCTTGGAGAGAGGATCTTATGGTGTAAGCTCTCTCTTTTTGATGTTTTTCATCATCATGGTTGAATCTGGTTTAGATCTCTCGACTAATAAGAGATCTGGTCCAGATCTGTACCCTAAACAATTCAAGTCTTTTCCTTCAAGGTATTTTTCAAACAATCTTAACTTTTATCCTGGATTTTCAAGACTTCAATGATTTAATCTAAAGTTGGTTTATTCAAGTTTTTACTTTTGATTCACTTTCTTTGATGATTATTTTAATTTTATTCAATCATGAAACCCTAGAGATGGCATATTCATATGAAGGTTCCAGAGTTAATTGGGCCAGTCATATAGAAAAAGCCATATATCCTTTTATTACTTTTTCTTTACTTTAGATTAAGTTTGTTTTCTTGCAAGCTTTCTCTCTAATATGAACAACACTTGGCAACCACCTTGTGTGGATGAATGGGGGTGCCTAACACCTTCCCTTAGTCATAACCTAATCTCCTTACTTATCTCTGGTTTTTTTGTTTATTTTAAATTAGAGTTATTTTTACTCTAGTTTTGCTTTTTTTTTGTTTTATTTGATATTTTTGGTGTCCATTCACACCTTAAAAAGGAATGGTGGCGACTCCTTATATTTGTCAATCCCGTGTGATGATAGGGAATCACTAAATTGATTTTCCGTGTCTCACATCATGTGACGATGCCTGCTATGGATTATCAGAAAGAGGTCGCTGACTCCTCTATTGGAGAATTTCATTTTCTACAAGTGCTTTCAAGGGGGAATTTCACTTGCTACAAGTGCTTCAACGAGCTATAAGGGGAGTAGCTTCTGTTTCTCTTTCTGGATCAGCAAGTAAGATTCTTGAATTTTATTCGTTTTCTGTCTATTTTTCTAACTTAAATTTTTATTTATGTTATTGCCTTTCTGCCTTTATGTTATTGCCAAGCTATTTAAGATCAAAGTGTCATTTTGAATAACAGAAAAATGATTATGTGAACCTTCACCTACCGCGATGAAGCATTTTTTTCCCTTCTTAATTTAAATGTTTAATGGCACTTCATGGATCAAGCATGATATATATATATATATATATATATATATATATATATATATATATATATATATATTAGCTTCTCATTTTTTATGGATTGGAATGGAGGAAAATGATCTATGATCCCAATGATCTAACTTGTTGGGATATAGAATTTGTTACTGTTGTACTCAATTCACTGTTTTATTTTTCTAAATTCCTCTCATGGATGATTAAGCAAATGCTTAAAATAAATGATACATTACCTTTAGGTTGGCCTTCATGTGTGATGCAACTTTTGTTATCACCATAGTAGGAAGAGAACTGTTTTAAGATTCTACAATAGAAATTAGCAAGGCACAATTAAACAATAAACAAGAAGCAGTAACAAAAATCAGAGTGTTGTAATAATAAACAATAAACAATAAACAAGAAGCAATAGAAATTAACAGGGTACTGTAACAGAGATAGCAGGGAACTACAATAGATAAATTCTGACAAACACAGATAAATCAGGAATAACAGGGAGCAGATACACGAATAGATAATAAGCAATGAAGAAGAACAGATACATGAATAGATAATAACAAAGACAGCAGAAAACATACATACACGAATAGATGAATTCTCAAAATATGAAGAAGAACAGATAGACAAATCAAAGAAGACCGAGGTGAATAGAAAATAACAGGAATAGAAAATAACAAACAGTGATAAGTATGATAAGAAATTTGTCGAAATAACAGGAAGACTTATTGAATTGAAGACCGAGGCGAGGCTAGGAAACCCTTGTGCTTAAAGCCTTTCAGCACCCCCCTTTTGGAACGATTCCTCAGTGTGTGGGCGTTGGTACTGTGGCTTCCAGCATTCAACGGAATCGAAGATCCTCCAGCAAGTCGCACAAACTATGCCGGGCTACAGCAAACTCAATGGCAATGCACTTGGAACAGACGAAAATAAGAAGAAGGAGAAGAGGGTGGGTTCTCTTGTTTCAGAGAAAGATATATGAACCCTAACAACCCTAACCCTTAAATAGAAGAACTCACTAACGTGTGTGACTTGGTCACGCACATTAAGCAACGTTATTAACGCTGATTAACATTAATAATAAACGGTTAAATCCCCAACGTTTAGAAAAAACGGTAACAAAACCCTACGATTAGAATAAAACAGAATAGTTTTAGTTGTAGCAAAAGCCAAAAAATAAATCAAATAAAAACAGATAATCACACACCACAACATGATCGACTAGAAGGCGGCGCGCGCGCGTGATTCAAAGAAACCCCGACAACAAGGAACAGTGTCTCACTTTAGGGGTTGCACCCCTTTAGCTCTCACCATTCCATATAAACACAATGAGGTTCCAATAAATTTCCAATGTGGGACTATTCTTCCCACACAAGAAACAAGGGAATTTTGAGTCCTATTAAAACAACCAAAACACAAAAACTTTTTTAGAATGAAGACTGTTGTACTCAAGAGGATGACAAATGATCTGAGGCTAGCATATGTTAACCCAAACCTATTGATTTGGATAGTCTAACTTTTATATGTTTTGCCTCTAAAACTTATTCCACATTTTCCCCTTTTTTCAGATTATTTCTAATTATTCAAGCGAAACATGTTTCCTGAATTTGGTACCACTAGAGCTTACCAAAGCTTTGATCTTTTTCCTCTGTGTGTGTGCTGAGAAATTTTTCAGAACAAAGCTGTTGAAGGTTTCATTCTTAGTGTAGATTCATTCAGAATTTTGCCTTTCCATAACTGATTCTCCAAGTTTTATCTATAAGAACTGATTCCTATTTAAACTAGGGAAGATTAACTCTATTTTTGTCATTAGATGATCCAAATTCGTGTCTGATGGTTTGAAATGCGTGGTTTTGTCTGCAGCTTTTCTGTGGGTTCTGAAAAAATTAGAAAATTTGTCCAAAATGGCCAAAATGGAATTGATGTAAACTATGGTGGGTTACCGATGTACGGTTGGAAGAACAAAACATAGCAAAACTCCATTTACCTGAGCCAAAATGTTCGTTTGGTATATCCACACATGTAGCAATCCCTTCCTAAAGGGGTCTTCAAATTGTCTACTGTAACTTCATTAGGAGGAGTGATCTTGGATGTTACTATTAGGGCTGACCTGCTCTATTGTATCACTTCAAATCCGAGCCACAATTTGTTTAAAATATTTTGATGAAAACTTCTGATTAAACTTGCACATAAGAATTACAAAGGAGTTATGATTTTTGGTACTTAGTGGAATGCAAGGGAAACTCTATTAATATTCAAAGTGGTTGAAAGATCTTATTAGTATGACACTATATAGAGTATTACTAATAGGTAACAGAACAGCTGAACAGGAAAAGTTTGTTCAAAAGGAAAAATGGTTATAAAAATTTTATGCTAAGGAATTTTATCTATGTCAGGCCTAATATATAACACAAAGGTATTTCACTATAACGAACAACAATTATTTTTCGACATACACTAGTTCAATTCCAGTATCTTATGGGTTAAACCACAGAATTATTAGAATTGGTATGTCGGGCGATACGTAAATCTGGATCTTCATTAAGATTTAAAACAATAAATCTGAATTCACTCATCTATGAACACTACCAAAAGGGTAATTGAACTTCTAGACCCCTTTACTTTTCAATTTTTTGAATTTAACTTACCTCTGTTGACTGAAGGAAACAATGAACTGTTTCATTTAAGTACAAATTGCAAATCTCTAGGGTCAACTATCCAATGGCCAGGAGATTGCCGTCAAAAGGCTTTTAAAATCTTTTGGACAAGGAATAGAAGAATTAAAAAATGAAGTCATGCTGATTACCAAACTTCAACATCGGATTCTCGTTAAGATTTTAGGTTGCTGCATCCACAATGAAGAAAAGATGTTAATTTATGAATACATACTGAACAAAAACTTTGATTATTTTATTTTCGATATGACTTCCTTTGTTTAAACTTCTATTTGCCAGCTTTCTCTTTGATTTTTACTAATGACTAATTTGATGAAAAAAAGAAGGTTCAGATCAAACAAGAGGCACTTCACTTGCTTGGGGAAAGTGCTTTGACATAATTGTGGGGATCGCTCGAGGACTTCTTTATCTTCACCAAGATTCGAGGTTGAGAATCATCCATAGAGATCTTAAAGCCAGCAACATTCTATTGGACACTGATATGAATCCCAAAATCTCGGACTTTGGTGTAGCCAGAGCATTCGATGGAGATCAAATTAAAGCAAATACAAAGAGGGTCGTTGGAACTTTGTAAAACAAACTCCTCCATATAAAATCTGTGGTTAACCAATGTACACTCAAAATAATGGAAATTCCATAGATTCTTTTATGATATTTTTGCTTTGTATGATTGCTTGTAGTGGCTATATGTCACCAGAATATGCCATAGACGGGATTTTTTTGGTGAAATCAGATGTCTTCAGCTTTGGTGTATTGGGATAGTGAGCGGCAAGAAGTGTGCGCACCTGAAAAACGATCGCACTGGTAGAAAACGGGAAATCGGAGTCACCACCGCCTGATGGGGTGCAGGCGGACACCTGGGTGCCTAAGTTAGTCTAATTGGTTGGTCTGCGGCATGAGATTCTAAGTAAGGTCTCATTTGTGGTTCGGGGAAGTCCGTAGACACCCCGATCCACCCTGTCGGTTGACAGGTCCCAAAGAGCTTCCTAGGTTTGAGTCAGCTGTCCATTTTGGTTCTCACCCGGTTCCTAATCCAGCATGCCATTTTATTTAGGTCTCGGCGGGATCACCTGAGTGGTGTGGGTCCCTTTAGTTGATTTTATCTCGCTTAAATTAGGTGATCTGTGTCTGATGGTGTGGGCCCCGTTGGAAGGTCCACAGTGTCCTTGGTGGGCTTGGGTAAGCCCATGTACCCATGTGGGCCTCTGTCTAAGCCTAGGAGGCCCTGTAGGCTTTGGTGAAGTGAATTGATTTTTCCTTAAAGTTTAATTTGAGCATTTATGTGGTTTCCCTGTAACAAATGGGTCTGCATTGATTTGCAGGCCCCTAGGTGGGCCCCCATGATGGTTGCCAAAACGTTTTCAAATTATCTTATTTAAATTCACCAAAGGGTTGTGGACATTGGGGCTTGGGGCCCGTAGTCCAATTTTAGGCTTGCAAGCCCATGTTCCTGAAGTTTAGGGTTTTAAACCCTCACTTGGTTGGTTGGTGGGCTTTGACGGGCCCGATAGGCCCTTGCCCTTGGTCTCGGCTAAACCACGCAATTTAAACATCATTCCACAAAAGAAGTTAGGGTGGGCCGCATTAGGTTTGGCCCATCCGATTTGATTGGTTAATTTCACTTAATCTTGCTTATTTGCATGCTTTCCGGTTCATCGGGCTTGGTGGGCCCCGTTGGAAGGCCCACGGATGTTCCAAATTGGACCGAGGGTCCAGGTCCCATGTCGGGTTTCCGAATGACCCGGAAACCCTATCGGTTCGCTTGGTTCACTTGTGAGGTTATTCAAATTAACAAAAACCAAAAATCACACCCAACCATGCATTTTTAAGGGCTTTGCAATGGGGGTGGTTTTTGGGCTTCCTAGGAGGTTTCTACAAGTTGTGTGGGCCCCTAGGTGGGTCGACATCGGTTCGGGTCATGGGGGAGGCATCCCATGCGATTTACCCTGGGTTTCTCAGCAAAATGAGAGGTGAGAAGATGGCATTGGGGTTGCTGCCGCTCTCCCTTCCCTTCAATAATTCCAGCAGCAGTGGGATAGTGGTCTTGGGGAGGGTTAGAACAGCAAAATTGGAGAGATAAATGGGATCACCTTCCTGGGGGCTGCACATACATGGGCATACACTTAAAAGAGCTAGGCTACCAAGCATGTCATATATATATTACTAAAAACAAGTGATAACACCTGCTGGGAACAGCAACTATCCTGGGGTTCTAAGCCAGCTAGAAGGGATTGGAAAAGCATATCAATACCCCACAACAGCAAACTACTTAAGTAAGCAAATTAACCTATTCATGCATTCAAGAAGTAAAAAAAAAATAAGAGAAATTGCTGTAGAAAGGTTGGGACGGCCACTGTGGTGAGGGGACTGCCATGTTTAGGTTCAGGTTTGTTTTTTTTTCTGTTATGCACAAAACTTCTGTTTTGGTGACATTCATCTCATTTGCTACTATAGCAGCTATCATGCCTAAACATGCGTCTAACCCACCCAAGGTGACACTTTGAAGCAAGGTAATGAGTGGGACTGCACTCCCACTTGGCGTTTGGGGTGGGGGTGCCCTATGGTTCAGATGAATAGGCAAACCTGCTGGGAACAGCAGTAAACCAAGGCTTACTGTCGTTCCCAGCAGCAGTCTATGCACCTCACTACAAGGGGGTTTATAGGAGGTGGTGGGAGCATGCTTGGGTTATCGAAAAAACAGTAAAATAACAAAGGATAGGGAGGCATGGATCAAGGCATAGGGTAGCAACATGTTAGCTTGGTGGACCAAAAAAAAATCAAAGCAGCAAGTGAACTTGGGGTGGGGATCATGCCCATACGACCAAAAAAAAAACAGCAAGGAAGGAAGGGTGAGGGGAGCATGCTGGACTACAGCCGCAAGCAGCAAGCCATGGGTGGTACGGCCAACATAGGAAACCCAACAAAAATGTAAGAAGAAGTGATACAAAACAACACACAAAACAAAAGAGAAAGCAAGAAGGGTGATGGGGGGTATTACTGGGGTACATGAGACATGCGAAAAAGGGGAGAACATACTCTCCTCAATAATTTGAAAGTAACAAGAATGGAGGAAAGATGTGCTAAACGACTCTTTATACGCCATGGGTCGGGCTCTCCTCCCACCTTTCTATCGTAGTCATCTCCCCTTACCATAGGATTTCGTCCTCATGGAGAGGAGAAGAAGTGGAAGAGAGAAGAAAAAGATAGGAAACAGCAAGTAAAGAAACAACAAGGCATATGGAAAACCAACTACCTCAATATGCTCATAACCCCTTTATCTCCGACTATGTTAAACAATACATGGTAAGAATGCTTACCTTAGTGATCTAAAGTCCTCCTTGAGTGTGGTTGAAGCTCCTTGAGAGTAGGGCAGCACCTTGAGCTCACCTTATTGCTCCACCAAGCTCTTCAAGTGCATTCCTTGGTCTCCAAGTAGAGAGGAAGGGAAAAGAAGAGACTTGAAAGAGGGATCCTTTTGTGTCTTGGGGATTCTAAGGGGGTAATGGGGTGGTAAGAGATGAAGGAGAGGAGAGGCTTTTTGGGAGGGAACGAATAGGAGAGAGGTGGGAGAGATGGGAGAGAGGTTGGAGAGTTCGAATGGGAGCCCCTTTTTTCTTGGAGAAAAATTCCTTTTAAATCTTGGAAGATGGATGGTTGTCTTGCACTACAAGAAAATGCAATTTTTTGCGGCATCCTAATGTTGCCACCAATAATAGATGAGCCGCCGCCAAAAAGATTTTGCGGCAACCAATGGTCGTCGCAAAAAAGGCCGTCGAGAATACTATTTGCGGCAACATAAGCGACGGTTGCCACTAATATTAAGAGTTTCAGCGGCAACCATTGTTGTCGCGAAAGCTTAGTAACTGTAAGTTCACATTTGAATTTGCGACGAAGAAATTTGAATTCGCGACGAAGTAAGGCCGCCGCTAATAGTTACTGAAAAACTTTTGACGACAGAAGGCAACTGTCACGAAAGTTGCCAGTAAAAATTTGCACTTTTGATGACATTAAATTTGCGACGGAATAAGGCTGCCGCTAAAAATACAAAGTTACTGTGTCCAAATAATCCCTTTTTTTTTTTGGTAATTACAATCTAACCTGATTTGCAATAAAAAAAGAATTGTGAAGCATAACTTAAGATGGTTAAAACATCCAAAGATATAATTTTATTAGGAAAATGACACGAAACATTCAAATTACTTGTTTTCAAACTAAAAGAAATTAAAATCTCTCAAAATTATAAACTCGAAGTACACAATTAAACAAATTTCAATGTCTTCGAACCATGCATATACGTTCTAATTGTCATTTACACAAATATCACTGTTTGTTCTCTCGCCAAGAGCTCCTCTGCACTTGTATTGCTAAAGCTAAAAGCCTACAAAAGAAACACAAAAGACAAAATATACTTTAATTAGTTGCTTGATAAAACTTCAAATAAATTTCTGCCAAAAAAAAATTGAGACATGAAACATGAGAAAAATGAAAATAAGAAGCACATAATAATACCTTTGGTTATTAGGATGGTAATGAACACCATTTGTATTCTTTTTATTGAATACAAGAACAAGGTGACCCCACTGAAAAGAGGAAAATACAATAGGTGGGGTCACCCCCACTTTGTATTCTTTTGATGATTCGTTAATAAAAAATGAGGTTCCATAGAATAAAAAAAAGCCCCCATTGGAAGAAAATCTAGTGCAATTAAATGTTCAGTTTCATAGTGAACTAGTATAAATCCTTTCATGGAAGATTCGGCTAACATCTACTAGTGGGCTTAAGCACAACTACTACTTTGTGGTGTAAATGACTTCTGATCTCAAAAGTCAAGCTCATGAAATAAAATAATGGATTTTGTACTCATTCATAATAAAAGCATTAAATGGTAAAGCCTGGATAAATCATCCTAATGGACCCCATATACTTTTTTGACTTACCTTGCTGTAAAACATGGCCAACTACCAAATTCCATTTAAAGATCGTAATATCAGTAAATATATTCACCCACCAGCAGTCAGCAGATGTAAGCATCATGCCAAGGAAAAGGATCTCATATGTAATTTCAATGGAAGTTAAGAGGTGATGTGCATGCCAACAAACGTCTTGTATCGACCTCAAAGTGATATGTTGTTCAAGCTCCCTCACAAGACCATTAGAGTTGAAAAAATGCATACGCAAAAAATTTGATTCACACCACAGGCTGCTCTTGTATTCAATATTGTATTCAATATTGAACACTAGTTTCTAATACTCTAGATCTGCTGAAATGCTGCTTACACCTAAAATTACTGATATATAAATAAAAATTACAGAAATACAAGGAACCCCAGAAAAATTTAATCATAGAATATGCCAGAAGATGACAAAAATGCAGAACACAAAATTTAGACTAAGTTATAACAATCCAGTTGGCATACTCCCCAGACAGAATATGAAATTCTATGTTTAATTTATATGAAGATTGATCCTATTTCCCCCTTTAATTAAGCTGATGATCAAAACATGTAACTTACCAGGTTGCAAAAAAGAGAGGAAAATATCAACTTAATTTTTAATCTAACGTTTTCTAAACGATGCAAACTTGTTCACCATTCCCTTATGAGTCCCCTAATAAAAGCACATATGAACTCTATAAAATTTTAAACTCAACTCACTACTTTCTGAAGCAAAATAATGACTAGAAGTAGCAATACTTGAACCTGCCTGCCCAACCAGCATGTTTACTCAGCTCAGTTTGGAATTTTTATTTTGCACAAAATATTGTGTGCTAACTTGGCTTGACTTGGTCAAAGGCTGATTGATGGTCTGAAATTTTATTTATCTTCTGGTTTCCAGTTATGACTTATGTATCCAGTGGTTTGGCTTGGGCATTTCTTCATGGATTTATGTCTCATCTGAACTTATCCCTGTTATCCTATATTCTTTTCTATTTCCCCCTTTAATTAAGCTGATGATCAAAACATGTAACTTTTCTGAACTGATCCCTGTTATCCTATATTCTTTTCTGCTCCCCAGGTTATTGAAATGTATGATTGAGATTGTAAATTTCCAGTGGAGATACACATACACATACTGAAAATATATAATGGAGAGCGAAATAAGAAGAAGCTTCTAATTTATTTCTTTAATCATAAATTATTAACTCTTTCATTAGCCAGATTGAAAATTATTAAAGGCTGTAAAGCATTGAGAAGAAGCAAAGCAGGTCCAAAAACTATTTTCTTTCAAACTTGAAAGACCAAATATGACGTTTTCCCTAATCTACACATTCCAAAAGCATCTATTCCACACCAACAGGACAAAATCCCCACACACAGGAAACCAAAAAGAAAACTATAGACCATGATATATTATCCTTTTGATTACAGTTTGAGCACTGTAATTTTTTCTTTTATTATTATAAGAAGTGAATTTCTGGGAAGAGCCAAGGTCTTATGGGGAAGTCAAGAGTCTTATGGGGAAGTCAAGAGTCTTTTTGGGAGGTTAAGAGTCTTATGAGGAAGTTCAAGGATTAATGGGAAGATGAAGAGTTAATGAGAAGATGAAGGGTTTTTGTTGGGAAGATAAAGGGTTAATGAGAAGATGAAGGGTTTTTGTTGGGAAGATAAAGGGTTAATGGGAAGATTAAGGGTTGGTGGGAGATGACACGTGTGAAGCATGCATTGGGTCCATGTGGCATCCCATGTGGAGCCCCCATGTGCACACGTGGCATCCCATGTGAGCACTCCTTGTGCACACGTGGCATCCCATGTGGCATCACTAAAATTCCAATAATGCCCCTAGCTTTGACTGCTCATATCTCCTTCATCCGGACTCCGATTTGAGCAAACTCAATTGCGTTAGAATCGTATCGCAGTCCTCTATCCATTGGGATTGGGCTACACACCTGGTTCGGGATTCGGCAAAAAGTCAACTTTCGGTTCATTCTCAAATTTCACCGGCTCGTAGTCCCTCATCCGGACTCCGATTTGAGCAAACTCAATTGCGTTAGAACCGTGTTGAGATTCTTTATTCACTGACATGGAGCAAGATGGTCAATTCTCACCTGATCAAAAAGTCAAATTTTCCCCCTTAGGGTTTGACTTTCTATCCAGGGTTTGCATTCCCGACACTTCCGGGAGTGCAAAAATGAGGTGCTTACAAGAAGAACAGACGATTTTATCATCCAGATCACGACCTCAATCTTCTAGGCCATGTGAGAATTCCTTATTACTCCTTAACTCAAAAACTTTTGGCAGAAGATACATTTTTATTTCACATTACTTTTGAGATTTTGAAGTATAAGTATGAATCGTTCAGGCATGGAAATTATATGGAATGAAGGAAAATCGCTGCAAGTGTTGTGTGTATCCAAGTGGAAGGTTCATTACCAGAATTTGAAGCGTTAAGATGTATCCAATTGGGTCTGTTGTGTGTTCAACAATGCTCAGATAGTGAGAACGCAATCTTGGCCCAATCTAAAAAACCTGGATTTTTCATAGAAAGGTGTCTTGGTGAGACAGATACATCGTCAACAGAGGAAAAGTCTTTTATTGTCAAAGAAGTAACTGTTACTCGCTTAAAAGGGAGATAAGAGTGGTGGTTAATTTCTCACCACTATTTTTGTCTCTACTTCACAATTTTTGAAATTTGTTTTTGAAACATGATATTTGGTACTTCAAACGGTTGTCCTTGCAATTCTGGTACTAGGGCTATAAATGTAATCCGAAGAGCCTGAAGCCCACCCAACCCAATCCGAATAAAAGCCCGAACTAGGGCTGGTAATGGGTCGGATATATATATCTGAATCCGATCCGAAAATCCTGAATTCAGATATGAGATATAGATCTGTGGTTCAAATACGGATATCGGATTTCAGATCCGACAAAATTCAGATTCGAATTCGAATCTGTTGATATTCGATCCGAATAGGATCCGAACCAAAATAAATATATACTTCTCATTAAACCTTTGGTAAACATTGTATAACCCATGGTTGAACCATCCTTACTCATGTCTTACTTTAATATTTATATGGCTCATTAGTTTTGATAGTTTAAATTTGTTTTAATGGTTAAACTTGACTTTTGAGTTTTAAGTTCAAATCGGATCTAATTCGGATCGAATTTGGATTTCGGTTATTTATTTAGTCGAATTTCGAATTCAAATACAGTATATAAATTCGGTTTCAAATTCGGATTCACATATAAAAGATATGTCGGATTTCTGATCGAATTCAGATATCGAATTTTAATTTTCGGTTCAGATTTGGATCATGGTAGATCCATACCGTATTCGACCCATTGCCAGCCCTAGCCCGAACTAAGCATTGAGTTTGGGTTTGGGTATGTTCTACACTTCATTTCTAGCCCGAAGTTGAGTTTTTGTTGGGATACAGTTTGTGACATATAACCCGGAAAGCTCGAAGTTAAGTCCAAGGAAAACATAAAATTAGTAACATGTAATAACAACTTTATAAATTTATTCTCAAATAAAAATTTTATACGCACAAACACATATATGCTATAATGAATATGATATTGTGCACACCTTTGGAAACAAAGATTGTACAACCACAAATACAATGAGTATGTGTGATTGGCTCACTATATATATATATATATCTACCTAAGAAATTAATTAATTAAGTAATTTTTTTTCCAAATTCAAGAGACCGATTAAGAGTCTATTGTTTGTTAGTAGATGATTTCAATTAGTGGTTCTAATATTTGCAGTTATATCAAAAAAAATAAAAGAAATATTCAAAAATTTACATTTTGTTCGGGTCAAACAGAACCTAAAGTTTGGGTTTAATGAGTTTTTGGGTTATGGCAGGTGTGTGCATGTCCCGCGAGGCGCCGCACTAAAATAGGAGGTATCAAAGTCGTCACTGCCTAATGGGGTGTAGGCAGACACCTGGGTGCCTAATTAGGTCTATTTGAATGGTCTGCGGCTTTTTAGAGATTCGACGTAAGGTCTTGGTTACGGTCCAGGGAAGTCCGAAAACACCTCGGTCCGCCCCGTCGGCTGACGGGTCTTTCGGGTCTCCCTGGTTCTAGTCAACTCAGTCTCACCCTATTCCTAAGCCAGCATTCATGTTTGTTGAGTTTGAGTGGGGACTGCCAAAGGTGTGGGTCCCCTTGGTCTTTAATTGATTTTATCTTTTTATTCATTTAGTGAAGTGGGTCAGGTATGGGCCCCGTAGGAAGGCCCACAATACCTCATTAGGTCCAAGTGGATCTAGGTCATTAAAAATGGGCTTAGGCTAACCCAATTGGTTCAATTTAATTACAACCGGGTCGGGTCAATGGGTATGGATTGAATAAAATGGGTTTTTGGGTTGTTTGCAGGGCCCGACCGCACTTACCCTGAAGATCTGGCATAACCGCAGAGCTAGAGCAGTTCAGGCCTGAATTTCGAAAATGGCTAAAATCTTATCATGGTTCAGTTCGCCGGCTTCCTTGAGACATCCGAAAGTTACTGTGGGTCTCTAAGTAGACCTACAGTGGTATTGATCTCTCACTTTAGCTCCAAATGTGCTTATTTTAACAAATCATTCATACATACCCTAGCTCAATCAGTAAACCAATACATGAGGTAAATATGCACACTTGATCATGTATAAAAGTGATGATATGAAATACCTAAAACCAGTAAATGAAATAAGTCTACAAGATAATTAAAATATGATTTAGAAAGTGAGTTGAAAACACTACAAGTGATCCAAAAAATATGCGTTAGTAAACCAAATAAAGATGAAACCGTAAAATCATATACATGTGCTTTTGATGAAGAAAAATTAGTTTAGATAGATCCGAAATACTACAAAGGAAAGTGTATGCATGAATCTTATTTCCTAAAGAAACACATGAGATAATCATTAAAATATAAGTCCATGATAGAAACATGTTAAATGAAATGGCATCTAATACTATTTACATAAGACAAAAAGAATATACTAAGGATGCCTTGACCTCTATAAAAAAAACGATGTTTATGTGTTTATAAAATTCATTTTTTACTCTTAATAAGAAAAGAAAATCTGATGGATGATGCATGGAGAAGAATAGTTATGTGAATGCAAGAATGCATGGTAATGGAAATAAACCAAAAAGTGTGTAAACAATCAAACACATAAAGTAGCAAATGGCCTATTCTAAGTGAAGGGAAAGAGGGAGTAGAGAGTTAAGGGTACAAGGGATATTTTAGGAGGACAAACCCCTCATCTTAAATGGAAAATAAATCAGCGACAAAAAGGTGATCTAAAAGGATCTACATGACACTTGCTATATAAAAAAAAAGCCCTCCTCCTCCCATCCGTTCGTATGGAGATCCCCTTCTTACCAAGGGGATCTCATAGCATGCATAAAAGAAACAAAATGGTTAGAATAAACAACAAAAAACTAGTTTAGAAATAATCCCAAGAGAACACAAAAGGAAATATGATTAAAGAACCCGATTTCAATATATGTTGAATGAAAGATTAAAAAGATTCTTATCTCAATATTACTGTGCGCACCTAAACCTAACCTAGATCGCACACGAAGCGCACGTGGAGGGTTTCGTGTGTGCCTCGGGACTTTCGGAGTCGCCACTGCCTGAGAGGTGCAGGCAGACACGGTGTTTGCCCTATCCGGGTCTAAGTCTGGTCTGCGGCTTATTAGAGTTCTAGCTAAGTCCTCGGTTACGGTCCGGGGAAGTCCTAAAGACACCTCGGTCCGCCCCGCCGGTCTGACGGGTCCCTCGGGTCTCCCTGGTTTTTGAGTCAATCTCACCCTTCCTAAACCAGCATGCTGCCTTGTTGGGTCTGGCGGGGCCCTCTGTAGGTGTGGGTCCCTTTTATTTTGATTTTATCTTTTTTATTTATTTAAGTGAAGTGGGTCGGACCCGGGTCCCGTTGGAAGACCCGTGGGCTACCATGGTTAGGCCTGGGGCCCAGTTGGGTTATTGGGTAACCCATTTGGTTAATTTATTAAGTTTTATTTATTTACAATTTTAGTTTGGGCTTAGTGGGCTTGGAGTGGGCCCATTAGCCAGAGTCAAGTGGCCTTGGGCCTGTTTGTTGAAAACGGGCTTGGTTTAGGCCAGTCGGAATGTGGACCACACATGTGGGCCCGGGGTGTCTTGGTGGGCCCATCTAGGCCCATGGTCTGCCCATATTTACTCTATGGTTTGGTCTGAACCATAATTTTAACACGGTTCAGACCGGACCATATATTGAATACGGGCACGCCTGGACCGTACATAAAATACGGGCTTCGCCCGATTTTACAATTTTGCAACATTTTCAGTGGTGATCGATTTGGATGTCTTCTATTGTCATTCGGCAACCTCTGCTAGTGATTCTAGCACAATCTTATTGTGCAAATATCTTCACTTGGCTGCCAATCTTCATCTTTCCTCTTTAACGCTCCATTGCTTGTAAACCCACATGCATGAGGACTTTTAGAAGGGATAGAGGGAGGAAATTGTATGGGTTACAACAGATTCCCAAGGAGGACAACTCCCTCCGTAATGAATAGCCAAGATGGGAAAGTATCAATTTAACAAAAGAGAAATGGTGTTAGCTTGAGTCCTGTAACCAAAAGACATTTTCTTTTCACCTCTTAGTTGGGTACCTTCACCATGGGGAACTCAATGCCGCGTACAATAAGAGCAAGCCGGTGAGATAAACGTAATGAAACAAATAGTAGATAAAGAGGATTTAAAAACAAAGTCAAATTTAAGACATGTTGAATATTATATTACCAGAAACATTCTTTTGCTATTACCTTCTTCTTGTTGATGTGTGACGGTTTTCCGAGAATTTTGGCAGCGCTTCCGCACCTCCATTGGATTTCACGAATTGATTTGAACAGGGCCTCTCTTGCTTTAGGTAAAAAGGGAATAGAGTTGAGGAGAAATTTGGATAGCGCTTCCGCGCTCCTTTAGATTTCCAAAAATGGGTTGAAAAGGGGGTTCTCCTCCTTCCTAGATCGAAAGGGTAAAAGGGGAAGGGATTAGGTATGGTTGAAGGGTAAAATGGGAAGGAAAATTATGTCTGAAAGTGAAGTGGGGATTTTGGCAGAGTATGGGTTGAGCAAAAACACAAGAGAGGAGAGGGGGAGTGAAGTGGGAGAGAGCAAAAGGGGAAGAAGAGAGGGGTTTGGTGCTTGTCTTTGGAATGGGGGTGGCCCCCTTTTATAGTTGAAAAAGTGACCAAAATACAAATATTCTTTATATTATGTCTTTTTTTTAAAGAAAGCAATGATGGCTTAGATTCCTTTCTTATTCTCCAAGCAAGTGTTAGAGATAAGAATGGATTCGTCCATTCTTATCTCTAACTTTTTTTTTAATTTAATTACTTAGATATTTATATTATATTATTATTTTATTATTGGATTTTTATTCTTTTGTCCTTTCTTTAATTCTTGCCACATGTGTAGATTTATTAAAATTTTGACTGCTCACAACTCTTTCATCTGATATCCATTTTCAACAAACTTAGTGGCGTTGGAATCAGGTTGAGATTCTCTATTCACTGGGCTAGAGTTTGGTAGCAAATTTGGGTTTTTTAGCAGAAGTGCAAAGTCGCGTCCTAGAGCCAGTTGTGCTCATATCTCCTTATCCAGGACTCCGATTCCAGCAAATTTAGTTGCATTGGAATCGTGTCGGGATGCTCTTTCTGCTGATACCAAATTGGGCAGTTGATTTGGGGTTTAGCAGAAAGTCGATTTCTGCTATTTCCAGGTTGACCGATTCATAACTTCTTCATCTAGACTCCGATTTGAGCAAACTCAGTGGCGTTAAAACCGTATCGGAATCCTCTTTCCAATGGTATGAGGTTTGGTGGTCAATTTGTACCTGATCAAAAAGTCAAAGTTTTTGACCCCTCAAGGTTTGACTTTTAGTTTTCTTTCTTTTAGGGGTGCAAAAATCAGGTGTCTACAATTACCTTTACTTTTAGTGGTGTGATGGTCTCCAAGTGGATGAGGACAGAAATCCGGAGTACCTCCTTTGGCTCCCAAAAATCCTCTTTTTAGCTTTCTTGGTGGTGGAAATGAAGAGGAGGGAAGGAGGTTGAAGAAGAATGAAACTTAAGAGAGGGATGGAGGCTTTTGGATGATGTGGGAATGGAAAGGAGGAGGGGTCGTATACTAGAGAGAGTGAAGAGAGTGGGAGAGATGGGAGAGGTGAGAGAGGTGAAGGGAGTAAAGGGGAAAGAGGGGAGAGAGCTTGAACCTAGAGAGAAGGGGGGTGGTGTCGGGTCTTTTCTTCACCAAAAGAATGTGGGTAGTCCCTTTTTTATAATGAAAAAAGTGAACCAAAAGTAAATTTTAATCACACTTGTTGATCAAATTTTAATTTTATGTTTAATGTAACTAAAATTTAATTTTTTTCATCCAACACTTTAATCTATTACCACACGTGGCTTTCATTTTTTTCATTTTATTTTTTATTTATTTTAATTATTTGATTTTTATAGTTTTATTATTATTTTATTTATTGATTTTTTTGGTTTAGATGCACATGTGCTTTTGGTTTTTTATTTTCTTTTTCATTTAATTTAAATGCCTTAATAAGATATTTTATAAAAATATTATTATTTAATTCAAGATTTTTTTCTTTTATTGCTCTTTTTTTATTCTTTGCCACGTAGGCAGTTTTGTCAAAACTTTGACTATCCATAATTCTTTCATTCAGTGTCTAATTTCAACAAACTTAGTGACGTTGGAATCAACTCGAGATTCTCTATCCATTGATCCTGAGTTTGACAGCAAATTTGGGTTTTTAGCAGAAGCGCGAAACTTTTACCCCGAAGCCAGTTTTGCTTATATCTCTTTATCTAGGACTTCGATTCCAACAAAAACTTAGTTGCGTTGGAATAGTGTCAAGATGCTCTTTCTGCTGGACAAGTTTGGACAGCTGATCCCGGGGTTTAGTAGAAAGCCGATTTCTGCTCCCCTCAAGTTTGACCGGCCCATAACCTCTTCATCTAGACTCCGATTTGAGCAAACTCAGTTGTGTTGAAATCGTATTAGAATCCTTTATTTTCCGGGAGAAAATTGAGCCGTTGATTCAACTTTTAGCAGAAAGGCAAAACTGCTTCTCGAAAGCTGGTTCTGTTCATGATTTTCTATCCGAGACTCCGATTCCAGCAAACTCGATTGCGTTAGAATCGTAATGAGATGCTCTTTCTGCTGGGACTAGATCGGACAGCTGATCTGGAGTTTAGTAGAAAGCCGATTTCTCCTTTCCTTAGTTTTGACCAGCTCATAACTTCTTCATCTGGACTCCAATTTGGGCAAACTTGGTGTCGTTAGAACCGTATCGGAATCCTCTATCCATTAGTAAGAAGTTTGGTGGTCAATTTGCACCTGATCAAAAAGTCAACTTTTTGACCCCTTAGGTTTGACTTTTCAATAAGGGTTTTCATTTTCTACATTTTTTTGGGTGCAAAAATAAGGTGTTGACAGCAGGGCAATAGTAAGTTTGAGCTAGTGAATCTTACACTTGGTTGAGCCAGAATTTAGCATAACCCGATCCAAACCGCTTTAAGACGTATCCTAGTGGGTCTGTTGTGTGTGCAACAACGCTCGGAAGATGGACCAAGAATGTCAGCCGTGCTTCTAATGTTGGATGGTGAGAACGCAATCTTTGCCCACCTAAAACAACCTGAAATTTTCACAGAAAGGTGTCTTAGCGAGACAGACACGTCGTCAATAGAGAATAAGTCTTTTAGTGCGAATGAAGTAACCATTAATAGCTTAAAAGCAAGATAAGAGGGGTGGTTAATTTCTTACCACTATTTTTGTCTCTACTTAACAATTTCGAAATTTGACTTTCAAAATGATTGTCCTTTCAATTTTGGTACTAGAGGAAATGAACGCGAATAACTTAACTAACGAAAAACAGCCATATTATAACCGTTTTAATGTCATATGAGTAAATATGCTACCGATGGATATAATTTTCTACATCTTACCAATGCATCAAATTTTAATAAAAAATAACCATACAAATGTAAAGTTTATAGATGAGCAATTCTCACCACTACAAAAACGAAGGGAATTACCTACGGGCTTTTAGTGGCGGTAAGGAAATTCCGCCCCTAAAAGCACTTTTATCAACAGTAAATACACTTCCCACCCCTAAAGGTTAATATATCATTTTTCCTGTGCGAAAAACCTATGACGCGAGATTTTAACGTGCAAAATAGCCTTTAGCGGCGGGAACTACCGCCGCTATATTAAGTATTACTGGTGGTAAGCAGCTTACCGTAGGTAACAAGTTGGCGGGAAAGTCCCGCCAAATAAAAAGTTGTTTCCGGTGGTAAGAGTTGCAGGTAATAACACTTTTAGAGGTGATAATATATTTACCACCCCTAAACAGCCATTTTTATCGGCGGTAAAATCTACTGCCCCTAAAAGGGCTTTTCGTTTGGCGGTACAAAGCTTACCGCGGGTAACAAGTTGGCGGGAAAGTCCCACCAAATAAAAAGTTGTTTCCGGCGGTAAGAGCCGTCGGTAATAACACTTTTAGCGGCAATACGATATTTACCGCCCCTAAAGGGCCAATTTTACCGGGAATAAATAATCTACGTACAGCCCTTAAAAGGGCCTTTCCTTTAGAAATAAGATTCAATTTTTAGCGCCAGTAGTTAGCTTACTGCCGTGAAAAGACCTTTCTTCATTTTTTTTTAAAGAAAACTATTAAAAAGTATTACCTAGCGGCGGTAAACGTATCGCCCCTAAATGGATATCTTCGTCTTTAAATGAAATTGGACTATTGGCGGTGGTAATCTACCACCGCTAAAAGGCCCTTTTCCTTGCAATGAAAAACGGCCTTTCGTTGAAATGAAAGCAGGAATTTTCCCCGCGTTTTTTATTGATTGAATTTTGACTGGGCTTTTAGGGGCGGTAGGTTACTGCCACTAAAAGTAAAGCGGGATTTTCAAATTCATTTCGACTTTTTAGGGGCGGTAAATTACCGCCGCTAAAAGTAAAAGTGCCATTTCAAATTTTTCCTCGACTTTTAGGGGCGGTAACCTTCCTACCGCCAGTAAAAGTCGACTCTATAAATACCACCCGAGACTCTCCTTCTCTTCAAGGTATGTCACTCTCTCTATCTCCCTTTCTCTCTATATTTCTCTCTTTTTCTCTCTATATTTCTCTCTCTCTATATTTTTATCTATCTCTCTATCTCTCTATATATATTTCTCAATCTATCTCTCTTCCTCTCTCTCTCCGTCTCTCTTTCTTTCTATCTCTCTTTCTTTCTCCATCTCTCTCTCCCTCTCCATCTCTTTTTCTCTCTCCCTCTATTTCTCTCCCTCTCTCTCTCTTTCTCTCTCTCCCCTCTCTCTCTCTCTCTCTCTCTCTCTCTCTCTCTCTCTCTCTCTCGGCATGTATGCTGCCGAAGGCCAGCAGCAATTTTTTTTATTTTTTAATATTACTTTTAGCGGCGGTACGTCCCGCCACTAAAAATCGTGATGTTATTTTTTTTATTTTTTAAATACCATTGTTAGCGACAACAAGCCTGGCTGGTAAAGCAATAGCGGCGATAGCTTACGGTCGGTAATGAGCAAGCAATAGCGGTGGTAAGTGTGCGCACCTAAAACCTGGATCCTAGATCGCACACCGGGCGCACCTTCAATGCGTGCCTCGGGACTTTCGGAGTCGCACTGCCTGAGAGTGCAGGCAGACACGGTTTTGCCCTAACCGGGTCTAAGTCTGGTCTGCGGCTTTTTCAGAGTTCTAACTAAGTCCTCGGTTACGGTCCGGGGAAGTCCTAAAGACACCCCGGCCCGCCCCATCGGTTCGACGGGTCCCTCAGGTCTCCCTAGTTTTTTGAGTCAATCTCACCCTTTTCCTAGACCAGCATGCTGCTTTGTTAGGTCTGGCGGGGCCCTTTAGAGGTGTGGGTCCCTTTTAGTTTGATTTTATCTTTTTATTTAATGGAGTGGGTCGGACTCGGGTCTTGTTGGAAGACCCGTGGGTTGCCATGGTTGGGCTTGGGGCCCAGTTGGGTTATTGGGTAACCCATTTGGTTATTTATTTAAACTATTTACACATGCAATGGGCTTAGTGGGCTTGGATTTGGCCCATTAGCCAAGGGTCAAGGGGCCTGGACCTGTTTATTGAAAACAGGCCTGGTACAGGCCAGTCAAAAGTGGACCACTCATGTGGGCCAAAAGGGGGTCTTGGTGGGCCCATTTGGGCCCACAGTCCAAATATGTGCTTAAGATAGCCCAAATTGTTTAAAGGGCTGGTTCAGGCCGGTTCAGGTCGAATCAGGTTCAACCGGGCCAAATAAATTAGTCTTTTAAATTATATTCACATTGGACTATATTGGTTTTACGGTCCACCCTTGCCCGTGAACGAAGTCCGGTTTGGCTCGCCCGTGAAGAAAATACGGTCCTGCCGAGACCGTTCTGAGTTTATGGACACGGCTAGTTTTGCATTTCTGCTGCCGATTCTGCTTGGGATCGGTTCCGTGGCCTCTTTGAAACTTTCTGCAACTTCGGTGGTAGTTTTGGTGCCTTATAATATGGCACACTTGCCTTCTTCACCATCTTCAAGTCCTTTTTCATTGGTACTTTAGAATGGAACTTAACTCCCTTTGTTTTTTTTTTTTGTATCATGCCATCTTTTGATAATGTAACAAAAGAAGAAGAAGGGATAGTGGGAAGGGGATTACATAGTAGGATTTAAAGAGGACCAATCCCTTTTATACTTATGAATTCAATCAAATAACCAAAGCATGTTATCTTTTCCTTCTTTGATTAGTTTTATGGTTCCATCCTCTTTCTACTCCATAAGAGGGTGCTCATTTGCATGGGAGTACTCCAACGAACAATGAAGCCAATGAGTTAGTAGTAAAGCGATAGAATAAAAAACTTAAATAAGACAATTCATGTATATATTGGGAAAGAAGGTGATAAAAAAAAAGGCTACCACACTATTACTCCTTGGCTTTGGTGATGTAATAATTCTTCTGAAGATTTCGGCAGCGCTCCCGCGTCCTCCAAACTTTATTAGGACGAAATGGGAAGAGGTGGGGAAGGTAGTTTATGCATGGAGGTAAGAAATGAAGGGTTTTAAGCATACAAGGGCATTTTGGGTATTGAAGGAAGCTTAGGTATTGGGGTGGTGGCAATTGGACAGGGTTTGGCCGTGGCAAACATACAGACAGAGAGAGGAGAGGCCAAGGGGAAGGCTTGTTCAAATGAGGGGGGGCCTCTCTATTTATAGGCAAAAAGGGCCGTGCGGGATGCGTGTCCCGCCGTACAGCGACGCGTGTCTTCTTCCAGAAGCTTGCCCGTATTTCAAATACGGGCATGCCCTGCCCGTAATGAAAATACGGTCCAGCACGTTTTTTAAATGTTTGGATTTCAAACCTTTATTCATTTTGGTTTTTTGCAAGATTTCATTCGATTTTTCCGATTATTTTATTAAAAAGCGAGATTCTCTTTATTAAAATATTATTAAACACATTTATTTTATTTATTTTGTCGGTTTATTCCATTTTTGCTGCCTTTTTGCCACATGGGCAGTTTTTCTGAAACTTCAACTGCTCATAACTTCTTCATCCGGTGTCCGATTTCAGCGAACTTAGTGTTGTTGGAACCGGCTCGGAACCACCTATCCACTGGGATCAAGTTTGGCAGTTGAATTGGGGTCGAGCAAAAAGTCAACTTTTCGCTCCCCAAAAGTTTGACCAGCTCATAACTTTCTCATCCGGACTCCGATTCCAGCAAATTCAGTTGCGTTGGAACCGTGTCAAAATGCTCTTTTCAATGAGATGAAGTTTGATGGCCAAATTTACTTGAATCAAAAGTCAATTTTTTTTGGCCCCTCTTATGGTTTGACTTTTTAATTTTCTTTATTTTGGGAGTGCAAAAATCAGGTGTCTACAGTAAGTTACTGCCGATAATGAGTAAGCAATAGCAGCGGTAGATTGTTTACCACCGCTATAACCTTTAGTGACAGCATCTTTTTCAGCAAGAGATATTACAGCCAGTGATGGTTTTAGCGGCGGTATATGAGTTTTTACCAGCAGTAGCTTACCGTTGGTAAAAACATCCTTTTTTTTAGTGCACTCCCTCACAGTGAAACCACTAGTGAATCAAAGATAATTGCTGGGTGTTGAAATATTGTGTTTTGGGCCCTTTGATATACATTAGAGCTATAAGTAGGGTGGGTTGGGTTGGGTTTCAATGAGTTTGGGCTCAACCCTAACTAAAATTGGTGAACCCAAACTCTCCTTGGCCTGCCCTAACCCAAACTCTTTGAGCCCAAACCCAACCCTAAAATTAATTCTTGAGTTCGGGTTGGGTTCGGGCCAGCCCAAACTTTTTTTTCTACTTGAAAAAAATGATACATTTACATATATAAGACTACAATATTTTGATATATATATATATATAATAAAGTTTATTGGCATACATTGATTTTTTTGTGTATTAGTTGACCATGTGATCATTTCCTATCAATGGCATTCTTTAGAAAGAAGGGTTGGAGTTGGAATATTTACGGATGGTTCTGATAGTGAAATAAATTTTGACTTGAATAATGTTACTGTACGAAAATGGTTATCTTATTTAAATGTATTTGTAAATAAAGAATGAATCAAGAGTGTTGGACCCCATTTACTCTACACAATCCAATCTGGAGAGAGAGATAGAGAACTTAATAAAGGATGAAGTTATGTGAATTGGACCATTTACTATAGCGGTGCAGTGAAGACGCTCCCATTAGCCCCAAATACCAAACCATGTCTCTCTCTTCATCATCCTTTCAAAACTCACTCAAAAGATTTTTTGGATACGAGAGCTGAGCTTTTGTTACCCTAGTCTATTTGGAGAAGAAGAGGTGGGGGTCCTTTATTTCACTTAACTTTATATTTATATCCCTCTCTAATAATTCTCAAGTTTGAATACAAAATTCTAAGGTCAAATAAGATATTAAGGGCCTATGAGATACCTATTCTTTTGTCCTCTTCCGGACTTTGATTGGAGTTCTTGAAGGCAATCTTCTGTTTTGGTGTGTGAAGAAAAGATGAAAATCAATGGAGAAGACAAGTTGTCCCTTTCTGTTTCTTCTTTAGAGTTTGCGTTGAAGGAAGAAGAAGAAGAGGAAGGCATCGAGACAGAGTTACCGTCGCTTGACGGTATAAAAGAGATCATAGGCTACGAGTTCAAGAACCGAAGCTTGTTAGAAGAAGCTTTCATCCACCTGTCTTTTTACTACCCAAAGAAGCCATGTCATTCTTACGAACAACTGGAGTTCGTCGGAGATTCAGTCCTCAACTTATTGATAGCAGAGTAGAAGCTGCAGAACATAACTTCAACAACCAAAGAAAAAAATGAAAAAAAAATAAAAATAAACAGTACCTGAAAGCAGTGAACAAATGGGGAAAGATGAGATGCCCGATTTAAAGAGAGATGCCCAATTTAAATAGCAAATCCCTTGTGAACGATGGAACTGTATCGCAAATCCCTTGGTGCCGGAACTGTATCAACGGCAACAGTAATAGAAGAGAGGGACACTGCCAAAACTGTATCGACGGCAATTGTAATAGAAGAGAAGGATAGTGAGTCAGTGAGAGGGGCGAGCAATTCCAACTTCCGTGGTAGAGGTATGGGAGAAGACGAGAAACTCTTAGGTTTACAGGAGATAATCGTATGGGGGTTTGCAGGAGGGGATTTTAGTGGTATATATACATTGGGCTATTCAAGTTTTTTTGGGATGTACCTAGTGAGCCCGAGCCTAGCCCAAACTCAACTTCGGGCTCAAGATTGAGCCCGGCCCAAACCCAAACCCAAACTTATTTCTTAAATCGGGTTGTTATTCGAGTTGGGTTGGGCGGGCTTCAGGCGGTCCGGGCCAAACTTACAACTCTAATATACATTGCTGTGCTTTCACCTATTAGCTTAAGCTTTTAGGTGTAACGGTTGTTAACATGGTATCAGAATAGGAGGTCTTGTGTTCAACTCCCGGGGGCAAGTTTGCTTTGGCATTTGTTTGTATACAGGATGTTGATACCCTATGTTTGTCCCCCTCATATATGTTCTCGTGTGATGTCACACGTTCAGGGGAGTGTTGAAATATTGTGTTTGGGCCTTTGATATACATTGCTGCGCCTTCACCTATTAGCTTAAGCTTTTAGATGAAACGGTTGTCTTAACACTGGGCCCTAGAATGATAATTGTAAAGAAGCATATTATAATAGAATGGTAATGTAAAAGTTCTTATATATGTATTATAAAGTTTTTGAGTTTATACAATTGCAGATTATACCTTCACTTCCTCATTTTCTTCATTTTATTCATGTTATCTATACTATTATATAAAAGGAACTTGTAAGATTCAAGCCTAATATTTAATGCTCAAAGAGCACCTAGGCTTTTTCCAAATTGAATTTTATATTATAGATAAGAAATTATGCTAATGAGGTCCTTATCTTAGTCTTTTATCCCAAAGAACCAAGTTCTCCTAATTAAATATAATTATCCATTTTAAATTCTATTGGTTTATTATATCAAATAAAATTTATATATATTGGAATTATGTGGATAGATCATTATTATTATATAGAGATCAATCATCTTAGGATGAGATGATCATTTTTAATTTTTAACAAATAGATAATCACTTCTTTGGCCATCCTAATCTTTACATAATAATATTTCCCTTTGTTTATAATTAATATACTTAGTTTCAAAAAAAATTTTTTAAAATATAATAAAATTATTTTCTAGATAATTAAAAGAAAATTAACGCCAAAACCGGGCCTTCCTCTAGTTTTATTTTGAAATGATCCAACGCATCAACCATACATCATATGGAGTGTAGGAATTTGAATTTGGGTGTAGACTATTTACATCAATCTTGATCGACATGTGTACTATGAGGATTGGGGTAAAAATTGTATAAGAAAGCATTTAGTTTGAGTTTTTTTTTATTGAGTATGATTAATTATTAATTATTTCAGAAACAATTACTTAATTACCATCAATTCAATAAAGTGTAACTAAATCTTAATTTTGCAACTAGTCTGACAGTGGTCTATCCCTGCGAATTGATTGATTACCCCATCTACGTTCGTTTTGATCACTCCCTCCACCGTTGATTGTGACCCAACGTGAGTCGGACAACGATCTTATCATCGCTAGCTCGGCTACTTAATTTAACAACCAAGGGCGGTTTGATCACGCTCTTTACCGTGGGGTGCAACTCGGTCTGGTTAAAACCTAACTCGAACCAATTCAAACCGATTTCAGCTTGGTTTGATTTGGTTTTTTATGGTTCGATTTGGTTTCGATCCAAAAAAACCTTAAACCGAACTAGGTCGGTTCGGTTTTGGGTTTCATGTTCGGTTAGTTTTCATGTAATTCGGTTCGGTTAGGTTTGGGTTTCGGTTTTTTTATATATTTTTGGTTCAATTTTCGGTTTAATAGTTTCGGTTTTCAATTCAGTTCGGTTTAATTATATATATATTTGATTTGGTCTTGGGTTGATATCAACCCGGACTGAACCGAACCGAGTTACACCCCTAGTGCGAACTAGCTTAACATCGAAAGTGACCGGTGCAGACAGCTCAATTTGGGGTAGAAAAGTGGTGTTAGAAAATCAAGGTTAGAAAAGTAGACTTTCTAAGTCTCCCTTTTTTTTCTCTTTTTTAAAAAATTGATTACTTAAATATCATCGAACATAGAAAAGTAGGGTTAGAAAGTAGACTTTCTAAGTCAAGTTTGTTCGACTGTCAATGTTTCCTTTGAATTAAGTTGTTGACTGACTCAAGTTGTCATCATTTGAAGAAAGTAGCATCCTTTAAATTATCGGAACCACACTAGACTGCGTTTGCGATTGCTCAAATAAGTGCTTAAATCCTCAAAACTTATTAAAGCAATTTTTCAAGCTTAAAAAACATTTGGTTATTTTAAATGGATAAGAACTTACTCGCAAAGCATAAGGGAAACTACCCGTAAGTAGGTAGAAGCTTCTCCTTGACGCTTATGCGGAAAGCTAACGGTGTTTTTGTAATTTTTTTTCGCTTTTCCATTCAAGCCTAATCCCAATCTCATTGGTATCTTTCTTTCAGACACGATTCCCTCTCTAAAGTGGTTTTTTTTTCTTAATCTTTGTTTGATTCTACAATGATCCAATTGACAACTTGAATCCAACCCAACTGCGTAGTTGAATCCAAGCGGACTCAACTATTACTTGCTTAAAAGGGAGATAAGACGGGTGGTTTATTTCTTACCACTATTTTTGTCTCTACTTCACAATTTGTGAAATTTGTTTTTGAAACATGATATTTGGTACTTTAAACTGTTGTCCTTTCAATACTGATACTAGTGGAAACAAATGCACAAATGTACGTGATAACATGGGAAATTAAACTAATGAAGAACATCATATTACAACCATTTTAAAGTTAAATGAGTAAATTTGCCGCAGACTGATATAATTTTCTACATCTTACCAATGCATCAAATGTTAATTAGGAAAAAAAAAAGGTACAAATATAAAGTTCATAAACGAGCGATTTTCACTCTCACTCCATCGTAGTGAGTCACTAGTGAATCAAAAGTAAGTGCTTGCCCCGGAATGATATTGTAAAGCAACATATTACAAGAGCATATTAATGTATAGGTTCTTATATTCGTAAAAATGAACAAATCAATAAAGTTTTTTAGCTTATGCAATTGCAAAATATACCTTCACATTCTCTTTTTCTTCATTTTTACCTCGAAATATTTTATTTCATTTTATCTATACTATTATATAAAGGGAACTTGCAACATTCGAAATTCAATGCCCAAAAAGCACCTCGGATTTTTCTAAATTAACTTTTATATTATAGATAAGAAATTTTGCTCATGACGTCCTTATCTCAGTCTTTTATCCCAAAGAACCACATTGTCCTAATTAGATATAACTATGGCCATTTTAAATTCTATTGGTTTCTTATATCAAATGAAATTTATATATATTGGAATTATGTGGATAGATCATTATTATGTAGAGATCAATCATCTTAGGATGAGATGATTATTTTTAAATTTTAACAAATAGATAATCACTTCTTTGGCCACCCTAATCTTTACATAATAATATTTCTTTTTTTTTATAATTAATATACTTACTTTCAAAATTATTTTTTAAAATATAACAAAATTATTTTCTAGATAATTAAAAGAAAATTAACGCTTTGGTTTTCTAACTTCAACATTGCGCCTTCCTCTAGTTTTACTAGCACATCTGCGTAGAGAGAAGGTAGGGAGAGGGAATGGGGAGAGGAGAATTGGGGAGCAGTTACAAACTGATTGGGTTTTGAATGAAAATGCCAAGTTTAGACGGATAGAGCCTTGTATTATTGAGACCTGAACCAAGCAAGGGATAGGCATTTTGGGGAAGTTGTGAATTGTTTTAAGCAAGCTTCCCAAGGGCCCCTCGCATTAAATATAGTATAGATTTTGAAATGAACGCATCAACCATACATCATATCAAGTGTAGGAATTTAAATTTGGGTGTAGACTATTTACATCAGTCTTGATCGCATGTGTACCGTGAGGATTGGGTTCTAAAAAATATTTAAAAACAGTGAATTAGTTTTGCAATTGTCATTGGAATTTTATAGTGAATTAGTTAGTTTGGTTGGAGTAAAAATAGTATCCGTAAGAAAGCACTTAGGTTGAATTTTTTTAATAGAAATATATCTAATTGTTAATTATTTTAGAAACAGTTACTTAATCCCCATTAATTCAATAAAGAATAACTAAATCTTAATTTTGCAACCAGTGATTGATTACCCCACCTAGGTTCGTTTTGATCACTCCCTCCACCGTTGATTGTGACCCAATGTGAGTTGGACAACAATATTATCATTGCTAGCTCACCTAACTTGGTTTAACACCCAATAGGGTTTGATCACTCTCTTTAAAGTGGGAATTAGCCTAACATCGAAAGCAAACGATGGAGTGAGCTCACTTGTTGCCCAAGTCGTGTGTAACGAAGAATGAAATCGTATGTAATTTTTGGCTGAATTGTTTCATGCTATTGACGTGTGACACTCTACGTGGACCTTCCTGCGGTTGGTGTTTTTTCCATGTTTTATGTAACACCTTGGATTTGAGTTACGTAATGAAACCACAACTAATCTCCAAAGAGTTAGTTAATCCAAAAGACTTATATATCAGAGTGAAGAAAAATATGAATAAAACAATAAAATACATAATCAGAGTCAACTATATTCCCAAACTCAATAAGAAATACCATAACTCAAATCTAAGCTTACCATATTCCAAGCATCTACCCTTCGACATCGTCCTCTCCAAGATCTGAAAACAAAACAAAATCGAATGAGATACGAATATCCTAGCAAGTAACACATGCATGCTCAAATACCTTTTTATTTAGTTTTAAGACATGAATCAGTTATAAAACACATAACAGTGATGATAACACGGATAATCTGAATAATCCAACAATAATCCATCAATCAATATGAGATAAACTCGAGTAATCCAGCATGTCAATTAAATCTGTAGTATCGAATCAGAAAACAATAAGTCATATTAGGACTCATGAAATAAGACTACCTTTAACTAGGGTAATATCAATTCCCACTATACCACCTCCCGGCTTATGAACGAAGTCGAGTATATGATCATTGTCTTATTAAGGGGAAAACCCAACTAATACAGCGACGGGTTGGCATGTACTAACCAGTCCGAGTACACGATAAAATGAGAGAAAGCTACAGCCCACCAATACAGAGAAGACCTTATCGAGTACAAGATGGAATGCGTGCGTGAACAAAGAATTACAACTAGCAAAGTACAATCTATTCCACTATCTAGCTCCTAAATGGATCCATATCGAGCTATGCCCACTAGACTCTAAAAACACGAAATCAAGAACGATGTCCAGCAAGCACAACTCATCTCAATCTCAATCATCTCATTCTGAGTACATGGGGCATCTCTAAGTACACAGAGGTATCAACATCCCAAGTACATAGGGCATCCCCGAATACACAGTGGTATAGCATCTACCTAAGTACATAAGCATCTCAATCCATCTCTCCAAGTACATGGAGGAAAACAAAACTAGAAATCAAATCCCAATCTCAGATATCATATAAATCTCAAATCTCTAGAAATAGTTTACAATAGTTGAAAACAATGTAAGTTTTCTAATCAAAACCAAATCGAACCAAAGCAATACAAAATGGAGCTCAAAATCACTATTTTCTTAAATCTAACTAGAATGTTATTCTCAAGGGTTATATACTTAAAACATAAATAAGTATGAGGATTACATGAATAAAAATCTTTAGAATCATTATAAGTTAGTGTGAAACCATCAAATCCACTTTTAACCATAAAATAAACCAATTTGGTGGAAATAGATGGCCAAATATTTGGTATAAGCTCATATTTATAATTAGCCTTTGGAAACACCTTAAGAAAGGTCTCAAAAATATGTTCTAAATGGTGGAATCAAAATAAACTCATTCTATAATGATTTGGAACCAGAAGTCTCTCAAATACCTAGTTTAGTAGAATGTGCACAAACTCTTTATTAAATTGAATTTTGAGATAATTTCTATGTAAACACATTGTAAATACCTAAATCTCATTTGTACATAGGTTAGATTTGATTAAAAACCAATCCGTAGTTAAAATCACCTCAAATTCCTCAAAATAGGATTTTCTATGCTTGGGCGCTCGACAGGGCGCTTGAGCGACCATGGAGACGTTGAAGAGATTCAAATCTGGAAAGTAGACGCCTGGCATAGTGCTCAAGCGTCCTGTTGGGCACTCAGCTTGTGTAGAAAATTTAACTTTCGGGTTCTGAGATTTAAACAAAACATAGGCTGGGTGCCTTGGATCGCGCTCGAGTTCAAATGCAGGCGCTAGGAGTCACAAACAGAATTGTAATTTCTTTGATTTTTCAATATTTAAACTACCAATTCATGTTTTAATCACTCTAAAATCATACAAATTAAACACCTTGTAAATCATTAATAGAAACTTTCTAATTAATTCAATAACAATTTAACATGATTTTTAGATCAGATTTTTATTTTCTCTTCAAATAGCTTTAAAACTACTAAAACCTGATTTCAACCATTCAATCTCAAATCACTATCATCAAATCCGAGAATTCCAGCATAATCTTATTTATAAAGGTGCTACTTACTTGATCAAACTCAGATCCAACTCCTGCAAGCTCTAGATCTACAGATCTGAATTGCATTGACAATCCTCCTTCCAATTCTTTGAAATGTATCAAAACTCCATTCAATCAGTTTAATTTGAACTACCAGATTGAGATTGCCTGAGTTAAATCCAATTCCGAAAATACAATTCAACTCACCTGAATTCTTCTCTGATCTGGTGTTTTCCTCAAGTTCTTCACTGATTTAAAAAAATCCAGCTCCTTCAAATACTTTCTCTCTATCAATCAACCATCGGCCATGAGAAAA
The DNA here is from genome assembly GCA_947561395.2 of Buxus sempervirens. Taxonomy (NCBI): domain Eukaryota; kingdom Viridiplantae; phylum Streptophyta; class Magnoliopsida; order Buxales; family Buxaceae; genus Buxus; species Buxus sempervirens. The sequence goes on along the minus strand of OX387191.1, from coordinate 5,227,612 downwards.
CTCATTCTCTTCTAATCTGGGTCTTCTCAGATCTAATCACCTTCCTCTAATTCCAGAGACTTCCAAACTCTCAAAGCCCTAACCTCTTCCAGAAGATTCCAGCTCAACCAAACCAACTAAACTAACTATCAACCTCTTTATATACCTGCTCTTGCCACCCAATTCTTTTAATTTCCCTTGTTATATGCTACCTGCCACCCCACCAGCCTTATGTACACAACCAGCCCAATTTCATAAAATAACATATGATCTTATGCTTTTATTCATTAGCACATTATAAATTAAAATAACCTAACCACATATCTTAATTAATAAATTCTCCTTCATTAAATTTCTGCAAATTTCCCAAAAATAACTTTATTTCTCATTTCCTAAAATTTCCACCAATAAAATCATTGTTAACCATAAAACAATAACCACTTCAACACGAAGCGATTTAGATAGAAATTGTAGCGTTCCGGCTAATAAGGCCAATATGTATTATTGCCCCTTATGCGTGGCCATAAAAGCGTTAAAAAAATGCCTTTTTAAGTCAAGTTGTCGACATCGGAAAGCAATATAGATAGAATTTGGGGTAGAAAAGTAGACTTTCTAAGTCAAGTTGTGGACTGAATCAAGTTGTCATCATCTGGAGAAACTAACATCCTTTAAATTATCGGAACCATACTGAGGCTGCGTTTGGGATTGCTTAAATGAGTGTTTAAATCCTCCTATAGATTATTAAAGCACTTTTTAAAGCTTAAAAAACGTTTGGTTATTCTACATGGATAAGAACTTACCCACAAGGAGCAGAAGGAAACTACCCGTAAGGAGAAGCTGCTCCTCGACGCTTATGCAGAAAGCTTTATACGCCAGATGGGAAAATAGAGGAATCTAAAATTGCCTTGACAATACCTTTACATAAAAATAAAGTATTAAAATAATAATCGAGAATTAATTTGTTTTGGTAACCAAATAACATTAAAAAGATTACCAGATCCTTTTCCCCTTTCGGCTACCTCTTTTTAGCTTTTCGATCTGAAAAGAGAGATTTCAGTTTGATCCTGTGCAGTGCATCATGTTTTTACTACACTGCTAAAGTGAATGTGACAATTGAAGAGAAAGAAGCTCTGCATTCAATTACCAAATACCCAAAATAATATATATATCTAGCTGCCAATCAGAACATTCCCAGCCTATTTTGAAAGGTAGATTACAGGGGAATTACTTAGAAACCCAATGCCAGCAACAGCAAGGCCTCGTTAAGAGTTTCTTAGGAGAGAGAACTGGGTCTCTTTAGGGTGATGGAGAATTTATCTTATGCTATCCACGAGATTTGAACCACGTCAACTTGGGGTTAATAGAAAGCCGGCAATGTTGACTTTGTTTGCAAAAGACAGTTCCTTGAACTTGCAAAACCCCTTTTGCTTGATTCGTACTCTGTTTCCTATCGTGGTTTTGTTAAGATTTTGATGAACGATAATACTTCTCTTTGGTTCGTGATCCTCTATTTTCTTGATTTTCTCTTCTTGTTTCTTCTCATTGATATCTTTCTTACAGACGCGATTCCCTCTCTCAAGTACAAAACAAGCAGAACTAAAGATCGATTAGAGATTTGATTAAGGTTTTTTTCTTAATCATTGTTTGATTATACAATGTCCCAATCGACATCCTGAATCCAAGCCGACTACATAGAAATCGCCGGTGACTCCATGTCATAGGCCGGTGATTGGTTTGCAAGACCGTGGAAGGAGAGATAGAGGTTGGTTGTCTAAACTCATTGATCCTTCTTACAGACTCCTCTTCGGTGACGCTAGTAGACTGTTGCCTCCGGATGCAGCCGTTTGGTCATGTTTCCAGCTTTTGAAGACGATGATCTGAAGCTCTTTGGTAAGATCTCAAGCTACGCTAGATAAGGTAGATCAGATTGGTTGAGTTGTTAGAGCAGGAACAGAGGATTTATCCGGATTGAAAAAGATGACGATGGGTGTGTGGATGGACGTTGAATCCCACCAATCTTGGAAACCCTCATTCGAATCCCACCAATTTTCCAAACCCTCATCAATTTTGTTAATTCCGTCTCCATGCATATGTGTGGACCAAATTAAGATTTGATGAGTTTGTTAAACCCTAGTTTTGCTTGATCTACCCCAACAAATCAATGGCAAAGATAGAGTCATGCATCCCCGACCGTCCTCCATTGAAGTTGATGAGAAACTACCATCTATGAAGTAGACGAGAGGATACAATTGTAGTCCGTGTAAGTAAAATCTTTCCTTTTATACCTAATGGCTGTTTCAAAACGTAGTACATATGCTGATCAAAGTGTAGATATGCAACCAAAGAATACGTTTCTTAATAAATTATTGCTCCTTTGCCTCATCTTTCCTTTGTGCACTTGTAATGATACCTTAACTCCGTCCAAATCATTTATTGATGGAGACGTCCTCATATCTTCCGGGAAGAACTTTGCTTTGGGATTCTTTAGCCCTCACAATTCCACCTACCGTTACCTTGGAATTTGGTTTAACAAAGTCCCAGAACAAATCGTAGTATGGGTTGCAAACAGAAACAATCCAATTAAGAGCAATTCGTCCGGTATCCTTAAGATCAATTCACAAGGAAATATAGTTATCCTCGACGAAGAGATGAACGCTACTGTCTGGTCTACTAATTTGCCGATCACCACAGGAAACAACAATTCGATTGCAAAGCTCTTGGATTCAGGAAATCTGGTTTTGACTCGAAATGATAGTGAAAATTTTGTATGGCAAAGCTTCAATTATCCTACAGATAGCTTACTTTCAGAAATGAAACTCGGATTACGCCCAAGATTGGGTTTGAACTGGTCCCTAACATCTTGGAAATCAAGCGACAACCCTGGCAATGGGAAGTACTCCCTTGTGCTAGAGTCACGAGGCTCACCTCAGTTCTTCTTGTACAAGGGCTCGGATCGGCTTTGGCGAAGTGGTCCGTGGAATGGTCAGCGACTGAGCTCCATTCCAAAACCACTCCCAGAACTATATAATTATCAATTTGTCAATACTCCAGATGAGATTTACTTAATGTTTGTGGCTGCCAATAACTCCATCTTCTCTAGATTATTTTTGAGCGACACTGGTTCAATTCAACGACAAATATGGAATGAAGAAAACCGTCGATGGAATAACTTTCGGTCATCACCGATAGACCGGTGCGAAACTTATGCGATTTGTGGCGCATATAGCAGCTGTGGCAATAATTATCCAATCCAGTGTACATGTCTCCCAGGATATGAACCCAAATTTCCCCAAGATTGGAACATGGGAACTGGATTAGGTGGTTGCGTCAGAAAGAGACCAGCTCTGTACTGTGGGAAAGGTGATGGATTCCTAAAGAAGTCAAATGTGAAGGTACCCGATACCTCGATTGCCCGAGTTGACAAGAGTTTGAGCCTTGAGGAATGCCAGCTGGAATGCCTGAGGAACTGCAATTGCACAGCCTACACCACCGCAGATATTCGCGGAGAGGGAAGTGGTTGCTTGGCTTGGTACGGAGATCTGATAGATATAATGGAATTTGAAAGTGGCGGACAAGATTTATTCTTCCGCGTGGATGCAACTGAGTTAGGTAACCTTGTATGCAGTTCAAGGAACAAAATATTGCATCTAGCTATTTGATTTGCAAATAAAATTTTCTTGATTTCTACCTTCTTTCCTACCTTTCTTGTTATATAACTTAACTTTAACTCTTTATATTTGTATTTCAGCTGCAAACACAAGAAAAGATTCGAAAGGTTTTCAGGGTAAAAAGAAGACGCTTATAATTGTGTTACCGTTCCTTCTTGGAGGATTGTTTCTTTTCATCATATGTGGATGTTGGTTTGCTAGAAAAAGTAATGATTTATTTGTTCTTTGTTTGTTATTTTATTTACCTGTTTTTGTCTATTATGATTTTTATGTTGTATTAATTGTTGTAGGAGAAAGAGGAGGAGCACAACATGGAGTGTCATTGTTTAATTTTCCTTCGAATACTACAACATTATATGACCCCACAAGTGCAATGGAGCTGGAGGAAACAACAACTAGTCCAGAATTACCATTCTTTAGTCTAAACATAATAATAGCTGCTACAGATAACTTTTCTCCTACAAATAAGCTTGGACAAGGTGGTTTTGGACCTGTTTATAAGGTAATTTTAAAGGGTAACTGAACTTCTAGACCCCTTATCCTTTTAATTTTTTTGGATTTGACTTACCTCTATTGATTTAAGTACAAATCAATGAACTGTTTGATTTAAGTACAAATTGCAAATCTCTAGGGTCATCTATCCAATGGCCAAGAGATTGCCATCAAAAGATTGTCGAAATCCTCTGGACAAGGAATAGAAGAATTCAAAAATGAAGTCATGCTGATTACCAAACTTCAACATCGGAATCTTGTTAAGATTTTAGGTTGTTGCATCCACAATGAAGAAAGGATGTTAATTTATGAATATATGCCGAACAAAAGCCTTGATTACTTTATTTTCGGTATGAATTCCTTTGTTTAAACTTCTATTTGCCTGCTTTCTCTTTGGTTTTTACTAATGAGATAGTTATTTTGTTTGGAATATGATGAATTTTAACAATTTTAAATGCATTAACTTTCATGAGTAATGCGTGTAGATAAAACTAGAAGGGCATTGTTAGACTGGAGTAACCGTGCCAAGATTATAGTTGGGATTGCTCGAGGGGTTCTATATCTTCATCAAGATTCCAGGCTGCGAATTATTCATCGGGATTTGAAACCCAGCAATATTTTACTAGATGCTAATATGAATCCAAAAATTTCCGATTTTGGCATTGCCAGAATCTTTGGAGGGGACTATACTCAAGAAAATACCAGGAGAGTTGTTGGAACATAGTGAGTATTTCTTAGTACATAGATGAATTCGTTGATAGCTTAAAATTTTCAATCAAACCCTAAGAATGCTATATTGGGAATGCAGTGGTTACATGTCTCCAGAATATGCAATTGATGGGATATTCTCAGTGAAGTCTGACGTCTTTAGTTTTGGCGTCTTACTTTTAGAAATCATTAGCGGCAAGAGGAGCAGTGGCTACTATCATGAGGATGCTGATATAAATTTGATAACATATGTATGATACGCTTATATATATTGACATTTTAAGTGACAAGTTAATGTATTTGTCTTAATCTTTTAAGAGTTGGATTGAAGGCTTGTTGATGTTTTTAGGTATGGAGCATTTGGAAGGAAGGCAATGCTTTGGATATTGTTGACTCATGTCTTGGAAACGCGTATCCTCCATATGAAGTTCTAAGATGCATCCAAGTTGGACTCCTGTGTGTGCAGGAAAGTGCAAGTTATCGACCAACAATGTCCGATGTTGTGTTCATGTTGGCCAATGAAACAAATCTACCACTTCCAAAGCAACCTGCATTTGTGGTTAATAAAACTCGTGATGCTGCAAACGTTTCTGCAATAGGAACATCATCTGGTTCTGTAAATGATGTGACAATAACTACTACTGAAGCTCGATAAGGAATCAAGATCCCAAGTGATTTCTATGTAAGTTGTTAATACATAATTGCATTGTACAAAGATACTCAACACTAAAGTGTAATTGGCTCCACAATAACTAGGTGACGTTATGAAAGTAGTTGACCGTCCGGCGGTTAGATTACCTGCCTTGATGATTTTTGTCCACAAACCGATTTCATTGATGATTGTGGGGTGACTTGAAAGAGACAATTGAGATAATATAACTACATTTTGAGCTAGAAATAAATTCAAATCTTCCACATGAAATTTATTCCAAATCCAATTAAATCGCTATCTTCCCATTACTTGAAATTGTTTACATCATATTTGCAAGTTTCGTATAAGATACTATGCATTTGTTATGTACTATTAGGGATGGCAATGGGACAAGTTAAATGGTTTACCAGCCCTACACCACTCCTAATGGTTAGCGTTTAGTACGTGGAAAATCAGATTGGTGACGGGTTAGGGTTTAGCCCAACTCGCCCCAACCTTGCCCCAAACCCGATCTTTATATATTCAAGTACTAATTTTTTATGTTTTAAATATTATTTTTATACATATTATACATAAAAAAATACATATTTTATTAATAAATATATTATTAATACATATATACTGTATTTTTTTTTTTAAAAATCACTTTTTTTCTTCTTATACCAACCAGGTCAGACCCACCCGCCCTATTACCAACCCAATAAGGGCAGGTTAGGGTTTGTTATTTACTACTCCTATAGTGGTAGGTTCGGGTTCACCAAAACCAAGCCCATTGCCATCCTATGTACCACATCTATCTTTAGGGATGGCAATGGGGCATGTTTTGGTGAACCTGAACTTATCACAGTAGGAGTTTAGGAAATACTAGAGCTATAAATGTGACCCAGAGCACTTGAAGCCCATCCAACCAAACCTGATTAAGAGCTTGAACTAAACATTGAGTTTGGGTTTGGGTTTGGACTAGGCTTCATTTCTAGTCCAAAGTTGAGTTTTGGTTGGGATAAAGTTCATGACATATAACCCGAAAAAATCGAAGTTGAATCCAAGGGAAAAATAAAATTAGTAACATGTAATAACAACTTTATGAATTTATTCTCAAATAAATAATTTTATACACACAAACACATATACGCTATAATGAATATGATATTGTGCACGTCCTTAGAAACAAATATTGTGCAATCACAAATACAATGAGCATGTGTGATTGGCTCATTATATTAAAAGTAATATATATATCTATTAAGAAATAAATTATTAAGTACCTTTTTTCCAAATTCAAGAGACCAATTAAGAAGCCATTGTTTGTTAGTAGATGATTTTAATTAATGATTCCAATATTTGCATTTATATCAAAAAATAAAAAAATAAAAGAAATATTCAAAAAGTTACATTTGTTTGGGCCAATCAGAACTTACGTTTGGGTTTAATGAGTTTGGGTTAGGACGGGCTAATGGCAAGTTTGGGCTAGTGGATCTTACACTTGGTTGAGCCCGAACTTAACATAACCCAATCCAAACCACTCTACTTACAACTCTAGGTCCAAACACTAACCCACCCCTATTGGGTTGGTAAAGCGGCGAGGTGGGTTTAGCCCCGTTGGAGTATAAAATTTTAAAAAAGCGTGTTTTGAATAGAATATATATATATATATATATATATATATATATATATATATTAATGAAGAATGTACTTTCATACATATATGAAAATAATGTTTAAAACACATAAAAAATTGATAAGTTAATATAAGAAGACCGGGTTCGGGTTGGATTGGGCTAAACACTTTAAGATAAATTAATAATATATTTCATAGAAATTGCTTCTCTATTTTAGGTTTTACTGATCTTTGGAGTTTGGATAGTGGTACAAGACACCAAAAAGAGAAAAAAAAAAAAAAAGAAGGGCTAACAATAAAAACTCCCCATTTAACTCACATCCTTAGCCATTGTTCCCCAACCTCTCCTAAGTTCATTTGCAGCGAGTCCCCAAAGAGCCTTGTGAAATTTCATCAACATACTGACAGAAGAAATTACATCCTCTATAGCACCATAATGGTTGATGATTCTCAAATAAGCATCCATTCCTGGCCTTCCAAATATTACAACTAAAGTTCTTTATTTCACATTTTTCAACATTAAAATTATCTAAGCAGTGATTGGTTCATAAATATTAACAAGTTAGCCTCTGTGAGCTTGCATCCTCAAAAAAAACCTATAGCCTTTTGAATCAACTCTGTGATTGGTCCATAAATATTAAAAAAAAAAAACAGTAAAATTCAATATGTGACTGTCAATAGGATCTTTTTAATCTAAATGGGCATTAACGAATTAAAACTGCAGCAAAGCTATAGTAGTTAGTAGGGAAATTTTCCATCCTTTAAAAACTAGGTTGCATATAAGTTACAGAGAAAAAGGAAAAATTATCCAAGATTAGTTTCGACCAAATAGAAAGAGTCCATGTGTGTGCGCTTTATGTTAAATGAGTTAATTTGGTTTGAGTAAAAATGGTACCCGTAAGAAAGCACTTACTTTAAATGTTTTATTAACTATATGACTACTTGATTATTATTTTAAAAACAGCCACCTTATCTCAATTATTTGAGAAAGTATAATTAAATTTAATTTTGCAACAAGTCCTCTCTCCTATTGGATTTTCCTTGTTGATTAGTGTTTGTTTTTTTTTGCCCTTTTTCAAGGTTTTAAAATGACTAATGCCCTTTTGGCCGCACATGGCTCTTGATTTGCCACGCTTAAGCAATAGAATATCTTGTTTCAGAAAATCAAATTTGAAAGCTCTATCAACACGCGGGGTAAAAAATTAGACTTTTCTCAGTCAAGACTCAAATTTGTTGAATGTCAATATTTCCTTCACAACGCTATCATCATCATTTGAACATATCTTCCACATGAAATTTATTCCAAATCTGACTAGATCTCTATCTTCCCGATTACTTAAATCTTTTACATCATATTTGTAGGTTTCTTATAAAATTACTTCGTATTTGTTGTGTACCACTAGGATAGCGGTGGGAAGGGTTAAACGGGTAACCTGCCCTACCCTGGTCCTAATGGTTAGGGTTTGGTATTACCTAAAATCAAGTTAAGGTTTAGTTCAACCTGTCACGAACCGGATCTATATATATTAAAGTATTAACTTTTTATGTTTTAAATATTATTTTTATATATATTATATATAAAAATACATATTTTATTAATAAATATATTATTAATGTATATATTCTATTTAAAAAATCACTTTTTTTCTTCTTATACCCCAACTAGGTGAGACCCTACCCCATCTCGTTACCAACCTAATAGGGGCATGTTAGGGTATGATATTTGCTACATATTTTCTTTATATATTAATGTATGAACCATGTATCGTATCATATGATGTTGAAATTGTGTGTTTTATTGTGCTACTAAAAATTCCATAGGGTATGTGTAAACAAAATAACTAAGGGTACAAGCTCTAGTAGTATCATATGATACAATATATGGTTTAAGGAACAAGTACAAAAATCACAAAATGCAAACGATAAAATTATAGGATACAAGCCCTAAAATTTCAGGTAGGAACTCTTAACATCCTCTCTCCTATTGGATTTTCCTTTTTGATTTGTGGTTTTTTTTTTCTTTTTTCAAGGTTTTAAAATGGTTAATGCCCGTTTGGTCGCACATGCCTGCTATTCATTTGCCACACTTAAGCAACAGGACAACTGATTTCAGAAAATTAAATTCGAAGGTTGTATTCAAGGCGTGCGCTATCAGTCAAAGTCCACCCTCCATTGAAGCTAACGCGGAATTGCTGTCCTTGAAGCATAATGAAATCCTCTACAGTGTCCCCCTGAAATGCTCCCTGATGTGGCCATGAGATGCAGTCATGTGGACAATCTCACAGCCACTATTTTTTCATATGTTATAAGTGTATCAAGTGGGCCCCATATGAAAAAACAGTGGCCATGAGATGCTCCACATGGCAGCATCTCACGGCCACATCAGGGAACATCTCAGGGGGACATGGTAGACGATTTGAACTCGAAGCTGACAAGAGGATGCAATCGTACTGCATGTAAGTAAAATCTCTCCTTTTATGTTAATGGCTGAGTCACAATATATGACGTATGTTGATCAAACTCAAAAGATAGCCGTGCGACCTAAAAGTTTGTTTTTGAATAAAATTTTGCTCCTTTGGCTCTTCTTCCCTTTTTGCACTTGTAATGATACCCTAACTCCATCCAACTCAGTTACCCAAGCCGACGTCCTTGTATCTTCCGGGTAGAAACTTGCTTTGGGATTCTTCAGGCCAGGCAATTCCACCTACCGTTACCTCAGAATTTGGTTTAAAAAAATCCCAGAACAAATCGTAGTGTGGGTTGCAAACAGAGACAATCCAATTAAGAATAATTCATCCGGGGTCCTTAAGATTAGTTCACAGGGAAACATAGTTATCCTCAACAAGGACACGATCACTATTGTCTGATCTACTAATTCGTCGATCTCCACCGGGAACAAAAATTCAATTGCTAAGCTCTTGGATTCGGGAAATCTGGTTTTGACTCGTAACAACCATACATCATATCGAGTGTAGGAATTTGAATTTGGGTGTAGACTATTTACATCAGTCTTGATCGACATGTGTGTACTACGATGATTGGGGTAAAAATTATATCCGTAAGAAAGCACTTAGTTTGAGTTTTTTTTATTGTTTATGACTAATTATTAATTATTTCATAAACAGTTACTTAATTGCCATTAATTCAATAAAGTATAACTAAATCTTAATTTTGCAACCAGTCTGACTACGGTCTAACCATGCGAATTGATTGATTACCCCATCTACGTTCGTTTTGATGACTCCCTCCGCCATTGATTGTGCCCCAACGTGAGTGGGACAACAGCTCGACTTCTTGCTTTAATTAACACACAATAGCGGTTTGATCACGCTCAGCAACCGGCGAAAAGACTTTCAAAGTCAAGTTGTTCAACTTTCAATGTTTCCTTTAAATTAAGTTGTCGACTGAATCATGTTGTCATCATTTCAAGAAACTAACGTCCTTTAAATTATCGTAACCACACTGAATCATGCATCCCTGACCGGCCTCCCTTGAAGTTGATGAGAAACTACCGTCTATGAAGCAAACGAGAGGATACAATTGTACTCCGTGTAAGTAAAATCTTTCCTTTTATGCCTAATGGATTTGGCTGTATCACAATATAGTACGTATGCTGATCAAACTATAGATATGCAACCAAAGAATATTTTTCTTAATAAATTATTGCTCCTTTGCCTCATCTTCCCTTTCTGCACCTGTAATGATACATTAACTCCATCCAAATCACTTACCGATGGAGATGTCCTCATATCTTCTGGGAAGAACTATGCTTTGGGATTCTTCAACCGCGGCAATTCTACTTACCTCGGAATTTGGTTTAACAAAATCCGGGAACAAATTGTAGTATGGGTTGCAAACAGAGACAGTCCAATTAAGAATAATTCGTTTGGTGTCCTAAAGATCAATTCACAGGGGAATATAGTTCTCCTCAACAAAGAGACGAACAATACTATCTGGTCTACTAATTCGCCAATCACCACAGGGAATAGCAATTTGATTGCTAAGCTCTTGGATTCGGGAAATCTGGTTTTGACTCAAAATGATGGTAAAAATTTTGTATGGCAAAGCTTCGATTATCCTACAGATAGCTTGCTTTCAGGTATGAAAATCGGATTACGCCCAAGATTGGGTTTGAACTGGTCCCTAACATCTTGGAAATCAAGTGACGACCCTGGCAATGGGCATTACTCACTTGTGCTAGAGTCACAAGGCTCACCTCAATTCTTCTTGTACAAGGGCTCAAACCGACTTTGGCGAAGTGGTCCGTGGAACGGTGTGCGACTAAGCGCATTGCCAAAAATATTATTCACAGAACTTTTCAGTTCTCAATTTGTCAATACTCCAGATGAGATATACATGATGCACGTGGCCGCCAATAACTCCATCTTCTCTAGATTAGTGATGAACTACACTGGTTCAGTTGAACTACAAATATGGCAAAACCATCGATGGGATACCCTTTTGTCATCAGCAAGACAGTTGTGCAGCATTTACGCGAGTTGCGGTGCATATGGCAGCTGCGGCAATAATTATCCAATCCGGTGTACGTGTCTCCTAGGATTTGAACCTAGATTTCCCGAAGACTGGAACTTGGGAACTGGATTAGGCGGGTGCATTAGAAAGAGACCAACTCAATACTGTGGGAAAGGTGATGGGTTCCTAAAGAAGTCGAATGTGAAGGTACCTGATACGTCAGTTGCTCGAGTTGACATGAGTTTGAGCCTCGAGGAATGCCAACAAGAATGCCTGAGGAACTGCAATTGCACGGCCTACACTGCTGCAGATATTCATGGAGAGGGAAGTGGGTGCTTGGCTTGGTACGGAGATCTGATAGATACCATGGAATTTGCAAGTGGCGGACAAGATTTATTCTTCCGCGTGGATGCGACTGAGTTAGGTAACCTTGTATGCAGTTTGAGAAACACGATATTGCATCTAGCTAGTTGATTTGCAAATAAAATTTCCTTGATTTCTTCTTCTTTCCTACCTTAATTTCTAGATATAACTTTGACTTTAATTCATTATATTTACATTTCAGAAACATCTGCAAACGCAAACAAAGAATCGAAAGGTTTTTATGGTAAAAAGAAGACGCTTATAATTGTGTTACCGTTTCTTCTTGGAGGATTGTTTCTTTTGGTCATATGTGGATGTTGCTTTGTTAGAAAAAGGAGAAAAGGAAAAGGTAATGATTGACCCCATAAAATTTTCATTTGTTCTTTGTTATTTTATTACCAGTTTTTGTCTATCACGATTTTTATGTTATATTAATTTTTGTAGGTGAAAGAGGAGAAGCACAACTTGGAGTATCATTTTTTAATTTTCCCTCTAATACTACCAGATTATATGACCCTGCAAGTGCAATGGAGCTGGAGGAAACAACAACTAGGCCAGAATTACCATTCTTTAGTCTAGACATAATAATAGCTGCTACAGATAACTTTTCTCCTACAAATAAGCTGGGACAAGGTGGTTTTGGACCTGTATATAAGGTAATTTTAAACGATAACTAAACTTTTAGTCCCTTTATCGTTTTCATTTTTTGGATTTGACTTGCCTCTATTGACTGAAGGAAACAAAGAATTGTTTCATTTAAGTACAAATTGCAAATCTCTAGGGTCAACTATCCAATGGCCAGGAGATTGCAATCAAAAGACTGTCAAAATCCTCCGGGCAAGGAATAGAAGAATTCAAAAATGAAGTCATGCTCATTACCAAACTCCAACATCGGAATCTCGTTAAGATTTTAGGTTGTTGCATCCACAATGACGAAAAGATGTTAATTTATGAATACATGCCGAACAAAAGCCTTGACTATTTTATTTTCGGTATGACTTCATTGTTTAAACTTCTATTTGCCTGCTTTATCTTTGATTTGTACCAATGAGATAGTTATTTTCTTCGGAATATGATGAATTTTAACAGCTTTAGATGCATTAACTTTGATGAGTAATGCATGTAGATAAAACTCGAAGGGCATCGTTAGACTGGAGTAACCGTGCCAAGATTATAGTTGGGATTGCTCGAGGGGTTCTATATCTTCATCAAGATTCCAGGCTGCGAATTATTCATCGGGATTTGAAACCCAGCAATATTTTACTAGATGCTAATATGAATCCAAAAATTTCTGATTTTGGCATTGCCAGAATCTTTGGAGGGGACCATACTCAAGAAAATACCAAGAGAGTTGTTGGAACATAGTAAGTATATTTTCAAAAAACACATGAATTCATAGATAGCTTAAAAATTTTAGTCAAAGCCTAATAATGCTATCGTGGGAATGCAGTGGTTACATGTCTCCAGAGTATGCAATTGATGGGCTATTCTCAGTGAAGTCTGATGTCTTTAGCTTTGGCGTCTTACTTTTAGAAATCATTAGCGGCAAGAGGAGCAGTGGTTGCTATCTTGAGGATACTGATATGAATTTGATAGCATATGTAAGACACACTTATATATATTGACATCATACATATGACAAGATCTTAAGGTATTTGTCCTAATCTTTAAAGAGTTGGAATGATGGCTTCTTAATGATTTTAGGTATGGCGCCTTTGGATGGAAGACATTGCCTTGGATATAGTTGACTCATGTCTTGGTGATGCATATCCTCCACATGAAGTTCTGAGGTGCATCCAAGTAGGACTTTTGTGTGTCCGGGAAAGTGCAAGTGATAGACCAACAATGTCAAATGTTATAATCATGTTGGCCAATGAAACAAATCTATCTCTTCCGAAACGACCTGCATTTGTGGTTAATAGAACTCATGATGATGCAAACTCCTCTGCAACAGGAACACAACCAGCATCTGGTTCTATAAATGATGTGACAATCACAACTACTAAAGCTCGATAGAGAATCAAGATCCCAAGTGATTTTAATATAAGTTGTTAATACATAGTTGTATTGCACAAAAATACACTAGCAAAGCATGACAATATAGCAACAAATAACTGTAATCTTATTATAAGTTTGTGGATACTATTATTAGTCCTAACAGGAAGTAGATGTATTATAATTTTTCTTTTTGGGTAACAACATTTATTATATTAAACTTCATTGTTCACGTCTTTTGCTAGCTACATGTTCCAAAGTGGTTGCTGAAAAATTATTGGACCATATGTACCTGCAACCTAAGCTAAGACCCAGATTAGCTATTAAATTAACTGTCCTCTCTAACTGTAAGTCCTGGAACAAACGAGACCTTAAAATCTTTGAACTCCAAAAATATTTGGACAACTTCTTGAAAAACTATTTATGCTTCACATGGTACGTACTTGCCGTAATCGACTAATGGCATTGATTAATTTGTTTTGAATATTCTTCAATCTGCACTGCCTTGTTTCTCTGCTATAAGCCAAAACAAAGGATGCATTTCCCTTACTGCAAGCAGTTCATTTACCATAAGATTATTTACATACTTCCAATAGGGACGTCCCTTGTAGTTCCTCAAAAATATCACCCGCACCCACCTTATCATTCTTTACCGAGCTTGAACCATGCAGACTTGGGAGTATGTCAAGCCACCAATACAGTTACTTTTCAATTTATGTTGCTTGCCTATACTAATTTTCTTACCTACACTTTCAAGCAGCAAGTAGATTGATTTTATTCTCTTACATACCTTCAAAATCTAATCCATTGGAGCACACCTGCGAACATAATACTGAATTACTAGTTGTTTTCCTTCCAATGTAAACAAACAACTTGGTACCACGGCAAGTTTATGTTCATATGGGTAAAATTTTTTACAGTTATACTTTTTGAACATAATTCAGATTTAGTCATCTAGCTAATTAATCATTCAAAATTGCAATTTTGGATAATTGGACATTAGTGATACTTTTTTCAAGATATTTCAAAAAAAGTATCATTTTATTGTTCATAAACAACAATGCCCTTAATGTGTATCTTTTACAAGTTCCCCATATTGGATTTACAAGTCTAATAACATGGCCTACAAATCTGCAAACTAGATTTACAAGTTTCTTTGTTGGCTTTAAAAGTCTATTAAAAGGCTTACATGTCTATAAAATGTATTTACAAGTTTAAAAAATGGGTTTAAAATTGTCCCTAAATTGAATTTACAAGTCTACAAATGGATTTACAAGTTAGTAAAGTAATTTTACAAGTATTTGA
Organism: Buxus sempervirens; assembly: GCA_947561395.2. Taxonomy (NCBI): domain Eukaryota; kingdom Viridiplantae; phylum Streptophyta; class Magnoliopsida; order Buxales; family Buxaceae; genus Buxus; species Buxus sempervirens. Next base: position 5,212,359 of record OX387191.1, on the reverse strand, counting down.
AGCTGATTTACTGGTATGGAGTTTACAACTCCCTAATAGATACACCATTAACATTTTTGTCCATGAACAATACGACACTCATTTTCTGACATTTAGAAAAAGTATCACTGATGTCCAATTATCCAAAATTTGGTGAATGAATCTGAATTATTTTCAAAAATATCACAAAAAATCAATTTCTAGCGATATTTTGGCTCCACAATAATTAGGCGGCATTGCCCGTTTATCTGTTAGATTTCATGCTTTGATGATTTTTGTCGAGAAACCATTTTCATTGATGATTGTTGGGTGATTTGAAAGAGATCCATTGAGCTAATGTAATAAGTTCATAGATTAGCAATTCTCACTCCATGAACATCAACTACCACCATAAACATCATATCGAGTCTAGGAATTTGAATTCAGGTGTAGACTATTTGCATCTCTGTTTATGGCATGTGTACCGCGAGGGTGTGAGGATGGAGTTATTTGATGACACTACAAAAAAAATCTTTTTATTACGGCACTTCAAAAGTGCCCTTATAATATGAAAAAACACCGTTATAACATATAACGGCATTTTGATAAAGTGCCGTTTCAAGTGGTGTTGCATTATGTTATAGTGACAACTTATAATGACACTTTGGAATATGTCGCTATAAAGTGACTTTTTACGGCATTTAAAAATGCTGTAAAAATGTAAGCTATTACGGCATTTTTTTTAAAGTGTCGTAATAAAGTTTATCAACACTTGGAGGCTTTAGCGACAGCCACCAAGTGCCGCTAAAAGTATATTAATTTAAAAAAATTTAATTTACCACACACCCCCCACAACCACCCCACTCCCCCTGCAACCTACGATAGGTAGCATTCACTATGCTAGGACAATTGAATGCAACAATTTAACAACATCATAGGAGAGACCAAACCAAAACGATCGATAGACGACTGGATCACGAACCAGATTCCAAAATGTTTTATCAACCCCTCAAACTATGATGTCATACATAAACATAAAAAAAAGTAAAAGGTTAGAAATAATATAGCTTTAAGGGGGTCCCCCAGTAATACTAATAATTTTCCATCAAATCTTCACTAAAGTTAATGTTCCACTAAATTACACAGAAAAGCATTGAACTTGGATTTTATATTTCTGAATGAACAAACATAAGCAAATCAAAATTTCTAGCGCCACAAAATTACTTTATGAACTTCTATATATTGAGAATTTTATACCTGTGAAAGCAAAATGTGTACAATTGTTGATCTCTGCTGATTTTCCCACAATGCTTCAATTCACCCAAGAGAGATCAAGTTTAGGTGAAAAACAAGAATCTCAAGTCTTCCCATGTCAATTTTCCTAATGCCTCGGAAGAACCACCTACAGTCCTGTAGGTACGATCGGGTTAAAAAACTAAGGTCAAACTCTATCAGTAAGTACACTCACTTCAAACATAGTGAATCAGACTTGCCCTTCAAACACTAGTTCCTTCCTCTCTTGCAGCTTCAAAATTCTCTCCTCGATAGTGTCTTCAATTATGAATCTCACAGTTCTAGTGTGATGACTAGCTTTATTACTCTTGCCTGAAAATTTTTATTTGATTTGTATTTATTAAAATATAAAAAAAGGGGGAAATATTTAAAATTGATCCCTACTTCTAAAAAAATATTTAGAAAAAGGTGATTGTTTAGTTTTGCAATTGTTAATGGAATTTTATAGTGAATTAGTTAACTTGGTTGGAGTAAGAATTGTATCCGTAAGAAGGCACTTAGTTTAAATTTTTTTATAGGATATGACTAATTGTTAATTATTTTAATTCCTTATCGCAATTAATTTAATAAATTATAACTAAATCTTAATTTTTCAACCGGTCTGACAATCAACGGGAGGATTGTGTTGTTTGATGATGTGTGAATACTAGGTACTTGTACCTTGTGATATTAGAGATTTATCTTGTAATTTTATAGTTTGTATGCGATGATCTTAATACTTATAATGTGTGATTTTAGTGATTGTATCTTATAATTGTATGAACAATGTATTATACCATACGATGTTAAAATTTGTATCGTTTACATTGGGTATGGTCATTGATATTACGGAGTATAAAAAATTAAGGGTTCAAACTCAAGTGTCATCTGGTACAATACATGGTTTAATTTACACAATAATAAGGTACAAATACAAAAATTATAAAATTCAAACAATAACCCTTCCTCAGTCTTGGAAATTGAAAATCAGTGATACTTTAATTTTTTAAATAATTGAGTGTGATTGTTGTTTTAATGTTCTTAAATGACTTCTTTCAAAAATGCCGTCAAAATACTTCTATTAAAATATGAAAACAAACAACCTTTCTACAAGTTACGTACTGTTGAGGGTATTTTTGGAATAGGTTCTATATCAAGAGTAAATGGACACTAATTGTCAATTAGATTAAAAAGGTCTCACTAATTTTCAATTTTGAAGAATTATCCGAATGAATCAAGGTTATTTTAAAAATCATCACTAAAAACAGATTTCTTTAAGGTGTTAAAACGGTTGACGCCCGTTGGGTCGCGCATGGCTATTGATTTTCTTTGCTTCAGTAGCAGGAGCCTCTCGCTGAAAATCAAATTTAAGCTTCTCAATCATCTGAAGAAATTAGGGTCCTAAAATGATCGGAAACAATTGTACTCTGTGTCAGTAAAATCTTTCCTTTTATGCCTAATCGATTTGGCTGTATCACAACATAATACGTATGCTAATCAGACTATAGATGTGCAACCAAAAAATATGTTTCTGAATAAATTATTGCACCTTTGCCTCATCTTCCCTTTGTGCACTTGTACTGATACCTTAACTCTGTCCAAATCATTTACCGATGGAGTCATCCTCATATCTTCCGAGAAGAACTTTGCATTGGGATTCTTCTGCCCTGGCAATTCCATCTACCATTACCTCGGAATTTGGTTTAACAAAATCCTAGAATAAAACATAGTATGGGTTGCAAACAGAAACAATCCAATTAAGAACAATTCGTCTGCTATCCTCAAGATCAATTCACAGGGAAATATGGTTACCCTCGACAAAGAGACAAACACTACTGTCTGATCTACTAATTTTCCAATCACCACAAGAAATAGCAATTCGATTGCTAAGCCCTTGGATTCAGGAAATCTGGTTTTGACTCAAAATGATGGTAAAAATTTTGTATGGCAAAGCTTCAATTATCCTACAGATAGCTTTCTTTTAGAAATGAAACTCGGATTATGCCCAAGATTGGGTTTGAACTGGTCCCCAAAATCTTGGAAATCAATCAATGGCCTTGGCAATGGGAAGTACTCCATTGTGCTAACGTTGCAAGGCTCACCTCAGTTCTTCTTGTACAAGGGCTCGAACAGGCTTTGGCGAAGTGGTCTGTGGAACGGTCAGAGACTGAGCACTATGCTAAAACAACCACTCCCTGAACTATTCATTTATCAATTTGTCAATACTCCATATGTGATTTACATGATGCCAATAACTCCATCTTCTCTAGTTTATTTTCGAACAACACTGGTTCAGTTCAACGACAAGTATGGAATGAAGTGATAAAATATGATGCACTTCTAGAATGATCTAAAAGATTCTAGAAGGTTCTGAAATATTGTAGAAAGTTCTAGAAGCAACTTGATGGTATTAGAGAGAAGTCTACAAGGATTATTTCTAGAATATTCTTCACATGTAATATGTGGTACAATCATATAAATGATCTAGATAGATTATAAGATATTTTGCTAGACTTATATAGAAAGAAAATTCTAGAAGAAATTAAGGAGGTGGAGCTCATGTATAAATACCCCAAGGGACCCTTATATGTAGAAGCCAAAGAGCTAACACATTCTAGTTGGAGAGCAAGTGCTCCAATAAATAGCCTTTCAACAAAAGTGTTCTCTATTATTTTCACTTTCTCATTTTATCCATCCTACAACCTTAAAATCACCTTCTAACCCAGCGTTCCTCTTGCCTACCCACCTTATTTTCCAACATGAAGAAAACCATCGATGGAATAACTTTTGGTCATCATCGAGAGACCGGTGCAAAACTTATGCGATTTGTGGCGCATATGGTAGCTGTGGCAATAATTATTGGCCAATCTAGTGTACGTGTCTCCCAGGATTTGAACCCAAATTTCCCCAGGCCTGGTGTAACGCCCCGAAACTAGACATGTTCATTAAAGATATATGTCGACTCCTAGACATCATGTAAGGTCCCATTGGCACTTCCTAAACCTAATTGACCAGTTAACATCAGAGTGCACTAAAATTTAAAACAAAATAAAACAATTAAAGCGTGAGTGTAAGTGTTGACAATATCTAAACCTGAATATACATATCCAAAATAAAATTCTACAATACAGTTCTACTAAGTTTCATACACTCTCTCTTTCTATAAATAATATTTACATGATCCAAAAAGACAGGAAAACTACAAAAGAAAATCTCTAGTCCTAGCTAGGAAAATGATAATCCTCTAGACGCGTACATAAACAATATTTACGTACTTGCTCTGCAAAATTTTCTAAAAACAAAACTGCTAAAACAAAACACATGCGAATTTCTTCCCCATAAGTAGCAAATGCGTGTTAAATACAATTGATGCAAATTTATAACACAATGTAGCAGTTAAATCCTTATTCAAACAATTTCTGAAAGTTCAGTGATTTCCCACAGTATTCAAGAGTCATAAAATAATGAGAAGATAAAATCGAAATCAATCCAAACCACGGTATCAGTAAACTACAACCAATAACAAAGATGTGTCAACGCAAGACTTGTGGATTAGAATACCTTGGGCAATTTAACACTAGTGTCAAATTCGCCACATCCCGGCTTATAGGAAAAGACCTAGCTAGGGTCACTCTTCCAAAGCGGAGTACTCACACATGAAACACGCATGAGTTGGCAAGTACAACCCAGTCAAACTAGTTAGTAGGAGCTAATGATTATAGCATATTTGAAAATACTAAACCATCGAGTTGACCTCATGGGTTGCTGCAACTCACCTGCACATAGGGTGGCCTTAATTCTGTAGTGGATGCAAGTTCACTACCCCCGGCTCTCACGAGTTAGGGTGAACGACCGTCCACTACCAACTGTGAGACATGGGAAAAATCACCGGAGTGATCATCCCTCCGTCAACACACGGGCTCAACGCAAAAACGGGAGAGTCGCCACCATTCATGATTTTGGGGTGAGAATGGACACCAAAGAATTCAAAAATAAGAAAAAATTGACAAAAGAAACATTCTAGGATAAAAATAATCCTACTTGAAAATCAAATCCAGAGATGGGTAAGGGGATTAGATTATGAACGGGGGAAGGATTTCCACACATACAAACAAGGCTTTACACTACAGAAAGGTAGAAGAAGAGATCTAGATCTAGGAATGTAAAGACAGAAAATAAAAAGAAAAGTTGAGGCTTACCTGAGTTCTGGAGGTGATTCCGCAGCTGTTTTCTTCTTCTCTTGGAGTTCTTCTTTGCGAGAATTCAAAACAAGAGTTGATTGCCATTTGCTTAAGGAGGAGTCTCCTATTTATAGGCAAAAGGCTAAGGTCATTGGTAGACACAACTTAATGTCTAGAACCCCCCAACCTTAACCCTAAGGTTATTTCCGAGATTTCCCCTCATTTAATGAGGGACATGATGGTAACAAGTGATTTCTCTCGGAAAACCCTAATTTTGAGCAAACTTAATGTATCCGGTATATCAGACCGGATACACAAGGGCCTTAAGGTATCCGGTACATGGTACCGGATACACTAAGGCTCACATGTATCCGGTATGAGTAACCGGATACAGGAAGGAGTACTTGTATCCGGCCTGAGTAACCGGATACAGGTAAAAGTTCATTTTCTTCAATTTCTGTGCTGGCTTTCAAGGAGATAATGATTTTTAATGATTGTTTGTGCAATTTGGGGTGTCTACACTGCCCCTCTTTGCGGGAGCTGCGAAGCAGTGAGCTGCAAAGAGTAGACAAGCCCAAATTGCATTTCCCTTGAGCATGATTTGCTCGGTTCAATTCAATTTTGTAGAAAACAATTTTTGAGTGGAGATTTGCCAAAAAGCCCTAACTTTAAGGGGGCATCTCTCCAAGAGTTCTTAAATTCCACTGAGCTCTCGTGGCTATGAAGTGGATTTTAAGCCCAAAAATAGGATTTTTTGAAAACTGATTTTTTTATCAAACCAAGTTAAAAATTGAGTGGATATCATCCTTTTGACCAGGCACATTTCCCAAGGTTGTCCTAAATTCCACAGAGCTCTAGTGGCTGTGAGGTGGATTTCAAGACAAAATAGGGATTTTGAGAAAATAGTAAGAATTATAGCACAAGTTTGCTTTTTTTCTTTTTTTCTTTTTTTATTTTCTTTTTTTTATTTTCTTTTCTCTTTTTTTTTCTTCTTTTTTTCTTCTTTTTTTCCTTTTTGGCTTTGTTTTTGCCTTTTTTGCTTTTTTCTTGCTTGCTTTTTTTTTTTTTTTTTTTTACAATGTGCTGACATATCTCTCTTCCTTTGCAGCTTTGGCTATTTGATCATTTGAGCCAGATTGAAGAGATCAATCGACACTTCTTCCCGAGACTAAAAGTCCCCTTCTTGATGAGCAACAGGGGGTGCCCCGATATTCCAGGGGGTAAACAGGGCTGGTTCACTTTCTTGGGCTCACTTCAGGAGGACCAGGTGAGATGGCCTGGCACTTATCAGCCCAATGCAGCGACAGTGATTAGCTTCTGTGACCGCAACTTTCTGATCCTAGCGGGCCTGAAGCATGCAATGCTGTATCTTCCTCTGCGGGTCCTTCGTCAGTTTCGTGCGACCCAGGGGATTATCATCTCATGTGGATATGAGGATCGTCTTGGACCCCTTTCTATGAAGCTGAATGCCTGGTTGATGAAGGAGTGGTCCTATGTCCGCTTCATGCATGGTCCCGTCTTCTCAGAAGCCCATGTGAAGGATTATCTCTTCTGGATCCAGGATCAGATACAGACTCAGGCCCCGGTACCCGAAGATCCTCCTGTAGTCTTGGCTCCCACCTATGAGGACATTCTAGAGTCTGAGCGGGCTTCTCATAAGCGGCTTCAGCAGATATGGGTACGGGAGGCCCAGGAGCTCAGGATACAGGGCACTTATCTGGAGAGGTAGCTTGAGGAGCAAATCTCACGCCGTATTGCCGTGGAAGAGAAGCTGGAGGAGCAGAGGCAGGCTCGTTGCTTCGAGGTCCGTATGATCCGGTAGAAGTACTAGGATACTTTGGCCAGCCTTAGGAGTATGCGGGTCAGGCAGGCCCTTTCAGATGAGGTCATTTCCTTCCTGAGTGATCCCGCTGCAGAGGGGGCTTCAGGAGTCATTGCAGCTCAGGCAGCTCGGATTCGGGAGCTTGAGAAGCGGCTAGGAGACAGAGACTAGCTTTATTTCCTGCATTATTATTTTTTTTCTACCTTTGTACCAAAGCAAACTCCAATAGTGGAAAGACAAAGGATTTAATTCAAAATAAAATTTTTATATTATTGGCCTCAGAATGCTCAGATGCTTGTAAAAACAAAGGTTTTATGAAAAGTATTTGATTTATCATCACTGGCCAAAGTATAATATTTCCTTTTTATATTTTTTTTTGTATTTTTTGAAATTTGGTCCATGCACCTAATCACCTATAATTAAAGGAATTAAAACCAGGTTAAATAATAAAAAGGGTAGTCCACAAAATACTGAGGGATCAGAACCGTCCACCTTAGGACCTTTAGAGTCATCCCCAACTGCCAAAACTGCCCCATTCTGCTCATGCCAACTTTGCTTAAGGCTCAGATCCCCATGATCAACTCAACCTCTGATTTTCTTTCATTTTTCTTATTTTTTTTTCTTTTTGCCTTTTTGCCAATATTGCCCCTAGCGCCAGTTACGATTTTCACTAGGGCCGACTTCTGAATTCCGTCATCACCCATCTTACTCTGATATTTGAATGAACAAGCTAAGATCACCGAGGGCTTAAAAATAGGACGAAATAAAGGCTAGGCTCAGTTTATGAAAGAAAGGGTATTAAAGGCCCAAAAATTTCAAAGGTGGAAATAGGTCAACCGGACTTACAGTCATGATGAATTTAACCTTTTTCCCCCAAATTGCATTTTTTGCATTTTTTTCACACTTGGCTTTCATTTGCCATTTCCATTGCTTTTCCTCTCTTTTTCTTTTTCTTTTTCTTTCCTTACTTTGCCCCAATTTGTTTTGCCCCAATTTAAGACTGTAAATCCGGTTTGGGTTTATCAAAGAAACGAACCGGCTCAACTTGGCTAGACTAGGGATTAAAATTTTTGTAGGAAATAAAGAAAAATGGCCTCGGATCATTTCCTAGAAATATTCACTCAAGTAAAATACCTTTTTACCGCATCAGAGTTAATGGCTTAGGAAAATCTGACCCATCCATTTCTGCTAAGATGAGTGCACCCCCTGACAGGACTTTCTTGACGACATATAGGCCTTCCCAATTGGGCTTGAACTTACCACGAGGATTTTCCAAAAATGGTAAGATTTTCTTTAGCACTAAGTTTCCTTCTTGGAAAGTTTGGGCCTCACTTTCTTATTGTAAGCCCGGGCCATTCTCTTCTGGTACAACTGTCCATGGCAAAGCGCTTTCAACCGCTTTTCTTCTATCAGGTTAAGTTGATCATGTCTCGACTGGACCCATTCGGCTTCTTTTAGTTCTGCTTCCATGAGCACTCGGAGTGAGGGGGATCTCTACTTCCATGGGCAAGACTGCTTCCATCCCATAGACTAGGGAGTATGGGGTTGCCCCAGTTGAAGTCCGGATCAAGGTTCTGTAGGCATGTAGAGCAAGTGGTAGCATTTCATGCCAATCTTTGTAACTCACTACCATCTTCTGAATGATTTTCTTTATATTCTTGTTTGCTGCTTCCACTGCCCCATTCATCTTTGGCCTGTACGAAGCTGACTTATGGTGGGTGATCTGAAACTGCTCACACATTTTCTTCATGTCCTTGTTCTTAATATTTGAAGCATTGTCTGATACTATGGCACTTGGCAGTCCATAGCGACAAATGATATTGTGCTTAAAAAATTTAATAACATGGTTGCTTGTGATATTTGCATATGATGCTGCTTCTACCCATTTAGTGAAATAATCAATTGCCACCAAGATGAATCTGTGCCCGTTTGATGCCTTAGGGGAGATCATGCCGATGACATCTATGCCCCACATAGAGAAGGGCCAAGGTGATGTCATGTTGTGCAGCTCACCTGGGGGTGCATGCTTGTTATCTGCATAGATTTGACATTGATGTCACCTCCTGACATGTATACAGCAATCGTGCTCCATGGTCATCCAGTAGTATCCCAGCCTTAGGATCTTCTTAGCCAGCATGTGCCCACTCATATGGGGCCACAGACTCCTCCATGTACGGTCTCGATCAGCCTTTCTGATTCAGCCTTGGCAACACATCTTAGCAGAATATCGTTATGCGACCTCTTGTACACATGTCCACCACTTACAGAAACTGACCAGCCAATCTCTGTATTGTCCTCTTTTCAGTAGCAGTGGCATTTTCTGGCAGACTCCGATTATTCAAGAAATTCTTGATATCTTGAAACCATGGTGCTTCTTCTTCTGGTGCTCCCTCTAGAACGAGACAATAAGCCGGTTTATCTCTAACCTTAATTTCTAGCGGTCTGATGTCTACTCCTTCTGGTATGCTTACCATTGAAGCCAAGGTGGCTAGAGCATCCGCAAACTGATTCTTGGCCCTTGGCATATAGTTGAAAGAAATTCGAGTGAAATTTGTGCTTATTTCTTCCAAATACTGGTGATAGGGGATCAATTTGTGATCCTTGGTTTTCCACTCACCAGTTGTTTGGAAGATGATAAGACTCGAATCCCCGTATACGTCAAGTTCCTCTACTCCATGATCCATGGCTGCTTGCAATCCAATTATGCATGCTTCATATTCTGCTATGTTGTTGGTGCACTGGAATCTCAGCTTTACTGCAATAGGGATGTGCGAACCATCTGGTTTAACCAAGACTGCCCCTATGCCGTTCCCATTCATGTTGGCGGCCCCATCAAAGAACATCTGCCAAGAACTCTCATTTTCCTCCTCTTCAGTGTACAAAATTGCCTCATCGGGAAAGTTGGTCTTCAAGGGTTGATATTCTGGTAGAGGATGTGCAGCCAGGTGATCAGCTATGGCTTGACCCTTGATCGCCTTCTGGGTGATGTATGTGAGGTCAAACTCGGACAGTAGCAGTTGCCACTTTGCCGTCCTGCCAGTCAGTGCCGGTTTCTCAAATAAATACTTCAGCGGGTCCATCCGAGATATCAATAGTGTGGAGTGACTAAGGAAATAATGCCTTAGCCTCTGAGTGGCCCACACTAGAGCACAGCAAGTCTTTTCCAATGGTGAGTATTTGGCTTCATATTCCGTGAATTTTTTACTCAGATAGTAAATTGCCCTTTCTTTTCTACCCGTCTCATCATGCTGCCCCAAGACACATCCCATCGACGTTTCCAACACTGACAAGTACAGGATCAGTGGTCTTCCTGGAGTTGGTGGCACTAGTACCGGCGGGTTCAGTAAATACCTCTTTATTGTATCAAATGCCTGCTGGCAGTCCTCATTCCAGACCGTCGGGTTATCTTTCCTTAGAAGTTGGAAAATTGGTTCACAGATAGCAGTGAGCTGTGCTATGAACCGGCTTATGAATTGAATCCTTCCAAGAAAACCCCTGACCTCCTTCTCAGTTCTGGGTGCTGGCATTTCAATTATGGCCTTGGCTTTAGCCGGGTCAATTTCAATTCCTCTTCGGCTCACTATAAACCCCAGTAACTTCCCTGATGTAGCCCCAAAGAGGCATTTAGCCGGGTTAAGCCGTAGACTGTACTTCCTGAGCCGATCAAACACTTTCTTCAGATTGATCAAGTGGTTCTCCTCTTTGCATGATTTGGCGATCATATCGTCCACATAGACCTCCATCTCCTTGTGGATCATGTCATGGAATAGTGCAGTCATGGCCCGCTGGTATGTTGCCCCAGTGTTTTTAAGCCCAAACGGCATAACTGTATAGTGGAATGTGCCCCAAGGTGTGATAAATGCTGTTTTCTCTTGATCTTCCTTAGCCATCTTGATCTGATTGTATCCCGAGAACCCATCCATGAAGGAAAACAGGCTATGTACCGCAGTATTATCGACCAGAATGTCGATGTGTGGAAGCGGAAAATCGTCCTTTGGGCTTGCCCTATTTAAGTCTCTATAATCCACGCACATTCGGACTTTTCCGTCTTTCTTTGGTACTGGCACTATGTTTGCGAGCCACTCTAGGTATGTAGAGACTGCCAAAAATCCGGCTTGGAACTGTTTGACCACTTCGTCCTTGACCTTCAGAGTCCACTTAGGTTTCAATCTTCTCAGCTTCTGCTTAATCGGCTTAACCCCTGGCAAAATTGGCAACTTGTGCACCACCATGTCAGTGTCCAACATGTCCCGATACGACCAAGCAAACACATCTTTGTAATCTGCCAAGAACTGTGACATTTCATTTTTCTGCACATCAAACAAGCATGACCCGATTTTCACAATTTTTGGGTCCTCTTTGGTCCCAAGATTTATGGATATGGTCTCCTCAATATTAGGTTGGACCCCCTTTTCATGACGTTCTAATTGGTATTCAATTTCTTTTGGAACGTCTTCTTCTTCGACCTCGGTCTCTTCTTCGACCCCCATGAGATCAAAGTCGAGCTCAAGGTCGAAGTCATATTCAACCTGGTCCAATTCGGTCTGATTATATGGTTCATACGTGGTTTGGACCTTTTTGAAAAAATTAAATTTTCTAGAAAAAATAAAAAAATCTTTTTGGGTTTTTTGTGGGCCTTCTAAACATAATTCCCCTGAAGACGAAGGCCCATTAGAACCTTCAGGGAAATGGCAATCCACTATTGGAGTTTTTTTTTGGAAGCCGCGTCAGTTTGCCGAACTAACGCTGCTTCAAAGGTAAGGGGAGTTTCCTCCCAATTGTTTAATACAAAATTTTTGGGAGCAGGGGAAATAGGGAAAGCCTGCTCTTCAAGCCCAGCATCCGATGCCATCATCACCGGGTGGGTACTGCCCTTTTCTGCTACGGGGCTCAGTCCAGAAGTGACCTCCTCTGGAATCTTCACTGCGGCCCAGTCAATGAACGGCAGGTCCATGTTACTGTCAGTCTTTTCGCCTTCAGTCATGGCGAAGAAGGCCCCAACATCTTCAGAATAGTCTGACTGCTGCTCGGGTTGTGGCCCAGGCCCATCTGCTGCTCCCAGTATTGGAGAGGGGTTATAGGGTTGTAGGGCCGAAACAACAGGCTTCTGAAATGGGTTGACATTTCGGTATGGGGGTTTGGACTGGTCCATGGGAGGAGAAATTTGGATTATATAGGAGGGTTTTGGAAAGTTCACCCTTAGATGCGGGAGTTTTCCTTTGCTTCTGCTCTCCCCTTCTTCGTGCTTCATTTTCCTCCAACCTCTGGGCTCGAAGCCCAACCCTACCTTGGGGATCAGTTTCTTAGCCGTGATTGGCTCCACCATCCCCTGCAGATTGATCCCCAGGCCTTTCCCTGGGTGAAAGTGGTATTTCTCCATCACTTTCTTGACCATTTTTTCTGCAGTGGTCCCCTTTTCCTTCTTTTTCTCACACCCCCAGGTATGTAATTGACCGCCTCAAATTGGAATGAGTGGAATGCAATATTGTCGACAGTTAGGTCCACATTGATCAAGGGTACATCAGGTGACACGATGGGCGGCACCAAGTTTTCGGCTAGGACTGTTATCACCCTTTGCCCTCTTATGTACTTCACTCTTTGGTGGAGCGTGGATGGTATTGCCCTAGCCGAATGTATCAATGGCCTTCCTAGGAGCAGATTGAATGCTGCGGGTATATCCATCACCTCAAATGTGATGTTAAAGATATTCGGCCCAATTGTGACCGGCAGTTCAATCTCCCCTAAGGAGTGGGTCTTGGAGCTATCAAAAGCCCTTACTATCTGCCCATTTCGTTTGATCCTTGACTGGTCCAGACCCAGCTTGGTAAAAGTGATTAACGGGCAAATGTTTAACGCTGACCCGTTGTCAATTAAAACCCGTGCAATCATGCAGCCCTTACAAAGCACAGTGATGTGCAAAGGGTCCACATGATAACACCCACCTGGGCTGATCTCACCCTCTGAGAAACTTATCACATTATGTGACAAGATTTGACCAACCATTTTGCCAAGCTGGTCTGGATCAATGGTCTGGGATACATGTGCACTCTGTAGCACCCTTAACAATGCATCCCTGTGCTTTTTCAGAATTCAGCAAAAGGCCCAGTATTGAAATCTGGGCTGGGACCTTGTTCAGCTGATCCACAAGATTGAATTCACTTTTTTTAATTATTTTTATGAGGTCGGCTGACTCATTTTCTGCACCCTGGGGGGTGTCTTCTCCCACTTTGTTTTTTCCTTTCTGTTTTCTTTTTTCTTCATTTTCTTTTTTTTCTTTTTCTACTTCTGTCTCTTTCTCTTTCTCTTCACCCCCTGCACATCTCCCTGACCTCGTCATGAGGTTCACCTCCTCCTGGTTCGGGTTTCTAACCACTGGAACCGTAGCCGTGATTCCCTGGCTGTAATTCCATGGTACAGCGGCCTCAGCATAGGCTAATTTAGGGATGTTAACCACTAATGGCTGGAGTTTGGACCGGGATGTATGGGCCGGTTTAGGGATAGTTTGGGCTGGCTGCACATTTACAACCAGGGGTTGAAGTTTGGATTTTGTGGGGACAGAAGAAGTGATGGAAGCAGTGGTGGGGTCAAGGTTGATGACCAGTGGAGCCTTAGATGGCTTGGATGGGGAATAAGTGGGTGGACTGCAATTGAAGACCAATGTGGGCCTTGCAGTATTCATCTGAGTCATAAGAGATGAGACCCGGTTTAAAGAGGAACTTATGTCCTCAGCAGCTGTATTGTTTTTTTGGGAGACCATGTTGATCTCCTCTTCTTCCTCCTCTGGGAAAAATCGGACCTGGACTGTAGTCCCCACAGGTGCTATAAGCTGAGATGGGTCAAAGGCCCTTCTCGTGGTGGATATGGCAGTGATGGAGTTGGATGGGCCTGCCCCATTGTGATACGGCAGAGGGTTCTGCCCAATATCATTTCCCGACGGGGCGGGTGCAGCAGTGTTAAAGACCAAAGCCTTCTGGTCCAACAGGTCCTGGACCGCATGCTTCAGCACCCAGCAGTTATCTGTAGAGTGCCCTGGTGCACCCATATGGAAGTCACAGGTGGCTGCCGGATCATAATTCCTCCCCTTCAGGGCATTTGGGTTAGGCTCCTTCAGAGTCAAGTATTCCCCTTTCAGCAGGGTTGGTAGTAGTTGGGACAGAGATATCGGGAGAGGAGTGAAGACTCGGTTCTTCCTTGCTGCGAACCAGGCATCCCGCTCCTCCTTAGTAAAGGTCCTCCTTGTGTTAGCTGGCACAGAGGGAGAGAAGTTGACATTCAGCGGGGTCTGGTACGACTGCTGGGCCTGCTGGGCTTGTTGGGGTGCCGAGATGTTCACATGAAGTGGCTTCTTGGCTGGAGGAGCCTGGACCAGGTTCACCTCCCCTTCTTTCCGGGCCCCCGTCTTTTTAAATCCGGCCCCTTCCTTCTGGGCCATGGAGGCAGAGGAATCAGACTGCCCAGTCAGAGTAGAGTAGTCTATCAGCCTTCCTGACCTGACCCCTTCCTCAATCCGGTCCGCCACTTGTATCAGGGCAGCAAAGTTGGTGGTTATCTGACCCACCAGATGGTTGTAGAAGGGCTGGCCCAGTGTGCCCATAAATGTGGAGATCATCTCCGGCTCTTGCATAGGTGGCCTGACCTGGGAGGCGGCCTCTCTCCATCTCTTGGCGTACTGCCGTACTGGTTCATCTTTCCCCTTTGTCATCCTCATCATGTCGTACCGGTCTGGCACAATCTCCGAGTTGAACTTGTACTGGTCCAAGAAAGCATCAGCCAAGTCCTTCCACCTCCTGATCCTTCCATGGTCCACTATAGCGAACCACCGAAGGGCTGACCCGGTCAGACTCCTCTGGAAGAGCTGGATCAGAATGCCATCATCCCGGCCAAATTGGCATAGGGCCCCGCAGTATAATTTCAGATGGCTCAATGGGCAGCCCGTGCCATCAAACTTGTCAAAGTCTGGGCACCTGAACTTAGCCGGTAGACAGACGTCCAGGTACATGCACAGGTCTTTGAAGGTGGTACCTCCATGGCTGCTTCCCCCCTTCAGCTCTTTCAGCTCTGCCTGGATTCTTTCTATCGTCAGCAGCATTTTCTTTTCCATCTCATCCCTAGCCTTTTCTTTTTCCAGCTCTTTCTCAGACTCTACTGTATTTTCCCTGATCAGAATGGGCTCAGGGACTGGTGTGCGCGCCCGATTTCGGTCGCACGGCGAGGCGCACGCAAAACGATGCGTGCCTCGGGATTTGTTTGGAGTCGCCACTGCCTGATGGGGTGCAGGCAGACACCTGGGTACCTAAGTTTTTCTACTAAGGCTTTTGGTCTGCGGCTTTGAGATTCTAAGTAGGGGCTCGGTTGCGGTCTGGGGAAGTCCGTAGACACCCCAGTCCACCCCGTCAAGTGACAGGTCCCATAGGTTTCCCTGGTTTGAGTCAACTTTGGTCTCTCACTCACCCGATTCCTATTCCAGCATGCAATTTTGATTAAGTCTGGCAGGACCGCCAAAGTGGTGTGGGTCCCTTTACTTGATTTTATCTTTTTAATTAAGATGATCTGGGCCTGGTGGGGTGGGCCCCGTTGGAAGGCCCACGGTATCCCTTGGTGGGCCAAATGTGGCCCACATGTTCCTTGGTGGGCCAAGTGTGGCCCTTTGGACTTTGGCTCACTTTGAATTGATTTTATTTTAGAGCTCAAGTTGGATTAGTTAAGTGGATTTCATGCCAAAAGTGGGCCGGGATTGCTTTGTGGGCCCTTGAGTGGGCCCCACAATTGGTTGCCAGGTGATTTTGATTTTATCTTTCTTATCTGTGTCAAAATGGGCCAAGCATTGGGCTTGGGGCCCTTTACCTGGGCTTGAAAGCCCAAGGCTTCCTGAATTAGGGTTTGGAAACCCTAAGTTGGTCGGGTTCATGGGCTTAGTGGGCCCGATAGGCCCTACCCGTGGTCTCGGCCAAACCACATCCTACTTTAATCATGCATGGCCCAATTAGGGCTTGGGTGGGCCTCAAGTGGTCTGGCCCACTCAAATCTTTTATTATCTTAGTTAAGCAAAATGAATGGGTCGGGCTTGGTAGGCCCCGTTGGAAGGCCCACTGGAAACCAAGTTGGACCAAGGGTCCAAGTCCCATGTTGGATTTCCGGGTGACCCGGAAACCCTATTGATTTATCCGGTTCGGAAATGGCATTCACATCTAGCAATAATCATAGAAAAAACACAAGATGGACACTTTGTCAGGAAAAAATTGGCTCATTGTGCTGGGTCCAAGGGGAGGTACCCAGGGGCCCTATGGGCGAAGTGAAGCGGAGCCCACGAGGTGGGGTACCAAGGTATGAGTTGGATGCGCAACGAACAAAGGGGGTGGGGGGTGCGGGGGGCAGTAAAGGGCATTTTCGGAAAGTTTCAAAAATATAGCATTTCGGCAGGCTTTTAGGGGTATGCGCCGACCTCGGGCACTAGGCGCGAGGTCGGCGCGGGCTGGGCGGACCAAAAAACCCGCGAAGCGCGAAAAGCGCTCGCGCGAGGTTCGCGCGAACTCGGCGGACCCCGATGCTCTCGGTTTTCATTCAAACTCCATTCTTTAGCTGATTTTAAGCTCTGTAATCGTTTTTTAGGCTCTGTAAGCCCTCCCAGGGCTTGGACCACTCCCCAGAAGACACTTTAACTTTTATTGGAATTGATCTAACCTAAGTTGTGAGGGTCAACCCTCTCTGCAAACCTACAAATCCGAACACCCAAACACTAACAGAACATACAAGGGAAAGGAACTGGGGGCTTTATCGAGATACAACAGAGAGGGAGAACTCATGGGGGAACATGCTCCCCCTTCGAATCAATCAAAACAGAACATAAATAGCATGCTGAGATGGAAAACTTGCTCACTTTCTACATGTTAAAACAATAACTGAGAGAGAATCCCCTTGGTTCCAAACCTTTGCAAAGCAGGCCGGAGGTTCCCTGGAGCTCACGAGCTGCTGCGGAAGGCTCCTTCTTCTCACACCAAGAGCACGGCCTCCTTCGGATTTGACGAGGAAGAAGAGGAAGGGAAGGGACCTGTGTGTATGGTCTTTTTCTTCAAAATCCCGAGCCCAGAAAAACAATGCCGAACCCTCGAATCCTAACCCCAAAACAAAAATGCCGAAACCAAAAAAGGTCCAGAACCCTGGAACTCTCCCACCAAAATTTTCCCCACCCCCACCAAAATTTTCGAACCCCCGCAGTTGAAGACTCTCGCGGCTTATATAGGCAAGGGAAATGGGGTGCCGCTCACCTTGGCGCCCAGCTCAAGGTGAGCGCATGCCGCTCACCACGTTTGCGCGAGCGGCATAATTATTACAAAACAATAAATGCCGCCGCTCGTTTGTCTTAAAAATCTGAAAATTAGGATATGGTCTCTGGGATATTTAGGTTTAATATTATTTTATTCAGATATTTTCAGATACTTTCAGATTGGTCCCTGGGATATTTTGAATGTTTGGCTATTTACGGATTTGATCCCCGAGATATTTTCCTGCGCAACTCGCCACGTGTGCAGCTTTTTGCCACGTGCGCAGATTGCCAGTTTTGCTACTTGGAAACTTCATCAGCTCATATTTTCTTCATCCGGGCTCCGATTTTGGCAAACTCAGTTGCGTTAGAATCGTATCGGAGCCCTCTATCCGATGACCTAGGGGTAGGCCTCCGGATCGGATTTTGGCAGAAAGTCAACTTTTGGCTTCGCCCAAGTTTGACCGCCCGCAGAACCTTCATCCGGACTCCGATTCCTGCAAACTCAGTTGCGTTGGAACCGTGTCGGGATTCTATATCCAATGATATAAAGCAAGGCGGCCAAATATCACTTAATCAAAAAGTCAACTTTTTGTCCCCTCGGGGTTTGACTTTTTGCCAGGGTTTTCATTTTCAGCAATTCCAGGGGTGCAAAAATAAGGTGCTTACAACTGGTTCAGAGATGGGCTCAGGCATGGGCTGAGCCGGAGGCAGTATGTAGGCTTGAGGTGGTGGTGTCTGATGGGAGGTAGAGGCCTGGTTTTGGGCTTGGGCCTGCGCCGCCAGTAAGTCCCCCAGCATTTTGGCCAGACCGGCCACTTGCTCCTGCAGTTGAGTAAAGTCCTGAGCAGGGACAGTAGCTTGGGCTTGGTTCTCTTCAGTATGCATTGCTCTTACTTTGGATCTGGTCACGGGAGCAATGACTGCAAATAAGTGCACCTGGGTTGAAAGTAAATGTACCTGAGTTCTGGAGGCGATTCCGCAGCGGTTTTCTTCTTCTCCTGGAGTTCTTCTTTGCGAGAATTCAAAACAAGAGTTGAGTGCCATTGCTTAAGGAGGAGTCTCCTATTTATAGGCAAAGGTTAGGGTTAGGGTTGGTGAGAATGGTAGACACAACATAATGTCTATAGCCCACCAACCTTAACCCTAAGGCTATTTCCGAGATTTCCCCTCATTTAATGAGGGATATGATGGTAAAAGTGAAAAGCTCGGAAAACCCTAATTTTGAGCAAAACTAGCGTATCCGGCATGTCAGGCCGGATACACAAGTACCTTAATGTATCCGGTCTATGATGCCGGATACACTGAGGTCTACTTGTATCCGGCATTGTCCACCGGATACAAAGAAGGACACTTGTATCCGGCAACTCAGGCCGGATACAAGGAAAAAAGCATTTTTTTCGAATTTTAACACTGGCAATACTTATTTACATGTAATATCGTTTAAGTAAATGTCCTCGTATTTTTTAATCTCCATTTACTTAAGATATTACATGTAAATAAGCAAACACCCCCCCCCATTTGAATCCATTAAAAATAGTTCCAGACCCAAATTCCAAGTGAATAAAAAGTCAACTTTCCAGTTCTAGGCAAAATTCTGATTTTTCAGGTCTAGAAAAAAGGTTCAATATGTTAAAACCAAGGTATTCGCCAAGATTTAAAATCTCAAAAAATTCTTTTATGCAATAACATGGCTAAAACCTGATTACCGGGAAAAATTATCTTGAAATCTGGCTTTAAAAAATATTTCATTTTCTGGGGTCAAAAGTCAACAAAATTCAACCGGAAAAAGCTTGACTTTGCACAACAGATTGAATTCGGGCATTTTCCTTTTCCGTTTTGGATTCAAATGGGTTAAGTATCTCAAACCCAATGCAAAGAATTGGAAATTCCAATAAAATATTTCTCTCCTTCAATATTTATCAAAAATCATGCAATTTTGGGGTGTCTACAACTGCCCCTCTTTGCTGGAGTTGTAGCACAATGAACAGCAAAGAATAGACACAACTCAAAATTTCACGGTTGAAAGACACCTCATTAATTGAACTTGCTTTGGTCAAACAAATGAGTGATAAAAACATGGATTTGAAGATAGCCAATGAAACCCCTGCTGTGTATAGTCTGACGGGGTGGCGTCTCTTCCTTATCTCAGATTTCTTTGAGCTCTCGTGGCTATGAAAAGAAATCTGAGACAAGCAAATTTTGAAAAGAATGTGGATTTAAAATTGACCTCTGCAAACTCAATTGCTTTTGATGTTTTTCAACAATACAGAAAGGTAGAAGAAGAGATCTAGATCTAGGAATGTAAAGACAGAAAATAAAAAGAAAAGTTGAGGCTTACCTGAGTTCTGGAGGCGATTCCGCAGCGGTTTTCTTCTTCTCTTGAAGTTCTTCTTTGCGAGAATTCAAAACAAGAGTTGATTGCCATTTGCTTAAGGAGGAGTCTCCTATTTATAGGCAAAAGGCTAAGGTCATTGGTAGACACAACTTAATGTCTAGAACCCCCCAACCTTAACCCTAAGGTTATTTCCGAGATTTCCCCTCATTTAATGAGGGACATGATGGTAACAAGTGATTTCTCTCGGAAAACCCTAATTTTGAGCAAACTTAATGTATCCGGTATATCAGACCGGATACACAAGGGCCTTAAGGTATCCGGTACATGGTACCGGATACACTAAGGCTCACATGTATCCGGTATGAGTAACCGGATACAGGAAGGAGTACTTGTATCCGGCCTGAGTATCCGGATACAGGTAAAAGTTCATTTTCTTCAATTTCTGTGCTGGCTTTCAAGGAGATAATGATTTTTTATGATTGTTTGTGCAATTTGGGGTGTCTACACCAACAAATCAGTGAAATGCATGCTGGACAAAAGTATTAATTCTACACAAATCACTGCAACACACTATCTGGCTTAAACATGGATCCAACTCTACAACCAAGCCCACTAGACCATAAAAACCAACCACTGTTTCTATATACTCAATTATAAACAATCTCACAATTCTAAGCTTTTGGGGTGAATTTAGGTTCACTACCTACAATGCCTCAAAGTATGTGGTGAACTTGAATTCACTACCCCCAAAATCCATATTTGTGGTGGATGCAGGTTCACTACCCCCACTTAGAGTGAACAACAATCTACTACCCCCAACTAAGGTCAGCAGTAATCCACTACCCACAAATATCCACGTTTGTAGTGGATGCAGGTTCACTACCCATAGCTCTCACAGCAAGGGTGAACGGCAATCCACTACCCTTATAATCAACATGCCATATACTATACTTGTACAATTCACAAATAAAACCATTTCCAAATCATCTAACTCAATTAAACTCAAAAGAAAGAACGTAATTTCCATAAAATTCCAATTCAGAACCAATTTTAGAAAAATGTACCAAAAATCTTTTTATATTGAATTGTAAGATAAACTCAGTAAAAGTACTCTCTAAACACCTAAAATTTATTCATACATGAATCTGATTTGATAAGAACACGTTTCATAATAAAAATCCACTCAAAATGTCCTAAAATATCTTTTATGTATAGGGCGCTTGACCCTGTGCTGGAGCATATGGGTTGAGCGACCCTTTTAAAGCATTTTTTTCATGGGCACTTGACCCATCGCCTAGGCGATTAGGTTGAGAGCCCCTTAATATTTTGGTCGCTTGATTCTAATGTTGAGCGACTAGAAAAACTAAATTTACGGAACCTCTGTTTTTCTGATTTTAAACTACAAAGCTGATTTTCTTCACTCTAAATCACTTAACAAACATTAACAAGCATGCAAGAATCAAAACCTTGCAACTAAAACTTGATTTACACATTATAATTCGTTCGATCCAAATCAAAATGTCTGAACTACCAAAATCTCGTCTGAAACAAAACAAATAGTATTTTTTCTGCTGAAACTAAAACCTCTACACAATCTAAGAGTAAAAGATACTACATACATATTCGACCTCCCCTTCTTCCCTTCTTCTTCCTTTGCTCTCCTTCCCTCACTTCTGCTCTCCCTTTTCACTGTCTTTCCACGAACTACCAGAACCTTCCGGTTCTTCCTCGGGTACTTTATAATTAAACCCAAACCACTCAGACTAGCCCATTTAAAACAAACCAACCCAAAACAAACCAAAACCAAAGGTTTCTTTTAAAATTGATTTAATTAATCTAATTAAATTATTTAACCTCTATTTATTCTTAATTAAAAATACTTAAAATTTACAGGATCTTACACCTGGAACTTGGGAACTGGATCAGGTGGGTGCGTCAGAAAGAGACCAGCTCAGTACTATGGGAAAGGTGAAGCGTTGATGAAGAAGTCGAATGTGAAGGTACCCAATACCTCAGTTGCTCGAGTTGACATGAGTTTGAGCCTCAAGGAATGCAAGGAGGAATGCCTGAGGAACTGATATTGCACGGCCTACACTACTGCAAATATTCGTGGAGAGGGAAGTGGGTGCTTGGCTTGGTACGGAGATCAGATAGATATCACGGAATTTCTAATTGGCGGACAGGATTTATTCTTTCGCGTGGATGCGACTGAGTTAGGTAACCTTGTATAGGGCTGCAACTCGGTGTTGTTTGGTTTAGGTTGGCCTCAACCCATGACCAAACCAAGGTTACTGATGGTTAACCCAAAACCAAACCGAACCGATCTCAAAACCGAAATACCCAAACCGAAAACCGAACCAATTATTTAAAGAAAACCCGTAACTCAACCCAAACTGAACTGAATTGCAAAATTCAATTCGGTTTGGTTTGGTTCGAGTCATTTTCCCATACTTAAGACCTGTTATCAAGAGAGAGATTCCCACTTTTGCCAAAAAAAAAATTTAAGAATGCACAACAAATTTAAAGGATCATCACTTCCAATCCCTTAAGTAATTTACATGCATATATAAGATGGAACAAAGAGCTTAAAATCCCAAGTCATATGCTAATTGTTTTGGATCGCACTTTTGAGCTCATGAATCAATTTAGTCATTAACTACAAAGATTTATAAAATAATAATCTTATTCATTATTTTATAACTTATAATTTGTAAGTTATATTTTAATTACTACAACTTTATCTATTGTATATTTTATATATATTATTATTTCAGTTTGGTTCAGTTCGGTTTTACACTTAGGAAATTTGGTTTGGTTTTCGGCTCGGTTCGGTTAACCCAAGCCTTCAACCCAAAACCTAACCAAACAAATTCGGTTGTCTATTTTTAGAACCAAAACCTACCCAAAGACTATATAACCCAAACCAAACCGACCCAAAGTTGAGTTGGACCGGTTCAGTTTCGGTTTTAACTGACCCAAGTTGCAGCCCTAACCTTGTATACAGCTCGAGAAACACGATGTTGCATCTAGCTATATGATTTGCCAATAAAATTTTCATGATTTCTTCCTTCTTTCCTACCTTTCTAACGATATAATTGAACTTTAACTCTTTATATTTGTATTTCAGCTGCAAACGCAAGAAAAGATTCGAAAGGCTTTCAAGGTAAAAAGAAGACGCTTACAATTGTGTTACCAAAGGATTGTTTCTTTTGGTCATATGTAGATGTTGCTGTGTTAGAAAAAGGAGAAAAGGAAAAGGTAATGAGTCATTTGTTCTTTGTTTGTTATTTTATTACCTATTTTTGTCTATTATGATTTTTATGTTGTATTAATTGTTGTAGGTGAAAGAGGAGGAGCACAACATGGAGTATCCTTGTTTAATTTTCCCTCTAATACTACAAGATTATATGCCCCTGCAAGTGCAATGGAGCTGGAGGAAACAACAACTAGTCCAAAATTGCCGTTCTTTGGTCTAAACATAATAATAGCTACTACAGATAACTTTTCTCCTATAAATTAGCTCTATCAAGGTGGTTTTAGACCTGTTTATAAGGTAATTTTAAAGGGTAACTGAACTTCTAGACCCTTTATACTTTTCAGTTTTTGGATTTCACTTACCTTTGTTGACTGAGGGAATCTAATAACTGTTTGATTTAAGTACAAATTTGCAAATCTGTAGGGTCAACTATCCAATGGCCAGGAGATTGCCGTCAAAAGATTGTCAAAATCCTCTGGACAAGGAATAGAAGAATTCAAAAATGAAGTCATGCTGATTACCAAACTTCAACATCGGAATCTCGTTAAGATTTTAGGTTGTTGCATCAACAATGAAGAAAAGATGTTAATTTATGAATACATGTCAAACAAAAGCCTTGATTATTTTATTTTCGGTATTTCCTTTGTTTAAACTTCTCTTTTCCTGCTTTCTCTTTGATTTTTACTAATGACTAATTTGATGCAAAAATAAAACAAGTTCAGATCAAACAAGAGGCACTTCACTTGATTGGGGAAAGGGCTTAGACATAATTGTGGGGATCGCTCGAGGACTTCTTTATCTTCACCGAGATTCGAGGTTGAGAATCATCCATAGAGATCTTAAAGCATGCAACATTCTACTGGACACTAATATGAATCCCAAAATCTCGGATTTTGGTGTGGCCAGAGCATTCGGAGGAGATCAAACTCAAGCAAATACAAAGAGGATCATTGGAACTTTGTAAGACAAACTCCTCCATAAATAATCTGTGCTTAACCAAAATACACTCAAAACATGGAAAGTCCATAGATTCTTTTATGACATTTTAGCTTTGTACGATTGCTTGCAGTGGTTATATGTCTTCGGAATATGCCATAGACGGGATATTTTCAGTGAAATCAGATGTCTTCAGCTTTGGTGTATTGGTTCTAGAGATGGTGAGCGACAAGAAGAACAGACGATTCCATCATCAAGATCATGACCTCAATCTTCTAGGCCATGTGAGAATTCCTTTTTACATCTTAACTCAAAAACTATTGGTAGGAGGTACATTATTTTTGTTTCAGATTAATTTTAAGATTTTGAAGTATAAGTGTGAATCGTTCAGGCATGGAAATTATGGAATGAAGGAAAACCGCTAAAACTGTTGGATGAGTTGATGGAAGGTCCATTACCAAAATCTGAAGCGTTAAAATATATCCAAGTGGGTCTGTTGTGTGTGCAACAACGCTCAGAAGATAGAACAAGAATTCCAGCCGTGCTTCTAATGTTGGATAGTGACAACACAATCTTGGCCCAACCTAAACAACCTGGATTTTTCACAGAAAGGTGTCTTAGCGAGACAGATATGTCGTCAACAGAGAAAAAGTCTTTTAGTGCGAATGAAGTAACTATTACTAGCTTAAAAGGGAGATAAGAGGGGTGGTTAATTTCTTACCACTATTTTTGTCACTACTTCAATATTTTCGAAATTTGTTTTTGAAACATGATATTTGGTGCTTCAAACTATTGTCCTTGCAATTCTGGTACTAGAGCTATAAATGTAATTGAGGGTGCCTGAAGCCCACCCAACCAAACCCAAATAAGAGCCCGAACTAAGCATTGGGTTTGGGTTTGGGTTTGGGTTTGGGTTTGGATTTGGACTACGCTTCATTTCTAGCCTAAAGTTGAGTGGTTGGGATAAGGTTCATGACATATAACCCGAAAAGCTCGAAGTTGAGTCCAAGGAAAACATAAAATTAGTAACATCTAATAAAAACTTTATGAATTTATTCTCAAATAAATAATTTTAAACACACAAACACATACGCTATATTGAATATGATATTGTGCACGTCTTTGGAAACAAAGATTGTGCGACCACAAATACCATGAGTATGTGTGATTGGCTCATTATATATATATATATATATATATATATATATATATATATATATATATATATATATATCTATTAAGAAATAAATTAATTAAGTATTTTTTTTTCCAAATTCAAGAGATCGATCGATTAAGAGGTTATTGTTTGTTAGTAGATGATTTCAATTAATGATTCCAATATTTGCATTTATATCAAAAAAAATAAAAGAAATATTCAAAAATTTACATTTTTTTTGGATCAACTAGAACCTAAGTTTGGGTTTAATGAGTTTGGGTTAGGGCAGGCTAATGGCAAGTTCGGGCTAGTGAATCTTAAACTTGGTTGAGCCCAGACTTAGTATAACCCGATCCAAACCACTCTTAGACGCATCCAAGTGGGTCTGTTGTGTCTGCAACAACGCTCAGAAGATAGACCAAGAATGTCAGCCGTGCTTCTAATGTTGGATGGTGAGAATGCAATCTTGGCCCAACCTAAAACAACCTGGATTTTTCACATAAAGGTGTCTCAGCGAGAAAGATACGTTGTCAGCAAAGAAAAAGTCTTTTAGTGCGAATGAAGTAACCATTAATAGCTTAAAAGCAAGATAAGAGGGGTGGTTAATTTCTTACCACTATTTTTCTCTCTACTTCACAATTTCAAAATGACTTTCAAACCGTTTTAATGTCATACGAGTAAATATGCTACCGATGGATATAATTTTCTACATCTTACAAATGCATCAAATTTGAATAAATTAAAAAAAAAACCGTACAAATGTAAAGTTTATAGATGAGTGGTTCTCGCTCCATCATAGGGAGCCACTAGTGAATCAAAGATAAGTGTCTGGGCCCTAGAATGAAAATTGTAAAGCAACATATTATAATAGAATGGTAAATTCGAATAAGATTGACATTTTGGAGATGTTAGATAAACTCAATTGTTAATGATCATATTGGAAGCATGAAATTGGTGATGGTTGATTAAGCATGCATGCTATTGTATGCTTAATTGAATGATGAGCCAGATGTATATAGCTATACTTGAGTAGTGTAAGGCATCGGCCAATGCTGAACACATACTTGGGTATTAAGCTTTATGCAAATGGGGTATGTAATGTAATATTTATATATAAATCAGAAATTTTTTTTGTGCTGTACTGTTTAATTTAAGCTAGAAGGGGATTTACATGATTTCTTCCCTATCCTTCATATAGGTGCACATATATGAAAGGGTGGGTGACAACAAGTCGTGATGTTCTCTTTTGAGTTATTTTGTTTTAATTAGTAAGTATGGATATTGAGAGTAAGAAAGAGGATTATTGAGGATTCATTGATAATTTAGAAAATTAGTGAAGGTGCAACGGAAGCATAGTGGATCTAAAAGATGAAGAATGAAATATCTATCGTTAGAAGAATTTCCCCTGTTGGAATTTAGTGTTGGCAATTATGTTCAGATTTATAATATTTGGAGGAAATATCTTTGAGAAATAACGAGAGGTATACCAATCATAAGAATTCAAGGTACATATTATTTCGAAGAAAATTTATGAGAAGAATTTGTCTGGAGGAACTTGGTGTTGGTAATCATGATGTTTAGAAGGAAAATTTTGGAAACCTTATCTATAGAGGATTGAATAGGGGTATAATAAGTAAAGATTGAGGAGGTTATTATTTCAATGATATCATGAGGAGAAGTAAGGGGAAATCATAATGAGTGATTATAAATAATTTCTCTTGGAGTGCAATCTCCATTGATCTTGAGAAAGAGGGTTATGGAGGTTATATTAGGTGAACGTTATGAGAGTAATTTCCAAGAGATGAGACCATGTGGATGCAGCAGAAAAGAATAGTAATTCATGCTTTGAAATTTTCGCACTTCAAGAGAGAAATTAGGAAAGTATGAATATGGCAGAAATGGTTGGAATGTGGAGGAATAAATCAGTCTAGGAGAGGGGAACTAGCTATAGGCATGAAGTTAAATTAGTTGGTTTTAGCTGAAAGATTATAGCTGATCAAGAAAGGTGAAGAAATAACAAGAGATTGAGGATAGGTTATACAAGAATGGTTTTGCCATAAAAGGAATAGGTGTGGTTAATAGAGCAGGTATAAGTACTTTTATAACAAGGGAATAACAAGAGTAAACGGTTATAAAATTTTTCCAAAATAAAATCATGTCGGAAATTATAATAGCATATTAAAGAGTAGTTGCAGAAGTTAAGCTAATTGATAGGTGGATAGTGTAGGTTTCTCACTTACGTATTAATAATCCTAGCAGAGAAGAATTGTGATTCATTTTGGATAGGGATGATTCTACGGGGAAAATATACTGTTGAAATTGGAAATGAGCAACACCAAGCTGATGGTATTATCAAAGTTGAAGTCGGAGATTTCAAAGGGATCTAGTTGAATGATAATTTAATTAAGTGCTAATTGAAAGGAAAGGATGAGATGCAGGAGAAGTGCTTCGGTTTTGGGTTACTTCATTATATCTTAAATTTCGAGGACGAAATTTTTTGAAGGAGGGGAGTATGTAAAATCCCGAATTTTAATCAAAATTAAAATTCGGATTTTAGCGTGGATTAATTTAGTTAATTGTTAAGAAATTTCAAAAAAAAAAAAAAAAAGAATCAAGGTGTCAAACCGGAGTTGGGTGAACCGGTTGGAAAATGTTAATTAAATAAGTTGGGAGTGTTGTTAAATTTTAAATTGGCCGGTTTGGGAATTGTCGGATGTTGTGGCTTATGGGAGGATCATGACCATTTAGCCTTGCTGATGTAGGAATTGTGTAGAGTGTCACAACATGGAATCATGTTTAAAACACTTTTCTGGCGGCAGCTATATAAGGGGGCTCATTTGTATGTTGGCGGTCTGTTCGTTGGTGGTGCGAATAAGAGATCTGAAACCAGAGAGGGAGGAAGAGGAGAATTTGAGTCTTGAGAGAGAGATCTGGAAAATTTTACAGTGATCAGAGATGTGCTGATCTGATCTTTATCTCTACTTAAAGAAGAGCTGGAATAAAGTTGCGGCAGCGTCATGAAAGTGTCAATAGTGGTTCAGATCTACAAATTCAATTTGTTTGAGTAAGTTATCATCGAATTGTAGTATTTTAGCTTATAAGTTAATACTATTTCGAATTTGGTCTCAGATCTGGGCAGATCTGAGTAGTTTAGTCGTCTCTGCAGGAAATAAAGAAAATAAGAGGGAGCGAGAGAAGAAATCTGAAAATCTATTTGTAGATTTAATTATTGTGGAAGCTCGAAATTGATCTACAAAATGTAAGTAGCACCTATGAATTCAGTTTTTGATTGAGTTGAATTAAATTAATGAATTGAATGAATGTTTGGGTTGCTGGAAAAATTTCTGTGGGAATGATGAGGTGCGGCTTATTCATTAGGGAAGATTTCTTACATGAATTAAATTCATAATTGTGTTCATAGATTATTTAGATGATGAGAAATGTGCTGGAGATGGAATAAGAAAGGAGAATTGTTCAGTGAAAGTAGATATGCTGTTTCTGTAAGTCACCTTTTTGTTCATGGCTGGGCGCCCAGGGCTGCTAATCTGCCCAGGGTTGGCGCCCATGCCAATTTGACTCTTTTTCTTTAGCTAGCATCAAGGGCAACCCAGGTCACTGGTGGTTGGCGCCCAGGTGAAATCCAACACATAAATCAGGTAAAATCCAGCATATAACCAGGGTAAAGTCCAGCATATACATTAACATATAAATCAGTACCTAAACTAGCACATAAATCAGCTCTTATAGTGTTCAGTTGGTTTATTGAATTTGGAATTTACTTGGGTGATTTAGCTATATATGAATAAGGGATTGTGGGTGAATAATAAGATGCAGAAATTAAGGTTATAGAATTATTCTTTAAAGAGCAATATCATGTCTGATTTTACATTGGAGGCATTGGAGAATAATTTCAGAAGTTAAGAAATCTAAGATGAGGAGTGATCGTGACTTGGAGTTTTGCTACAGAAATTCTGATTTTGCTGAAATGGAGTTTTAGCAAACTGAAATTACACCTAAGAAGTAAGTAGCACTTTAAACTTTAGCTTTAGAATGATTGAATGAATTGATGAAGAGAGTTATGCTACTGTTTTTATCAAAACTCTGTTTTAGCATGGATTTGGCTCCTAAATTAGTAGAGGTTGTTTCCATTGATGGATTAAATCCAAAAGTGGGTAAAATGTTTATTCAAGGGATTAGAAATATGCTGGAAACCAATTGAATGTGAATCAATAGATCAATTAAGTGTTATCCTAATTAAAATTGGTGAATATTTTTAGATATGATAGGCATATGTAGTGTATTGGAAATCATAAGTAAAGACTATATAAATGAATTTTTAGGTTCATATCATATTTGAGGTTGCTTGGAGACATATTAAAGATTAATTGCTGAAGTTAAGTTGGCGAAGGGGTGGAAATCTGTAGGTTTTGCATAAGTGGATTAGAAGTGTTGTTGGAAAGCATTAAGGGTTTATTTTAAAGAGAGTGAACTAAGGACAATATTTCTATTAAAGCTACTGTTTGAGCATACAATAAGTAATGCAAGTCTGAATTTATTAATAGTACTTAAATCTGGTTTTTAATCATCCGAAAATTGCTGGTTTAGTTGAGAACAACACTTTTACTCGAATTTGACTCTTAACGGGATCTTATGAAAGTTAATGGAAATAGCTTGTAAAATAAATATCATGGGAAATTTTGGTTATCGGATGATGAGCTGAACTTCTGGAAACTACAGATTTTAATACTCAAAATGGTTGGGACATGAGAATGCTTATTTTAACAAATCAAATCAGAATTGGAATAAGAGGGAATGGAGTAAATTATCATGATGAAACTATAGAGAAAACTTTTATTTAATTTAACTGTTAAACTAGGTTGAGAAAAATATTGTGATTAACAAGGGAAATGTTAGGGAGTTTACATGGAATTGGGAAAGACTATAAGATAGCACTTGTAAGATTTATTATTCCAACCTAAATAATGTTTATAAATTTCGGATTTTCTGAATATGGTTAAACCTTGATTATTAGCATTGGATTTCATATCGGATTAGATGGGATTGCTATGAATGTGTAATTTTTACACCGAACTGGTTTTATGCGGATTCTACGGAAAGAGGATTTTAACTTAAATAGGGATGTATGGTTTCTGGTTTCGAATTGGTTTTCCTCCATGTATTTGAAGAGACGGATTGTGATACCCATGTACTTGGGTATGTTGCTACCTCCGTGTATCTCGGGGATGCCCCGTGTAGCTCGGGATGATATGATTGAGATTGATATGAGTTGTGCTTACTGAATTTCTCTTTTGGTTTTGGTTTTAGAGTCTAGTGGGCATAGCTCGATATGGATCCATGTTAGGAGCTAGATAGTGGGAAGGATTGTCCTTTATTAGTCATAACACTATGTTCACGTACGCGTTCCATCGTGTATCTCGATGAGGCCTTCTCTGTATCTGGTTGGCTGCGGCTATGTTTGGGATAGTTCATGCCAACCCATTACTGTATCTGAATGGGTTCTCCCGCAATAAGTCGATGACCGTGTAGCTCGGCTTCGCTCATAAGCCGGGAGGTGGCATAGTAAGCATGGTCTTACACTAGTTAAAGGCAGTCTTATTTCATGAATCCCGCAGTGACTCAACGACTGTTGTTTTGATTGATACAGATATGTTCGTTATACTGGATTACTCTTGTATCTCATACTGATTGATTGGATTACTGTTGAATTACTCGGATTATCCGGAACTGATGTATTATTGCTACTGTTACATGATTTACAACTGTATCATGTATTTAGAACTGATAATCTGTATTTTAGCATGCATGTGCTGCTTACTGGGATATTCGTATCTCATTACGTTTTGTTTTGGTTGTTTTCAGTTTCTGGTAAGGACGGCACCAGCGGGTATATGCTTGGTTCATGTGAGTTAGCCTCGGTTATGGTATTTTATATTGGAGCTTGAGTTATAGTGCACTCTGATTTTATAGTTAGTGTTGAATTCATGTTTTTCCTTCACTCTGATTTGCTATCCTGGGTTATATAATAACCTTCGGAGATAAGTTACGGTTTTATCTACGTAACTTGGATTCGGGACGTTACAACTTCAAGCTATTGTCCTTTCAATACTGGTACTAGTGGAAACGAATGTGCATATTAATCTTGGCCCCGGAATGATATTGTAAAGCAACATATTACAAGAGCATATTAATGTAAAAGTTTTTATATATGTAATAATGAACAAATCAATAAAGTTTTGTTTTAGCTTCTGCAAATGCAAAATATACCTTGGCGTTCTCTTTTTCTTCATTTTTTACCTCGAAATATTTTATTTTATTTTATCTATACTATTATATAAAGGGAACTTGCAACATTCGAAATTCAATGCCCAAAAAGCACCTCGGATTTTTCTAAATTGACTCTTATATTGTAGATTAGAAATTTTCCTAATAACGTCCTTATCTCAGTCTTTTATCCCAAATTAAGAACCACGTTCTCCTAATTAGATATAACTATCCATTTTAAATTCTATTGGTTTCTTATATCAAATAAAATTTATATATATTGGAATTATGTGGATAGATCATTATTATATAGTGATCAATCATCTTAGGATGAGATAATTATTTTTAATTTTTAACAAATAGATAATTACTTCTTTGTCCACTCTGATCTTTACATAATAATATTTCCCTTTGTTTCTAATCAATATACTTAGTTTCAAAATTAGTTTTTACATTATAAGAAATTTTTTTTCTAGATAATTAAAAGAAAATGAACGCTTTGGTTTCTAACTTTAACACCGGCCCTTCGTCTAGTTTTGTTTTGAAATGATCCAACGCATCAACCATACAACATATCGAGTGTAGGAATTTGAATTTGGGTGTAGACTATTTACATGAGTCTTGATCGGCATGTGCACTTAGTTTGGTGTAAAATTAACGCTTTAGTATGATTGTGACCCAACGTGAGTCGGACAACAATGGGTTCACTCGCCCATCTTCTTCCGTTTTTCGTCGTGTTGGGTCGTATTCCTTTCCTTCTTCCTTTTTCAATCAAAACCCATCACGACCTTTTGCTTTTGCTTTTCCCTTTTCTTTTTTTTCTCCTTTTTCCTCCATTAAGAAAATCTGTGAGCTGTCTTGTTGATAATAACCACGGGATGCTTGAAACGGATTGCAAGACTTGTCTGTATTCATTGAAAGAGAAAACGCAAAGAAAGAAGAATAAAAAGAGATGCTAAACACATCTACTGGCAATAAAAAGAGAGAAGAAACAGTAGATGTGTTTAGCATCTCTTTTTATTCTAAGACAAGTTGTTGATTGAATCAAGTTGTCATCATCTGAAGAAACTAGTGTCGTTTAAATTATTGGAACTACATCGAGTCATGCATCCCCGACCGTCCTCCCTTGTTGCCCAAGTTGGTGTCTTTTCCATGTTTTATGTGGGGCTCACATAAAATGGCACTAAACGCGGGTAGAAAAGTAAACTTTCTAACTCAAGTTGTCGACCATCAAACTACCCATCTATGAAGTAGAATTTCTAAGCAATTTACAGAGAATTTGGAGTAGAAAAGTGACTTTCACATAATGAAGAAAATACAGTCCTTTAAATTATTGGAACCACACTGAGTCATGCATCCCCAACTGTCCTCCATTGAAGCTAAATCAGAAACTGCCGTCTATGAAGCAGACGAGAGGATACAATTGTACTCCGTGTAAGTAAAATCTTTCCTTTTTATGCCTAATGGATTTGGCTGTATCACAACATCGTACGTATGCTGATCAAACTGTAAATATGCGACCAAAGAGTATGTTTCTTAAAAAATTATTGCTCCTTTGCCTCATCTTCCCTTTGTGCACTTGTACTGATACCTTAATTCCATCCAAATCATTTACCGATGGAGATGTCCTCGTATCTTCTGGGAAGAACTATGCTTTGGGATTCTTCAACCGCGGCAATTCTACTTACCTTGGAATTTGGTTTAACAAAATCCCGGAACAAACCGTAGTATGGGTTGCAAACAGAGACAGTCCAATTAAGAATAACTCATCTGGTGCCCTTAAGATCAATTCACAAGGAAATATAGTTATCCTCGACAAGGAGACGAACACTACTGTCTGGTCTACTAATTCGCCGATCACCATGGGGAACATCAACTCGATTGCTAAGCTCTTGGATTCGGGAAATCTAGTCTTGATTCGAAATGATAGTAGAAATTTTGTATGGCAAAGCTTTGACTATCCTACAGATAACTTGCTTTCAGGTATGAAACTCGGGTTACGCCCAAAATTGGGTTTGAACTGGTCCCTAACATCTTGGAAATCAATCGACGACCCTGGCAATGGAAATTACTCCTTCTTTGTAGACTCGCGAGGCTCACCTCAGATCTTCATGTACAGGGGCTTAGTCCCACTTTGGCGAGCTGGTTCGTGGAACGGTGTGCGACTAAGTGGCATCCCAGAAATATTATTCTCAAAACTTTTCAGTTATCGATTTGTCAATACTCCAGATGAGATATACTTGATGCACACGCCCGCCAATAACTCCATCTTCTCTAGATTAGTGGTGAACTACACTGGTTCAGCTGAACTAAAACTATGGCAAAATCATCGATGGGTTACCCTTTTGTCATCAACAAGACAGCCGTGCAACATTTATGCGAGTTGCGGCGCATATGGCAGTTGTGGCAATGATTATCAAATCCGGTGTACGTGTCTCCCCGGATTTGAACCTAGATTTCCCCAAGATTGGAACTTGGGAATTGGATCAGGCGGGTGCATCAGAAAGAGACCAACTCAATACTGTGGGAAAGGTGATGGGTTCCTGAAGAAGTCAAATGTGAAGGTACCCGATACCTCAGTTGCTCGAGTTGACATGAGTTTGAGCCTCGAGGAATGCAAGGAAGAATGCCTGAGGAACTGCAATTGTACGGCCTACACTGCTGCAGATATTCGTGGAGAGGGAAGTGGGTGCTTGGCTTGGTACGGAGATCTGATAGATATCATGGAATTTGTGAGAGGTGGACAAGATTTATTCTTCCGCGTGGATGCGACCGAGTTAGGTAACCTTTTATACAGTTCCTGAAGCACGATATTGCATCTAGCTAGTTGATTTGCAAATAAAATTTTCTTGATTTCTTCCTTCTTTCCTACCTTTCTTGCGATATAATTTAGCCTTAAATCTATATATTTGTAGCCTTAAATCTGTATACTTGTATTTCAGTTGCAAACGGAACAAAAGATTCGAAAGGTTTTCATGGTAAAAAAAAGACGCTTATAATTGTGTTACCATTTCTTCTTGGAGGATTGTTTCTTTTGGTCATATGTGGATTTTTCTTTGTTAGAAAAAGGAGAAAAGGAAAAGGTAACGATTCATTTGTTCTTTGTTTGTTATTTTACTACCTGTTTTTATCTATTATGAGTTTTATGTTGTATTAAATGTTGTAGGTGAAAGAGGAGGAGCACGACATGGAGCATCATTGTTTAATTTTCCCTCTAATGCTACAAGATTATATGCCCCTGAAAGTACAATGGAGCTGGAGGAAACAACAACTAGTCCAGAATTACCATTCTTTAGTCTAAACATAATAACAACTGCTACAGATAACTTTTCTCCTACAAATAAGCTTGGACAAGGTGGTTTTGGACCTGTTTATAAGGTAATTTTAAAGGATAACTGAACTTCTAGATCCCATATCCTTTTCAATTTTTTCGATTTGACTTACCTCTATTGACTGAAGGAAAAAATGAACTGTTTGATTTAAGTACACATTGAAAATCTCTAGGGTCAACTATCCAATGGCCAGGAGATTGCCGTCAAAAGATTGTCAAAATCCTCAGGACAAGGAATAGAAGAATTCAAAAATGAAGTCATGCTGATTACCAAACTTCAACATCGGAATCTCGTTAAGATTTTAGGTTGTTGCATCCACAATGAAGAAAAGATGTTAATTTATGAATACATGCCAAACAAAAGCCTTGATTATTTTATTTTCGGTATGACTTCCTTTGTTTAAAATTCCATTTGCCTGCTTTCTCTTAGATTTTTACTAACAAGATATTTAGTTATTTTTTTTGGAATATGATGAATTTTAATAGCTTTGGATGTATTAACTTTGATGAGTAATGCTTGTAGATAAAACTAGAAGGGCATCGTTAGGCTGGAGTAACCGTGCCAAGATTATAGTTGGGATTGCTCGAGGGGTTCTATATCTTCATCAAGATTCCAGGCTACGAATTATTCATCGGGATTTGAAACCCAGCAATATTTTACTAGATGCTACTATGAATCCAAAAATTTCTGATTTTGGCATTGCTAGGATATTCGAAGGGGACCATACTCAAGAAAATACTGGGAGAGTTGTTGGAACATAGTAAGTATTTTCTCGAAAAACAAATGAATTCATAGATAGTTTAAAATTTTCAATCACACCGTCATAATGCTATCGTGGGAATGCAGTGGTTACATGTCTCCAGAGTATGCAATTGATGGGCTATTCTCAGTGAAGTCTGATGTCTTTAGCTTTGGCGTCTTACTTTTAGAAATCATTAGCGGCAAGAGGAGCAGTGGCTGCTATCTTGAAGATACTGATATGAATTTGATAGCATATGTAAGTCCCACTTATATTGACATTGTACGTGACAAGTTCTTCAGGTATTTGTCATAATATTTAAAGAGTTGGAATGACATCTTATTAATTATATTAGGTATGGCGCCTTTGGAAGGAAGACATTGCCTTGGATATAGTTGACTCATGTCTTGGTGATGCATATCCCCCATGTGAAGTTCTAAGGTGCATCCAAGTTGGACTCTTGTGTGTCCAGGAAAGCCCAAGTGATAGACCAACAATGTCAAATGTTATATTCATGTTGGTCAATGAAACAAATCTATCACTTCCGAAACGACCTGCATTTGTGGTTAATAGAACTCATGATGATGCAAACTCTTCTCCAGCAGGAACACGAACAGCATTTCATTCTATAAATGATGTGACAATAACTACTACTGAAGCTCGATAAAGAATCAAAGATCCCATGTGATTTCAATGTAAGTTGTTAATACATAGTTGCATTGCACAAAAATACACTGAGGCAATATTGCAACCGATAACTCTAATCTCATTATAAGCTTGTGGCTACTATTATTAGTCCTACCAGCAAGTAGATGTATTATCATTTTCTTGTTTGGGTAATTCACAAGCTTTGGCTAGCTAAGTGTTACAAAGTGGTTGCTGAAAAATTATTGGACCATATATACCAGCAACCTAAGCTAAAACCCAGATTAACAATTAAATCAGCTATCATCTCTAATTGTAAGTCTTGGAACAAACGAGACCTAAAAATCTCTAGACTCTGAAAATAGTTGGACAACTTCTTGAAAAACAGTTTATGCTTCACATGGTACGTACTTGCCGTAATCGACTAATGGCATTGATTAATTTGTTTTGCATCTTCTTCAATCTACACTTTCTTAGTTCCTTTGCTATGAGCCAAAACGGTGCATGCATTTCTTTTACTACAAGTAGTTCGTTTACCATAAGATTATTTACATACTTCCAACAAGAACGTCCCTTGTAGTTCTTGAAAAATAGCACCTGCACTTGCCTTATCATGCAGACTCAGGAGTACGCCAAGCCACCAATACAATTACTTTTTAGTTTCTATTGCTTGCCTATACTAATTTCCTTACCTGCACTTTCAAGCAGCAAGTAGATCGATTTTATTCTCTTACCTTCAATATCTAATCCATTGGAGCAGACCCGCGAACATAATACTGAACTACTAATTGTTTTCCTTCCAATGTAAACAAACAACTTGGCACCACAGCAAGTATATGTTCATATAGGCAGAATTGATTTTTAGTTATACTTTTTGAACATAATTCAGGTCCAGTCATCTAGCCGATTTTGGATAATTGGACATTAGTGATACCTTTTTCAAGATATTTGAAAACAAGTATCGTTTCATTGTTCATAAACAACAATGCCCTTAATGTGTATCTTTTACAAGTCCCCATATTGGATTTACAAGTCTAATGACAAGGCCTACAAATTTGTAAACAATTTCTTAATTAGTTGGCTTTACAAGTCTATTAAAGAGTTTACAAGTCTATAAAATAGAATTGCAAGTTTAAAAAATTGGTTTACCAGTGTCCTTAAACTGAATTTACAAGTCCAAAAATGAATTTACAAGTCTCATAACATTGTTTACAAGTTATTAAAGTAATTTTACAAGGATTTGAAGTTGATTTATAGGTTTATCAATATTGGAGTTTACAAGTCCCTGAGAGATACACACCAATGACATTGTTGTCCATGAACAGTATAAACGACATTCATTTCTGACATCTAGAAATAGTATCAGTGATGTCTAATTATCCAAAATTTGGTAATTGAATCAGAATTATTTTCAAAAATATCACAAAAAATCAAATTTTTAGTGATATTTTGGCACCACAATAATTAGGCAGCACTATGGAAGTAGCTGCCCGTCTAGCTATTAGACATCATGCTTTGATGATTTTTGTCGACAAACCGTTTTCATTAATGATTGTTGGGTGATTTGAAAGAGACGCATCAAGCTAATGTAAAGGTCATAGATGAGCGATTCTCACTCCATCTAAGGGAAGAGATAATTATTTTTACCTTTTAATAAATAGATAATCACTTCCTCTAGTTTTATTGATCTGAACGCATCAACCATCCATCATATCAATTATCAAGTGTAGGAATTTGAATTTGGGTGTAAACTATTTGCATCAGTCTTGATCGCATGTGTACCGTGAGGATTGCGTTATTTGATGATGACTAGCTTGTCACTTTTGCCTGAAAATTTTTATTTGCTTTGTGTTTACAAAAATATGAAAAAATGGGGGGAGATTAGGTTTTACTGATAGGTTATCAAAATAATTAAGAAAATGTTAAACTCGTTTAAATAATTAAATTTATTCCTACTTTTAAGAAATATTTAGAAGAAAAATAATTGTTTAGTTTTGCAATTGTTATTGGAATTTTATAGCAAGTTGTTATTGGAAATTTTTTTTCTAAAAAACATTTAGAAAAAGAGTGATCGTTTAGTTAACTTGGTTGGAGTAAGAATTGTATCCATGAGAACTAAGAAGGCACTTAGTTTAAACTTTATTATAGGATGTGACTAACTGTTAATTATGTTAAAAACGATTACTTTATTGCAATTAATTTTAAAAATTATAACTAAATCTTACCATGCGAACTAGCCCAACATCGACAACAACCGGTCAGCTGTTGCCCAACGGGTGGGTAATGGAGAATGAGATCCTTTGTAATTTTTGGCTGAATTGCTTTTTAATGTTGAAGTGGGATGCTTCCAAAGGGACCCTCCTACGGTTGGTGTTTTTTCATGTTTAATGTGAGGTCTATATAGAAAAACATTAACCGTTTAATGCTCCATGTTAAAGCATCCCACTTCAACCACAGGAAGCAATAACTCCTAGTGTTTCGGCTAATGGAGCCAATATGTATTTCTTCTGCCTATGTGCAGCCATAAAAGCATTAAAAAAAATGCCCGCACTAAAACCTTTGGAAAAGGAAAAAAAACGTAAAATTCAAAAAAAGATGTAGTATGAGTACCGTAGAACACCGTTCCTATTAAAAGCTCAAGCTGATAGTAGGAGTGAACTTTATATATTTAGCTATATTCTTAATACTTCCCTTCATGTGTGAGCCGAACTCAATTATTTTAGGGAGGCCCTACACTTGGAACATATATATATATATATTTTCCAACAGGCGGAATGGAGTTTTGAACCCAAGAGCTTGGCATTTGCCTAAAACTCCGATACCATGTAGAACACCGTTCCTACACTTGGAACATATATATATATATATATATATATATATATATATATATAAAAGTCCTGACGAACGACGCTTGTCGGCCAAGGATTCGCCTATAACTGAAGCATTTAGCGGCAAAGGATCATCTTGTTTAAAAAAATATTTTCTCTAGCAGCCCCCTTGCTACCCCTACCCAGCTGCCCTCATGCCCGCTACCCCTACTGCCCCTACCTGCTGCCCCACCTCCTGCGCCTTGCCCCTACGAATTAAGAACCCAAAAAAGGCTTCATACTAATCCATATTAAATGTAATAAAACAGAAATTCAAACAAATAACAGATACTAATCCATATTAAATGTAATAAAACATACCATATTAAATGTAATAAAATAGAAATTCAAACAAATAACAGAAAAAAAAAATCTGATGTCTCTAAATTTTTACATAAAATCTACAAAAAAAATTTCACGTCTTCCAATAGCAACAGCAATGGGTAGCAACAAAAAGCAGTCACTGAAGACATCTTTATTCATGTAGACCTAAAAAAAGACAAGTTCCCTCCATTAGAACAAACCAATAAAAACTAATACTACCTTGAACAAAGTATAAGACATTTTAGTTCAAATTTCAAGCAACAAAGAAGGCCAAGATGACATCAAGATAGTGAAAGGAAACAATAAACTAATACTACTTTAAAATAGCATAAGGGGACTGCCTGCATCACCAACCCCTGCAATCACAAAACCTGTAGAACTCCTTCAAGAATGCTAACCTTTACATAATAAAATTCTCAGAAACTCATTCTTAGATACCAAAAAGAAAAAAGAAGAAACATGAGGGAATTGAGCTAGGCCATGCTCGACCAATAGGTCTAGTAAAATATCTAGTTTCTTGCAAAGTGTGATAAAGAAAATTGCATAACAAGGCAGTGTTCTAACCTTTTGCCCGAACATTGCCTTGAGATCAATGCAACTCATTACGCCATTTTTGTTTTGATTGAAACTCAAAAAAACTTATTAGATTCTTGGTAGACTCATTCAATGAGCTCCATCTTATATGACTAGGTTTGGCCTCAATAACTCATACAATTTGCTTATAGAACTCAGTTTGTCTAACCAATAATCAACCAATAACTTAGAAATTTGACATTGTCACAACCAGTTTCAGGTAATACTTCCAATTTTGTCCTATTGACTTTATGTTATAAAAGTGATTGACTCAATGGAAATTTGGGACAAACTATCCTGTAACTCTGGATGGCATGCCTCTACATAAGCCTAATGTTCTTGGTATCAATGGAAAAGGGAACATATGCAATGGTAACCATCATGTCAATAACTACCTGAAAAAAAGCTGTTCCTGTAACTAAAAGAGCAGCATGTTGAAAAAAAGAAAGAGCAGCATTGGGAACAAATTAGAAATGTTCTTACTCATCATAATAATGATTGGCCATTACTCTAGCATTGATAAAACAGACGTATCAATTCAAAAATAAAATAAAGAAGTAAAAAATGAAAGAAAAGTATGACTACATAATGCAACTTGGAAAAAGAGAAAACAAGTCGTAAATTTCCCTTCATTTGTAGGTTGAATCAACATAAGCAAAAAATCATTCTTTTGATGAAATCATGAGATTTTTAACCATCAAGTAAAAAATTCAGAAAAAACTTAGGCAAAAAGGAGACCATAATACTGCAGTTTATAGAAAAAATCACCTACACATTTTTTGTCAAACTAACTGGATTTCTCTATGAAATCTCAATTCAACAAGTGGTAGACATCTGTACAGCTTGATTTTTAAACTTTAGTCATTCCTTTTACATACGCATAAGGAATGACACTGGATTGCAGAGAAAAGAATAGAAAAAAAGACGCATAAGGAATGACACTAGACTGCAGGAGAAGAATAGAGAAGAAGGATGTTTTCCATAATGAAATGAATGCAAAGGTGAAACAATTTTGCACCTCATGAAGAGTACCATCACCTCCAACTGCTACAACAGCATCAGCACCCTCCCGTATAGCCTACATATAACCCCACACCATCAGATACTAATATATCAAAACTTCCAATCACACTCAATAATTCGCACCTCTCTTGTTATGTCAATGTCATGGTAAGGACCTGAAGTCAAAGATTCACATATCTGCACATTATAGAAAAATACTCAACATAAGATTAAAACACAGCAGCATAGCATTCATTAAAACTGAAAATAAATAAACATATATAGAAACCCCACATACAGACTAATGTTTTCAATCCATTAGGATTATTTGAAGCTAATTGCATGGCCACCAAATTTGATAAATACCTTATGACTGATTTGGTGGCATTAAATACCAAATTAAAGCTGTCTCATAAAAAATTATACCTAATATATGGCCAATACATAAAACATGAACGTATGGCTCATCCACTCGATAATATCACCACAAAAAAAGTCAATGTTATTCTTGCAATCCATCCTACTGAACAATAGTTACAAGCGTGTGAACCTATTTAAATCAAGAGAAATGCTGGGCTGATATATTTGTCGACACTAAAAAATTCCCAATCTAATCCCAACAAAAAACCTATATATGAAGTGGTCCAAATCAATAGATATAAAAGAAGCATCACAACAAGAGATAAGAGGAGCTCATTTTGAGAAACTAAAATTATATAACAGAAGATGACACCAATTTAATGATTGAAGAGAGGAATTAAATAACGAGCTCACTTTAAAAAGAGAATTCGGTATAGGAAAACAGCAATTTGACCTCAAACGCAGGGAATCCTAAGTTATCACGCAAACATCAACATCAAACCAAGAACAAGAATTAAAATGCCACTCACGTTGCAATCGCTGCCGAGGCGAGACCTCAGGTAAGGTAGTAGTTTCTTCCATTCCTTTCCTATTCGACCATTAGCACCTGATCTCAAGACCAAAGCATTTGAAATTTCAGAAGCTTAAGATCCACAGATGAGAATAGAATCTGAAGAAATTACAAAGAAAAGAACACGTACCACTGGAATTGATGATAAATACGAGATCACCTCTTCGAGTAGGTGCTCCTTTGTAACTGATACGGTCGGTAGATAGATCCGGAGCCATGGATTTCTCTGCTCTGAAAAGAGAGGGTTTCGCCATTGCTACTATATATAGTTTCTTCCATTGCTTGATTAAAAATATTGAACAGCGTTCTCCACTTAAAAAGAATTTAGTAATAGAACAAGAACGGAAACCTTTTGGCAGCGAAACGTCTTCCTTAGATTTTCCAACGATCTCCATTGGCTCCATCCAGCGAAAACCTTCAATCAAGAAGAAATCATAAACATTAGAGTCTAATAAAAAGCAATCGTCAAATATCAGCCAAAAGCGATAGACAAATAGGAAATGCTCTTACAAACCTTTAGAAAGAATGAAAACTGAAAAAATCTGCGACAGGTGAGACGAGAAGGGGGAATGAAAGAGATAAGAACAAATCAGCCGAAAAAAATCTGATTCAAACGAAACATCGAGAATCTAGCTACAGACAAATCAGAAAAATAAGGAAGAATCATATCTTAAGGAGATTAAAAAGAAGAAATTTAGGGATAAGAGGGAAGATAGCAAAGCTCTTTTTAGGTTTCGGAATTCGTAGAGGAGAATGAGATCGGAAGAGAGATTAGGTTGAGAGAGATGAAGAGAAGAACGACGTTTGGCAGGGGATTGCGGGAACAGGTCGGAAGAGAGTGATTAGGGCAAGAGAGATGGAGAGAAGGCGTCCTTTCGTAGAGGCATGCAACAGGGAATGGGTCGGAAGAGGGAAATGTCTTTCGCGAGACAAATGGATCGGGGAAAGAGGATAGAATGGGGAAAAGAAGAAATCAGTGTTAAAATGGGATGACTTTTAGCGGCGGTCACTAAGAGACCGCTGCTAAAAGTCCACTATACCCCGCCGCCAGAGCCCTCTTCTTTTGTAGTGCTACCACAAGATCAAGCTGATAGTAGGGGTGAACTTTATATATTTAGTTATATTCCTAACAAAGAATAAGTACTTGTAC
Organism: Buxus sempervirens; assembly: GCA_947561395.2. Classification (NCBI taxonomy): domain Eukaryota; kingdom Viridiplantae; phylum Streptophyta; class Magnoliopsida; order Buxales; family Buxaceae; genus Buxus; species Buxus sempervirens. The sequence goes on along the minus strand of OX387191.1, from coordinate 5,169,334 downwards.
ATTGTGATATTAGAGCTTTACCTTGTAATTTAACACTTACATTTTGTGATTTTGTTGATTGTATCTTATAATTGTATGAACCATGTATCATATCAGATGATAAAATTTGCGTCGTTTACATTGGGTACGGTCATTGATAGTATAGCTATATCCACCAATTTTATTGTCCATTCTGTGAAGAAAGGCCTGCAGCACAGAGCAATTGTATAAGTATGCAAACATTAATAATAGCTTGTGAAATTCTAGAGATTAAACAAATTAAATTAATTATAAAAAATCAGATTTAGAGAATAGAGAATAAATTTAAAATAAAAGAGATAGAAATATTACAGGAGAAAGATGGGTTGGCGATTCTAACCTAGGGTTCATCCTTGAATTTGCAGATGCGGAAAACACCACAGTCGGTAATGTTTAATGCAATAAAAGAAATATAAAAATCAGAGAAAAAATTGGATTTACAGAATAGAGGAAAAAAATAGAAGAGATACAGAGATTAGAGAAGAAAGATAAGGTTGAGTTTCACCTAAGGTTCTCCGTTGAAGAGAATAAGGCTGTGTTTGGTTCCTTGGATTTGGAGAGAAAAGAAAAGGATGAAAAAGTCTTTTCCCTTGTTTGGTAAAAGCAAAGAAACCTTATTTCGAAAGAAACGGAAAGAAAATTTGCTAAGAAATTTTCTTTCCACCCTTTAAAAATTTTCTTCCCAAAAACATAGGAATTTTAGGAGAAACGAAAGTTGTGGCTTCTTTTGAAAACGCACGAAGAAAATATAGTGCTCAATCTCCTCGACCCCGACCTCTCTCTTTCTTTCCTTCACCACGATCAGAGCTCCTCGACCTCGACCTCTACTTCTCTCTTTCCTTCTCCACGATCAGAGCTCCTCAACCTCGATCTCTCTCTTTCTTTCCTTCTCCACCATCAGAGTGATTTCTCTAATTGCAGACATTTTGTTTCAGAATTATTAATGTTGGTGATGGATTTAGATCCTCGGCGCTGCGAAAATGTTGTAAGTTTATCCTTTGTTTGATTCCTCTAAAATTCCTCATTTTTCTCTCTCTTGTTTCTCACTTTTGTTCCCTCCCACCTGTTTTCCCCCTCTTCAGTGCAGTTTATTTGTTCAATATTCTAGCTCAAAACGATTTTATGGTAATCTCAGGTCATGCAAGGTTGTCCGATCCTTTGTTGATTGTCGCTTGATTCTGTAGTTTTTCTTCAGTTGTCTTGGGTATAAATCTCAAGCGACTTTTGATAAATAATAACCTGAACCTTTGTTTGATGGTTTTCTTTTCTCTTCCATGGTTCAAATGTATCTGGAAGAAGTTTAGTTCTACCTTCGATTAAATGAGTCCAAAAAATTGGCTAAATTTTTATCTGTTTTTTTCCTTTTTAATCAAGTCAGGTGTGGATGCTTATATTCGAAACGATATAGAGATTCATTTGAGATAGTGTTTTCCCTGAGATAAGCATTTTTTTTCGGGTTTGAGGATCCATTTGGGGTTTTAAGGGTTAGGACACATTTAGATTACGGGTTATTGTGGGGGAAAGATGAGTAACTTATTTTTCCTAGCGAAGCAAATTTTAATTGATTTCTTTGATGGTTCAGTGCTGCAGATGAGAAAGAGAAAGTTAAAAATCTTGATATGGGTGATGTGAGACATGGGAAAAATCACCGGTGTGATCATCCCTCCGTCAACACACGGGGCTTGAAATAAAAATGGGAGAGTCGCCACCATTCATGATTTTGGGGTGAGAATGGACACCAAAATATTTAAAAATCATCAAAAGTGCAAAAACGCCAATTCTAGGGTAAAAATAACCCTACTTAAAAATTAAATCCAGAGATGGGTAAGGGGATTAGATTATGAACGGGGGAAGGTGTTAGGCACCCCCATTCATCCACCCGAAGTGGTAGCCAAGGTTATGTTCATGCATAAAGAAAGTAAGAAAGCTTGCTAAACATCATGAAAAACCTTGAAAAATGTCAAACGTATGATATTTTCACATGAAGATCCAAATGGATTCAAGATCCTCTCTTATGTCAATATCATTTCTGGAATACCACAAAAGGATGGAAATCAAAGCACAAGTTGCTCAAAACCAAGTTGAATCAAATCCGGGAAGTTTGGTAAAAAGTATACCATTTGCCTTAAAATCCTTCAAATCCAATATTAAATTGAACCAAACCAAATCCATTTGAAAGATTAGGGTAAATAAGAGTTTCATGCAAAATTTCAATCCATTCCGATAAAAATCCTAAGAGTTATGCTCCTTTGAAGTTGCTGCTGGGGATTTTTAAAAGTGATAAGTGGGCAACTTTGGAAAATTGTCTAGAAAAATCCACTACATAAAAATCCACGAAATTTGGTGTGATTGAAGTCTGTATGGCCATCTTTCAACAAAAACTAGCCTCATACAAAAATCCCTTCGGATGTGCCTTGGGTGGTCTCCCGAACAGGCCTCGAAGATCACAGATTTACCCAGAAAAGTACAAATGAACAGTTCTGAGTAAATCGGCTACCAATAATTCAAATGGAATCCAAAAATTATGAAACCAACTGGATTTGAAAATAGACTCATAAAGGAGTGCATAGAAACAAAAATCATTCGAATCGGACTTAAATCGAACACATGGCGCTCCGTCGAAGTGACAAGTTCTGTATTTGAACCTGACCTGTCCACTCAACTTCGATAGAGAGGTGTCAAAAATCCGATAGATAGAAATTTGTGAAATTTGGTGGACATAAACTAGACAGCCTCACCTTTCCCATGATTCTAGAATCGCCCCAAAATTCATCCGGATGATGAAGTTATGGGCGTCCGAAGTAGGGGTACAGGTGCTGTCAAGCTAAGCCATTCTTGAAGAAAAAACCAAATCCGAAAATTGATACAAATATGTGATTCGTGCAAGATGAACACAAATACTTTAAAAATCATCGAAAAGGCATTCCAGAATTGATTGAGGCCATTTATTTGAGATTTATCACAATAAATGCAATAAACCCCAAATATGAGCCTATCCTGCCAAAATAGTGATATGTATGTGCAAGTGTAAAAAAACCAAACAAGATCAATAGCATGCATACATATTCATCCAAATAGGGTTCTAAGACAGCCTAGGGTTCCGTTCCATTATCATTTCCCTCTGTTCTCTCTCCCCGTTAAACACGGTTCTTCAAGATAATCAAGGGTACTTTGAATATGGAACGGTTTACAATCAATCAAAAAGGCCTTATGCTACATGGGTTCTAGCACTAGGGTCAATCCCCAATCTCGTTTCTCCTAGATCCGCCTTCACGTTTTACGGCTAGGGGAGTCTTGAGATACTTTGAGCCGGGGAAGGATTTCCACACATACAAACAAGGCTTTACACTACAGAAAGGTAGAAGAAGAGATCTAGATCTAGGAATGTAAAGACAGAAAATAAAAAGAAAAGTTGAGGCTTACCTGAGTTCTGGAGGCGATTCCGCAGCAGTTTTCTTCTTCTCTTGGAGTTCTTCTTTGCGAGAATTCAAAACAAGAGTTGAGTGCCATTTGCTTAAGGAGGAGCCTCCTATTTATAGGCAAAGGCTAGGGTTAGGGTTGGTGAGAATGGTAGACACAACATAATGTCTATAGCCCACCAACCTTAACCCTAAGGCTATTTCCGCGATTTCCACTCATTTAATGAGGGATATGATGGTAAAAGTGAAAAGCTCTCGGAAAACCCTAATTTTGAGCAAAACTTATGTATCCGGTATATCAGACCGGATACACAAGGGCCTTAAGGTATCCGGTACAAGGTACCGGATACACTAAGCACTGCTTGTATCAGGTACTTGTTACCGGATACGAAAAGGCCTGCTTGTATCCAGCCTGAGTTACCGGATACAGGTAAAAATTCATTTTCTTTAATTTCTGTGCTGTCTTTCAAGGAGATAATGATTTTTGATGATTGTTGGTGCAATTTGGGGTGTCTACAGGTGATCCTTTTCAATTAAAAAAATTTTCCGGGCCTGCAGAAGAAGATCAATTAGATAAAATGTTCAGGCAGTAAAATTGGGAGAACCTCAATGGCCCTGTGGACGAATAGAACATGAGCAGGAAGAATCAGAAATAATTCTAGGATGTGAACGATGATTAATAAAATAAGGGAATTGTTCTGTCAAATTGTGTAATGTCGAGAAAGCAAACTCTATATGGATAACTAAGTAGCGTTATTGGATTAATGGATGAGCTGTTTTATTAGTTGAATCAAGACTTTTTGCAGATTATCTTTTGCATAACTGCTTCAAAGACACTACAGAATCTTTCATTGCTTCTACAGGAATGAAGCAACCTGCAGATTATCCCATGGACATGCATGGATAAGACAAAATGTAGGTGGATGATCTCCTAATTTATTTTGGTTATCTAAGTGGGATAAAGCTTGAAATAGGGCTGTACTATAATCAAACAACATAATTTGATTCTGATATGGTCGTCATTTGTGTGTAGCTTGGACAAAAACAGCAGCTTATGCATTTTATACAGGCAAAGTGTTGAACATATGTTGTTGAAAATCCTCACATGACAATGTTGTGTACATTTATTATAGGGACTTATTACTCTAATTAAATACATAAACTAGAAGATGCTTAGGTATGTGTTTAAATCTATAAATGGGAAAAATACATAATCAGATTATTCCTTTTATTTGTTCCATGCACTTTCACTTGCCGAATTCCAACATGGTTGCAAACGCTTGGTACATGAACATGAAAAAAAACGGATCTTCCTGCTCGTCTATGTATAAGTTGACCTTGGCCAAGCACTCTGTAAAATTTATCTAATGAGTTGTTTTATTTATTTAGTAACTTTTTTTTTTGTTTTATGAACTTTTGAGGTTGAGTTTTGAGTTTTCCAGATAAATTAGGAATGCATTATTGGTTGCGGAACTAACTGTTAATTTTACTGCTTTTGTTCAGCAATCTATGATTTTGCACTGGAGGGAAATGCACTTAAGGCTATAGAATTGACAAAACAGCTGTCCCCTAGCTTCCTAGAAGAAAACAAGGACTTTCATTTTGATCTCTTGAGCCTTCATTTTGTAGAACTTGTCTACTCTAGGAAATGGTGAGAGAAAAATTGTGAGAGTTCCTTTCTGTGGAATCATATCACTTGCTTTAATTTTTTATTTTATTATTATTTTTTGGGCACCACCGAAGCTCTAGAATTTGCTCAGAACAAGCTAACCCCTTTTGGGAAGACTGACAAATATGTTGAGAAGCTCAAAGTATGTTTCATGTTTCTTGAAGAACTTTCTATACCTTAAGATTTCTAGATTCCTTGTTAGAAGAAATAAAGGAAATCCACTTTTGTATTCAATCGCTGCATGTATATTTTCAGTCTAACCATAATCAGATGTGAAAGTAAGTTTGGCTTTGTCACAGGACTTCATGGCTTTGCTTGCATATGAGGAACCAGAAAAATCGCCCATGTTTCATCTTCTAACCCTGGAATACCGGCAGCAGGTTGCAAATAGTTTAAACCGAGCACTTCTAGGTGTGCGTCTTTATGTTCCAGCAGGGAGCAGGTTGCAGATAGTTTTTTCTCTGCATTCCGTTCCATTTGGATGAGTGATTTAACCCCCTATATTATTAGATAGAGGGTGAACCATTCAGAGGTTTCAGTCCTTGACTATATGAATGTTTTTGTATATTCTTTGAAATATGTAAATAATTTTGGATGTCAAAATATTACATTTCATTTGTACTTCATATTTTTATCAAAGTATCATAAATTGTTGTTATATTACAATTGTTGACAGGTACAAAATTATATGAATGTTTGTGTATATTCTTTGAATTATTTTATAAATTAATTAAAGGTCTTGATAGATATATAAAAGAAGGTGAAGAATGGTGCCTTTTGTGGGAGTTTTTTAAAAACGCCATTAAAAAAAATGATCTTCAAAACTGCATTTTTAGCGGCTGCTAAAACTTATGAAACGCCAACAAATCCTCTCCTACCTGTTAGTCTGGGACATGGTGCGTTATATATATATATATATATATATATATATATATATATATATATATATATATATATATATATATATATATATATATATATATATATATATATATATATATATTTTAAAAATGGGTTTTTTTTAGCAGCATAATTCGGTGACGGGCCAATTGGTGGTGGACACCTTTAGCGGCGGGCATCTAACTTTTAGTGGCAGTCCTTGCCTACCGCTAAAAGAGTACTTTTGTCAGTGTAATTGGAAGGCTATGGTTAATCCTATAAAAAGTTATAAATCAAAAAGTCAAAATAACTATTTGATTTTCTTTATGATTTTCTTTGTAAACAACAAAACGAAAGAAAGTGATTTCTTAAAAAATTTCTTCTTTCTTTTCTCTAGCAAACCAAACAATAGAAATTACCTCATTTTCATTTCTTTTCCCTTCATTTCTTTTTCTTTTGGAATTTCTTTTCTTTTCTTCCATTTCCCTAAAATGCATGATTAGGTTTCTTGAATAAATACATTTTTTAATTCCCATAAATTAGAGACCCAAATCGTTGAAGAGATGTTGGCCGTGATGGTGTTCCAAGAGACTCCTTGTGCCACCATCGAAAACACAAAACTCAAGTTAATGCTTAACACATTCACATCTGCGAAGGAAGGGAAGGGAAGGGATGAATGTCCATTTCCATAACATTATTCCTGGGAATTTGGAGAAGACGAAACATGGGGAGTTAAAATTTGAGCTCGATAACTAACAGCCATGGATGGCAGACTCTTCGATTCTAGACTCATGAGTTTCAAGATCATGAGCTTTGAGAGACTTGAAATCTATTGAAGCAGACAAAGCATCGGGCTTAAAACATATCAGAGGGATATTCGAAACCATGTCTTTTGATGAAGCAATCTCTTGGACACCACAAAACACAGCAAGAACCGTAACAGAAAGCTGCAAATACGCTTCACGTTCATCTCCTTTCCTAACACCAACCGTTCCTTTACCCATCCCTAAACCAAGAGAATCGTAATGCATCAAAAAGTAGAAAAAGGAAAAGACACAAGGAAACTTGAAAGCACACACGCAGACATGGAGTTTTGCTTGGCAATAGGTGAGATTACTAGTTCTGAGCAGACGATGGAGAAATCGAACTCCAATTGCGTTGTAGACATTTCGAATCGAAGCATAGTCATCTCCTTTGCAAAAGTAAAAGCTTCGAAGAAAAAACTTCAATTACCAATATGTGATCAACTGAATCTGAATTTGACCTGTTGGAAAGAAGAAAAGGAAAAAAAAAACCAAACTAAGGAAAGATATTCATACTCTAGTGGGAAATAACATTTTTCAGTTTCTATTTGTTGTGAAACATTATCTTTTGTTTTCCAAAAATAAAAAGGTGGAAGAAATACAGCAAACCTGCTAGCCTTTGTTCATCTCTTTCACCTCTCAATAGTCTTAAGCAATCTTCCGATCTTGGCAGCCGCCGCCGATGACTTCGCCGCTACCAAGGAAATACCGCAATGTCAAGGGCTTTCGACAGGAGAGAGAAGATCAGAAAGGAAGATAGGAAATACAGAAGAAGGAAGGGGGAGGGAGTCGATCTGGCAATTTTTGGACCTTGGAAAGAGGTTTCGAGGGAGAGCCTCTGGAACAGTTGAGAAGAGTCCGGAGGCTGCAAGTGGGAACTTGCCGGAGAAGGAACCCGTCTTCCCCTCCACGTGTTGCAATCCCAACTTCTTAAAATGATTTAATGAGTAAATTTAAATTATTTTAAAAAATGAATAAAGAAAGTCAACAACTGCGGCCGTCGTTTTTAAAGGGGAAATTTAATTTTTAGTGGTACTTTATCAAACTATTTAAGATTTAGTAGGTAAAATTTTGAGTTTTAACTTTTAGTACACGTTTATCAAAATAATTAATTTTTAGTGACATTTCACTGTTACGTATAAATTCTTCCAAAAATACCCTTATACAATTTACTTCCGAGACTTGTACAAGTAATAAATTGACTTGTACAAGCCATTTTAGACTTGTACAAGTAATAAAATGACTTGTACAAGTAAAAAAGTAACTTGTACAAGTTCCGAGACTTGTACAAGTAATAAATTGACTTGTACAAGCCATTTTAGACTTGTACAAGTAATAAAATGACTTGTACAAGTAAAAAAGTAACTTGTACAAGTCAATAAAGTGACTTGTACAAGTCATTTGGATAAGTGACTTAAGGGCATTTTTGGAATAGTTGATTTGTAATAGTGAAATGGCACTAAAAATTAATTATTTTGATAAAGGTGTACTAAAAATTAAAATTCAAAACTTTGTCTACTAAATATTAAATAGTTTGATAAAGTACCACTAAAAATTAAATTTCCCTTTTTAAAGTCTGAAACGAAGAGTTAATGACTAAATCTAAATTATTTACAAAAATCGAATAAAGAAAGTCAAGAATTGTTGCCGTCGTTTTTAAAGTCTGAAACGAACAGTTAATGACTAAATCTAAATTATTTACAAAAATCGAATAAATAAAGTCAAGAATTGTTGCCGTCGTTTTTAAAGTATGAAATGAACAATTGCGCAAATTATTTTCAAAAATCGAATAAAGCAAGTCAAAAATTGAGGCAGTCGTTTTTAAATTTTGAAACGAACGGTTGCGCTGGTTCGTAGCCCGAATCTGCCCGAGGCTGCCACGTCAGCCTCGGACCTACGCAAACATGCCGCGTCACCTATCACTCCCTGTCGCTTTATTATATAGATGATGATTGGATTTTCCTTTTACATTTGTGTTTTTTCTTCTGTTTTTTTCTTCAAGGTTTTAAAATGGTTAATTTTTTTTTTGGGAGTGGTTTTAAAATGGTTACTACCCGTTTGGTCGCACATAGCTGCCATTGATTTGCGACGCTTAAGCAACAGGAAGCAACAGGACAACTGGCTTCGGAAAATCAAATCGAAGATTGTATTCAACGCGTGCACTAAAAATAGTAGACTTTTCTCAGTCAAAGATGCCGAATGTCAATATTTCCTCCACAACGCTGGAATCATCATTTGAACATAAGTAGGTCCAATGAATTATCTGAACTACATTGAATCTTGCATACCCGATCGTCCGTCCTCCATTAAAGTTAATGTGGAATTGCCGTCTGTGAAGCTGACGAGAGGATACAATCGCACTGCGTGTAAGTAAAATCTTTCCTTTTATGGTAATGGCTGAGTCACAATATAGGACGTACGCCGATCAAACTCAAAAGATAGCCGTGCGACCTATAAGTTTGTTTCTGAATAAATTTTTGCTCCTTTGGCTCTTCTTCCCTTTTTGCACTTGTAACGATACCCTTACTCCATCCAAATCAGTTACCGAAGCCGACGTCCTTGTATCTTCCGGGCAGAAATTTGCTTTGGGATTCTTTAGGCCCGGCAATTCCACCTACCGTTACCTCGGAATTTGGTTTAACAAAATCCCAGGACAAATTGTAGTGTGGGTTGCAAACAGAGACAATCCAATTAAGAATAATTCGTCTGGTGTCCTCAAGATCAATTCACAGGGAAGTATGGTTATCCTCGATAAGGAGACGAACACTATTGTCTGGTCTACTAATTCATCGATCACCACAGGAAACAGCAATTCGATTGCTAAGCTCTTGGATTCGGGAAATTTGGTTTTGACTCGCAACAACAGTGAAAATTTTATATGGCAAAGCTTCGATTATCCCACAGATACCTTGCTTCCAGGTATGAAACATGGATTAAGCCGAAGATTGGGTTTGAATTGGTCCCTAACATCTTGGAAATCAAGAGACGACCCTGGCAGTGGGAATTGCTCCTTTGTGCTAGACTCACGAGGCTCACCCGAGTTCTTCTTGTACAAGGGTTTGGATCGGGTTTGGCGAAGTGGTCCGTGGAACGGTCAGCGACTGAGCTCTATGCCGGCACTAATACGCCCAGAACTTCTAAATTATCGATTTATTAATACTCCAGATGAAATTTCCATGATGTCTGTGGCCACCAATAGCTCCATCATTTCAAGATTAGTGTTGAACGAATCTGGTTCAATTCAAAGACAAGTATGGAAAGAAGAGAACCATCAATGGAATACCATTTGGTCAACATCAAGGGACCGGTGCGACAGTTATGCAATTTGCGGCGCATATGGTAGCTGTGGCAATAATTACCCATTCCAGTGCTCGTGCCTCCCAGGATTTGAACCCAAATCTCCCCAGGACTGGAACTTGGGAAATGGATCAAGCGGGTGCGTCAGAAAGAGAGCAGCTCAGTACTGTGGGAAAGGGGATGGGTTCTTGAAATTGGTACATATTAAGGTACCCGAAACCTCAATTTCTCGAATCGACATGAATTTGAGTCTCAAGGAATGCGAGCAAGAATGCCTGAGGAGCTGCAATTGCACGGCCTATACTTCTGCAGACATTAGTGGAGGAGGAAGTGGGTGCATGGCTTGGTATGGAGAACTGATAGATATAAGAGAATTTCCAAGTGGCGGACAAGAATTGTTCTTACGCGTGGATGCAACTGAAATAGGTAACCTTGTATATAGTTCGAGAAACATGATATTGCTTCTAGCTAGTTGATTTGCAAATAAAATTTTCTTGATTTCTTCTTTCTTTTCTACCTTTGTAGCAACCAAAGATTCGACAAGTTCTCGTGGTAAAAAGAGGACACTTATAATTATGCTAGCGTCTCTTCTTGGAGGGTTGTTTCTTTTGGTCGCATGTGGGTGTTGCTTTGTTCAAAAAAGGAGAAAAAGAAAAGGTAAAGATTGCCCCATAAAAGTTTTCTTTTGTTCTTTATCTGTTATTTATTGGCAATTAACTGTTATTCAGCGAGCATTAGCCCGCATTCTACCAAAAGTCTTGTGATTAGTACAGTGGGAGGAAGGGATTTAGACAACCTTTTACTACTTGCTTTATTTTGTCTTGTCATTTTTATGTTGTATTATTGGTGTAGGTGACAGAGGAGGACAACAAGGAGTGTCAGTTTTTAACTTTCCCTCTAATTCTGCAAGATGTAATGACCATCCAAGTGCAATGGAGTTGGACGAAACTACCAGTCCAGAATTACCATTCTTCAGTCTGCACATAATAACAACTGCGACAGATAACTTTTCTCCTATAAAGAAGCTTGGACAGGGTGGTTTTGGACCCGTTTATAAGGTAATTTTAATGGGTAACTGAACTTCTAGACACTTTATCCTTCTCATTTTTCACTTTGGCTTGCCTCCATTTATTGAAGGAAATAAAGAATTGTTTGATTTAAGTAAAAATTGCAAATCTCTAGGGTCAACTATCCAATGGCCAAGAGATTGCAGTCAAAAGACTCTCAAAATCCTCGGGACAAGGAATAGAAGAATTCAAAAATGAGGTCATGCTGATTACCAAACTCCAACATCGGAATCTTGTTAAGATTTTAGGTTGTTCCGTCCACAATGAAGAAAAGATGTTAATTTATGAATACATGCCGAACAAAAGCCTTGATTGTTTTATTTTTGGTATGATTTCTTTTTTTAAACTTCTATTTGCTTGCTTTCTCTTTGATTTTTTACTAATGGGATAATTATCTTGTTTGGAATATGATTAATTTTAACAGCATTAGATGCATTAACTTTAATGATTAATGCATGTAGATAAAACTAGAAGAGCATCATTGGACTGGAGTAACCGCGCCAAGATAATAGTTGGGATTGCTCGAGGGGTTCTATATCTTCATCAAGATTCCAGGCTAAGAATTATTCATCGGGATTTGAAACCCAGCAATATTTTACTAGATGATAATATGAATCCAAAAATTTCTGATTTTGGCATTGCCAGAATATTTGGTGGGGACCATACTCAAGAAAATACCAGGAGAGTCGTTGGAACATAGTAAGTATATTATACATACACGAATTCATGGATAGCTTAAAATTTTTAATCAAATTCTAACAATACTTTCAATATCATTGGAATGTAGCGGTTACATGTCTCCAGAATATGCAATTGATGGGTTATTCTCAGTGAAGTCTGATGTCTTTAGCTTTGGTGTCTTACTTTTAGAAATCATCAGCGGCAAAAGGAACAGTCGCTATTATCATGAAGATACTGATATGATCAATTTGATAGCATATGTAAGATGCCCTTGTATTGACATTATACATGACAAGTTCTTAAGGTATTTGTCCTAATCTTTAAACAGTTGGAATGACGGCTCTTGATGATTTTAGGTATGGAGCCTTTGGAAGGAAGGCATTGCCTTGGATGTAGTTGACTCATGTTTGGGTGGTGCATATCCTCCTCATGAAGTTCTAAGATGCATCCAAGTTGGACTCTTGTGTGTGCAGGAAAGTGCAAGTGATAGACCAACAATGTCAAATGTTGTATTCATGTTGGCCAATGAGACAAATCTACCACTTCCAAAACGACCTGCATTTGTAGTTAATCAAACTCGAGATGATGCAAACTCTTCTGCAACAGGAACAGCATCTGGTTCTGTAAATGAGGTGACAATAACTACTACTGAAGCTCGATAGAGATTCAAGATCCTAACTGATTTCTCTGTAAGTTTTTAATATCTAGTTGTATTGCACAAAAATACTCTGTCAAATCATGACATTATAGCAAGTAATAACACTAATCTCATTATAAGGTTGTGGATACTATTATTAATTAGTGCTACTTGCAAAGTGGTTGTTGGAAAATTATCAGAGCATGTATAATTGCTACCAAAGCTAAGGCCCAGATCAACTGCAACATAAATATTGCTTGCGCCTGAAGATACAGAAACTGTGATAATTATATAGTGGATGCTACACTCGGAAAATCACTTGCTTTGTGTGCACCCCTTCAAGATGGTTGCAAAACTAAGCTTGGGAGTTGCGGTGTACCACATTTGGGCAAAGAGAAATAGGAGAGTGTTTAAGATTAGTTACTTGCCACATTCTGTGCTACTGAATCATATAATTGCAGATGTTCAAGCGAAATGCTCTTGCAAGGAGTATGTGGTTAAGGACACGGTGATCAACAGGGAAATCATTGGCAATTGGAGATTAATCTGGAAATTTGTTTTTTGAAAATCATAGTTTCTATCTGTAGAGGCTATGTCATGGACATGTGTTTATGATCGTGGTTTAACCTCTTTAGGTGACCAGGTCCTTGTTAATCTTGTATTTACTTCTCTTTTGTGAATATATACTTAATTTGTAAAAAAAAAAAAAGAAAATAACTTGCTTTACCTTCTATGGAATTTTTTTTTTCGAAATTCAAGGGCTCTGATTAAAATATTATTGCAATGGTGCAAATACATAATTAAATCTTATAACTTAACCAAAAATGCCTTTTTTTTCTTCTGCCTCTTTCCCGAAATACAAACAGAGCCTAAATTGCGCTCATGATCTCGCAAAATGACGCCACGATGATGTATTGTCAGGATCGATGAGATTCTAGAATTCCTTCAGTCTAAGAAAGTAGCCGAGACTTTCGGGTTTTGGCGAAATCCAAGCTCCTTTACGATCACGTTTTCTTGCCTAAGAATTGGATTACCTGACCGTGCGGTCTCAAGCAATCCTCAAAATATTCATTAGGATACCAAAAATTCAAACTTCTTATTGGCATGGACCAAAAGTCTCCGCTGCAGGTGGCGACCGCGTCAGATCTTTACTTTAGTTGACGATGGTTTAATGATTTGATGTATTTTATCGAAACCTGATCGAAGGGATTCTTTGCTATTCGACAAGAATGCGCGCTTGATGGCCCCTGTTTTCTTTTTATTTTTTAAGCAGAGAAACATCCATTAAAATAGATGGATTGATGCCTATTGCTTAAGGTTTGTATGAATGTATTGCGTGTTAGTTACTCTCTTTCACAAAATAATGGATGTTTCGATTACCTCGGTAAAAATGTCCCCTCCATTCACTGTAGCCATGAGACCTGAAAGATGGTTTGTGGGTGAAATCGTGCTCCTTTGCTTTGTCTTCCCCATTTGTACTTGTATTGATACCCTAACGCCGTCCAAATCAATCACCGGGACTGACGTCCTTGTCTCTTCCGGGCAGATATTCGCTTTGGGATTTTTCCGTCCCGGCAATTCTAGCAACCGTTATCTCGGAATTTGGTATCGCAGAATTCCAGAACAAACCGTAGTTTGGGTTGCGAACAGAGACAATCCAATTAAGGAGAACTCTTCCGGGGTTCTTACGATAAATTCACACGGAGATCTGATTATCCTCGACGGAAACACTAACACTACTCTCTGGTCTACTAATGCGTCGATCATCGCCAGCAACAAAAATTCAATTGCTAAGCTCTTGGATTCGGGAAATCTGATTTTGACCCAAAGCGAAGGTGAAAGGGTTTTATGGCAGAGCTTCGATTATCCTACCGATACCTCGCTTCCTGGAATGAAACTTGGATTGAGCCCAAGATTGGGTCTGAACTGGTCCCTGATATCTTGGAAATCAAAAGACGACCCTGGTCCTGGGAATTATTCCTTCGTGCTGGATCCACGAGGCTCACCTGAGTTCTTTTTGTCCAAGGGTTCCGAACGGCTATGGCGAAGTGGTCCGTGGAACGGCCAGCGACTGAGCGCTACGCCGGCGTTGACACTCCCAAATCTTTTCAACTATCGTTTCGTAAATACCCCAGATGAGATGTCCATGACCTACAGCGTCACCAATACGTCCGTCTTGTCGAGATTCTATTTGGACGGGTCTGGTTCGGTCCAACGACTGGCATGGATTGAAGAAACCCAACAGTGGAATAGCTTCTGGTCATCATCAAGGGATAAGTGCGACAAGTATGGCAGTTGCGGGCCATATAGTATCTGTAACGATAATAACGCGTTTATGTGTTCGTGTCCCCCAGGATACGAACCCAAATCTCTCCAAGAGTGGAACTTGGGATATGGCTCAAACGGTTGTGTGAGGAAGAGAGGAGCACAGTGTGGAAATGGAGATGGGTTTCTGAAGTTGTTGAATTTGAAGGTACCCGTTACTTCAGTTGCTCGAGTCGACATGAATTTGGGTCTCATTGAATGTGAGCAGGAATGCCTGAGGAACTGCTCTTGCACGGCCTACAGTGCTGCAAATATTAGTGAAGGAGACAGGGGATGCCTGGCTTGGTATGGAGAACTCTTGGACATGAGAGAATTTTTAAACAGGGGACAAGAGTTATATATTCGTGTGGACGCCATTGAGTTAGGTACATAAGATTTTTTCAATTTCTTTACCTTTGTCTAGATTTTTACCCATAGAACTTGAACTCCCACTTACGAGGTTTGCATCTCTGTACCCTGTTTCTGTGGATGCTTTTGGTTTTTCAGCTGCAAACAGAAGGAAAGAATCTAAAGGCTTTCATGGTAAGAAGAGGACAATTACAATTGTCTCTGTGTGTCTTCTTGTGTGGTTGCTTGCTTTGGTCTCCTGTGGGTACTACCTGGTGAAAAAGAGGAGAAAAAGAAAAGGTAGGGACTATCCTTACCTTTAAAAGTTCTTTTGTTCTGTTTTGGTTATCCACAATATTTCATTGCATGATGAGCATGAACCAGAAATTTTAAAATGTTAAGAGCAAAATGTACTGACTAGATATACCTGTGGCAGAGGAAGAAAGATCACATCGACAATTGTTCTCGTTTAATTTGCCCTCTAATTCGGGAAGAACCATGGATCCTCCTTGTGCAGACGAGCTTGAAGAAACGAGGACTAACATAGAATTACCATTATATGATCTAAGTATAATAGTCACCGCTACTGACAACTTTTCCACCGCAAATAAGCTTGGGGAAGGTGGTTTTGGACCTGTTTATAAGGTAAAATTCTCAATTATAGAACTTACAACACTATAAAAAAAAATTTATTTTCCTGTTTTGGTTCCTCTCAGTGTTTGTCCTATGGATTGTTCTGTAAGAAATGTGATTGGAATGAATAAAAACATAATTTGTGATTTTCAGGGACAGCTATTTAACGGACAGGAGATCGCAGTGAAACGACTGTCAAAATCATCTGGGCAAGGAATGGAAGAATTCAAAAACGAAATTATTCTTATTGCCAAACTTCAACACCGGAATCTTGTCAGGATTTTAGGATGTTGCTTCCGCAAAGAAGAAAAGATGATAATTTATGAATATTTGCCGAACAAAAGCTTGGATTCCTTCATATTTGGTACAACTTCTTAGCTATTCCTTCCATTTGGAGTTTTGGATTCCTCCCTTTTTTTTTAATGTGCAATTACTTTTTCCATTTAACTGGCATGAGCTTGATTGATGTATGCAAACACTGAGGGCAGATAAATCAAAAAGGGAATTGTTGGATTGGAGTAAACGATTCAGAATAGTTGTTGGGATTGCTCGAGGGATGATGTATCTTCATCAAGACTCCAGACTCAGAATAATCCACAGGGATTTGAAAGCTAGCAATGTTTTACTGGATGCAGATATGAACCCAAAAATCTCAGATTTTGGCATTGCGAAAATTTTTGATGGGGAGCGAAGCGAGGCAAACACCAACAGAGTTGCTGGGACATAGTAAGTATGCTCACAAATACACAAACATAACAGAACAAACCTAAAACGCGCAACCATCAGATCCAAGTAATGATTTAATTTCATGTCATATACTACTGCAGTGGTTACATGTCGCCGGAGTATGCCATGAATGGATTATTCTCAGTGAAGTCTGATGTCTTCAGCTTTGGGGTCTTACTGTTAGAGATCATTAGTGGCAGGAGGAATAGCAATTACTATCATGATGAGGATGCCCCCACAAATTTGATAGGACATGTAAGATGCACTTGAAATGCCATTATACCTAACAACCACTTGAGCTCTTCATACATATCTTAAGATTGTATTTTATGCTTTCAGGTATGGAACCTTTGGAAAGAAGGAAGAGGCTTGGAAATTGTGGATGCATACCTTTGTGATTCTTGTTCTGCTAATCTTGAAGTTCTGAGATGCATCCAAATTGGACTTCTATGTGTGCAGGACAGTCCAAGCGACAGGCCAACAATGTCTACTATCATCTTCATGTTGAGCAACGAAACTAAGCTGCCTCTTCCAAAACAACCTGCATTTGTTGCTACTAAAATTGAAAAAGACCCAACCTCTTCTAGCAGCGGGACAGCATCTGGTTCTGTTGCTTCTGTAAACAATGTCACAATAACTATGTTTCAAGCTCGATAAAAAGAAAAAACCCCACTCATGACAGCTTAATTCTGGTGTCCACTCTTCTTTTTACTACTAGCGGAGGGGGATTGGAGGCATCTGCAAGTCAAAGGCAGTGTAAATTTTTGAAGTGTAGTGGATCTTTTCAGAATTGTAGAAAAAAGTGATTGTTAATGGATCTGTTCACAATTGGAGGGGATGATGAAACAGAACTAATTGGAATCATAAAATGAAAAGATAAGCAGCCACCATCATTGAATTATTCTGCGAGGTGAAAGATTTAAGTTGAATGAGTTAAAAGTAAGATGTATGGAGCTTGTGAAAGTGATAAATTTGATGGAGGTTTCAGGATAAAATTTATTAACAATGGGTATTCGAGGTTACCATGGCTACGACAATAACTTGTAAAATCAGAGTGCATGTGAACAGGTTAATTTCTCTTGCGATTTTCCTACAGCTCGAACATATTGTCATCCGATATTTGCGAGTTTCTTTAATCGCTATTAATTATTACCAATGAGAATGAAATAATATGTAGAAATTGAACAAAGCCAACTATAAGAAGCAGAAAAATAGAGGGAGAATAACAAGGTAAGCGGGGAAGGAGTTACGATTGAAACAAGAAAGTGTGCAAATATTTTGTAACAGTCAAAGTGTTTTGTATTATGTCGTGTTGTTGAAACAGAGAAACAAGGATTTCCTGAAGTTATTCTCCCTCTCATTTTGGAAGATTCAATGGGCTAGGACCAATCTCGAATTACAATTCTTTGATTTAAAAGTAATAATAGCTGCTACAGGAAATTTTTATTGTGCGAATAAGGTCAGACAAGGTGGTTTTGGACCCGTCCATAAGGTAATTTTAATCAACCACATCATCCTTTTTCTTTCCATTTTTTTTCTCTTTACCTGTATGATGTAAGCTCAAAAAGCACTTCTTCATCAAGTACATATTACTGTTTTCAGGTTCAACTATTAATGGACAAGAGATTTCTGTCAAAAGACTGTCCAAATCCTCAGGACAAGGAATACAGGAATTCAAGAATGGAGTAATGCTGCTTACCAAACTTCAACATCAGAATCTTGTTAAGATTTCGGGCTATTGCATCCACAAAGAAGAAAGATGTTTATTTATGAATACTTGCCCAATAAAAGCTTGGATTCCTTCATCTTTGGTATGAATTCTTTGCTACAACTTCCTGTTGTTAAATCAAAAACTTTGTTATTTATTCGAAAGATGGATTTCAATATGATTGGATGTGCAGTACTCATTTAACTTGCATCACTCGATGAATAATGAAAGTAGATGAATCAAGAAGGGCATCGTTGGATTAGAGTAATCGCTTCAGAATAGTTGTCGGGATTGCTCGAGGGGTTGCATATCTTCATCAAGACTCAAGACTGAGAATTATCCATTGAGATTTGAAAGCAACATTTCGCTATGCTAGATGCTTATATGAACCCAAAAATTTCAGATTGTAGGAGATCAAACCGATGAAAGTACCAAAAGAGTTGTTGGAACATAGTAAGTATGCTACACAGAAATGAGTGCACAAACAGCACAAAATGTTTCTTCAAACTCTAGTAATATACGTATTCAATATCATGGCAATATATGAAGTGGTTACATGTCTCCAGAAGCAGCAAGAGAAGCAGTGGCTCTTATCATGGTGATCCCTCAATGAATTTGATAGCATCTGTAAGATGCCCTTAAAACATTAAAAAGCCCTTAAGCCGTTCGTTCTATCATCTTTGTAATGACAAACACTTCATGGTTTTCAGGTATGGCAGTTTCGGAGAAAAGGCACTGCTTTCGATGCAGTTGACTCTTGTCTTGGTCATACATATTCCCACCATGAAATTCTAAGATGCATCCAAGTTGAATTCCTCCGTGTGTGTGTGTGCAGTCTTCAAGATCTTGAGTTAATTTATAAAAATTATTATTGGTAATTGCAATACATCAAAATCTGTCAAACCGTTGTAATAAACAAATCTTCCGACGACAAAGCCAAAACTAGTATTGCCCAATGTGGTAAACCGGAATATGATTTTTGGCAATATAATCATCATGTCGACAACTGAGATACCTCATGATGACGGCTCATCTCATTCATGCACTGACGATTGAAATTCCAATAATACTAAGAATAAAAGCTCTTCAATTGAGCTGGAAAGAATTAAGATCCAAGTGATCAATATGGGCTTTTATTTCTGATTTTATTTTGAAAATTTGAATTTGTTATTACCTATTGGATTCAAGGATTGGCGGTCATACATTTGACTCATAGCCTGTTCCAGGAAGCAGACCTCAAACCAGCTAAACCTAAGTAAGTTATCCTATTGCTTGAATGTGCCCCAAGAAAATTTAATTATTCACCTACTTTTATTGACTTAAACCACATAACTTAAATTTCTTAAATGGACATTTCACAAAACAGTTGGTAGGCATGCATTTTCAAGCAAAATGACAAGTCCATAGGCATAGGCATGCATCATTAATAAACCAACCACTTGAATTATCAGACATCGACCCTAATAAGAGAGAAAATCACAAATGTTCTTCAACCCCAAATCAGGTGTATATTTGACCACATGAATTAAATTGATCAAACATGCGTAATCCTTAGCCGATAGCATCGTCATTTTCAACCTTTTTTTTCTCCTTTTTGGCTTGTGAAAGAAAACGGAAGTAACTTGCACGCAATATCCCTACCCAAAAAAAAAAAAAAACTTGCACGCAATATACTGTACATGCATGCGTTAAGCAATAGGGATAATATCACATTTACAATTGTCACCTGTGCGCATAGGCTGCCCGCATTTCAGAAAATCCAAAAACCGCTCTTCGCATGTGCACAAATGGTCGAGGAGGCCCTTTCTAGGGATAAAAGTAAGTTTTATGCTTGAAATGACGTTTAAGTTTTAGCAAAATACTTTACCTTGTATTATAAGTGACAAAATTATCCTAATCTATACGTTTATAAGGAATTTCAATAGAATGCCCAATAAAGGAAGTTGGAAGTTTTTTTTTTCTTTTTTAAAACTTGTTTAGTTACATTAACGTTTCAATTTGAGAAGGATTTTTACATTGGCTGTTAAAATGAATTAGATCTCAAGGGACAATTTAGTTTTTTCAAACAATAGGGCAATGTGGCGTTAATAAACCTGCGTGTGGAATAAATGTGAAAAAAATTGAAGGTGTTTTGGGTATAAAATGTTAAGCAGAAAACAGGGGTTGGCTTTATATACTAGTATAGATTCTTGCTAGCAGCATTATCATGCTTATCATGCTAATTAATAAAAGGGAGTCTTTGTGACCATTTGCATATATCTATACTATATATAATCAGAATAGGCCCCTTGGGAAGCCTTCCAACAACTATGCACACCTTAATCAAAAAAGCCCTTATCATTTCTTGTTACGACATAATTAATAAATACTCAAAACTTTGTCTATTCATTTAAAATCTTGTCAATTATAAAATTGTTTCCTTTCTCTCCACGTGCAATACCGCACGTCCCCCTTGCTAGTTTATATGAAGGGAAGTTTTTAGTAATTCCAATTCTTATGAGGTGTGCGTCCAATAAGCATCCATGTATCAATTCTAACGGGTTCATAAAGAGACCAAGGATATTGGTCTGATCACGGCAGCCTTTTTTGACCTAGCTTCGCTCCTCTGATTAGTGATAACGGTCTGTAGCACGCAAATTTGGTTTGAGTTTGGTGGCGTTTTCTTCTTTCTTCAGCTCCCGGACCGTAGACTCTCCGTTTAAGCCTGATCTCGGCGACATGAAAGCAGGGAATCCATATGGCAACACATGTCCGCACTTTAGACTCTCCCGTTCATCTACTTTAAATTTTAGTAGTAACGGTGTTCTATAAATAGAAGGGTCCTATCCATTCCCTCGAACACGCTGAATCCCGCATCCCCAACGATCCGCCATTAAAGTAGATGATTCTCTACGTTCAAAGTACCTGCCGTGGTCTATGAACCAGATGGAGGATAAATTATACTTCGTGTAAGTTATAGCTTCCCGTTTTTTCCCAAGTTCTTTGCATACGATAACAGTGAGATCAACTCTGACATAGGACTTGGATTGACCAAACCGTCGCCATGCGACCGGAAAAATGGTTTCTGAATAAATTAATGCTCTTTTGCCTTATCTTCCCATACTGCACTTGTACTGATACACTTACACCAGTCCAATCAATTACTGACGAGGACCAACTAGTATCTTCTAGGCAAAAATTCGCTTTGGGATTCTTCCGCCCCGGAAATTCTAGAAATCGTTATATCGGAATTTGGTATCACAAAATTCCGGAACAAAATGTAATCTGGGTCGCAAACAGAGACCATCCGATTAGGGAGAACTCGTCTGGGGTTCTTACAATTAATTCAGATGGAAATCTGGTTATCCTCGACGGAATCACCAATTCTACTGTCTGGTCTTCTAATGCATCGATGTTCCCCAGAAACAATAATACAATAGCTAAGCTCTTGGATTCAGGAAATTTGGTTTTGACCGAGAAAGACAGCAAAAATATTCTATGGCAAAGCTTCGATTATCCTACTGATACTACGGTTCCTGGTATGAAAAACGGAATAAACCGTAGATTGGGTTTGAACTGGACCCTTACATCTTGGAAATCAGAAGACGATCCAGGTCGTGGGAATTATACCTTCATGCTTGATCCACAAGGCTCGCCTCAGTTCTTCTTGTACAAGGGTACGGACCGACTATGGCGAAGTGGTCCATGGAATGGTCGGCAACTGAGCGCTACACCGGAGTTCGTATTACCAAACCTTTTCAACTTTGCTTTCGTGAATACTCAGGATGAAATTTACATGATCTACGGTGTCACCAATAGCTCTATTTTCACTAGAGTCGTGATGAATGTGTCGGGTTTGGCCCAACGACTGGCCTGGATCGAAGGAAGCCGTCAATGGACTAAGTTCTGGTCATTACCGAAGGATGACTGCGACAACTACGGAAGATGCGGACCATATAGTGTATGTAACGATAATAATCCGGCTGATTGCTCGTGCCTTCCAGGATTTGAACCCAAATCTCCCCGAGAGTGGTATTGGGGATATTACTCAGGCGGCTGCATCAGAAAGAGAGCAGCTCAGTACTGTGGGAAAGGAGATGGGTTCCTGAAGACATCGAATGTGAAGGTACCCGACACTTCAGTTGCTCGAGTTGACAAGAGTTTGAACCTCAAGGAATGCGAGCAGGAATGCCTAAGGAACTGCAATTGCATGGCCTACACTGCTGCAGATATTCGCGGAAATGGAAGCGGATGCTTGGCTTGGTATGGAGTGTTGATGGACACGAAAGAATTCAGAAGTGGCGAACAAGATTTATTTGTACGTGTTGATGCGGTTGAGTTGGGTAAGATCGTTCACTTTTCTTTATTTCGATCTTGTCTTGTTTATAGCTTTCTTCTGTACACGTTCACGATTCCTTGTTCTTATTTCTATGTTATGATGATGCTCTCTGTTTTTCAGCTGCAAATGCAAGGAAAGATTCAAAAGGAAATCGTGGTAAGAGGACGACGCTTACAATTCTCTCAGTGTCTCTTGTTTTGGGGTTGTTTCTCTTGGTCTCCTGTGGATTTTACTTTGTGAAAAGGATAAGAAAAAGAAAAGGTAGAGACTATCCTTACCTTTAGAACGTTCTTTGTTCTGTTTTAGTTATAAATAATTTTTACACCTAATCATGTGTGTGCGGTGTTTTAGCCTGTTAATCATGTCAGTCCATGAACATTAACGAGAACACATTATTTTGTTAAATGAGTACAACATTGTGTTCAGTGGATTTATGTGTTCTCTTTTAATTTTCCCTCAAATTCAGCAATAAACGTTGGTTCTACCCGTGCAGAGGAGCTTGAAGAAACGACAACTAATACAGAATTACCGCAATATGATCTACGTACAATAATAGCCGCCACTGACAACTTTTCTGTCACAAATAAGCTCGGAGAAGGAGGTTTTGGACCTGTTCATTGGGTAAAATTTCAGTGTGAAAACTTAGAACAATTTAGTTCTTTTCATTTTCCTTTCCCCGTTTGGTCTGTCTCAGTCTTTAGCCCATTTGACTACAAGTAGCTATGGCAATGGAATTTAGAAAAATATAGTTTGATTTAAGCATCAATTGCAACTTTCAGGGTCGGCTATTCGATGGACAGGAGATCGCAGTGAAAAGACTCTCAAAGTCATCCGGGCAAGGAGTGGAAGAACTCAAAAACGAAATTGTTCTTATTGCCAAACTTCAACACAGGAATCTTGTTAGGATTTTGGGATGTTGCTTCCACAAAGAAGAGAAGATGTTAATTTATGAATATTTGCCAAACAAAAGCTTGGATTCCTTCATTTTTTGTACGAATTCTTTGCTCCTCCTATTTGTCTTCCTTTATTTCCTTTATGTGAAAGACAAATCTTAACGTTTTCGAATGTGAAAGAAATTGTGTTTTTTTTTTCCTATTTAACTTGGGTGATCTTGATGATCCATATGAACAATGTGGGCATGCAGATGAATCAAGAAGGGTATTGTTGGATTGGGATACACGATTCAGGATAATTGTTGGGATTGCTCGAGGGGTTATGTATCTTCATCAAGACTCCAGACTCCGAATAATCCATCGGGATTTGAAAGCCAGCAATGTCTTATTGGATGCTGATATGAACCCAAAAATTTCAGATTTTGGCATAGCCAAAATTTTTGCCGGGGATCGAAGCCAAGCAAATACCAAGAGAGTTGTTGGGACATAGTAAGTATACAGCACACAACCACAAACATAAGATTCACCCAAAAACAAACCAAAGTAATTGCTTTCTGTATCATGGTATTGCAGTGGTTACATGTCACCGGAGTATGTCATGAAGGGGTTATTCTCAGAGAAGTCTGATGTCTTCAGCTTTGGGGTCTTGCTGTTAGAGATTATTAGCGGCAAGAAGAACAGTGATTATTATCAAGAGGACCCCTCTACAATTTTGATAGGGCATGTAAGATTTGCATTTACAGTGCTACTAAACCTTACAAGCCCTTTTGCTTCTTATACACATATTTTAAGATGCTATTTTTATGGTTTCAGGTATGGGAACTTTGGAAAGAAGGCAGTGCCTTGGATATAGTAGACGCATCCCTTTGTGGTTCATGCTCTGCTGCTCAAGAAGTTCTGAGATGCATTCAAATTGGACTCCTCTGTGTGCAAGATAGTCCAAGCGACAGGCCAACAATGTCCACTGTTGTCTTCATGTTGGGCAACGAAACTAAGCTGCCTCTTCCAAGACAACCTGCATTTGTTGCTAGTATAATTGGAATAATCCCCAACTCTTGTACCACCAGGACAGGATCTGGTGCTTCTGCTTCTATAAACGATGTCACAATAACTATGTTTCAAGCTCGATAAAAATAAAAACCCACTCTTGACAGCCTAAACCAGAATGTGATTCTTGGCAATATGATCATCATGTCAGAGCTACCTATGGAGACATCTGAGATAACTAATGCTAGATGACAGCTGATCTCATTTGTAATTTTTGGCATTATTATTTTCTTTCTTCTCTGTTTCGCCCGTTTCGCTCGGCACACCATCTCGTTCCGCCAAAAAATCTCCAGGGAAATTACCCTGACCAATTCATTTCGCTGGGGAGAAAAATCGAAGGCGTGCCGCCAAAACTCATAACACTGCTTTTGCTTAGTGGGCTTCAAAATTCTCTCCTTTGCTTGCAGTGTTCTCCCGATCATTTCTCGCGCTTTAGAAGTGAATGAAAAAGAAGGAGGCGAGTTGGGATATTTAATTATTATTCTGTGGTGCTTGTGTTGCCCCCACTTTTTTTGCAAGCTTCGCATCTCAGCTCTGCTTTGTTCCTGTTCCAAACAACCTGGGAAAAGGAGACGATCTTGAACCTATATTTTTGGTGGATTCAGAATGGAAGAGGTCGTGCTTTGGCTCTTCTTCCAAGTTCCACCTGCTGCTCTTCTGTTGAAGGTTGGATCTGCGGCTCCTCATTTCCTCAAATCATTTTATATTAGTCGGTCCTCGAAGTAGGGTTTGATTTCGGCTTGAAAACATCGAAAGTTCTTTGATTAATTGTCGACATTCTTGAATTTAGTTGAATATGTGATAGGTAGCTTTCTATTTGTTCTGGTAAAGATGTCTTCTCGATCTTATTGCAATGTTGATACTGGATCTGGTACCGTTGCTCCTGTTTATGCTGAAATTATCGTGGTACGCTGATGGACGAATTCAGGTTCATTTCTATGTTTTATATAAACTTTTTTTTTTTTTTTTTACATTTTTGTTGTTTCTAATAAATTACTGGAGATGAATAACGTGTCTCCTTCCTTCGATTTTTAAAATATTGATTTGGTTGAGTTGGAATTGAATTGTAAACCCAACAATCTTCTGTTGTCCGAATGCGTTATTTTCTACAGTTAAGTGGTCATATTTTCCGGCTCCCGCTCCTCGATAAGATCTGCATTTCATACTGCGTCAGTTGTAATTATCGATAATCCCTGACATTCCGTTAAAATTGATCTAGATCTTTGTTTGCGGTAGCGTCGTATGGGCCAAGAAGCCTCTCCTAAAGGGCTTCCTTCTCAACCCTTGGTGTTTGGTGAAAGTTTGGAAACTGCTTCAAATAAAAGCACTTGTTCGAGAAGCCCATTTTGATGAAATAATTGTGAGGCTATATCCAAAATTTGTGATTGTGGGAGGCATTTAGCATTGTTTTAGATTTAAATAAACGGCAAAATTACCCTTTCATTTCTATAATATATTTTATTTATTTAAAAATATAAAAACATCCGTCTAACCTAAAAATAATGTTTAAGAATTTTCTTTTTTTAATAAATTTCTCAGCAAACACATCTTATAACTTTGATTCAAAACCCATCTTCACAAAGCCCTTCCATTCATAAGAAGCTGTGCCAAACAGGCTCTTAATTAATGAAGTCATATAATCTGATCTATGGAACAATGTGGGTTTTACTAGATTGTTTAATATTTTTATTGTAATGAGATAAAAGTTATAACTTTTGCTGTCTATTTTATGATTATTCATTGTTCATGATACTCTACACCATTCATAAAATGCTACGAATTTTTGTTCACCTTATCGGTGGCACCTGCCAATGCTATTGTACGTGATCTTTATATTTTATTGTTCATCCTCATTAATTTTTTATCTGGATCACTCAGTTAATGTTACAGTGAATTTACATTCATATTATCACGGGAACTTGGATGTTGTACCGAATGAACTTGTCTGACATCAAGCACCTGCAGTAAGTTATTGTTGCTCTTTTACTCTTCGTTCAGGTGCTTTTCCTCTTGCTTCTTGACAAATCTTATGCTTTCAAGGTGGCTGATCGCCTCTGTCAGGGGTTTTAAATCTCTACTATATATTAGTCTGATTTGAAGTGAGCTCTTGAGATTGCACAAATAATAGCAAGAAGCTATGATGGTCTTGATTTGAGTTCCTATTTGTTTTACTTGGGTTAATTGGATCTTACGAATTTTGGATTCAATCATCTTACATTTACCCCATGGAATTTTAGACATAATCTGATCCTTGGTCCTTCGATTGGTAGAGAAATCCTTTATGGAGTAGAATTCTGAATCATATTCATATTCAATTTCTATCTTTTAAATTTATTGTGTTATTGGAACTTTTCCTATTTTGTAAATTTGTTTTAACTAGAGCCGGCAAAAAGCGAACCGACCCGACGGGTCAATCCGATTATAAACGGGTTGGGTTGACCTGTTTATTAATTGGGTTGGATACGAGTTGGGGTTTTCCCAGCCCGCCCGAAATCGGGTCAACTCGATTACAACCCGTCCAGCCGATGGGTTACCCGATTAAAGTCTTTACCAAAATAACATTTAGCGGAATTAGCATTTAGGGTTTTCGTTTTGTCTTCGCCACTCGCCGTCTCGCTGTCTTGAGTCTCTCGACTCTCGCCCTCTTCTTCCTCTTCAGCATCGGCTCTTCCATTCAGGCTTTTAGCTCTAGCGAAGTGTCGTTTGTCTCTTCTCAGTTCTCACATTCTTTTAGGGTTTCACCGCTTTTGTTTAAGTTGTATGTGTGGCCGTTATAATACTGTTCCCCTGCGAAAAGGCTTTCATTGCATTTGTTTTTTGTGTGAAGAACTGGAAAGACGAGAGCGGGCTCGTGAGCTCATCAAATGGCCACCTCTGCTTCCTTCTTTCCTCCACTCTCTGTTCTTCCCTCTCCATCGTTGCTCTTCAACTCGTTAGTGAAGAAGCTGGGTTTCCACTTTCCTGGATCTATGGAAGATTTCTTCAAAGAATTGTGAAGGAGACAGAGTATTACGATGTTCTCGGTGTCAGTCCCTCCACTCAGGAGGAGGAGATACGGAAGGCTTACTATCTCAAGGTTTTTGACTCAAATTTTGGAACCCTAGTTTGTGATGATTTAGGAGTTTTTCTTCTCCTAATTGAGATCTTGAAATAATCGTATGTTGGCTCATGTTGAGTTCACTTTTTATTCTGTAGTTCCACTAAAGGCGGAAGTGAAAATTTTTTTGTGTTACTGATTGTTGTGACCTATGTATGGTATTTATTATTGATACAATCCGTCCTTGTTGCAATGCCATATCTTGTGAAGTTTAATTGATTCCTTTACCTGTTTGATGATTTTAGTGTTGGAACCCTAGTGGAATTGCTTGTTTTGTACAGGCAAGGCAGGTCCATCCTGATAAAAATCCAAATGATCCTCAGGCTGCTGAAAGATTTCAGGCAAGTCTGAATTTTATGAAAGTCCCTTCTATGGCCTTTTTAGTGCTTTACTGCTTATGGAATTAAGGAATGCATCAAGGATGCTTTCCTCGCTTTCACCCTCAAATTGAGTATATTGTCGAATGGTGGCAAATCCGAAGATGTAAAGCAGTAGATGTAAAAGTGTAAAACTGGTTTTTGCAACAAAAAAAAATCGGGTTGGCAGGTTGAACCCGATTCGTGGCAGGTTGGGTTCGGTTTGGGGTTTTCCCAACCCGCCACTAATTGGGTTCAACCCAACCCAACCCGATTACCTCTCAACCCGATTATGACCCGTCCAAACCCGACCCGTTTTCAGCTCTAGTTTTAACGTTTAATGTATTACCTTGTTTTTATGTTTCTGTTTCTGTTTCTGTTGGAAGATTTTTGCGATTCATGGATGATCGTGCGAGTCTATCCTTTCGTTATTTAATTTTTGGTTCATGTGCTATTTTTTCTTCTGATTGCTTTGGGTTTAGTATTATAATTTATACTTTTTGTTTGTGTTTCTCATTTCAAAGAATCATTTTTTGCAACACTGAACATATGAGTTTTTTTTCCCTTTTTTAGAATTAAATCTGTAGTCTAAAATAGGTTATGGCTGAGTTTTTTCCCCTCCCCTTTCCCCTCTTGTATAACCTGTTGTATTTTATTGATTTATTAAAGTGCTCAAAATTCCTTTTGTGTTTGTCTTTTAATGTTTTATCTCTTGTGGGAGGAATAGTCCCATATTGGAAGTTTATGAGAACTTCCATGAGTTTATATTGAATAATGGAAACTAAAGAGGTACAACCTCTAAAGTGAGACATTGTTCCTTGTTGTCAGGGTTTCTTTGAATCACGCGCGCGCTGTCGCCGTCCGTCCGGTTGTGGTGTGTGATGCTATCTTTTTATATTATTTTTTTTGCTGAATCTTACACGTTTTGTTTTTGTTTTCTAAAACTGTTTTAGTAACCGTTTTTATTTCTAAACTTTTTGATTAACTGTTTCTAAACATTAATTAAAACGTTATTAACGTTTTTGTTTTTTGTGAACGTGTGCCATCTAAAGGGTCACACACGTTCGTTTTCTCTCTATTATAAAAGGGGAGATTAGGGTTTTGGGTTAATTAATCTGCTAAACAGCCTCCATACGTCTGTATCATCTTCTTCTCTCTTCCGACTGAAATTTGAGTGATACTGCTAAAAGGGTTCCCTAAGTTCGGTATTTCTGTGCGGATTACCAAAGAGGCCTCTAGTTGTCGAATGCTAGAAGCCACGGCATCAAGCCACCCGTCGCATTGAAGATTCGTTCTGAAAGAGGGCGCTTAAGGTTTTAAGTACAGAGATTATTGAATCTCGCCTCAACCTTTAATCTGATAAGTCTATTCCAATCTTCTTATAATTTTCATTAGGCTCTGCGTCTGTTTGCATCTGTTGTTATCTACTGTTCGTCCATTGAAAACTGTTGCTTCCTGTTTACCTGTTTTATTTTAATTGTTCCTATCGTCTATATTCCATTTCAGAAATATTGTTGCATACAGAATAGTATATTATCATCATACTTTTCTAACATAACCTACTCCAAGGAGTTGAGAATGAATAGGGATCGTACCATATCCTAATGGAGAAGAAAGGAAATATTTTAGTCCAGTTCTTTTTTCCGTCATGATGGATTAACCAGTGCATGATTGAGAGATTTGAAAAGGTGGCTGCTAAGATGAACAAGACTTGTTCAACTATGCCGTGGGAAAAATTCTTGAACATGCATTGAGAGGAGAGATGTACCTCCTTGTGGGTTGTGGGTTGTTAATTCGTAGGTGGAAGTAACATGTCTTA
Organism: Buxus sempervirens; assembly: GCA_947561395.2. Taxonomy (NCBI): domain Eukaryota; kingdom Viridiplantae; phylum Streptophyta; class Magnoliopsida; order Buxales; family Buxaceae; genus Buxus; species Buxus sempervirens. The sequence continues at coordinate 5,139,615 of OX387191.1, read as the reverse complement.
CCAAATTTTATTTAGATATATCACTTGCAAGGAAAATTCACCAAAATAAAAAAATTATTAGATTTTGTAGTAATTATCAAGATTTTGCGGATATTCTTTCATTTATTTTGTTTAAATAAATTTCTAATTTTTTCCTTGTTAAAAAGTAGTCATTTTTAGAGTTGGCAAAATGCAACTCAACCCGACAAGTCAACCCGAACCAACCTGAGTTAAACGGGTTTGGGGTGACCCATTTATTAATTGGGTTGAGTGCGGGTTGGGGTTGGAGTAATCAGGTCAACCCGATTATGACCCGGAAACCCGACAAGTAACCCAATTAAAAGAAAAAGCGACAAAAGTGTCACGTCCCGACCCGATTAACCCCACAACCTGACCCGATCCAATTAACCCCCAACCCTATTTTAATCATATTTTTTGAAAAATAAAAAATAAAAATAATAATAAACGGGTTGGCGGATTGAACCCATTTATTGGCGGGCTGGGGGTTTTCTGTAAAACCCCGATATTTTCTAAGGATTTTTTTTATTTATTAATTACGTGGGCGAATAAGCTTAAGTAGCTGTGTGTATATGTAGGAATTTTGGTGGGCGAGCACACACCAAATCAATGGTTTTCAAAAGTTCGTCGAGCGGCAATGTACTTATGGAAGGTATAAATATTTAAGGAAAATTAGGTTTGAGGTTTTCGGAGTACGAGTATAATTATATCTTTATGGAGATTGTATATATATATATAAAATAATAATGATAATAGAAATAATAGTAGATAAAATAAAATATATGCAAAAGTATGAACACAAGGATTTATGGACAGGTTTAATCAAAATTTATTTATTGCTAGAGGTTTGTGGTCATTAGTTGTCAAAGAGAATGAGGTGGAATATTAATACGTAATTAATTATCGAACTTAAAAATATGGTAGTGAATAGGAATTAGCAAATAAGTAAATCCGGGAAAGCCCAAGTTGAATGAGGGGTAGAAAGGGGATTCCGAGGGTTAATTAAACATCGAGGGTGAATTAGGTTAAACCCTTGCGATGTCTATATAAATAGGTAACTAATATAAAATTTTTCGGAGATTGGGGAAAGGTTGCTGCTCTGAAATTAGGGCGGCTACTGTGGCGATTAGGGTTTCGCTGGGAAGAGATGAGAACCGCGAGAGCTACGACTGGATTAGTGGAGTTGGAGATCCAGATTTCAGTGGGTTTTTCCTTTCGCGAACAGGGGATCAGTTCGGCGACATTCACATGCACGCGGTCGGAGTCGGTGATCGGCCATGTTTTGGAATAACCTTATTCTGGGATATAAGCGTATAAGAGTGAGTAGCATTGATTTACAACTGAGGTTTAAGTTTATTCGTGAATGTATTCTGATTGCATGATTGTATTCTGAGTCTTCTGAGTTTTCTGGAATAGCATGAGTCCGAGCATGAGATTGAATTACAACTTGAAATAAAATGTGTTTAGATTAAATCCAAAACTAGTTGGGAAGTGTTCTGGGGATATTAGGAGTCTATTGGAACAATTACAGATCGAAAAAGATCGGCCAGAGATGGAGATCTGGAAATAATAGAGAGTCGAAAATCGCAGTGAGTATCCACCGACTTGGCGCTCACTTAGGAAGTGGGCGCCCTTTAAAAATTACACTATCCGCCGAGCTGGTGCCCACTTGGCGCTCAGCTCGCGCTCACTTAAAAAGGGTGCGCGAATCTCGCGCGAAGCTGGCGCCTACCTCGCGCCCATTTCCCGCCCACCTGACGCTCACTTAATATCGAGTGAGCGCATAGTCATAATTTTACCTGATTCCTATCCGCCAACTGGCGCTCACTTCAGGAGGTGAGCGCATACCCAATTATACTTGCCGAATTGGATTTCTGACTGAACCAAGGGGTTTTTGATGACTTGAGGGTTAAACCACTTAACCAATCACTTGTTTGGGAAATTTGGAACCTACATTACCTATTCAATTACTAGAGGAAAATTTAGTGGAAATTCTTATAGGCTTCCAAGGCTAAGTTTAGGGTATTTGTAAGTGTTGTGCTGGATACCAAAACACTAAGAGTTCCTAGTTAGTTTTCCCTTGATTTATACACTGTTTTGATTGAGAAATTATTAACTTCTGGTTTCACTTGTTTGGAAAATTCTGAATGTATCGTAAGGTTTTTCTCGGTATGAATAACTGAGTTTTATATTCAAAATGGCATGTGTTACGAAAATGAGAAAATACTGAAAGTACTTGAGATACTGTTTGGTCCAGAGGGACAGGTGATGCACTGTGATGAGTTATACATGATGTGGAATGAATGGCTTTACTTTGATGTTGGAATTGAGATTATACGATGATTTACTGTTTTGGTTTAGCTTGTCCTGGATCCAGAGTCTAAGCTTAGTAATGTAATGTTATTGTTGCTTGTTGAAATTGCATGGCCTTGTGTGTTGCCACGACCGGTGTAGAGCAGCCAAAAACCCTGAGTAGGCCTGGTTGTCAATGCAGAAACCCGGGGAGTAGGCCTGCATTGGATAACGAAACCCTGAGTAGGCCGTCATTTCAGAGTTTCCGAAACACTGAGTAAGTCGGAACTGTGTACATGGAGGTGTGGAGTGTCTACTTGGCATGTTTAATTTATCAACTAAACAATAGTCATGACATTGACCAATGTTGGTATTTGATTTTGTTTGACTTGATATGTTTTATTCGCTTGTTTGTTGGTATTTATGGTTCATGGAATATTGTTTACCGATTATTGGGTATTGTACCTCCCGCCGGTGTAGAGCAGCCAGAAACCCTGAGTAGGCCTGGTTGTCAATGCAGAAACCTGGGGAGTAGGCCTGCATTGGATGACGTAGTCATTTCAATATCCGAAACCCTGAGTAGGCCGGATATACATTTGGAGGCGTGGGCATGGTTATGAGAAGACTTTGTGTTATATGACATTGGTATATCTGGAATTATATCTTGAGATACGAAATTATGGTTATTCGCTATGTCGTTGTCAGTTAATCATTATTTTATCGAATTCTTCGGGATTGGAAACGGATTGTTATTGTTATTTACCTGATGGTTTTCCGCACTGATATAAATTGGATTATTGAAGTTTAGTCGGATTATTCAAAATATGCATATTATCATCATTGTACATGGTTATAATCGTGGCATGTTTTAAAACTGAAATAAATGTATTTGTGCATGCATGTGCTGCTCACTGGGATATTCGTATCTTATTCCGTATTGTTTTGTTTTGTTTTCAGCTGCTCCTGGAGAGGACGATACTTGCGGGTAGTTACTTGGTCATGTGAGCTTTATTTTAGTTTGGGAATATTTTAGCGCACTCTGTTATATAGTTATTGTGGTATTCATGTTTTTCCTTCACTTTGATATTGCGATCCTGTGTTTTAAATTAACCTTCGGGGATGAGTTACGGTGTTATTTCGTGACTCGGATCCGGGGCGTTACATTTTCCAACCCGCCTTGATTTAGTCCAACCCGACCCGATTAGCCCCCAACCCAATTATAACCCGACCCAACCTGACCCGTTGCCAGCTCTAGTCATTTTTTCCTCACAAGTTGTTAGGATATTTGAAGCATACATTGCTTTATTTATCATTTAAGTGTGCTAAAAAAAGGCCACATCATGTCCACTAGCAGGGTGAACGTGCAGTACTACACGTAGAACGAGAAAATAATTTTGCAATTGTCCAGATTTTAAATGAATAGACAGAGTTTTGACTATTTTAACCCTATGTTAATGATGTCTTTTAACCTTGTATTTGTGATGCCTTAACAACAAATGATAAGGGCCATTTAGGGAAATATTGTATAATTGTTGGCACGCTTCCCAAGGGTCCTATTATTATTATTATATCTTTTAAAGGCTTCATAAGCTAGAATTAATAAAGTTGTATTGGGAGATGTTAGTGATTCATTAGATCCACCCATTCCAACACTTTGCAATCGCCTATTAGAGATACAATCCAATATCGGGGAATCACCTAATATTGCATTTCCAAGAGCACATAACATCACTAGATATTTTAAAAATAAATTTTGATGACAATTTTAACATTTTAATGGCAAGTAAGAAAATACTAACAATTAGAGGACGGAAGTAATACAATTCAGAAGAATATTGCATTTGATTATAGGCGCATTTTAACTACGCTTATGGTACATCCTCAATGTTGTAAACTTAGGTTTAAAATTCTTTGTTAATTACAAGAAAATACCAACGGAGTTGTTGGGACAATGTAAGTATACTGCAAACAACCACAAACATAAGATTCACCCAAAAACAAACCAAAGTAATTGCTTTCTGTATCATGGTACGTATTGCAGTGGTTACATGTCACCGAAGTATGTCATGAACGGGTTATTCTCAGAGAAGTCTGATGTCTTCAGCTTTGGGGTCTTGCTGTTAGAGATTATTAGCGGCAAGAAGAACAGTGATTATTATCATGAGGACCCCGCTACAAAATTGATAGGACATGTGTTAACTAGTATCTCAACTAGCAATACAATCTCATAAATCTCCCAGCGTTTATTCACGGTAGGTACTGAACTAGTGTGTTAGCAGTACACTCATCTCATATCATGAATTCATAAATAATAATCAATTTAAATATGTAACTAATGTATATAAAAATCATGTGCATTTCATCAATCCAGCACATCATTTATCTCATTGATAAATGCATAAGACCAAATATCCAACACCCAACAATAATGTGAACATGTTTAAATTTACAAATAATAGCTCTAACGTACTTACATATGCATAAGGCATAAGTTGTTAAAATAACATGAAGATAAACCCCATGTGATCCCTTGCTACTATAATGATCCAAAACAATACCCACATCAAGAAACGGATTACAAAAATAAAAATATCAGAAAATTTTCAGAACACTACCTTTCCATGTCATTCCGTAATCTCACAAAAACTCAGAACATGAATGAAAAGTAAAATAATAAAAATCAGGTCAACCAAAAAGTTGCATACGAATGAAAAGTAAGATAATTAAAATCAGGTTCAACCAAAAGTTGCATACGAATGAAAAGTAAAATAATTAAAATCAAGTTAAACTTCAAAAGCAAAAACTCTGCTTTACCAGAATAATTAAGAATGGGTTCAACTCCAAAAGAAACACTGTGTACAACCAAACTAATTGAAATTGAGTTCATTCCAAAAGTATTCACGTGAATAAACTCAAATAATTGAAAATAAGTTTACTCAAAGCAAATAAATCAAAATGAGTTCAACCCCAATATTAACATAACGGTGAACTAATGTATTTGCCGTTGAGTTTGAGATTTCTAATCTCAGGTCCCTGTTCTCTAGGAATCTAAAAACAAGTAAAGAGCACACTAGCAAAGAACAAAAGAAAAGTAAAAAGACACACACTTTTAATGAGGAAACCCTAGATCACCTAGGTAAAACCTTGGGTCTTCTTGAGGAAGACCAAGCCTGAGAAACATTGCATTAAGCTGAAAAGATCTTTACAAATTGTTCAGAATTAAAAGAAACTAAAACAATTATAAAGACTCACACTCAAGGTTGTGGAATCAACCTTGAGTGTGAGTCTTTATAATTGCTGTAGTTTCTTTCTAGTATTACCACTATAAACAAAATATCCAGAATTGAATTTCACATATGAAGGAAGATCGATCATTACCAAATGATGCTTTACCCTTGAGTAGGCCTTGGGAAGAGCTTTCTCCAATTGACATCACCTTTCCTTTTCCTTTAAGTGCTTGACTCAATGAATTTTTAGCAACATATCCAAGTCCACTGAGGTCTTTATCTCTTCTTTGGCTCTCAAGCATTTCATCAAGTGCCTTTGTTCCTGCAGAAAATTTTGCAAAAGAGATTTTAGAAAACTTGAGTTCATTTTCTACCAAGGAAATTTTACCCTTCAGATTGTCTAATTCAGTAGCTTGTTCCTTGTTCATGAGTTTAACATCATGAATTTTAGATACCAAATAAGCTTCTTTGACTTGTGCTACCAAAACAAGTTTTTCCATCTCTTCTCTTTGTCTCGAACAATCTACTTTCTCCTTCTCAGCACCCTTTACTTGTAGTGACATCCTCTTGCATTTTTTCTGGAGTTTGTGAAACTCCCTATAAAGGAGATTGTAGGCTTCTTGAAGATCACCATTCTCTTCCGAATCTTCATCTTCACTACACTCACTAGGGGACTCACTGTCTGAACTCAGTGTGACTACAAATGCCATAAAATTCTCTTGACTTTCCTATGTTTCGGAACCAGAATTTTCCTCTTCATCACTGTCATCCCAAGTGGCTTTTAAGGCATTTCTCCTTTTAGGCACTTTATTGGGACACTCAGCAGCAACATGGCCAAAGCCTTGGCAATTATAGCATTGAATTCCCTTTGGATTTCTCTTCTTACTTTCTGATTTTGCTTCATTGCTCTTCTTGTCAGATCTGAAATCTTTTGGCCTTACAAAAGAGTTTGCTGATTGCTTATTCTTGAAAAAACTTTTGAACTTTTTAGCAAGTGAGACTAACTCTTCAAGATCATCATCGGAATCTTCATCTTTATCCTCCTTTATACTCTTAAGAGCAACCCCCTTCTGCTTCTTGGAAATTTTCAGATTAGCTTCAAATTTTTGTAGAGATCCCACCAACTTTTCTACCTTCATTGCATCAACATCTTTAGCTTCTTCAATAGCTGTAACCTTGGGTTGAAATCTCTCAGGTAGAGATTTCAGAATTTTCCTTACAATCTTGGATGTGGGAATCTTCTCTCCTAGATTGAAGCTAGTGTTAACTATGTCACCCAACCTAGAGTAGAATTGGTCGAAGTTCTCTTCTTTATCCATCTAAATTATTTCAAAAGCAGTGGTTAAACGTTGCAATCAAGACAATTTTATAGCAGCTGTACCTTCATGAGTAACCTCTAATATGTCCCAAGCTTCCTTGGCAATTTCACATGTAGAGATCCTTCTAAATTCCTCTACTATAACAGCACTAAACAGGGCATTAATAGCCTTGTTGTTCCAACCACAATTGTCAAAGTCCCCTTTACTCCACTTATCATGAGTCTTTGGTATAACAATACCTTGAACAACTTCTGTGGGTGCTTCATAGCCATTCACAACAGACAACCAAATCCTCTCATCTAATGATTTCAAATAAGCTCTCATTCTTGCCTTCCAATAGGCATAATTCGACACATCAAATAGAGGTGGCCTAGAGGAAGAAGCACATTCTTTGTTATAGTCCATAGAGAACCAAGATCACACTCTTAAATAGATTTGAGTGGGTGGCTCTGATACCAATTGAGATTTCTAATATCAGGTCCCTGTTCTCTAGGAATCTAAAAAACAAGTAAAGAGCACACTAGCAAAGAACAGTAAAGAGACACACACTTTTAACGAGGAAACCCTAGATCAACTAGGTAAAACCTCGGGTCTTTTTGAGGAAGACCAAGCCTGAGAAACATTGCATTAAGCTGAAAAGATCTTTACAAATTGTTCATAATTAAAAGAAACTACAACAATTAGAAAGACTCACACTCAAAGTTGATTCCACAACCTCTTTCTTCAAGGAATTGATCTTCCCTCTTTTCAGCAGCTTTAAGGCTTCACACGAACACTATGTAGTAGATCAGATTGCCCATTCCAGTCCTTCTCCAAATCTGGAATGTTGCTATTCTCAAGTCTTTCTCAGCCTTCAAGAACTCTCCAGCAACCTCTTTTCACTAATCTTCTCCAGCCCAACTCTTCACCAAGTTCTCCTGGTCGAAAATCAGCTTCCAAAAACCTCCAAGACTCCTTTTAAATCAAAGGTTTTAACAGCCTTGATAACTGTCTCAACAAACTTTTACAACCTTGCAACAACCGAACTGACTCTCGTAACTGTCTAAGATTTCAGTTGGTTATGTAGCTACAGCAGGTTACACATAACCCTGCTAATAGAAATCTAAACCCACACATTCAACAGACTTCATTTTATTCCTACATCATTCATTTGATACTTCTCATTTACATTCAATCAACTAACAGAATTTTTAATAAGTTTCAATAAAATTTATCACGCAATTTGTTACATAGGGAAATACATTTTCCCAACAAAGTTCAACCCCAACAAAATCACGATAAATAACTAGAATAATTGAAATTCAGTTCAACCCAACAGAACACGTTATCATCAACCCAATTTTTGATTGCACGATCACTCATCTGCGAAATCATAAAAATATCATACTTTTCCCTCAGATTTATGCTAACCCATTCAAGAGCATTTCACAAATTTTAGATTCATAAAACATATAATCAAATAATGATAATAAGATAAATAAAGCATTACAAGCATAGAGAATGGATTAAAACCACTTACCTTCAATAGAGCTTTGATCACAAATAGCAAATCCAAGGGTTTTTTGCACTTTTCTTCACAAACTTTTCCCCGAAGTCGCTGAATTCTCCTAAAAACGAAAATAGGGTTTTTTTTTTTTTTGGACTCCTCATCTTCTTAATTCAACCCCATTACCCTTCATTAAAAGAGAATAGATCTTAGCCGTTGATTTCTTCTCAGATCTCAATAGAATAAATATGATACGGTGTACATGCAACCACTAATATAACCGTACACAACCAATAGGAATTTGTAATATTAAGGACTCATGGTCTTGATTAAAGTCTTATTAGCATTAATTTACTATACTTGATCAGATCCTTACAAATACGGTCCTCTTTGCTAGTTTATATTAAAGGAAGTTTTTAGTAATTCCAATTGTTACGAGGTGTGCGTCCAAGAAGCATCCATGTATCAATTCTAGCGGGTTCGTAAAGAAACCAAGGATATTGGGCCCCAATCCTCTGCAACGAAGACTTTATGGCTTGGGTTGTTTTTGTGCTTTGGGAGAAAAGTAGAGACTGGGTCACTGTCAAACCCAGCTTCAGTCTGATCACGGCAGCCTTTCTTGACCTAGCATCGCTCCTCTGATTAGTTTCTGATTAGTGAAAACGGTATGTAGCACGCGAATTTGGTTGGTTAATTTGGTTGGAGGTTTGGAGGCTTTTTCTTCTTTCTTCAGCAAGAACTAGGGAATGAAATCGTCTGCCATGAACTTCTCCCTGCCTTGACATGCTGTCATGTGGAGCATCTCATTACCAACCTTTTCATGTAGAGTTCAGCTGATACATTTATAACACATAAAAAGTGGTCATTGCATAAGGGACATAAACAGTGGTCATTGCATAAGGGAGCAATTCAGGAAGCATGACAAACGATTTCAACGACTGTAGACTCTCCCGTTCAAGCTTGATCTCGGCGACATCAACGACTTTATGATGATTCTCTGCGCTCAAAGCGCTTGCCACTTCCCCTTTTTCCCTAGCTCCTTGCATACGATAACAGAGAGATCAACTCTGACATAGGACTTAGATTGACTAAACCGTCGCCATGCCACCGGAAAAATGGTTTCTGAATAAGTTAATGCTCATTTGCCTTATCTTCCCCTTCTGCACTTGTACTGATACACTAACACAAGCCCAATCAATTACTGACGGGGACCAACTAGTATCTTCTGGGCAAAAATTCGCTTTGGGATTCTTCCGCCCCGGAAATTCTAGAAATCGTTACATCGGAGTTTGGTATCACAAAATTCCGGAACAAAACGTAATCTGGGTCGCAAACAGAGACCATCCGATTACGGAGAACTCGTCTGGGGTTCTTACAATTAATTCAGATGGAAATCTGGTTATCCTCGACGGAATCACCAATTCTACTGTCTGGTCTTCTAATGCATCGATGTTCCCCAGAAACAATATTACAATAGCTAAGCTCTTGGATTCGGGAAATTTGGTTTTGACCGAGAAAGACAGCAAAAATATTCTATGGCAAAGCTTCGATTATCCTACTGATACTTCGCTTCCTGGAATGAAAAACGGAATAAACCGAAGATTGGGTCTGAACTGGACCCTTACATCTTGGAAATCAGAAGACGATCCAAGTCGTGGGAATTATACCTTACTGCTTGATCCACGAGGCTCACCTCAGTTCTTCTTGTACAAGGGTACGGACCGGCTATGGCGAAGTGGTCCATGGAATGGTCGGCGACTGAGCGCTACGCCGGAGTTCGTACTCCCAAACCTTTTCAACTTTGCTTTCGTGAACACTCAGGATGAAATTTACATGACCTACGGTGTCACCAATAGCTCTATTTTCACTAGAGTAGTGATGAATGTGTCGGGTTTGGCCCAACGACTGGCCTGGATTGAAGAAAGCCGTCAATGGACTAAGTTCTGGTCATTACCAAGGGATGACTGCGACAACTATGGAAGATGCGGACCATATAGTGTATGTAACGATAATAATCCGACTGATTGCTCGTGCCTCCCAGGATTTGAACCCAAATCTCCCCGAGAGTGGTATTGGGGATATTATTCAGGCGGCTGCATAAGAAAGAGACCAGCTCAGTACTGTGGGAAAGGAGATGGGTTCTTGAAGACGTCGAATGTGAAGGTACCCGACACTTCAGTTGCTCGAGTTGACAAGAGTTTGAACCTCGAGGAATGCGAGCAGGAATGTCTAAGGAACTGCAATTGCACGGCCTACACTGCTGCAGATATTCGTGGAAATGGAAGTGGATGCTTGGCATGGTATGGAGTGTTGATGGACACGAAAGAATTCATAAGTGGCGAACAAGATTTATTTGTACGTGTTGATGCGGTTGAGTTGGGTAAGATCGTTCACTTTTCTTTATTTCGATCTTGTCTTGTTTATAGCTTTCTTCTGTACACGTTCACAGATTACTTGTTCTTATTTCTATGTTATGATGATGCTCTCTCTCTTTTTCAGCTGCAAATGCAAGGAAAGATTCAAAAGGAAATCGTGGTAAGAGAAGGACGCTTACAATTCTCTCAGTGTCTCTTGTTTTGGGGTTGTTTCTCTTGGTCTCCTGTGGATTTTACTTGGTGAAAGGGATACGAAAAAGAAAAGGTAGAGACTATCCTTACCTTTAGAACGTTCTTTGTTCTGTTTTAGTTATAAATAATTTTTACACCTAATCATGTGTGTGCGGTGTTTTAGTTTGTTAATCATGTCAGTCCATGAACATTAACGAGAACATATTAATTTGTTAAAAGAGTACAACATTGTGTTCAATAGATTTGTGTGTTCTCTTTAAATTTTCCCTCAAATTCAGCAATAAACGTTGGTTCTCCCCGTGCAGAGGAGCTTGGAGAAACGACAACTAATACAGAATTACCGCTATATGACCTACGTACAATAATAGCCGCCACTGACAACTTTTCTGCCACAAATAAGCTCGGAGAAGGAGGTTTTGGACCTGTTCATTGGGTAAAAGTTTCAGTGTGAGAACTTAGAACAATTTAGTTCTTTTCATTTTCCTTTCCCCGTTTGGTCTGTCTCAGTCTTTGGCCCATTTGACTACGAGTAGCTATGGCAATGGAATTCAGAAAAAAATAGTTTGATTTAAGCATCAAATGCAATTTTCAGGGTCGGCTATTCGATGGACAGGAGATTGCAGTGAAAAGACTCTCAAAGTCATCCAGGCAAGGAGTGGAAGAACTCAAAAACGAAATTGTTCTTATTGCCAAACTTCAACACCGGAATCTTGTTAGGATTTTGGGATACTGCTTCCACAAAGAAGAGAATATGTTAATTTATGAATATTTGCCAAACAGAAGCTTGGATTCCTTCATCTTTGGTACGAATTCTTAGCTCGTCCTATTTGTCTTCCTTTATTTCCTTTATGTGAAAGACAAATCTTAACGTTTTCGAATGTGAAAGAAATTGTTTTTTTCTTCTTTTTTTTCCTATTTAACTTGCGTGATCTTGATGATATATATGAACAATGTGGACATGCAGATGAATCAAGAAGGGTATTGTTGGATTGGGATACACGATTCAGGATAATTGTTGGGATTGCTCGAGGGGTTATGTATCTTCATCAAGACTCCAGACTCCGAATAATCCATCGGGATTTGAAAGCCAGCAATGTCTTACTGGATGCTGATATGAACCCAAAAATTTCAGATTTTGGCATAGCCAAAATTTTTGGCGGGGATCAAAGCCAAGCAAATACCAAGAGAGTTGTTGGGACATAGTAAGTATACAGCACACAACCACAAACATAAGATTCACCCAAAAACAAACCAAAGTAATTGCTTTATGTATCAATGTATTGCAGTGGTTACATGTCACCGGAGTATGTCATGAATGGGTTATTCTCAGAGAAGTCAGATGTCTTCAGCTTTGGGGTCTTGCTGTTAGAGATTATTAGCGGCAAGAAGAACAGTGATTATTATCAAGAGGACCCCTCTACAATTTTGATAGGCCATGTAAGATTTGCATTTACAGTGCCATTAAACCTTACAAGCCCTTTTGCTTCTTGTACACATATTTTAAGATGCTATTTTTATGGTTTCAGGTATGGGAACTTTGGAAAGAAGGCAGAGCCTTGGATATAGTAGACGCATCCCTTTGTGGTTCATGCTCTGCTGCTCAAGAAGTTATGAGATGCATCCAAGTTGGACTCCTATGTGTGCAGGAAAGTCCAAGCGACAGGCCAACAATGTCCACTGTCGTCTTCATGTTGGGCAACGAAGCTAAGCTGCCTCTTCCAAGACAACCTGCATTTGTTACTATGTTTCAAGCTCGATAAAAATAAAAACCCACTCTTGACAGCCTAAGCCGGAATGTGATTCTTGGCAATAAAATCATCATCTCAGAGCTACCTACGGAGACAACTGAGATACAAGGTGAAGCACTGAACATTGAAATTCCAATAATACTAAGACTAAAAGCTCTTCAATTCAAATGGCAAGAATTTAAGATCAAGTAATCAATATATATCGGGCTTTTATGTATGATTTTATTTCTAAAATTTGGAGTTGCTACTACCTATTGGATTCAAGGGTTGGCAGTCATACATTTGACTCACAGCCTCTCCCAAGAAGCAGACCTCAAACCAACTAAACTTAAGTAAGTTTATCCTATGGCTTGAGTGTGCCCCAAGAAAAATTAATTATTAATTTATTTTTATTGACTTAAACCACATTACTTCTGCAATGCATACACTGCTCGTGCACATCTAAACCAAATAAAAATTTCTTAAATGGACATTTCAGCAAACAATTGCTTGGTATGCATTTTCAAGCAAAATCAGAAGACAATGTGGCTCTAAAAATTGCCAACAGATTGCAAAAAACGCCAATTCCACGTAATCCCAATAGCATCGTCATTTTCAACCCTTTTTTTTTTAGTTTTTGTTTTTGAAAGAAAAAGGAAGTAACTTGCTCCGACACCAAATTGTAGAAGAGAGAAGTTCAAACTACAATAAAAAGACTCATACAAGCCTTAACTAAGGCTTACAACAAACTCACATTATCATGGAGTGGGTAACTATCATGGAGAACTGTCCATGATATTAAGATTAAGTTACAAATGGAGGAGGGCAGAGCCCTTTTTATAGATGTAGTAGGTCGGTGGGTGAGGCCTTTTTTAGTCGGTGATAAAGCTTCCTTGAAGATACAAACACTAGTCAGTCAAGTCCTTGGGAGTCGGTTGATGTGGGCGGTGAGGAGACAATCTAGAAGGGCGGTGTTGATGGCCTCTGTCAGGAGTTTTAAATCTCTGCTATATATTAGTCTGATTTGAAGTGAGCTCTTGATTTGAGTTCCTATTAGTTTTACTTGGGTTAATTGGCTCTTAAGAATTTTGGATTCAATCATCTTACATTTACCCCATGGAATTTTAGACATGATCTGATCTTTGGTCCGTCGATTGGTAGAGAAATCCTTTATGGAGTAGGATTCTGAATTATATTCATATTCAATTTCTATCTTTTAAATTTATTGTGTTATTGGAACTTTTCCTGTTGTAAATTTGTTTTAACGTTTAATGTATTAGCTTGTTTTTATGTTTCTGTTTCTGTTGGAAGATTTTTGCGATTCGTGGATGATCGTGCGAGTCTATCCTTTCGTTATTTAATTTTTGGTGCGTGTGCTATTTTTTTTTCTGATTGCTTTAGGTTTAGTATTATAATTTATACTTTTTGTTTGTGTTTCTCATTTCAAAGAATCATTTTTTGCAACACTGAACATTTGAGTTTTTTTTTTTCTTTTTTAGAATTAAATCTGTAGTCTAAAATAGGTTATGGCTGAGTTTTTTCCCCTCCCCTTTCCCCTCTTATATAAGGAGCTCAATAACTGAAACAAAGAGTTTGCAGTTTCAAAGAGATCTTTAAAGCATTTTTTTTCCTTCTTTATGGCTCGGGACCTTTTGTATCACACCTTCTTTATTGTCAAAAGAAAAAAAAAAGAGTTATTTTATTTTTCGCTTCTCATCTCTTACTTGAGTTAAAGGTTTGTCAGTTGAACTTATCATTTATTTTTCCCCTTTTTTCCGTGAAATTTAGGTTTTAAACTTCCTCGAATATTGATGTTGAACCTTTTGACAATATTGTTGTTTGGTGATTTCTTATTTGCATCTACTACTATTTTGTAGCTAGAAATCCAACATGGGTAAGGAGAAGGTTCATATTAATATTGTTGTCATTGGCCATGTCGACCACCATTTGAAGCTTGGATGAATTAACCAGTGCATGATTTGAGAGATTTGAAAAGGTGGCTGCTAAGATGAACAAGACTTGTTCAACCCTGCCGTGTGAAAAATTCTTGAACATGCATGGAGAAGAGAGATGTACCTCTGCGTGTGGGTTGTTAATTCGTAGGTGCAAGTAACATATCTTAACAAAATTTATCGAGATATATCACTTGCAAGGAAAATTCACCAAAATAAAAACATTATTTGATTTTGTAGTAATTATTAAGATTTTGCGGATATTCTTTCATTTATTCTGTTTAAATAAATTTCTAATTTTTTCCTTGTTAAAAAGTAGTCATTTTTTTCTCACAAGTTGCTGGGATACTTGAAGCATACATTGCTTTATTTATCATTTAAGTGTGCTAAAATAAGGCCACATCATGTCCACTAGCAGGGTGAACGTGCAGTACTACACGTAGAACGAGAAAATAGTTTTGCAATTGTTCAGATTTTAAATGAATAGATAGAGTTTTGACTATTTTAACCCTATGTTAATGATGCCTTTTAACCTGTATTTGTATTGCCTTAACAACAAATGATAAGGGCCTTTTAGGGAAATCTTGTATAATTGTTGGCACGCTTTCCAATGGGCCTATTCTTATTATCATATATATAATATTGGGAGATGTTAGTGATTCATCAGATCCACCCATTCCAACACTTTGCAATCGCCTATTCGAGATACAATCCAATATCAGGGAATCACCTAATATTGCATTTCCAAGGGCACATACCATCACTGGATACTTTAAAAATAAAATTTTGATGACAAGTTTTTTAATGGAAAGTAAAAAAAGTACTAACAATTAGAAATAATGACGGAAGTAATACAATTCAAAAGAATATTGCATTTGATTATAGGCGGATTTTAACTACGCTTATGGTACATCGTCAATGTTATAAACTTAGATTTAAAATTCTTTGTTAATTACAAGCAAATACCAACAGAGTTGTTGGGACAATGTAAGTATACTGTACACAACCACAAACATAAGATTCACCCAAAAACAAACCAAAGTAATTGCTTTTTGTATCATGGTATGTATTGCAGTGGTTACATGTCACTGAAGTATGTCATGAATAGGTTATTCTCAGAGAAGTCTGATGTCTTCAGCTTTGGGGTCTTGCTGTTAGAGATTATTAGCGGCAAGAAGAACAGTGATTATTATCATGAGGACCCCTCTACAAATTTGATAGGACATGTGTTAACTAGTATCTCAACTAGCAATACAATCTCATAAATCTCCCAACGTTTATTCACCGTGGGTATTGAACTAGTGTGTTAACTAACAGTACACTCATCTCATATCATGAATTCAGAAATAATAATCAATTTAAATACATAACCAATGTATATAAAAATCATGTGCATTTCATCAATCTAACACATCATTTATCTCATCGATAATGCATAGAACCAAATATCTAACACCCAACAATAATGTGAACATGTTTAAATTTACAAATAATAGCTCTAACTTATATATGCATAAGGCATAAATTGTTAAAATAACATGAAGGTAAACCCCATGTGATCCCTTGCTGCTATAATGATCCAAAACAATACCCACATCAAGAAACAATCTACAAAAATAAAAATATCAGAAAATTTTCAGAACACTACCTTTCCATGTCATTTCGTAATCTCATGAAATCTCACCAAAACTCAGAACACGAATGAAAAGTAAAATAATAAAAATCAAGTTCAACCAAAAAAGTTGCATACGAATGAAAAGTAAAATAATTAAAATCAAGTTCAACCAAAGTTGCATACGAATGAAAAATGAAATAATTAAAATCAAGTTAAACTTCAAAAGCAAAAACTCGGATTTACCATAAGAATTACGAATGTATTCAACTCCAAAAGAAACATCATGTATAACCAAACTAATTGAAATTGAGTTCATTCCAAAAGTATGCACATGAAGAAACTCAAATAGTTGAAAATAAGTTTACTCAAAGCAAATAAATCAAAATGAGTTCAACCCCAATATTAACATAACGGTGAACTAATGTATTTGCAGTTGAGTTCAACCCCAACAAAATCACGATGAATAACTAGAATAATTGAAATTCAGTTCAATCCAACAGAACATGTTATCATCAACCCAATTTTTGATTGCACGATCACTCATTTGCAAAATCACATATCCACTTACACCCATCATACCGAAATCATAAAAATATCATACTTTTCCCTCAGATTTATGCTAACATATTCAAGAGCATTCCACAAACTCTAAATTCATACAACATATAATCAAATAATGATAATAAGATAAATAAAGCATTACAAGCATAGAGAATGGATTAAAACCACTTACCTTCAATAGAGCTTTGATCACAAATAGCAAATCCAAAGTTTTTTTGCACTTTTCTTCCCAAACTTTTCCCCAAAGTCACTAAATTCTCCCAAAAACGAAAATAGGGGGGTTTTTTTTTTTTTTTGGGACTCCTGATCTTCTTAATTCAACCCTATTACCCTTCATTAAAAGAGAATAGATCTTAGCCGTTGATTTCTTTTCAGATCTTAATAGAATAAATATGATACGGTATACGTGCAATTACTAATATAACCGTAAACAATCAATAGGAATTTGTAATATTAAGGACTCATGGTCTTAGTTAAAGTCTTACTAACATTAATTTACTATGCTTGACCAGGTCCTTACAAATACCGTCCTATTTGCTAGTTTATATGAAGGGAAGTTTTTAGTAATTCCAATTGTTAGGAGGTGTACGTCCAAGAAGCATCCATGTATCATGGTCTTGGGCTGTTTTTGTCGTGTTTTTATCCAATGATCATGAGGATGATATCAGCTAATTGTTGAAAACCATGATGCTTTCATTCAACGATCACCCGAGACTAATGACATACTTGTATCAACCGGCCTTTCAAGTCAGATCGAGCCACGAAGATTGGAGGATAAAAGTTTTGGGAGAAAAGTAGAGACTTGGGTCACTGTCGAACCAAGCTTCGGTCTGATCACGGCCGCCTTTCTTGACCTAGCTTCGCTCCTCTGATTAGTGAAAACGACCTACCTTCGCTCCTCTGATTAGTGAAAACGATATGTAGCATGTGAATTGGTTGATTAATTTGGTTTGAGTTTGGTAGTTTTGAGATGCTGTCACGTGGAACATCTCACCACCACTATTTTTTTTTATGTAGGGCTCACTTGATACATTTATAGCACATAAATAATAATCGTCAGATGTTTCACGTGACAGCATCTCAAGCATCTCATGATTGCGGAAGTAATTCAGAAATCATGACAACGATTTCAACGACCGTGACTCTCTCGTTCAAGCTTGATCTCGGCGACATCAACGACTTTTTGATGATTTTTTTTTTCTTCAATACAAGGGTCCTATCCGTTCCCTGGAACACACTGAATCCCGCATCCCCAACCATCCGTCATTAAAGTAGACGATTCTCTGCGCTCAAAGCACCTGCCACTTCCCCTTTTTCCCTAGCTCCTTGCATACGATAACAGAGAGATCAACTCTGACATAGGACTTAGATTGACGAAACCGTCGCCATGCCACCGGAAAAATGGTTTCTGAATAAGTTAATGCTCCTTTGCCTTATCTTCCCCTTCTGCACTTGTACTGATACACTAACACCAGCCCAATCAATTACTGACGAGGACCAACTAGTATCTTCTGGGCAAAAATTCGCTTTGGGATTCTTCCGCCCCGGAAATTCTAGAAATCGTTACATCGGAGTTTGGTATCACAAAATTCCGGAACAAAACGTAATCTGGGTTGCAAACAGAGACCATCCGATTAGGGAGAACTCGTCTGGGGTTCTTACAATTAATTCAGATGGAAATCTGGTTATCCTCGACGGAATCACCAATTCTACTGTCTGGTCTTCTAATGCATCGATGTTCCCGAGAAACAATAATACAATAGCTAAGCTCTTGGATTCGGGAAATTTGGTTTTGACCGAGAAAGACAGCAAAAACATTCTATGGCAAAGCTTCGATTATCCTACTGATACTTCGCTTCCTGGTATGAAAAGCGGAATAAACCGAAGATTGGGTCTGAACTGGACCCTTACATCTTGGAAATCAGAAGACGATCCAGGTCGTGGGAATTATACCTTAATGCTTGATCCACGAGGCTCGCCTCAGTTCTTCTTGTACAAGGGTACGGACCGGCTATGGCGAAGTGGTCCATGGAATGGTCTGCGACTGAGCGCTTCGCCGGAATTCGTACTCCCAAACCTTTTCGGCTTTGATTTCGTGAATACTCAGGATGAAATTTACATGACCTACGGTGTCACCAATAGCTCTATTTTCACTAGAGTAGTGATGAATGTGTCGGGTTTGGCCCAACGACTGGCCTGGATTGAAGAAAGCCGTCAATGGACTAAGTTCTGGTCATTACCAAGGGATGACTGCGACAACTATGGAAGATGCGGACCATATAGTGTATGTAACGATAATAATCCGACTGATTGCTCGTGCCTCCCAGGATTTGAACCCAAATCTCCCCGAGAGTGGTATTGGGGATATTATTCAGGCGGCTGCATAAGAAAGAGACCAGCTCAGTACTGTGGGAAAGGAGATGGGTTCTTGAAGACGTCGAATGTGAAGGTACCCGACACTTCAGTTGCTCGAGTTGACAAGAGTTTGAACCTCGAGGAATGCGAGCAGGAATGTCTAAGGAACTGCAATTGCACGGCCTACACTGCTGCAGATATTCGTGGAAATGGAAGCGGATGCTTGGCATGGTATGGAGTGTTGACGGACACGAAAGAATTCATAAGTGGCGAACAAGATTTATTTGTACGTGTTGATGCGGTTGAGTTGGGTAAGATTGTTCACTTTTCTTTATTTCGATCTTGTCTTGTTTATAGCTTTCTTCTGTACATGTTCACGATTCCTTGTTCTTATTTCTATGTTATGATGATGCTCTCTGTTTTTCAGCTGCAAATGCAAGGAAAGATTCAAAAGGAAATCGTGGTAAGAGGAGGACGCTTACAATTCTCTCTGTGTCTCTTGTTTTGGGGTTGTTTCTCTTGGTCTCCTATGGATTTTACTTGGTGAAAAGGATAAGAAAAAGAAAAGGTAGAGACTATCCTTACCTTTAGAACGTTCTTTGTTCTGTTTTAGTTATAAATAATTTTTACACCTAATCATGTGTGTGCGGTGTTTTAGTTTGTTAATCATGTCAGTGCATGAACATTAACGAGAACCCATTAATTTGTTAAATGAGCACAACATTTGTTCAATAGATTTGTGTGTTCTCTTTTAATTTTTCCTCAAATTCAGCAATAAACGTTGGTTCTCCCCGTGCAGAGGAGCTTGAAGAAACGACAACTAATACAGAATTACCGCTATATGATCTACGTACAATAATAGCCGCCACTGACAACTTTTCTGCCACAAATAAGCTCGGAGAAGGAGGTTTTGGACCTGTTCATTGGGTAAAATTTTCAGTGTGAAAACTTTAGAACAATTTAGTTCTTTTCATTTTCCTTTCCCCCTTTGGTCTGTCTCAGTCTTTGGCCCATTTGTCTACGAGTAGCTATGGCAATAGAATTTAGAAAAACATAGTATGATTTAAGCATCAAATGCAATTTTCAGGGTCGGCTATTCGATGGACAGGAGATTGCAGTGAAAAGGCTCTCAAAGTCATCCGGGCAAGGAGTGGAAGAACTCAAAAACGAAATTGTTCTTATTGCCAAACTTCAACACCGGAATCTTGTTAGGATTTTGGGATGTTGCTTCCACAAAGAAGAGAAGATGTTAATTTATGAATATTTGCCTAACAAAAGCTTGGATTTCTTCATTTTTGGTACGAACTCTTAGCTCTTCCTATTTGTCTTCCTTTATTTCCTTTATGTGAGAGACAAATCTCAACTTTTTCGAATGTGAAAGAAATTGTTTTTTTTTTCCTTATTTAACTTGCGTGATCTTGATGATCTATATGAACAATGAGGGCATGCAGATGAATCAAGAAGGGTATTGTTGGATTGGGATACACGATTCAAGAAAATTGTTGGGATTGCTCGAGGGGTTATGTATCTTCATCAAGACTCCAGACTCCGAATAATCCATCGGGATTTGAAAGCCAGCAATGTCTTACTGGACGCTGATATGAACCCAAAAATTTCAGATTTTGGCATAGCCAAAATTTTTTGCAGGGATCGTAACCAAGCAAATACCAACAGAGTTGTTGGGACATAGTAAGTATACAGCACAAAACCACAAAACATAAGATTCACCCAAACACAAACCAAAGTAATTGCTTTCCGTATCATGGTATTGCAGTGGTTACATGTCACCGGAGTATGTCATGAAGGGGTTATTCTCAGAGAAGTCTGATGTCTTCAGCTTTGGGGTCTTGCTGTTAGAGATTATTAGCGGCAAGAAGAACAGTGATTATTATCAAGAGGACCCCTCTACAATTTTGATAGGCCATGTAAGATTTGCATTTACAGTGCCATTAAACCTTACAAGCCCTTTTGCTTCTTGTACACATATTTTAAGATGCTATTTTTATGGTTTCAGGTATGGGAACTTTGGAAAGAAGGCAGTGCCTTGGATATAGTAGACGCATCCCTTTGTGGTTCATGCTCTGCTGCTCAAGAAGTTATGAGATGCATCCAAGTTGGACTCCTATGTGTGCAGGAAAGTCCAAGCGACAGGCCAACAATGTCCACTGTCGTCTTCATGTTGGGCAACGAAGCTAAGCTGCCTCTTCCAAGACAACCTGCATTTGTTGCTAGTAAAATTGGAATAATCCCCAACTCTTGTACCACCAGGACTGGATCTGGTTCTGTTGCTTCTATAAACGATGTCACAATTACTATGTTTCAAGCTCGATAAAAATAAAAACCCACTCTTGACAGCCTAAACCGGAATGTGATTCTTGGCAATACGATCATCATGTCAGAGCTACCTACGGAGACAACTGAGATACCTAATGCTAGATGACGACTCATCTCATTCGTAATTTTTGGCATATTATTTTCATTCTTCATTCTTACCTTTGGTTACACTCCAGAACAAGGTGAAGCACTGAATTTAAGATCAAGTAATCAATATATATAGGGCTTTTATGTATGATTTTATTTCTAAGATTTGGAGTTGCTACTACCTATTGGATTCAAGGGTTGGCAGTCATACATTTGACTTACAGCCTCTCGCAAGAAGCAGACCTCAAACCAACTAAACTTAAGTAAGTTTATCCTATGGCTTGAGTGAGCCCCACGAGAAATTAGTTATTAACTTATTTTTATTGACTTAAACCACATTACTTCTGCAATGCATACACTATTCGTGCACATCTAAACCAAATAAGAGTCTCTTAAAAGGGCATTTCAGCAAACAATTGCTATGTATGCATTTTCAAGCAAAATCAGAAGACAATGTGGCTCTAACAATTGCCAACAGATTGCAAAAAACGCCAATTCCACTAATCCCAATAGCATCGTCATTTCAGCCCTTTTTTTTTTTTAGTTTTTGTTTTTGAAAGAAAAAGGAAGTAACTTGCTCCGATACTAAATTGTAGAAGAGAGAAGTTCAAACTACAATAAAAAGACTCACACAAAACTTAACTAAGGCTTACAACAAACTCACATTATCATGGAGTGGATAACTATCATGGAGAACTGCCCATGGTATTAAGAGGGCTGGAGCCCTCTTTATAGATGTAGTAGGTCGTAGGGTGAGGCCTTTTTTAGTCGGTGATAAAGCTCGGTGATAAAGCTTCCTTGAAGATACAAACACTGGTCGGTGAAGTCCTTGGGAGTCGGTTGACGTGGGCGGTGAGGAGACAATCTAGTGGAAAGCATGGTAGACGATTTGCTGGTGAAAGTGGGTTCTTGACGTGGCAATCCATTGTTGGCTACGGAGGAGCCCTTTTTAGGGGTTCGTCTGTAGAGGATTTCATTACATATATAACTAGTGGAAAGCACGTGTGTTGCACGTGTAAAAAATTTATGTAGGTTGTACTTAAAAATAAGCACATATTCATGTGCATGTAAAAGATGGATATTTATTTGCATCTACTGCTATTTTGTAGCTAGAAATCCAAAATGGGTAAGGAGAAGGTTCATATTAATATTGTTGTCATTGGCCATGTCGACCACCATTTGAAGCTTGGATGAATTAACAAGTGCATGATTGAGAGATTTGAAAAGGTGGCTGCTAAGATGAACAAGACTTGTTCAACTATGCCGTGTGAAAAATTCTTGAACATGCATGGAGAAGAGAGATGTACCTCTGCCTGTGGGTTGTTAATTCGTAGGTGAGAGCAACATATCTTACCAAATTTTATTGAGATATATCACTTGCAAGGAAAATTCACCAAAATAAAAACATTAATAGATTTTGTAGTAATTATTAAGATTTTGCGGATATATATTCTTTCATTTATTCTGTTTAAATAAATTTCTAATTTTTTCCTTGATAAAAAGTAGTCATTTTTTTCTCACAAGTTGCTGGGATACTTGAAGCATAAATTGCTTTATTTATCATTTAAGTGTGCTAAAATAAGGCCACATCATGTCCACTAGCAGGGTGAACGCGCAGTATTACACGTAGAGCGAGAAAATAGTTTTGCAATTGTTCAGATTTTAAATGAATAGACAGAGTTTTGACTATTTTAACCCTATGTTAATGATGCCTTTTAACCTGTATTTGTAATGCCTTAACAACAAATGATAAGGGCCTTTTAGGGAAATCTTGTATAATTTGTTGGCATGCTTCCCAAGGAACTTATTATTATTATTATTATTATTATTATGATTATTATTATTATATCTTTTAAAGGCTTCAAGAAGCTAGAATTAATAAAGTTGTATTAGGAGATGTTAGTGATTCATTAGATCCACCCATTCCAACACTTTGTAATCGCCTATTAGAGATACAATCCAATACCATGGAATCACCTAATATTGCATTTCCTAGAGCACTTAAAATCACTGGATACTTTAAAAATAAAATTTTGATGACAAGTTTAACATTTTAATGGCAAGGAAAAAAAGTATTAACAATTAAAAATAATGACGGAAGTAATACAATTCAAAAGAATATTGCATTTGATTATAGGCGCATTTTAACTACACTTACGGTACATCCTCAATGTTATATACTTAGATTTAAAATTTTTTGTTAATTCAGAATTTGTTTTTCGAATTTGTCTTTTTGAATCCAGTACAATTAAACCATTATATGTGTACAAGAAAAGACTTAAAAACCTAAAGATGAAACTTACTAAAAATAGTAAAAACTGTTAGGTTCTAGATTTTATATTGACTTAATTCCGTGTCAAAAAGTAAGTATTCATTGTGTTCAAAGTGTTTGGGATAGGTTGTAGGAGTCTTGGTTCAAACGGCGTCTGAGTCGGAGTCATATTGAGGAAGTTATGGTGTTCGTTAGATAGTCGTTTGATGTATTGTTCGAACGCTCAGTGCAAAGTTCAAATACAGTAAAACCAGGGAGTTGCGTTCGAGAAGAAAGGACATGCCGTTCGACCGTTCAGCACATACAGTCAAACCCGAGAGTTGCGTTCGAGAAGACAGGACATGTCGTTCGAACATTCAAGGTCTGCAGAGAAACTCGAGAGTTGCGTTCGCCAACATAAGACTCACCGTTCGACAGTTCATGTTATTTCAACTCAACGTGAGTCTTTCATTTGAACGAGAAAAAGTGAAGCAGTTCTTTGTATTGAACGTTAGAGCCGCGTTCGATAAATGTTCGAACGTTCAATACAGAAAATCTGTTATAAAATTCCGATCTTTTCTGATTTGTTTCTTATTCTTTTACCACTTGTTTCTATCTTTTATAAGGATCGTTTAGACGTTCCTTAGGGTTAATGAAGACGTTTTTAGAACCCTAAAATCGTGTGTGTGAGGAAGAGAACTTCTTCTCCTTCCCTTTCTACCTTTGAGCCATCAAACCTTTCTTTATTTTCTCTTCTCTTACCTTGGAGTTCCAGGTTGAAGAGCTTGCTCGTGGGAGTTCCTACGGTTGCTGAGTTAGTTTGTTTGGCACTTTATTAAGAAGATATACAGAGTTTTGGATCGTTGCAAGGTTGCAAATCTGAAGAGTTCTTCAGATACTTACACTGTAAGTCAAAGTCTGTATTGGGTCGTCTGAATCACTTTCTGTAAGTCTTCTTCTAATTGTGAATTTTCTAAGGTGGCACCTAATAGCCCAGAGGGTTTTTCTCTTTGAGAGTTCTCTTAGAGTTTTTCCTTCGTCACCAAAATTGCGTGTGTTGTCTCGTTACTTTATTTGCAATTTTGTGTGATTGTTTGCTATTTGGTCAAGACTTGTGCATGCCTATTAATTAAGGACTTGTCTTTAATTAGTAGAATTTTATTCCGCAATCATTTACACCTATTCACCCCCCCCCCCCCCCTCTAGGTGTGGTTAGAGTCTAAACTGAGTTTTTCAAAAACGAATTTTACTAAAAGTAGTAAAATTCGTGATAGACTTAAATTCCTAAAATATAGCTTAAAATAAGAGTTTTCTCAAAAGAATGACTCAAAACAGAATTTCCTTGACCCTAAACAAAAGCAGTCAATTCATTCTTAAAATAGCAAATTTGCCAATTTGAAGGCCTAAACGAATGAATTTGGCCGAAAAGCGGTGTACGTGACGACAAAGCATGAGTTTTGATTTTCATGTCGTTTCCAATCTGATTACCAATTTTCAGCCGATTTTGACAACGTCAAGAATAATGACCAAAATGTCCTTGGTTTAGAAAACAGTGTTTGATGATCACAGAACCCTCGGAACTTGTCCTACATCATACATAGTATTAAATCATGTGGGAGGAAGGCTTTATATAATTGAGATTTTTTGCAATGGACATCAATCATCTGCTATACATAAAGAATTTGGATGATACTTTAAAATTGAGCCATTATTTTGTAAATAACCCTTGTCCTATAAAAAATTAAAATTAGAACTATTTACACCCTATATAACCGACGAATAAGAGAAGGACACGTGGTGCCTAGGTGGCTTGGTTAAGCCACGACATCAAGACCCGTAGACTTTGAAGGGTTGAGCAGGACACTTCAGCACGCATACAGAAGAATGCGGTTCGAGCCACGCAAGCCAATACGACAAAACCATAAAATATCAGAAGATCGTGCCATCGGCCGTTCAAGAATAAAACTATTCTTAGATCATGGCTGGGCGGTTATCATTTTGAAACAGAGAACTGAAGATAACCAACCGCCATGAAGATCGTGCGAGAGTAGGACGTTGAGCAACCGTCCAAGAGCAGCTATAAAAGGCCCCAATTCGAAGAGCTCAGGGACACAATCCACACAACCGCAACCGGTTATTATATTATTCTGATCATCCGTGATCCTTTATCCCCTCTAATACAAACGGATAAATTAGGACTTCTCTCACTGCTTCCAGTCGCAGTGACATCTTCGACCCCTCTTTACTCCGATTAAACACCAGAATCCTGCCACCGGAGAGTAAGTTGAGGCCGCCCCTGACTCGCAGTTCTGTCTTTACAGAATCCCGAGCAGCCGGTCCCGAGACTCGCTCTGTTCACGCCAGGTGACTCGTGTATTTTCGGGTAAGCAGCAATCCAAGGTGAACCCCCTGAATTGGCTTTGCTAGCAGCCATCCCCTTCCTCCTACGCTTATACCCGATTACGGCTATAAGACCAGGACAGGCCGGTCCTGCAAGCCCTGTCGATTTTCTTTTGTACTTTTGTTTCCATTTTGAGGATTATCTGTTGTCGCTTTCGGCTATTCGGCCGATTTTATAATAAAAGGATTTGTGTGCCATTAGTTGCTTTCGCTTTCAAACACTTACAAGAACCCAAACGAAGACCGGACCCCTAGTCTTCATAACATCGCCTGACCCGTTTTATTACAGGTGACTTGCAGTACGACTGGACCGATTCCGGTTCAGATTCGGAACAGGTGCCCGGGGTCAGGGTTCAACCCAAAATCATTTGTATCAAACGATACTGGCATGCCCGCGTAGAGACACATCACCAACACAGACACGTGTCCACACCGGCCCATTTTTGGAGCAACATCCCTTTTTGGCACGCCCGGTGGGACCATTAGTCTTTGAAAGAGCACTAATGGCGGCAAGAAGAAGTACTTGGCATGCTGAAAATGCAGCGCCAGAGGAACCTGCCGAATCTCAGGTAAATCCTCTTTATGCTTCAGAGGTCCCGGAAGAAGGACCTTCGAGTTCTCAGCCGGACCTTAATGAGTGACTTATTCAGGCCATACAAGGTCTCAGCCAACAAATGGCAGGCTTTGGCCAGGGTATTAACAAAATTTCTTCTGATAATGGTAGAATCCTAGCGGTTTTACAGGAAGGTTTCTCTACAATGGCAAGACCGGTCATGATGACCGAACGAGCCGAAACATCGGCTGCGGGGTCAAATGCTCACGAAAGGATAAATATCCCGGAGCAGCCACCGATCATGAACCTAGGTGTAAGCGGCCGAAACGAACAGGCCAACACCGCCGCTTTTAGGGGAGAAATACCTCCTGGTGTCCCAGTTCATCCCAATGTGCCTCCGATCGAGGTGCGGCCCATGGGACAAAGGGAAGCACAGGAGAACCATAGAGAAGATATCGGGGTAAGAAATATGGCCGTAAACCTTAATTACATCCAAAATGTAATTCAAGAAATGATCGGAGATCAATATCACCGACGAATGACTAGGCCAGTTTATAGGAAACCTTACCCAGGCTGGATTGACCAACAATTTGAATTCCCTAGGG
This sequence comes from Buxus sempervirens, assembly GCA_947561395.2. Taxonomy (NCBI): domain Eukaryota; kingdom Viridiplantae; phylum Streptophyta; class Magnoliopsida; order Buxales; family Buxaceae; genus Buxus; species Buxus sempervirens. The sequence continues at coordinate 5,112,287 of OX387191.1, read as the reverse complement.
GATACAAGATTCCCGAATTCACTTTGTTTTCAGGAGGTCAACAATCTACCATTGAACACATTGGCCAATTTACGGTTCAATGTGGAGAGGCGTCCGGTAATGATTTCCTTAGACTTAGACTATTTGGAAACTCATTGACCGGACAGGCCTTTACATGGTATATTACCTTACCGGCCAATTCAGTTACAAATTGGGAATGATGGAAGAGAAATTCCACTCCCAATTTTATCGTACGGAGCCCGAAGTGACCATGGTTGATCTTGCTCGGTTAAGACAACAACCAGGGGAATCGGCCGATAAATATATTGCTCGCTTTAAATATATGAAAAACAAATGCCGAATTCTTTTACCAGAATCGGAATTTGCAAATTTGGCTTTAAACGGACTACACTTTGAACTTCGGAAGAAATTCGAAGGTGAACAGTTCGAAGACTTATTTGAGTTGTCGGCCAGAGCCACCAAATACGAGTGGCTATTACAGGAAGACAACGAAAAGAAAGTCTCGTCTTACGGGTCTTATTACAAGGACCCGAACTTTGAATACGGAGTGTAGAGGTCGTGGGAAAACAATCAATTACCTGTCCGATTCTTATCCGAAAAACCAAGGATACAGAAGCAACAAAGGAGACGAGTACTTTTAGCCGAAATTATTCCTTTGACATAAATAAGACGGCTGAAGTATTTGAATACCTTTTGAAACAAGGATTCTTCAGACTGACCAAAGACCATCCTTTTATCCCAGCCAATGTGGCGGCCAAGGGTAAAGCTTGTAAATGGCACGGGGTGAAAACTCATGAAACTAATGAATGTACTGTGCTTCGTAATGTGATACAGGAGAATATTGATAAAGGGCTCTTGAAGTTTGCAGAAACCAACAAAGAAAAGATGCAGGTTGACACACAACCATTCCTTAAAGAGGTGTCGGCGAATATGGTTACCATTGGTTTGCCAAAACGCACTCCAGCAGTTAAAATCGACCTGGATGGATCCTCATCCGGAAAATGGGGGAAAACAGCACAACCAGTGCAAAACCAGGTGAATTTACGACCAAGAAACCATTGGAGGTACCCACCTACACAAGGACGGTCATGGCGTCAAGAGAGGAGAGGTGAAATCTGGGGTGAGTGGTGGCATAAGTCCAGACGCGAACCCAGGATAGAAGAAGACAGGAAGCCAGACCTCAATGAGTAAACAATAAAGAAATTGGCTTCGGTTCCTTCTGAATTGTTTTCCAATCAAGCTGCAACCAAAAAGCGACCGGAAACGGTTGCTAAATCCTCAGAGGAATCTTCCGTTAATAAAGATACATCATGCAAGATTCCGGAGAAAATAGAAATGTCACCAGGCCTCCTTTGCCAAGACTGCAAGCAAAAAGTGATAGCAGAGTACCGATATTCCCAATACAAAGGGAAATCAGTCAAGTATGAAGATGCACGCCACACTCAGGGGGGCAAGAGACCCTTGTACTTAACTTCAGGAAGACAAGTAGGCTCGCCGACAAGGACGGCAGCCACCTATAGCTCCGCTAGGGATAACGGCTATATGACTCACGAACAATATAGGATGGTAAACAGGGTCAAACCCAGAATGGTAAAACAACCTATTATGCAGGATGGTCACTGGAAAAGATTGACTCATCCTAAATTTCCTTTCCATGCGCAGGCAAGTATCGCAGAACTGACCAGAACGCAGAAGCGACGCTGGCAGCGACAGCAAGCTAAGAGACGATACCAGGAACAGAGTACTGGATCATCCGAGCCATATTGGTCGTCTAGGTTTGTTGCCAAAAGGCGCATTCCGAAACCACAAAGGCTCAAAAAGAGCCCGCCTGATTCACCAATCCCTCCAGATACTACGCCCGAACACGATTCCAATGCAGTGACCGAAAGGTTGGTTTCGGACGAGGAATTGACGGACAATTTCGCCGGAGGAGAAGGGGAACAATTGTTAGTTGAACAATTGTAACAGAGTACAGCAGGATCTCAACTCCTTCTACGGTAGAAATAACGGAGGAATTGACGCTCGAAACTCCCAAAGACGAGATCAGTGAGTCGCTGAGTCAACCTCCTTTGAGTGCTGATGCATCAATCGCCGAAATCTGTTTCGGTCGGATGCCCCCAATACCACTTGACTGTCATATGATCCTCACTTTACCTATGACTTTTGGGGCCAACATGGAGTTACCACGGTTAGAGGAGATCCAGGAGGAGGAAGACCCAGTAGCTTTGTATGTGATTGATCCGGAACATCTCGAAGAAGAGAAAAAAGACCAGAAACCGGCCGATGGTGACAAAATCGGTCTGGTGGGAGAGGTATGTTTCGTTGAACCATCCTTAACCATGACTCAACATCTGAAACCTTTATTTATAAAGGCGCACATGAACGGAATCCCTATCAATAGAATTCTAATTGATAATGGGGCAGCAATAAATTTCATCCCAATCTCCACATTGAAGAAATTTGGTAAGTCTTATTCAGATTTAATTTCTTCCGAGATCACCGTCACTAACTTTGCAGGAGGTATTACAGGAACTAGAGGAATCCTCCCAATCGAACTAACGGTTGGGACACGGCAATCCCTTACGGCATTCTTCGTAATTGAATCATCCACCGGATACAACGCATTGCTGGGAAGAGATTGAATCCATTCGAACAAATGTGTACCATCTTTGTAGACACCTGATTTTTGCACCCCCAAAATAAAGAAAAAATGAAAAGTCAAACTAAAAGTCAAACCCTGAGGGGGTCAAAATTTGACTTTTTGATTCAAGTAAATTTGGCCATCAAACTTCATCTCATTGAAAAGAGCATTTCGACACGATTCCAACGCAACTGAATTTGCTGGAATCGGAGTCCAAATGAAAAAGATATGAGCTGGTCAAACTTTTGGGGAGCAAAAAGTTGACTTTTTGCTCGACCCCAATTCAACTGCCAAACTTGACCCCAGTGGACAGGTGGTTCCGAGCCGGTTCCAACAACACTAAGTTTGTTGAAATCAGACACCGGATGAAGAAGTTATGAGCAGTTGAAGTTTCAGAAAAACTGCCCATGTGGCAAAAAGGCAGCAAAAATGGACTAAACCAATAAAATAAATAAGATAAAAGTGTTTAATAATATTTTAATAAAGGAATCTCGTTTATATAATAAAATAATCATAAAATCGAATGTAAATCTTGCAAAAAACCAAATTGAATAAAGGTTTGAAATCCAAACATTTTAAAAACGTGCTGGACCGTATTTGATTTACGGGCAGGGCATGCCCGTATTTGAAATACGGGCAAGATTCTGGAAGGAAACACGCGTCGCTGTACGGCGGGACATGCGTCCCGTACGGCCGAATCTGCGATAATTACAAATATTCGTTTTTCGCCCGTACTTGAATTACGGGCAAGGCACGCCCGTACTTGAAGTACGGGCAAGGCATGCCCGTACTTCAAATACGGGCACGGAAATTTTGCCTATAAATAGAGAGGCCACCCCCCTCATTTGAGCAAGCCTTCTCCCCTGGCCATGACCCTCTCCCTCCTGGAGCTCCCCACGACTGAATGCTGCCCAACCACCACCACCCTTAACCCAAGCTTATTTTAATCCCCAAACTACCCCTGCACTTCTAAACTACCCCAAATCCATGCCCAAATCCTCTTCAATTTGGTCTTGAACCCATCTACCTTAACCAAGCCCTTCCCAATTCTACCCAGCAAAACAAGGAGGACGCGGAAGCGCTGCCCAAACTTCTGGAAGATCATCAAATCAGTAAAAGTAAACAATTGCATTGTAAGCATGTTCTTTTCCTTTAAATTAATTCCATCTCTCTTTCCTTTTCACTAATCTTTTTTATATGTCACTAACCTATTTTGAAGTATTGTGTGAGATGACAATTTTTTAATTTAGGAAAGATCATCATCATGGAAAAGAAATGAAATAGTGACAAAAAAGTCACCAAAAAAAGGATCTTAAAAGGAGTGTTTCATTCCATTTAATTAACATTCTGGAAAAGAGAATGGGAAATTCTTTTGAAGCCCTTGGCATCCCCTGTAAATCGTCCATTTCCCCTCTTAAGAAGTAGCTATGAACAACCAGCAAAGGGGTTGATCTTTCAGCAAAGAACCCAAGGAGAAAGAAGAAGAAAAATTGGCCTTTTAGGCCAATTGAAGGCAACAAAGAAATTCGAAGGGCCTAGAAGCACCACTGGAGTTGCCAGAATACCTGAGAAGGCCACGAAACGGATTCAGAGAAGAATCGGCGGCCAAAATGCAAAACTGGAGGTGCCCGTAAACTCAGAACGGTCCCGTCTTGACCGTGTTTACTTCACGGGCAAGGCCAACCGGATTCCATTCACGGGCAAAGCTGGACCGTATAACAAATACGGGCAAATGTAAAGTAACATAAAAAACGTAATTTTTCGGCCTGGTTGAACCTGATTCGACCCAAACCGGCTTGAACCGGCCCTTTAGACAACTTGGGCTATTTAGAGCCCAATAAAAGACTGTGGGCCTAGATGGGCCCACCAAGATTCCCCAGGGCCCATTTGTGGGGCCCATCTTAGACCGGCCCAAACCCGGCCCGTTTTCAATAAAACGGGCCCAAGGCCACTGGACTTTGGCTAATGGGCCCATTCCAAGCCCACTAAGCCCAAACTAAAATTGTAAATACATAAAACTTAACAAAATAACCAAAAGGGTTACCCAATAACCCTACTGGGCCCAAGGCCCAACCATGGCAACCCACGGGTCTTCCAACGGGACCCGGGTCCGACCCACTTCACTTAAATAAAAAGATAAAATCAAATAAAAGGGACCCACACCTTCAGAGGGCCCCGCCAGACCTAACAAGGTAGCATGCTGGTCTAGGAAGGGTGAAATTGACTCAGAAACCAGGGAGACCCGAGGGACCCGTCAGACCGATGGGGCGGACCGGGTGTCTTTAGGACTTCCCCGAACCGTAACCGAGGACTTAGCTAGATCTCTAATAAGCCGCAGACCAGACTTAGACCCGGTTAGGGCAAAACCGTGTCTGCCTGCACTCTCAGGCAGTGGCGACTCCGAATGTCCCGAGGCACGCACTGAAGAAGGTGCACCCGGTGTGCGATCTTGGAACCAGGATTTTTAGGTGCGCACAATCTTCTTTGCACCAATCGTTGCTGTTTTGGAAAGATGGCAAGACCGAAGAAGTAAAAGCCGACCAACGGCCATTTGCCGTAGATTCCAACGCCGCACATGCATCCCTTTATAACGAAGGGGTAAAACCAATTTCATTTAGTGGATATGACAAGAATGGGCATCCGATCACTTCGAGTTCGGCTATACTACAAACGGCGCAACTACAGATTACAGAGGTAGCCGCAGTCGTCGAACTCAAAGAACTACCAAATGATGGTTAAACCATCAGAAGTCGCGGAAGCCGTCCAAAAAAAAGATGACGGCTTACATGCAGGAAGAAAATATAGGGAAATTGCAGCAGGAACAAGAATGGCTGGAAAACGGCGAGATAATGATAAACTCGGCCGAATTCATTAATGAACAAGAAGATGAAAGGGTACAAGACCGGAATGAGATTACTCTCGCCGACCTACAAGCAGCACCAGCCAAATTAGAAGACCTGAAGGTAGATACCCAAGATCCATTAGAAGAAATCAACCTGGGGACAGAGGCGGAACAAAAGCCTGTTTTCATAAGTAAGTTACTACCACCTTCGGTCAGACAAGAAATGAGACGATTGTTAGCCGAATATTCGAACTGTTTCGCCTGGACTTACCAAGAGATGCCAGGATTGGACCGAAAAACGGTAGAACACAGGCTCCCTATCAAGCCAGAATTTAAACCATTCAGACAACCTTCAAGGAGGATGGGTGACGACGTGGTATGTAAAGTAAAGGTTGAAATAGAACGGCTTTTATCAGCCGGGTTTATTAGGCCGATACGATACGCCGAGTGGCTTTCAAACGTTGTACCCGTAATCAAAAAGAATGGTCAAATTAGGGTATGTATTGATTTCCGCAATCTGAATTCTGCAACGCCCAAGGACGAATATCCAATGCCGATCGCAGATCTCTTAGTTGATAATGCATCACGGCATAAGTTTTTGTCATTTATGGACGGCCACTCCGGATATAATCAAATCTTTATTGCCGAAGAAGATGTAGCTAAAACGGCGTTTCGATGCCCTGGAGCATTAGGAACTTATTGTTGGGTAGTCATGCCTTTCGGGTTGAAGAATGCTGGCGCAACCTATCAAAGGGCAATGAATCTCATCTTCCATGACATGATCGGTCAAATACTTGAGGTATATATTGACGATGTGGTGATAAAGTCTCAGACCGAAACGGACCACTTGCAGCATTTAAAGCAGGTTTTTGAACGACTTCGTAAGTACAGCCTGAAAATGAATCCGTTAAAGTGTGCTTTTGGTGTATCGGCCGGAAATTTCCTAGGCTTTCTCGTACACCAAAGAGGAATTGAAGTCGACAAAAATAAGGCAAAGTCGGTCATAGAAGCCAAGCCACCAGCCAATAAGAAACAGCTACAAAGGTTGCTCGGCCAGGTGAATTTCTTGAGAAGATTCATTTCAAACCTGGCCGGGAAGATCAGGGTCCTATCCCCATTATTGAAGATCAAGAATACTGAAGAGTTTATTTGGAATGAGGACCATCAAGCCGCTTTTGAAGGCATCAAACAGTATTTGGCAACCCCACCGGTCTTGGTGCCACCTTCAAAAGAACGGCCGCTAAAGCTTTATATAACAGCTGCGAGCGATTCAGTTGGAGTCTTGTTGGCCCAAGAGAACGATCAAGGATATGAGCAGGCTATTTATTACCTCAGCAGATTCCTAACTCCAGTGGAAGAAAGGTACACTAATCTAGAGAAGTTGTGTCTCACACTCTATTATGCAGCTACCAAATTACGACATTATCTCCTGTCGGCCAAAGAAATTTTCGTCATAGCAGCCACTGACGTGGTCAAGTACATGCTCACTCGGCCTACAGTGAGTGGTAGACTCGGAAAATGGACCCTGACTCTGATGGAGTTCGACTTCAAATATGTACCGCAGAAAGCGGTAAAAGGACAAGCATTGGCCGATTTTTTGGCCGATCATCCATCTAGTGTACAGGAAAAAGAATTGGATATCCCAGTATTTCATGCCAGTTTTTGCTATGCCGAATTCCAACCATGGACACTGGAATTTGATGGCTCAAAAACAGAGTTCGCTTCTGGGATCGGAGTAGTAATAACCTCACCAACCGGCGACAAGCACGAACATGCATTTCAACTTGAAGAATTATCCACAAATAATCAAGCAGAGTTTGAAGCTACAATTATAGGGTTGGAAATTCTATGGGAAATGGGTGCTCGAGCGGTTAATATTGTTGGGGATTCCCAACTCGTCTTGAAGCAAATGGAGGGCATATATAACTGCAATAGCGAGTCATTAGTACTGTTGCTGCGAAGGGCGAGATTCTTGGCCCAGCAGTTCAATAGAATTGAATTCGAACATCGGCCAAGGAAGGAAAACTATCAAGCCAATGAACTGGCCCAGATGGCATCCGGACTCAGACTGCGCGATTCAGTTAGAACGGTGACCATACAATCTCTCCCCAACTCCGAGAAAAGACCATTTCTGGTGGATTCACTGGCATGTTGTAACCAGACAATAAGACAGGATTGGAGAGGTGAGATCTGGGAATATCTTAAAGATCCTACTATAAAGACTAGCAGATCGACCAAAAAGAAAGCAGCCAACTATTTCATTCTGGGCGATGAGTTATATAAAAAGAGTATTGAGGACATCCCACTTAGGTGTGTTAACCCAACAGAAGCCATGTTAATAATGGCCGAAGTGCACGAAGGGATTTGTGGCGCACACCAAGCAGGAGTCAAGATGCGATGGTTATTACGTCGGCATGGTTATTACTAGCCGTCAATCTTGAAAGATTGTCAGATGTTCGCTGCAGGATGTCAGGAATGTCAGAAACATGGACCAGTTCAGAGGGTGCCGGCATTCGAATTGCAAACCATAGTCAAGCCATGGCCCTTCAGAGGTTGGGCAATGGATTTATCATAGTAGCCACCGATTACTTCACCAAATGGGTGGAAGCCAAACCTTTGAAAAAAGTGGAACAATCGGATGTGATTGAGTTTATCAGGGAACAGATAATTCACAGATACGGTATCCCCGAAACCATCACGACCGATTCAGGCACCGTTTTTGTAGGACAAGAAGTGACTGAATTTGCCAAAACATATGGCATCAGAATGATTCAATCTACACCTTATTACGCACAGGCAAATGGACAAGCTGAAGCAACGAATAAGGTGTTGAAAAATATCCTAAGAAAGATGATTGAAGATAAGCCAAGAAGTTGGCATAAACTCCTATCTGAAGCATTGTGGGCGTATCGAATGTCTTACAAGACGTCTATTGGAACTACCCCTTTTGCCTTAACCTTCGGTCATGAGGCAGTTATTCCGGCCGAGATCACGGTCAAATCGTTGAGGGTGGCTATTCAAAATAATTTCACTCCCAAGGATTACACGGAAGCAATGTTAGTTGAATTAGAAGACTTGGGAGAGATGAGGAGGCTAGCCCTGGATCGGCAGAGAGCCCTCAAGCAAAGGATTGCAAGATCCTATAATCGCCGAGTAAAACACAAATCATTCGCTCAAGGAGATTTAGTGTGGAAAACCCTTTTGCCAATAGGGAAAAAAGATTCCTTATATGGAAAATGGTCCCCCACGTGGGAAGGACCATTAAAAGTCAGCAAGGTATTGCCCGGGGGGGCATACCATATACAGTCATTGGATGGCCAAGAAAAGAAAATTATCAATGGCCAGTTTTTGAAACGGTACTTTCCCACTCTATGGGAAAGTAGCGAAATCAATAACCAACCTGAGGAAAATCAGGAATAAAATAAAATATCTACTGTTCGGTACCTGCAACGCCAAATAAATGACATTGTCAAATCGAGGCGCCGACATACAGTGCGGATTAGACTAAAATAGGAAATCCTTAAGATCCGCCATACCAACCCGGATCTCATGACCAGTCGCGAAGAAACCAGTAATAAAGCAGACATCCATGACAGTAGGAGTCATAATCCCGCAAGGGAAATTGAAGGTATTGGTCTGAGCATTCCAGAATGAACTCATGGCACAGAGAAGATCGCGATTGCAGGGAATAGAGTGACAGGAAAAGATAATCATGTCATAAATACCTGTCTTACGCCAAACAACGGCAAAACGATCCTTCATGCGGTCAACCCAGGCTTTCCATTCAGGGTAAGCAGTCGGCCAATTTCGAAAGCGAAGAGGTAGATTGAGATTCTTCTCGTCAGTAAAGAGTAAAGGGCCCCTCACTTTCTCAGTCGGGGCCTCCAAAGGAGCATTACTGGCACAAACGAAGGGGCCTACAGATATCGAGCCGTCAAAAACTTCAACTGTAGAAGGATAGTATATGAGAGTGCCCGCCATTGAAGACAAAGAAGAAGAAAAGACAAACAGCCAAAAAGAAAGAGTAAAGTAAAATCTCTGCTGTGGTACTTTATAGAAGAAGAAATCCGAAAAGTTTCATCATTACGATCGTAGGGAAACGGCGCGATCTTTTTCACATCAAACGACGGACAAATTTTGAAAAACCCGAAATACTTACTCATCACACCGGCCGATGACGGCGTCACAAGTAAGTAGGGGGGCAATGTTTACACCCTATATAACCGACGAATAAGAGAAGGACACGTGGTGCCTAGGTGGCTTGGTTAAGCCACGACATCAAGACCCGTAGACTTTGAAGGGTTGAGCAGGACACGTCAGCACGCATACAGAAGAATGCGGTTCGAGCCACGCAAGCCAATACGACAAAACCATAAAATATCAGAAGATCGTGCCATTGGCCGTTCAAGAATAAAACTATTCTTAGATCATGGCTGGGCGGTTATCATTTTGAAACAGAGAACTGAAGATAACCAACCGCCATGAAGATCGTGCGAGAGTAGGACGTTGAGCAACCGTCCAGGAGCGGCTATAAAAGGCCCCAATTCGAAGAGCTCAAGGACACAATCCACACAACCGCAACCGGTTATTATATTATTTTAATCATCCGTGATCCTTTATCCCCTCTAATACAGACGGATAAATTAAGACTTTTCTCACTGCTTCCAGTCGCAGTGACATCTTCGACCCCTCTTTACTCCGATTAAACACCAGAATCCTGCCACCGGAGAGTAAGTTGAGGCCGCCCCTGACTCGCAGTTCTGTCTTTACAGAATCCCGAGCAGCCGGTCCCGAGACTCGCTCTGTTCACGCCAGGTGACTCGTGTATTTTCGGGTAAGCAGCAATCCAAGGTGAACCCCCTGAATTGGCTTTGCTAGCAGCCGCCCGCTTCCTCCTGCGCTTATACCCGATTACGGCTATAAGACCAGGACAGGCCGGTCCTGCAAGCCCTGTCGATTTTCTTTTGTACTTTTGTTTCCATTTTGAGGATTATCTGTTGTCGCTTTCGGCTATTCGGCCGATTTTATAATAAAAGGATTTGTGTGCCATTAGTTGCTTTCGCTTTTAAACACTTACAAGAACCCAAACGAAGACCGGACCCCTAGTCTTCATAACATCGCCTGACCCGTTTTATTACAGGTGACTTGCAGTACGACTGGACCGATTCCGGTTCAGATTCGGAACAAGTGCCCGGGGTCAGGGTTCAACCCAAAATCATTTGTATCAAACGATACTGGCACGCCCGCGTAGAGACACATCACCAACACAGACACGTGTCCACACCGGCCCATTTTTGGAGCAACAAAGCCCTTATCATTTCTTGTTACGACATAATTAATATAGGGTTAAATTAGTCAAAACCTTGCCTATTCATTTGAAATCTTATCAATTATAAAATTGTTTCCTCTCTTTCCACGTGCGATACCACATGTCCCCATTGTTAGTTTATATGAAGGGAGGATTTTAGTAATTCCAGTTGTTATGAGGTGTGCGTCCAAGAAGCATCCATGTATCAATTCTAACGGGTTCATAAAGAAACCAAGGATATTTGTTTTTTTGAAGGCAAGACAAGAAACCAAGGATCACATGAATGATGCGACTAATGACTTTATGTGTTGGGCTGTTTTTGTCCTGTCTTTATCCAATGATCATGAGAATGATATCAACTAATGATGCGACTAATGACGTACGATGCTCTGATTCAATGCGACTAATGACGTCCAATGAGAATGACGCTCTCATTCAACCATTATCAAAAAAAAAATAGGGAAATTTAATTGTTAGTGGTACTTTATCAAACTATTTAAGATTTAGTCAACAAAGTTTTGAGTTTTAACTTTTAATACACCTTTATCAAAAGAATTAAATTTTAGTGTCATTTCACTGTTACGGATAAATTCTTCCAAAAATACCCTTATACAATTTACTTCCAAGACTTGTACAAACAATAAATTGACTTGTACAAGCTATTTTAGAATTGTACAAGTAATAAAATGACTTGTACAAGTCAAAAACTAACTTGTACAAGTCAATAAAGTGACTTGTACAAGTCATTTGGATAAGTAACGTAAGGGCATTTTTGGAATAGTTGATTTGTAATAGTGAAATAGCACTAAAAATTAATTATTTTGATAAAGGTGTACTAAAAGTTAAAACTCAAAACTTTGCCAACTAAATCTTAAATAGTTTGATAAAGTACCACTAAAAATTAAATTTCCCAAAAAAATAAAAGATGCTCTCATTCAACGATAACCTGAATGATGCGACTAATGACGTACGATGCGACTAATATATATATATTAAGCGAAGCACGGGTGGCTCTTTACGTCTCTGTCTCTCACAGCCTCGAGCTGACGTGGCAACCTCGGACAGGCTCGGATTTCCTAACCACTAATTTTAATTTTTTTTTCTTCGCGTTCTCTTCGTCTTCTCGCATTCTCGGGTTCTTCTCGACTGTTCCAGAGAGGTCAAGGGCATTGTTCCAGAGAGCTCGAGAGGAGCTCTCTGATCTCTTTCTTAAATTTTCTTTTTCCTTTCATCTCTAAGATACAGTAGCTCAGAAGGAGGAGGGTGCTCTCGACTGCACGTTCCTACTACTATCAGGAGGGTTCTCACTGTTTTTGTATTTAAATCTGAGTAGGTTTCCTTGGATTTTAGGCATCATTTGCTGAGCAATCGGCGATTTCAATCCTATTTGGTATTCTGGGGATCGCCCACTGGCTTTCCTCCAACTCTGGCGAAGCGACCCCAAGCTGGGCGACCACAGTTGCGCATGAACCAGGAGCTCTCTGATTCTTCCTCTCATCTTCGCTCTACATTGGTTCCTCTGATTTTAGGTAAAGCGAAATCATTTCCGGTGACTACCCTTGGATTGTCTAGCGAAACCAATGACCTCTGACCGTTGCTCAACGCTCACTGGTGACTTGTGATTTTGGCTACCTCTGTTAAATCCAAAACATAGTGAGTTTATTCTCTTATGAAAAGGTCTAATTCTTCTTCTTCAATCTTCATTCAAATTCCTTTTACCTGTTAAAATATATTTTCTTGAGATGAATTTTTTGCCAAATTGCAATAATGGGATCTTTTTGGGAACTTCGATGTGCTATTGCCGATATGGCTGAATACCATTTCGTCGTCCATTTTTGGGGTTTTATACAGCACAGGTGAAATCCTTTCTTCATCCTCCGTATCCACTTCGTCGTTTGGCTCGACATCATCTTCACCTTCTATGTCTTATTTTGCCTCTGATTAGGATTCGTGTTGAGGATGGTGGTGTTAGATTCAAGGATCAGAAGGTTGGACTTGAGGAACAGTTCTCACATATGGTTATGGGTGTGGGTCCAGTTCAGAAGCAAGGTGAGGGCTTTGTTGTTCTTTCTGCTCCGCCTCCTCTGCCGACAACTACCACAGCTGCTTCGGCGACTGTCAGTTTTGCTGTTGTAGTAAGTGAAAACCCAAATCGGGTTCTCTCTTTCAATGACGAGAGATCAAAACATGGAGCGCCGATTCGTTTGCAGAAACCACCACAGCCACCACAGCAAATGCACCAGAAACCCGGTAGCAGACAATCTCTCGCGTCCCTCAGAGACGGCAAAGCTACTTCAGTCTACTTCAATTGAAAAGGTCCGATTGTACGGCGCAAATCCGGTGATCATCAAGGCTCTGGTGAATACCGGGATCAGCATCGTCATAGGAACAGCAAATGGCGACATGCCTGCCATGGCTTCTGATCCCAACTTTGCCAAGCATTGGATCAACACAAACGTCCCCTTCTACCCTTTCAACTGTTGCCTGCTATGCAAAATCTCCAAAACGCTCTAAACTTGGGATCTTTAGGAGGGAAGATCAAGGTCTTGTTGTGCCCAGAAACAGAATTAGCACACTCACACACACTTAAGACAAATATTTACGTGGTTCGGCAATGCCTACGTCCACGGGATCTGAGATTCCATTTCATTGTAGAAATATTCAGACCATTACAACCAGAGGGAGGAGGGATTCCTCTCTAAGAACTCTCTCTCTCTTCTATGTTCTTCCACACCCATACCGTTTCAAACAGAAGGGCAAAAGCCCTTAACCATACAGGAGTCGAGGAGACAAAGTCTCCCATTGAGGCCATCAATTAATGAGGCCATACCCATTGAGCCAAAAAGTCTTCCATTGGGAGGCAAATAGTCAGTGAGGCCATACCTCACGGACCCAACAATTCTCCACCTTGGCGAACATGGAAGCTTCCAATGCGCCCTTAGGCGCTAGGCACCCGAAGGTGCTCAGATTTGAGAAATATTGACCAAGTCCAAACAATGCTTGAACTTGATCCCAGATACCACCTTAGTGAGCATATCAGCTGGATTATCTGCAGTACCGATCTTCTGAAGCAAAATATCCCCTTCATCTACGATTTCCCGAATAAAGCGATAACGGACATCAATATGCTTGGTGCGGGAATGATGAACCTGGTTCTTTGTCAAATAAATTGCACTTTGACTGTCGCAGTAGACCTCAACGTGCTTCTGAGCAATCCCCAGATCCTCAATCAAACTGTGTAACCAAATAGCCTCCTTAAAGGTCTCAGTAACTGCCATGTACTCTACCGCTGTAGTAGACAAAGCAACTGTTGATTGTAACGTCAAGTGCCAACTTACTGGTCCTCCAACCATGGTGAACAAATAACCAGTAGTTGATCGGCGCTTATCCAGATCATCAGCGTAATCAGAATCCACATAGCCAACCAAATGTTGTCCAAGTCTTTCATCTCTCTCGAACTTCAACCCAACATCTACAATGCCATGAATGTACCTCAAGATCCATTTCACTGCTTTCCAATGAACTTTTCCGGGATCATGCATATACCTGCTAGCCATACTAACAGCATGCGAAATATCAGGTTGCGTACACACCATAGCATACATCAGGGCACCAACTGCATTTGCATACGGGATCTTAGCCATATGTTTGCGTTCTTTGTCAGTGTGCAGAGACTTTGAAGCACTAAGCTTAAAATGAGGGGCCAAAGGAGTGTTTATAGGCTTGGTCTTTCCATCCATTTCAAACTGTTGGAGTACCTTCTTCAGATATTGTGTTTGTGTCAACCGAACAATGCCCTTCTTTTGATCCCTGGTAATCTCCATTCCAAGAATCTTCTTTGCTTCCCCGAGATCCTTCATTTCAAATTCCCTAGACAATTGAGTCTTCAGCTTGTCAATCTCCACCTTGCTCTTAGATGCAATCAGCATATCATCAACATATAAGAGCAAATAGACGAAGGAATCATCTGGAAGCTTGCGGAAATAGACACAGTGATCAAAATGACTTCTTGTGTACCTTTGTTCTGACATGAACCGATCAAATCGCTTGTACCACTGGCGCGGAGACTGCTTCAACCCGTACAACGACTTCTTCAGTTTGCAGGCCCAATTTTCTTTCCCAACAACTTTGTAACCATCTAGCTGGGACATGTAGATCTCTTCTTCCAGATTTCCATGTAGGAAAGCGGTTTTGACATCGAGTTGGGCTAACTCGAGATCAAATTGTGCAACCAAAGCTAGTAATATTCGAATAGACGAATACTTTACAACAGGAGAGAATACCTCATTGTAGTCAATCCCTTCCTTTTGAGTGTAGCCCTTGACCACCAGTCTAGCTTTGTAACAGATACTGTCTTTCCCCGAAGTGCCTTCCTTCTTGGCGTAGATCCACTTGCAACCAATTGCTTTCTTTCCCTTTGGAAGTTGTACCAACTCCCAAGTCCGATTCTTGTGAAGTGATCCTATTTCTTCACCCATTGCTTCCTTCCATTTTTCACTTTCTGAACTCTGAACAGCCTATTTGAAAGTGCATGGGACACCGTCATCAATTATGTGAAGTGCATAGGCCACCATGTTGCAGTACCGAGTAGGTTTCTGAACATTCCTTTTCTGTCTTCTGGTTGCAATTGATTCTGGCTGCTCAGTAACTGGCGGAATTGACGAATCATTTTCATCTGAACTTTCTTCAGAATCATCTTCAGAGCTGTCAATTGTCTCAACAGTCTTTGCTGGAACCACTGGAGCCTCAAACTCCACTTGTTGTGAAGTCTCCACCTGCTGTAGAAAACTCGGTTGGCTCTTCTGTTGTAGCATCCCAGACTCATCAAAAGTAACATCCCTGCTAAGAATAACTTTCTTATCTTCAGGGCACCAAAGTCTGAATGCCTTAACTCCTTCACTAAAGCCCATGAAAACAGCTTTCTTGGCTCTAGGATCCAGTTTAGATCCTGTAACATGAAAGTACGCAGGACAACCAAATACATGCAGCCAATCATAATCTGAAGTGGGTTGTCCTGACCATACCTCCTTGGGAGTTTTCCCATCAAGTGCAGCAGCAGGTAGTCTGTTGGTGAGGCGACAGGCATAACACAAAGCTTCTGCCCAAAATGCCTTGCCCAATCCAGCATGAGAAAGCATACAACAAACCTTATCAACCAAAGTGTGGTTCATTCGTTCAGCTACTCCATTTTGTTGCGGCGTGTTACGAACTGTAAAGTGCCTGACTATCCCTTCTTTCTGGCAGAGTTCTAAGAAGCGATCTGATTTGTACTCGCCGCCATTGTCTGATCTGAGCCTCTTGATCTTCCTTCTGGTCTGGGTCTCAATCATCGTCTTCCATTTAAGGAAGATATTCAGAACTTCATCCTTGTGCTTCATAGTGTAAACCCAGACATGTCGTGAGAAATCATCAATAAAAGTGACAAACCAGTGTTTACCTCCCAAAGAAGCATTTTTGGTAGGTCCCCAAACGTCCGTGTGAACATAATCCAGTGTTGCCTTGGTGCGATGGATTGCAGTGCCGAACTTCACTCTTGTCTGCTTTCCCAAAACACAATGCTCACAAAAATCGAGTTTTTCAGTCTTGGCACCCTTCAATAGACCTTGCCTTACTAATCCTTGCAAAGCTTTCTCCCCGGCATGCACTAAGCACATGTGCCAAAGTCGAGAAGTGTCAGATGTTTCTCTTTCAGAACTGCTAGAGATAGCTGCTCTTCCTGTGACAGTAGACCCATCAAGGAAGTACAAATTTCCCTTTCGAGTACCCTTCATCGCTACAAATGCACCACGTACAACCTTCAGGACTCCACCTTCCATGGTCACCTTGTAACTGCAGGAGTCTAAGACCCCCAGTGAAATGAGGTTCTTCTTTAAGTCTGGGACATATCAGACATCTGTAAGTTGTCTAATTGTACCATTGTGCATCGTCAAACGAACTGTCCCTATCCCCTTTGTCTAGCAGGCATTGTCGTTGCCCATTAGAACGACTCCTCCATCGAGTTCCTGGAAACTCGAGAACCACTGCCTATTTGGACACATATGGTAAGAACACCCGGAATCCAAGATCCATCTATCAGAATGACTCTCTGATGATGAAATTGACAAAGCTGAATCCTCTTCATCTTCTGATTTTTGTGCAACGTTCACATTTGACTTGCCCTTGTTCGGACAATCTTTCTTCCAATGCCCTTTCTGGTGACAATAGGCACACTCGTCCTTCGCGAGACGTCTTCTATCTGATGATTCTCTTCTAGTTTTCGAGGGAGATTTACCCCGCCCTCCGGATTTTCTGTTGTTTGTCCTGCCTCTGGTTACTGTTAATGCTTCTGATGTTGAGTCCCAGTGGTTGTGCAGATCCTTCTTCCAATACTCATTATTCACCAAAGCATTAGAAACATCTATGAATTTAACCTCATCCTTTCCATATAATAGAGTAGTGGTTAAATGATCATAGGCATCAGGTAGGGAACTTAATAGCAATAGTGCCTTATCTTCATCAATAATTTCAACGTCTAGATTTTGTAAATCGGCAAGAATTTTGTTGAAACTATCTAAATGCTCAATCATAGAAGTAACTTTCTTGTATTGGAAGCGGAAAAGCTTCTTCTTCAGGTAGAGCCGATTCTCTATACTTTTCGTCATGTACTTGTCCTCCAGCTTCTTCCAAAGACTCTTCGCCACAGTTTCCTTCATGATGAAATACTTCTGGTCTTTGGCAAGACATAATCTAATGGTGCCACAGGCTTGACAGTTTACCCATTCCCAATCTTCATCGGAAAAGTCCTTGGGCTTGGTATCCAAGGCAATATGTGACCCCTCGCGGAACAACAAATCCAAAACTTCGCATTGCCACATGCCAAAGTTATTTGTGCCGTCGAATTTCTCCACCTCGAACTTTGCATTGGACAACGCTGTCTTCCTAATAGAGTTGCTTGAGGTAGAGTTGGTTGAGGTCTTGGGTTCCTCTATTGCAGTGACTTCAGCCATATGAACACTTCAAATGTCACCACAGATAAGAAATGACATCTGAAGTTTGGGGGAACAAGAGCTACTATGTTCAAACAGGTTTCTTGCCAAATTGTAGGTCTGATATGCACAATCTGAGCTGACAGATGTCTCCGAAATGATCCAAACAGATAAAATCGACTCCTGGATCATCAAAATCGGATATATAATGACCAATCTGGAGTCCGAAGAAGTTTGGACGAGATCTGATGGTTCTGGTGAGCTCAAAGGTGTGAGTTCGTTACACAGGAGCGGAGCCCTTGGATCAGCTCAGCTCGGCTGGAGTCTGCAGGGCAGGAGCGCGGCTCGGCTCGGCTCAGAAGGAACACGGCTCGGCTCGGCTCAGAAGGACCATGGCTCAGCTCGGCTGGGAGTTGTCGGGACAGGTTTCTGGAAAACCTCGCCGGAACCGTATCGCTGGAAAAATCGCCGGAACAGTACCGCATTCGCCGGAGAAGATGAAGTTGACTTTTTCTCTAAACTTTGACCGGAGCGTGAGAAAGCGTCCAGACTCCAGACTCCGATTGAACTGATTTTTGATGCGCTGGAATCGTCTCTTCAAGACCTACGAACTGGTGTGCTCAAAAGTTGATTTCTATCAACTTGATTTCTGGGCTGATCAAACATGGAGCTCGGAAAAAATTCTCCGTATGGCTCTGATACCAGTTTGTTGTGCCCAGAAACAGAATTAGCACACTCACACACTTGAGACAAATATTTACGTGGTTCGGCAATGCCTACGTCAACGGGATCTGAGATTCCATTTCATTGAAGAAATATTCAGACCATTACAACCAGAGGGAGGAGGGATTCCTCTTTAAGAACTCTCTCTCTCTCTTCTGTGTTCTTCCACACACAGACTGTTTCAAACAGAAGGGCAAAAGCCCTTAACCATACAAGAGTCGAGGAGACAAAATCTCCCATTGAGGCCATCAATTAATAAGGCCATACCCATTGAGCCAAAAAGTCTTCCATTGGGAGGCAAATAGTCAGTGAGGCCATACCTCACTGACCCAACAGGTCTCAACCGTGCTAAGGCGATCTGAGCCACCGTCTTCTGGGGTCTTCCATCCCCCATTCATCAACAACATGAAGTGATTGTTAGGGTTTCTAAGAGACATTGGTTCCCCTTTCACCATAAATCCATACCCGTTCTTTGTGTATCTGAGTGATCCGACGTCGGAAACTCTGGCTTTCTGTCTATTTCAGTGACGACTCACAGTGAAGTCTCAATCGACAACTTTTCGATACAATGCGACAGACCTAGCTTGAAGAATGAGTAATTCATGCAATCTCAAGAAATTCTCCTTTCATTGATCATGGCTGGCTAGATCTCCTTGAAACTCAAAGTTGCAGAAAACTTACTTCAACAGGCAAGAAAATTTCTCTTATAATGGCCTTCCCATCTTCACTTTCTTCGTTTCTACATTTTGGTGCCCTTTATTTATCTTTTATTTTTTTCAATTTCACCTCTATTTAATTGTACGGTTAGGTTTTTATTTGCTTGCAGTTTAGGGAATTTGATCCTTTTTTTTCATTTTGACGTTGGTGTATTTTTTGGATGAAAATATTTGTTATTGATTGGCTTTTCTCATCTGAATTTGCAATTGAATTGTTTAAGCACTGGCTCAGATCGATCAGCAAGCAGCGGAATCGCTTGGGAAGAATTAGAAACCTCAACCGGAGGAGTTGATTAATGAAACCCCAACGAAAACAGGGGTAGTCATTCCTCTGAAGGATCAGCTAAAGAAGAAAACACCCGAAAGACAATAGGTTTTTCTCCACTCCATGTTAAGAGTCCTATCTCCACATTGGAGTCGTATTAGTTGTAGAAGTTACAACATTGTTTATACTGTTCACTTTGGTTGCTAGAATAATTGTAATCAACTCATCCAGAATTTCCCTCTTAAACAATGATGAAATATTCACTTGACAGTGATCAGTGTAATGTCATTAAGGCTATATCACATTTTGAGGGCAAAGTTTGTGTCTCCAATCCGACCCTTTCAGTTGTGCCTTTGTAAATACTATGTAGACAATAAATATGATTACCGGTTCTGCCAGCTTTCTTTACATAATACAATATTATTTTAATCTAACAGATCAACTAATGGATATTGCTCTGATATTTTATTTAGTCAGTGATTGTTATATATCCTTATTTGCTTGATGGTTTCCCCAACTATAAATTGTTGAGTTTGATTAATTTTATTAGTAGAATTAGTTTTTTTAGTCAAAAAAAAGAACTAATGGGTATTGCACTGATATTTTATTCAGCCAATGGTTGTTATATATCTTCATTTGCTTTATGCCTTCCCCATTAGATATAAATTGCTAAGTTTTATTAATTTTTATTTTTATAAATGGTTATTATAGGAATTAGGAATCTTATATGGTGTGCTAGGCTTTGTGGAAATGCACAACCGAAATATTTACTTGAAAATAGTGATTCTCTGCTTTCTGGCTTTTGTGCTGCTATCTTATGCCATTAGGATGAGCATTTCACTGCAGAACTTTGAGGTTCAAAAGCACTTGAAACTTTTAAAAAACCCGGCTTAAAAAGCATCAAGGTGATTTTCTTTTCTTTTCGAAAAATTTTGTTGAATATTTCCTCTTAAGTATTCATGAATTTATTTTTTAAATTATTTTTTTTTGTAGTTTGGGTGATTCCATCTATTTATCCTGTAAATTTGTGTTTATGGGGTTCGTTGATATTTTATGTCTATGTTTGATGGGTTTCTTCTATACATTTTCTCCTTCTATATGTGGTGTCAATGGTATTATACAATGAGCATGAGAATTCATGCTATCTTCACTGATTTTTGCTGTTGAAACAGGGTCCAGATGGAGATATAATCGACTATCCAGCTCTTTCAGCATCCTACTTTTGATCACCCATTCTTTCATAACCACGTACTTCAGGTTCCACTTCCGGTCGTTTGCTACTGTTTCTAAGGTTTTTTTTCCTTTTTCTTTCTTTTTTCTTTTTTGCAGACTCTATTTTAAAGTACTCCTTTTAGTTCAGGTTCCACCTTGATGACGCTCTGCTTCCTCCATAATAGACTGCTAGAACCAACAACCTTAATGTCAGGGCAGCATTGAGCGAGAGCCATTTCAAGGAAGCCATATATTGATCATCTCAATGCCTTACTGATCTCCTTGATCGTTGTCAAGGATCAACAACATAAAGACATTGCTGCAATCATGGATCTAGAGACCTATTTAGAAGAGAAGGGCTATTGGAGGTGAATTCAACGCTGCTTGATGATGTGAAGACGGCAATGAAGAATTCAACGGAGTTTACCAGAAACGGCTTGACAATCGTGGTGAAGATCTTGGGTGTTCTTGCAGATTTTGGCATTTCAATGATACCCTGGAAACTAACCTATTTAATTTCCAATTCCTTTCGCACCTGTTTCAATCATCAAGAACAATCCAGCCATCTTCGGTTTCTGTTATTGGTTTAGATTGTTATGGAGATGGGGCTTAAAATCGAAGACACATAATCAATTTAACTGGAGGTTCTCTACGTTATAACGAAGGGTATAAGGGAGGTTCGGGATTTAAGTGATCCAAGAGAAGCCTCTTTCAATCCTATTAGTGAATAGTATTATTAAATATCTGTAATTTTATTATCTGATATAATATTTTTTTAAATAAGAAATAATTTCTGAGAAAAGCACAAAATGCAAGTTGCTTTATATATTAGAATTTTCTATTATTTTTCCTTCACAGAAGTAAATAATTCAAACCTTTAAGAAGGAAAAATAATATATTATTAGTTAATACATTAGTTAATAATTCATGATGCCCGTGCGAGTCCGCTAGTGACATATTTATATCAACCGGCCTTTCAATTCAAATCGAGCCACGATCAAGATTGGAGGCTAAATGTTTTGGGAGAAAAGTAGAGACTTGGGTAACTGTAGAACCCAGCTTCGGTCTGATCACGGCAGCTCTTCTTGACCTAGCTTCGCTCCTCTGATTAGTGAAAACGGTCTGTAGCACGCGAATTTGGTTGGTTAATTGGGTTTGAGTTTGGTGGCATTTTCTTCTTTCTTCAGCCGCAGCTGGGAATCCATCGATATGGTAACACATGTCCGCACCGTAGACTCTCCCGTTCAAAGCTTTGATCTCGGCGACATCAACGACTTTTTGATGATTTTTTTCCTCTTCAATAGAAGAAAACTAGGTCCTATCCATTCCCTGGAGCACACTGAATCCCGCATCCCCAACAATCCGCCATTAAAGTAGATGATTCACTGCGCTCAACGTACCTGCCGTGCTCTATGAACCAGATGGAGGATAAATTATACTCCGTGTAAGTTATAGCTTCCCGTTTTTTCCCTAGTTACTTGCGTACGATAACAGTGAGATCAACTCTGACATAGGACTTAGATTGCTGAACCTTCGCCATGCCACCGGAGAAATGGTTTCCGAATAAGTTAATGCTCCTTTGCCTTATCTTCCCGTACTGCACTTGTACTGATACACTTTCACCAGCCCAATCAATTACTGACGAGGACCAACTAGTATCTTCTGGGCAAAAATTCGCTTTGGGATTCTTCCGCCCTGGAAATTCTAGAAATCGTTACATCGGAATTTGGTATCACAAAATTCCGGAACAAAACGTAATCTGGGTCGCAAACAGAGACCATCCGATTAGGGAGAACTCGTCTGGGGTTCTTACAATTAATTCAGATGGAAATCTGGTCATCCTCGACGGAATCACCAATTCTACTGTCTGGTCTTCTAATGCATCGATCGTCTCGAGAAACAATAATACAATAGCTAAGCTCTTGGATTCGGGAAATTTGGTTTTGACCCAGAAAGACAGCGAAAATATTCTATGGCAAAGTTTCGATTATCCTACTGATACTTCGGTTCCTGGTGTGAAAGTGGGAATAAGCCGAAGGTTGGGTATGAACTGGACCCTCACATCTTGGAAATCAAAAGACGACCCAGGTCGTGGGAATTATTCCTTGCAGCTTGATCTACGAGGCTCACCTCAGTACTTCTTGTACAAGGGTACGGACCAGCTATGGCGAAGTGGTCCATGGAATGGTCTGCGACTGAGCACTACGCCGGAATTCGTACTCCCAAACCTTTTCGGCTTTGATTTCGTGAATACTCAGGATGAAATTTACATGACCTACGGTGTCACCAATAACTCTACTTTCACTAGAGTCGTGTTGAATGTGTCGGGTTTGGCGCAACGACTGGCCTGGATCGAAGAAAGCCGTCAATGGACTAAGTTCTGGACATTACCGAGGGATGACTGTGACAACTACGGAAGATGCGGACCATATAGTGTATGTAACGATAATAATCCAACAGATTGCTCATGTCTCCCAGGATTTGAACCAAAATCTCCCCGGGAGTGGTACTGGGGATCTTATGCAGGCGGGTGCGTCAGAAAGAGAGCAGCTCAGTACTGTGGGAAAGGAGATGGGTTCCTGAAGAAGTCGAATGTGAAGGTACCTGATACCTCAGTTGCTCGAGTTGACAAGAGTTTGAGCCTCGAAGAATGCAAGCAGGAATGCCTGAGGAACTGCAATTGCACAGCCTACACTGCTGCAGATATTCACGGAGAGGGAAGCGGATGCTTGGCTTGGTATGGAGTGTTGATGGACACGAAAGAATTCGTAAGTGGCGAACAAGATTTATTTGTACGTGTTGATGCGGTTGAGTTAGGTAAGATCGTTCACTTTTCTTTATTTCGATCTTATATTGTTTGTTCTAGCTTTCTTCTGTACACGTTCAACGATTCCTTGTTCTTATTTCTATGTTATGATGATGCTCTCTGTTTTTCAGCTGCTAATGCAAGGAAAGATTCAAAAGGAAATCGTGGTAAGAGGAGGACGCTTACAATTCTCTCAGTGTCTCTTGTTTTAGGGTTGTTTCTTCTGGTCTCCTGTGGGTATTACTCGGTGAAAAAGAGGAGAAAAAGAAACGGTACAGATTATCCTTGCCTTTAGGTCTTTCTCTGTTCTGCTTTGGTTATAAATAATTTTTACATCTAATCATGTGTATGGGATGTCTAATCATGTGTATGCAAGGAACTAACCTGTTTGATACTCTAGTAGCCCAATAACACAAAATATTTCCGTCCATGAACATGAACGAGAACCCATTAAATTGTTAAAGAGTACAACATTGTATTCAGTAGATTTGTGTGTTTTCTTTTGATTTGCCCATTAATTCAGCAATAAACGTTGGTTCTTCCCGTGCAGAGGAGCTTGAAGAAACGAGAACTAATACAGAATTACCGCTATATGATCTACGTACATTAATAGCCGCCACTGACAACTTTTCTGCCACAAACAAGCTCGGAGAAGGAGGTTTTGGACCTGTTTATTGGGTATATTTTTCAGTGAAAAAACTTAGAACAATTTAATTCTTTTCGTTTTCTTTTCCCTCGTTTGGTCTGTCTCAGTCTTTGGCCCATTTGACTACGAGTATCTATGGCAATGGAATTTAGAAAAATATAGTTTGATTTAAGCATAACTTGCAATTTTCAGGGTCGACTATTCGATGGACAGGAGATCGCAGTGAAAAGACTCTCAAAGTCATCTGGGCAAGGAGTGGAAGAACTCAAAAACGAAATTGTTCTTATTGCCAAACTTCAACACCGGAATCTTGTTAGGATTTTGGGATGTTGCTTCCACAAAGAAGAGAAGATGTTAATTTATGAATATTTGCCAAACAAAAGCTTGGATTCCTTCATTTTTGGTACGAATTCTTAGATCTTCCTATTTGTCTTCCTTTATTTCCTTTATGTGAAAGACAAATCTCAACTTTTTCGAATGTGAAAGAAATTGTTTTTTTTTCC
Organism: Buxus sempervirens; assembly: GCA_947561395.2. Classification (NCBI taxonomy): domain Eukaryota; kingdom Viridiplantae; phylum Streptophyta; class Magnoliopsida; order Buxales; family Buxaceae; genus Buxus; species Buxus sempervirens. Next base: position 5,087,660 of record OX387191.1, on the reverse strand, counting down.
TATTTAACTTGCGTGATCTTGATGATCTATATGAACAATGAGGGCATGCAGATGAATCAAGAAGGGTATTGTTGGATTGGGATAAACGATTCAGGATAATTGTTGGGATTGCTCGAGGGGTTATGTATCTTCATCAAGACTCCAGACTCCGAATAATCCATCGGGATTTGAAAGCCAGCAATGTCTTACTGGATGCTGATATGAACCCAAAAATTTCAGATTTTGGCATAGCCAAAATTTTTGGTGGGGATCGAAGCCAAGCAAATACCAACAGAGTTGTTGGGACATAGTAAGTATACAGCACACAACCACAAACATAAGATTCACCCAAAAACAAACCAAAGTAATTGCTTTCTGTATCATGGCATTGCAGTGGTTACATGTCACCGGAGTATGTCATGAGCGGGTTATTCTCAGAGAAGTCTGATGTCTTCAGCTTTGGGGTCTTACTGTTAGAGATTATTAGCGGCAAGAAGAACAGTGATTATTATCTTGAGGACCCCTCTACAAATTTGATAGGACATGTAAGATTTGCACGTACAATGTCATTAAACCTTACAAGCCCTTCGGCTTCTTATACACATATATTTTTATGGTTTCAGGTATGGCAACTTTGGAAAGAAGGCAGTGCCTTAAATATAGTCGACGCATCCCTTTGTGGTTCATATTCTACTACTCATGAAGTTCTGAGATGCATCCAAATCGGTCTCCTATGTGTGCAGGACAGTCCAAGCGACAGGCCAACAATGTCCACTGTCGTCTTCATGTTGGGCAACGAAGCTAAGTTGCCTCTTCCAAGACAACCTGCATTTGTTGCTAGTAAAATTGGAAGAAGCCCAAACCCTTGTACCACCGGGACAGGATCTGGTTCTGTTGTTTCTATAAACGATGTCACAATTACTACGTTTCAAGCTCGATAAAAATAAAAACCCACTCTTGACAGCCTAAACCGGAATGTGATTCTTGGCAATACGTTCATCATGTAAGAGCTACCTGCGGAGCAACTGAGGTACCACATGCTAGATGACGGCTCATCTCATTCATAATTTTTGGCATATTATTTTAGTTCTTACCTTAGGTTGCACTCCAAAACAAGGTGAAGCACTGAACATTGAAATTCCAATAATACTAAGAATAAAAGCTCTTCAATTCAAATGGCAAGAACTTAAGATCATGTGATCAATATATATAGGGCTTTTATGTATGATTTTATTTCTAAAATTTCGAGTTGCTATTACCTATTGGATTCAAGGGTTGATAGTCATACATTTAACTCACAGCCTCTCCCAAGAAGTGGCAGCTCAAATTTTTTGGGGGCCTTAGGCAAGGTCATAAAAATGAGGCCTTTTAATTAAAAAAAATTTAATATTAAACCATAAATTTATTTCTTCCCTTTTTAGGTGCATGATTAATCATTAAAATTTTGTATTCAATTTTAGCCAATAAATCATTTTCGATAGATAAAATTGCTGGACTGTTAAAGCAATTAGTGCCCTTTTTGGTACTTTATCTCAATGCATGGGTAACAACACCTTCGCTTCCAACATTCAATGGTCAGAGACCTCTTCCGGTAAATCGGTAACGTGCACTCAAATATCGGTCTAAAGGCAAACTTAATAGCAATGTCACTCTTTGATTTCAGAAGCAAATAAGGAGAGAAGATGGGTGTTTCGTTTTTCACAAAAGTTAGAAACCCTAAGCCCCCTTTTCCCTTTTTCAAAAATGAGAGAAAGTAATCGTTTCTTTAAAAAGCAAGAAAGAGACAGTACTCTATTTAAGAAAATAATAGACTTTGTTTGTTGCACATGTTAGTAATGACGGTAATAAAGGAAAAAAAACCAAACAAAACAATGTAAATAATAACGGTAATAAAGAAAAAAACATTTAAAAAATGGGGGGCTTTACTCCTTAGGCGGTACCCTTAGTGAGGGATGGGGTCCACCAAAAATAAATTTTGCCTTAGTAGGGGACCTTCATAGTTGGGTTGGGGGGGCGGGCCTTACACAGTGGCCTACCCCTTTGAGCCCCCCCTGCAAGTAAGTTTATCCTATGGTTTGAGTATGCCCTAAGAAAAATTAATTATTAACTTATTTTTATTGACTTAAACCACATTACTTCTGCAATGCATACACTATTCGTGCACATCTAAACCAAATAAAATTTCTCAAATGGACATTTCAGCAAACAATTGCTAGGTATGCATTTTCAAGCAAAATCAGAAGACACTGTGGCTCTACCAATTGCCAACATATTGCAAAAAACGCCAAATCCACATAATCCGTAACCAATAGCATCGTCATTTTCAACTTTTTCGTTTTTGTTTTTGTTTTTGTTTCTGAAAGAAAAAGTCAGTAACTTATACGTAATATATTTTACAATTACCAACTTTTGCAAATCTACAAAAATGTATTACATCCATCCATCCAAGTTATATCATTACATTTTCCTTTTAGAGGATTAGTTTTTTTAATTGAGTTACTTTTATGTACTGTAGACATATGGTAATAGGGCAAAACTTGGAGCATGAACTGAAGGTATGAAGGATGCTGAGAAGTGTATTGTGTAAAATCCCAAATTTTAATGAGATTAAAATTATTAGTTATAGTAATTAATTAATATCAATTGGCAAAATTATGTATATTTGGAGATTAGAAAAGGTCGATCGAAGTTCTCGGGTGAATCAATTTGGGAAAATTCTATTTAATAAAGGCGAGGAAAAATTAATTAATATTAATTGAGAGATTTAAATTGGTTTAATGATGGGTTAAATGAGTGATTTAAATTAAATTAGGTTGCTGGTATAGGGTTTTATGTGGAGTGGTGCAACGGCAGATTGTGAATTGAGTTTTTGTTGAGCGGCAACTATAAAAACCAGGTTAATTGAGATCGCTGGTTTTGTTAGAGGAATTGAACGACAGAAGAAGGAAATTTAGAGGAGATTTTTGTTAGATCTGGAAATCAGCTTCTTGAAGAGAGATTTCGGATGTCTTTGGTGATTGGAGCATCATAAAATTCGTTAGATTCAAGGAGTAATCAGGTAAGTCAAATTCAGATTTGAGAGTAATGATTTTACAGACATTTCATGGTGATTCAGATTTGGAGTTTTCATATTTGAACCACTCGAAATTTCTGCAGAAGAACAGAAAAGTGTCGGACTGGAGATTTGTTTCAGAACCTAAAATATGTGGAATTGAAGCTGTAATTCGAGGAATTCTCATTAATACAGGTTGTTTCATTGCAAATTAATATGAAATTTGTTTAGTTTGAGGTTATTGTAATTTAGAAATCAGATCTGGAGGGATCTGATCAAATTCCAAATATATACAGAGGAAGGGTGAACGTCTGAACTGAAGCCTTGCTGAAAAAGAACTCGAATCTACATAATTGGAGTTTTAGTAATTCGAAACCAGCTTTAAGAAGTAAGTAGCACAACCTGGTTTGTTTTAGATGTTTTTAACCTGAATTTAGTTTTTGCTTTGAACCTGATATCAAACGAAAATCCCTGTTCTGCCAGTTCTGACGCTAGATCTGATTTGAGGTTTTAAGTGACTCAAATAAATTATAAGGAATAACTGTTGATTAATTTCATGTCTATTGAGTTGCTAAATCTGAGGTACTGAAGAAGATTTAGTCCAATGCATAGTAAGCTTTCTTGCTGTTACTGAAGAAAGGTTCAGTCGAAGACAAAAGCATGAGCGACTAATTTGTTCAGATGTTGTTAGTGGTTTAATTAAATGCGAAATAGGTTAATTAGGACACAGAATGGGTTAAGATGACCCTAGGAGAAATTCAAATGCCAAGTCTTCAGTTAGGCTTGCAGATTTTACTAGTCGGAAATGAGCTGGAGAAGAAGAAAGACCTGGCGCTGAGTACTATTCATCTGGCGCCAACCTCATCAGAGGTCAGCGCCAGCTATATAATTCATGTCCAGTTTCGGTGTTGCAGTAAAATCAGTAATTTTATCTTTAAATTCAAGGTTGTTAGTTTAGGTAATTTAATTAGTTGTTAGTAACAGTATAAGAAGGGTATTGGTTGACTAATTTCATAAGTTTGTAGAAAGATAGTTTAATAGATAGATGGACCATGTGCTGAGTGCTGCCTACCTTCACAGAGATTGGCACCCAGCTCTTTTCCAGTACTCTCGTGTTTGTTTTAAGTTCCATTTCTGGGGGGAAATAATTAGGGTGTTAATTAGGAGTTATTAAGGGACTGTTGAGAAATAAGAGAGGCTGAAATTGAGACCATAATTAAGGTATTAGGGATTGACATCAAAAAACTGTTCAGGTTAGTAAGTTGAGAGTTCTTATGAGTTCTGGAATCTGTCCAGCGCCTATACTTTTAATTTGTAAAACTTATTTTGGGAAAGCACTTAAAGGATAAATTAGATATGGTGTCATGGGTTTGAAGTGTAATAACATATGCTAAAATGAGTATATAAAAGTGGGGTTTTTATCCAAGAAGCATTGTGAATATTTCAGTTTTTGTTATTGTTGGGCCATGAGCATTAAAGTCGAAGTAAAGATTATTGTGAAGGATTTCTTTCAGATCCAGACCACATCTGAGTTGCTTAGGATCATGTTAAAGAATAATTTCAGAAAATAAAACTAACTAAAAGATGAGAAGCAATGGAATGAATATAATGGAATTAGAAGTATTAATAGAAAGCTTTAAAGGTTTATGTTAAAGAGAGTGAACTAAGGTTAATATTTATAGAAAGAGCCACTGTTTGGGCACAAGTTAAATAATTTAGGTCTGAATTTAGTAATGTTATTTAGTTCTAGTTTTAACATTCGTATTTGCCGGTTTAGCCGAAATTGAGCAATTTCACCTAAATTTGACTATAAAAAGGAAATTTTATGCGATACTTTGAAAAAGAGCTTGGAATCAAATTATTTTGGTTAAATGTGATTATTTGTTTTCTCCTTGTACTTTGAACAATTTTTTTGGGTTTTCTTTGATGGTTTGATGGTTATCTTACCTCCGTGTATCTCGGAGATGCCCCGTGTACCTCGGGATGTTGTTACCTCTGTGTATCTCGAGGATGCCCCGTGTAGCTCGGGATGATATGATTGAGATTGAGTTGAGTTGTGCTTACTGGATTTCACTGTTGGTTTTGGTTTTAATGTCTAATGGGCATTACTCGATATAGATCCATGTTAAGAGCTAGATAGTGGGAATGATTGTTCTTTGCTAGTCGTAACACTTTGTTCACGCATGCGTTTCCATCGTGTATCTCGATGAGGCCTTCTTTGTATCTGGTTGGCTGCGGCTATGATAGGATAGTACATGCCAACCCATTACTGTATTTGGATGGGTTCTCCCGCAATAAGTCGATGACCGTGTAGCTCGGCTTCGCTCATAAGTCGAGAGGTGGCATAGTGAGCATGGTCTTACACTAGTTAAAGGTAGTCTTATTTCATGAGTCCTGCGACGACTTATCGACTGTGTTTTTTATGATACAGACATGTTTGTTATACCGGATTATTTCTTATTATATCACACTGATCGATGGTTTATTGTTGGATTATTCGGAACTGATGTATTATCGCTACTGTTGTATGATTTACAATTGTATCATGTTTTTAGAACTGATAAACTGTATTTTAGCATGCATGTCGTCATATTTAGTCTCAGCAAAAGTCACACAAAGATTTTTAGGACTCCATTGGTAAGGTCATTTGCCTTAAATGCCATATCTAAACCTATAAAAATGACAAAATTGTGATGATTATAGTAAGTGTCGTGTGCTTTTTCAAGCCCGTCTTTAGTTAATTTCTTTTATTCCTTTGATGAATATGTGATATATGTTGCCTTACATCATGTTACTTATAAGCATTTATATTGTTTATAGTTAAAAATTAATTTTTATTAAAAGATAATTTTTATATAGATACAATTTCCTCTGAGCCAGCAGCCTTTAATTATTTCTTTCACAAAATTGTCTTACCTTTAATCCAAGTAAACGATAAGTATTTGAATGTTGTTTATGTGAAAATTGATTTTTTCTTTACAACGTCGTCAGCTAGTCTTATATATTAAGCAAGAGGGCGGGGTGGCAGATGAGGTGGCAAGCTCGCAGGGCTTCGGATTGATTCGTTTGGTTTGGGACGGGCAGAAATCGTCTACCGCATGCTCATGCGGCGGACGATACCGCCCCCTCAAATAAAAAAAATTGAAATGGGAGCTGTTTTTTTTTAAAAAAAAATTTTTTAAATGTGAACCGTGAGATGCGGCGGTATCGTCTGCCGCATTTTCATGCGGTAGACGATTCCATAGATGTGACGGTGTTAAACACAGCTTCGGTTTCTCTCTCAAACTTCCGTGTTTTTGGTTCGGCATGTGTAGAAAGAAAGCCTTGTGGAGAAGCTTTCTTTTCGACCTTCTATCGTGAATAAAGGTCGAGAAGGTTCGCGATACCTCGTCAACTACCATGACGCTTGAAGGTTCATGAAGCTTCATCAAATGTCCAAGGGTATCACCTTCACTACAGCGTAGGGCGGATCTGTAAAAAAAAAACCCTTTCTTCTCCAACCCAAAAAAACAAAAGAACAAACTTTTTGGAGAACTTTCTTCTCCAATACCTGGCGTGTGGGGGATCTACAGAAGAAAAAAAGCACCCTTCAAAAAGGGACGGTTTGGGCTCTACCCCTTTCTTATCTCTTTCAAATCTATGGAGACTTAATACAGAGACGACAAGCCGACCCAGAGGTAGCGAGAGCGAAGCTGATAATATTGGTTGCGTCAGCGCACCTATGAGCTAGATCCTTGAGATCGGTTTGCAAATTGCAAATTTCTCTGGTTCCAGCTGACTCAAAGCCTCTGAAAGGGCCTCAGTTGCAAGCTGCTCCGAGACGACAAGCCGACCCATTACCCAGAGTCTAGGACCTGTGACCGTTCTCAGACTCTCCTCGGGTGTGGCATCCTGGCCATCCGATCTTCACGGCCAACGAAGCTCTCAAGTTGCTCCTCGAGAACCGGTGGAAACTGAGCCCTTCTTCCCAACCGGCTTGCTCCGTCGCGTTTCTTAGGGCGACTCCTCGCTTCCCAACGGCGACTCTTCGCAGTATCAATAATGACTATACATGAAGTAATATGATCTGCTCTGTTAAGCAATCGACAACGGCCTCTCCCTTTCCGATCTCATACGACAGAAGTCCCTGTCACCAATTCTCTTCGGTTGATGTAGTTGCTGCACAACAAGCTCGGTATGATAAGTCATATATTCTGTTTATTTATTTATTGAAAAAAAAAGTTCCTCTCCAACAAATGTTGTTTGAACTATATAAAATGTTTTAAAAATGGCACATATTGAGGTCTATGTTAAGCGGTTGTAGTTTCACTTATCCATGTATTTATTTCATCTCATTGATCTGTCTCAACATCTGGGGTTGGAATTCGGTGGTAACGCGTATAGGCACATGCCTTTCACCACGCTGTTGTTGCAACCGTCTGAAGAAGGGGAGGAGCAGCATCAGCAGCAGCAGCGGGAGAAGGAGATTCTTCTTAAGCAGCAATAGGGTGTTGAGTTTAAATTTTTGGTTGTCCCTTTTGTTGTTTGGGGGAAAAAAACGTCTTTTAAGGTGGAATTTAGTGGCGTTGTGAGTAATGGCCTTATTCTCCTGTAATCTGATTTGAGGTTGTAGATGAATGAATTAATGGGGGGAAGAAGTGAAAGAAAAAAAAAAGGGTAGGTTTGTCAGGGCAAGCAATTGGGTGACATTGCAGTGTTGATCTCTATTTATCTAAGGTTATACTGTTACTATGCCCTTCTGTTGGGATTTTTTTTCCTGGAATTCCGAGGTTACTATGTGATAAGAAGGTGATGGGGAGTACAATACAAGTCGAAATCAGCTTAGCCATTGAAGTTTAAATGTGGGATTCTGGTGTTCATGTTCATTATGATTGTGGGACCGACGAATTTTTTCTTATTTGAAGGAGATGGTAGCCAAGGGAAAGTTAAGTGGACGCTTTTGCAAATGGGGCTGTGCGAACGAAAGCGAAAGACTCATCGCCGTTCAAGTTGCTGAATCCTGTTCTCTTCAAGGTATGTTTCTCAATGAGTTCTACTGTTTCTCTCTCTGTCTTGCTCTGTCTCTCTCCCCCTCTGTTTATCTCCCTCTGTATTTTTGCAGTGTTCTGTTCGATCATCTTCTGTACTCTCCTTTTATGTAAATGACCTGCAAATGCTCTTTTAATCATTAAGAAATCTCAATAGGCATGTCATATGGGGACGAATATGAATTTTGTATTGTATGTTATCCTACTTGTAAGGTTTATTTTGTTTTGGCTATATTCCGAGTCAAAAAGGTCTTGAAAATATTGTCAATGTATTTGGGATAGGTTAGAGGTATTGCGGTTCAAACGGGGTCTTGATCGGAGTCAAATTGAAATTGTTACGACCAACGTTTGCTGTACGTTCGCCGAACGTTCGACCGGTGACGACATACAGAGAAACCCGAGAGCAGCGTGAGCTGAGCGTTTGCCGAACGTTCGACCGGTGACGACATACAGAGAAACCCGAGAGCAGCGTGAGCTGAGCGTTCGCTGAACGTTCGACCGGTGACGACACACAGAGAAACCCGAGAGCAGCGTTCGCTGAGCGTTCGCTGAACGTTCGACCGGTGACGACACACAGAGAATCCAGAGAGCAGCGTTCGCCTCACGTTCGTTGAGCGTTCGACCGTTGGTGTTCCACAGAGACAACAGAGAGTAACGTTCGCTGAACGTTCGCTGGTCGTTCGAACGAGAAGAAGAAAAGTGAGTTGTTTTATCGAACGTTCGAGCCGCGTTCGCTGAGCGTTTGAACGTTCGTAAACAAACTTCTTTTATAGAAATCCGATCTTTTCTGATTTGTTTCCTTTTCGTTCCCTTCCTTCTCCTAACCTATTTAAGGAGTGTCTAGCCTATTGTGAGGGTTACCCAATACGTTTTTGAGAACCCTAAAACGTGTGCAAGAGAGAGAGACCTTCTTCCTCTTTTCTCTTCTTCTTTGAGCCATCAAAACCAGTCTTCTTCTTTTCTTTTCTACCTTGGAGTTCCGGGTTGAAGAGTTTGCTCGTGGGAGTTCCTACGGTTGCTGAGCGAGTTCGTTCGGCACTTCACTAAGAAGATATTCAGAGTTCTGAATCGTTGCAAGGATGCAAATCTGAAGAGTTCTTCAGATATTTACATTGTGAGTCAGAGTCATTGTTGGGTCGTCTGAACCACTATTGTAAGTCTTCTTCTTATAGTGATTTCCAGAGGTGGCACCTCGTAGCCCGGAGGGTTTTTCTCTTTGAGAGTTCTCTTAGAGTTTTCCCTTCGTCACCAAATTGCTTGTGTTGTCTCTTACTTATTTTGCAATTGTGTGTGATGAATTGATATGTGTTCAGACTTGTGCATGCCAATTAATTAAGAACTTGTTTTTAATTGATTGATTTTTTATTCCGCAATCGGTTTCACCTATTCACCCCCCTCTAGGTGATTTAGAGTCTAAACTGTGTTTTTCAATTGGTATCAGAGCGGGTAACCAGATCCTTGACTCGGTTAGTCATGGACAAGTCCTCCACTGCCCCACCCTTCTTTGATGGCAGCAATTATGCCTACTGGAAAGTTAGAATGAGAGCCTATCTGAAGGCTATAGATGAAAAAGTTTGGGGAAGTGTTGAGAGAGGATGGAATCCTCCAACTGTGATTATAGATGGTGAGACAAAACCCAAAGACCCAGATAGCTATACTAGAGAAGAGTTAATTGATGTTAACTACAACTCTAAGGGTGTCAATGCACTTTTTAGTGCAATCTCTGCTGATGAATTCAAACGGGTGTCTACTTGTCAAACCAGCAAAGAAATTTGGGAAATTTTCCAAACCACTCATGAGGGAACTATCCTTGTGAAGAACTCAAAATTACAAATGCTTATCACTAGGTTTGAAGAACTAAAAATGGGAGAGGATGAATCCTTTGATTCCTTCTATGCTAAACTAAGTGATATAGTGAACTCTAGTTTTAATCTTGGTGAAAGAATTCCTCCTAATAGAGTGGTTAGAAAAATCCTTAGGTCTCTTCCTGAAAAATATAGACCCAAAGTGACTGCTATAGAAGAAAGTAAGGATATTAATGGTATTAGGGTTGAAGATCTCATAGGATCAATTCAAACCTATGAACTCACTCTGCCTCCTACTAAGAAAAATAAGTCTATAGCTCTCAAATCTAGTAAAGAAAAGGCTTATAATGATTCTAGTGAGGAATCCATGGGAGATGAAGATATTGCCCTTTTGGTAAAGAACTTTAGGAAAATGTTTAGAAGGAGGAAACCAAGGAGTGAAAATGAGAGGTATAAATCCAAGGGGAGTTCTAGTGGTAGAGATCAAAAGCCAAGAATCAAATCTGAATCTAGGGAGTCCAAACATCCTAAGGACTCTAGGTTGCAAAAACTTCAACAAATCAGATGTCATGAGTGTCAGGGTTTTGGTCATATTAGGTCGGAGTGTCCCACATTTAAGAAGCTTCAAGGGAAAGCCATGAATGCCACTCTTTCTGATGAGAGTGCTTCTGATAGGGATAGTGAGGACTCCAAAACAGAGGAAAGTCAAAACTACATGGCTTTCACCTCTATTGTTGGGAGTGGTGACTCTAGTAACTATGAAGACTTTCCACCAAGTGAGAATGCAATTGGTTCTCATGATGAGTCTGATGATGATGAGGAAAGCCTTCAAGATGCTTATGATAAATTGTTTAGGGAGTGCTTAAAAGCAAAGAAACAATTAAAATCCAATCTCAAAAGGCTAAATGAGGTAGAGCACAAGAAAGAAGATCTTCAAGCAAAATTTGAAGAGTCTACTTCTCGTCTAGGTGAATACAAGTTGAAGATTGAATCCCTAGAATCTGAGAATAAGTCTCTTAAGGAAGAGCTTGAAAAATCTAAAATTCAATTCCAGAATTTTTCTACAGGTACAGCAAATTTGGAAAATATGCTAGGGATGAGTCAATTAGGAACTGATAAAAGGGGTTTAGGATTCCAGGAAGTCTCAAATGATAATCCATCATCTTCTAAGACCCAAGTTGTGAATACCAAAGGAAAGAATAGATCCAATTCTTCCAAGAGAAAGACAAACCAAGGTAGAAATCGTGGTCAAAAGTCTAATTGGTCAAAACCTAGGGGTGTTCCAACCAAGAGTTCCCAATCTCAGAACTTTATCCCTATTTGTCATTATTGTGGTATTTCTGGACATATCAGACCAAATTGTTGGGATTTGAACCAAAACTCTAGGAGATCCTCACCTAGAAAACCTCAAGAGAATTTGTCTAAACAAGTGAAAGAACTTTCAAATCAGACAAAGCTCTTAAGTCAACAATTAGCTTCAATGACCAAGAAAACCACTGAGCCTAAGCAAATCTGGGTTAAAAGAAGTGAATTAACTTGTCATGTAGTTCATGTTGCTTTGAAGGCTAGAAATAGTCTTATGTGGTATCTTGATAGTGCTTGCTCTCGTCACATGTGTGGTGACAAATCTTTGTTTAAATCTTTTGAGGATTATTCTTGTGGCACTGTTACTTTTGGTGATGGAAGCAAAGCACCTATTGTAGGTAAGGGTGTTATTGAAATCTCTGGTATGCCTATTTTGAGTGAAGTACTATTTGTTGATGGCTTGAAAGCTAACTTGATTAGTATAAGTCAATTGTGTGACTCAAACATGAAAGTTAAATTTGCTAAACATATGTGCTCTGTTTTTTATGCAAATGGTGTGTGTGTGCTTCAAGGAGAAAGAACTCCGGATAATTGTTATGGTGTGATTCCTAATTCTAATGCTGTGTGTAACTCTTCCAAAGTTGATATGCATGAATTGTGGCATCAAAGACTTGGTCACTTGAACTTTAAAAACATGAATGAATTGTCAAAGCATGATTTTGTTCGAGACCTTCCTAAGCTTGCCAAAGTAGAACCAAATGTGTGTGGGCCATGTCAGTTGGGAAAGCAAACTAGATCTAGTCACAAAAAGATCACTGAGTGTCTAACCCACAAACCTCTTGAATTGTTGCATATGGACCTTATGGGTCCTTCTAGGACTGAAAGTCTTGGTGGTAGGAGGTACATTTTGGTTATTGTAGATGATTTTTCCAGATTTACTTGGGTTGAGCTATTAAGAGAAAAATCTGAAGCAAGTGAGTTGATTATGTCGTTGTGTCGAAGACTCTCAAATGAAAAAGAGTCTAAAGTTGTTAGGATGAGGAGTGACCATGGGAAAGAGTTCGAGAACTCAATCCTTGAAAATTTTTGTCTAGAAGAGGGAATTCATCGTGAGTTCTCTGCTCCTATTACTCCACAGCAAAATGGAGTAGTAGAGAGGAAAAACAGGGTTCTTCAAGAGATGGCAAGAGTCATGATACATGCCAAGGGTGTGGCCATGTATTTCTGGGGAGAGGCCATTAACACGGCTTGCCATGTGATAAATAGGGTGTATTTGAGGCCTGGGAGTAATGAGACTCCTTATGAAATTTGGCATGGTAAAAAGCCCACTGTCAAATACTTTCGTGTTTTTGGAAGCAAATGCTTTATTTTGAGAGATAGAGAGAATTTGGCTAAGTTTGATGCCAAGAGTGATGAAGGAATCTTCCTAGGTTACTCTAAGAATAGCAGGGCTTACCGTGTGTATAACTTACGTACTCATACTGTCATGGAATCCATAAATGTTGTTGTGGATGAAGGGGTTGATAAGTCTCAAGTTGAGGGGGAGACTAGTCTGGAAATAGGAGAAAATGACTTGGTTGTTGAAAGTCAAAATTCTGAGTCATCTTCTTCAACTTCTGAAGAGGGTCTTTCTTCAACTCCAGGTCCTACAAAAGAACCTTCCTCTAGAGTAAAGTTAAATCATCCCAAAGAGTTATTAATTGGTGATTTAAATGAAGGGATGAGACTTCGTAGGAAAGTCCTAAATCAGATGTCATTTGCATCCTATGTCTCAACTCTTGAACCTAAGAAGGTAGAAGAAGCACTTACTGATGAGTGTTGGACTAATGCCATGCATGAAGAATTAAATCAATTCATTAGAAATGATGTGTGGTATCTTGTTCCTAGACCTGAAAATTATAATGTTATTGGAACCAAATGGATTTTCAAGAACAAGTCAGATGAACATGGCACTGTAGTGAGAAATAAGGCTAGGTTGGTTGCACAAGGATATACTCAAGTTGAGGGTATTGATTTTGATGAAACATTTGCCCCTGTAGCTAGACTTGAATCTATAAGAATTTTACTTGCTGTAGCTTGCCACTTGGGTTTTAAATTGCATCAAATGGATGTAAAAAGTGCTTTTCTGAATGGGATACTTAATGAAGAAGTATATGTTGAACAACCCAAGGGGTTTGTTGATCCAAAGTTCCCACGTCATGTGTTTAGGCTTAAGAAAGCCTTGTATGGGTTGAAACAAGCTCCTAGAGCTTGGTATGAGAGACTTACTGCTTATCTCTTAGATCACAAGTTCACAAGAGGAGGAGTTGATAGAACCTTGTTCATTAGAAAAGATAAGAGCAGTTTCACTGTTGCTCAAATTTATGTGGATGATATTGTCTTTGGGTCTCCAATTGATTCTCTTGCTTTAAATTTTGCCAAAGCTATGCAACAAGAATTTGAGATGAGTATGGTTGGTGAGTTAAATTTCTTCCTAGGTCTTCAGATTTCTCAATCTACAGATGGGATTTTCATATCTCAATCTAAATATGCTAAAGACCTTGTGAAAAGATTTGGGTTGGACAGCAAGAAACACACTAGAACCCCTATGAGTACTACCTTGAAACTTGATTCTGATTTATCTGGAAAGAGTGTAGATAACACTCTTTATAGAAGCATGATAGGTAGTCTCTTGTATCTTACAGCTAGTAGGCCTGATATAGCCTTTAGTGTAGGTGTGTGTGCTAGGTTCCAAGCAAATCCTAGAGAATCTCACTTATCTGCCGTCAAACGTGTCATACGATATGTTAACGGTACTGTTGATCATGGTATATGGTTTTCTAGAGACACTTCTGCAATTCTAGCAGGCTATTCTGATGCCGACTGGGCTGGAAATGCAGATGATAGGAAGAGCACAACTGGAGGTTGTTTCTATGTTGGGAACAATCTTGTGGCATGGATGAGCAAGAAGCGAAACTCTATTTCCTTGTCCACAGCTGAAGCGGAGTATATAGCCGCTGGGAGTGGTTGTACTCAATTGCTTTGGATGAAGCAAATGTTGAGTGATTATGGAATTGAACAGGGAACTATTGTCTTGTATTGTGATAATACAAGTGCTATTAATATTTCCAAAAACCCTGTTCAGCACTCTCGAACCAAGCACATTGATATACGACATCATTTTATTCGAGAGTTGGTAGAAGATCATGTGATATCTCTTGAACACATCCCATCTGAAAACCAACTAGCTGACCTCTTTACCAAACCTTTAGATGCTCTTAGGTTTGAGTTTCTTAGGAAAGCTATTGGTGTTGGTCCTCTTCATTAAGAAGGACTTTGTAGCATGCTTTAGGGTGTTTCATGCATTTTTCTTTTCTTTAGCATGCTTACTTGTTTTTGGTATTTTGTATTTTGTTTTTGTATTTGTTTTTCTTTCGTATTTTTTTTTGGTTTTTGTATGTATTCTTGTCTTGACATGTGTCAACTATAGGATAAGTATAAGGTTGTGAAAATATATATCTTTTGGGTATATTTTGAGAACCTACAAGCTTTTCAAAGATGATTTCTCAAATGTGATTTCAACAGTTTCTAATAATCTCACAATCATCTTGCTAAACTCTATTTGTGGTTTGTATATCACATACACATCCAAATACAATTGAGGCAGCCTATTTTTTATTTTCGGTGTTGTGTGGATAGGCAATCCTGAGTTTACTCTTGTCTATCTTAAGTTGAAAAGACCCTAGCATTTGATCTTGTGTTTACAAAGAGATTTCTCCCTCTTGTTTAAAAAGAAAAAGTTATATGAAAAGAACTCTGGGATTAAATGTAAACCCCAGCAAAATTGAGTTCAAAAAGAAAGAGAATCACAAGGAGTATAACCATGGCATAAACTGTAAACTCAGATATTCTAAGGAACACTACTCTTTGTGCAAAAAGAATTGTAAGAAACAGGGGGAGAAAATTTCAAAATCTTGATGCTTAGGTCATGCAAGGGCTCTTTTAAATGTTTGGAGAGACTTGGGTAATATTGGATTTCTTGATAAATGGCCAACTCCTCTTCACCAAGCTCTCATATAGGCAAAACTTGTTGTATTTGGTTTTGCACATGCACACAAACACAATTGGAAATTTGGTTGAGTTGTTGTGTAATTATTTGGGAGTTTTGAAGTTAAATTTGATCAAATCTGACTTTTAGAGCAAAATGGTTCTCAAAATAGGTCAAAATTTGAGTTTTCAAGAGTTTATACTTGATTTATAGTTGTTGGTATGTCTTACAAGTTTTTACACATGTTTGAAGTGTTTTTGGTTGAAAAGAGATGAGTTTTCTTGCTGAAATCTGGAAATTTTTTCTGAACTGTTTTTGAACGTTCGAACGGCCTATCGAACGTTGAACAAACGTTGGTTCTTTCCTCCCCGTTCAGCGAACGCGTGTCGAACGTTGGTTTTAAAACAAATTTCTTGGTTAACGTTCGCCCCGTGTTCGCCGAACGTTCGAACGTTCATTTAAAAATCGGTTTTTAAAAAAGGTCGCGTGCGAAAAAGGAGTTAGGGTTTTTGAGCGTTTGAAACGTTAGTCGTTCGAACGTCTGGCGATTTTAGGGCTTTTGTGCTTTTGTGTCTTCTCTCTTCGATTCGTGCCTTAATCTCGTGATCCAAGGTAAGATTTTTAGTTTTTGTTCATTATTTGTTGTTTTTATCTACATGTTCATCTTCGGCTAGGTTTTTCTAGGGTTTTCATGT
Organism: Buxus sempervirens; assembly: GCA_947561395.2. NCBI lineage: Eukaryota > Viridiplantae > Streptophyta > Magnoliopsida > Buxales > Buxaceae > Buxus > Buxus sempervirens. The sequence goes on along the minus strand of OX387191.1, from coordinate 5,071,770 downwards.
TAAAACTTTGATTTTTTCGTGATTTGTGGTTTATACTTGTTCAAATCAGTTTTAAAAGGTTGTATTTGTGTTTTATTGTTGATTTCGAGTCATTATTTGTCAATTTTTGTTGAAGTTGACGATTTCACAAAAAATCCCCAAATCTGGGTTCGTGAGTCTTCAATGTTTGCCAACCGTTCGAACGGTGATCGAACGGTCTGAATTTTTTTTTTGCTTTGAAACATTTTTTTTTCTCTCATGCATTTTTTGTTCTTAGCATTTAGTGTCATTTCTTGTTATTCCATGTTACCTCATACTAACATGTGCCTTATTGTGTTGTTTTCTTATATTTTTTTTTTCTTTTTTTTCTGTGTTCTATTCCTTCCTAGATGCCTAGGAAGAAATCTCTGGGTACCAAAAATTCAAATAAAAAACCTAGGTATGATGAGTCCTTGTTTATTGACAAGAAAGCTGGTAAAAACTTTCAAGAGTTTTTCTGTGATCGGTCGGTCATTCTAGAACGAGAGGTTAAGTTTACTACCCTTCCGGATGAGGTTACGGATTGCTTTAAAGATCGGGGTTGGGATTCCATGTTTGCTGATTTTATCCTTCCGTCTGTAGAGCTTGTTAGAGAATTCTACTCCAACATCCATGATATTGATTTTGAAAATTCAGAATTCTCTACTTTTCTTCGTGGTACTCCTTTTCGTGTTGGCCCTGATGTTATTGCTTCGACATTTGGTCTTCCTCGGGTCCCAGAACCTCAATTTCCTTACCCTCCTCCCACACCTGATTTTCAAAATGAGGTTGTGGATACTCTTCTTCATCTTGGACGAGGAAATTGGGTCTTTAGGGGTGGTGCATTATCTGTGAAATATTTTACGGCTGAAACCATTGTGACTTTTCGTATTCAAAGTCACAATTTGTATCCCGTAGCCCATAAGTCATCTGTCCCTTTTGATAAATGCTTGTTTTTATATGCCTTGAAGAAGAAACATTCCATTGACTTGCCTTCAGTTATTTGCTCCAAAATGATTGATATCTTCTTAAATTCAAAGAAGACGTATGGTCTTCCTTACGGGTGCTTAATTGCTCGTCTTATTCGTGCCTTGAATGTTGCTTTCCCCCCTTTAGAGCTGTGTAAGGCTTCAAACCCTATCACTGAATCCACTCTTAAGCAGAGTCGTGCCCATCTGTCTTCCACTCCGGCTCCAAATCCAGATGATCCTGCTGAGGAACATCCTCCTGCTTCTTTGCATGAGGAACTAGTGTCCCTCAGAGCACAAAACTCCGAGATTCTCTCTTACTTGCAGAGGCATCATAAGGACATGGTTCTTCGGTTTGAGCGTCTTGAACTTAAGCAATCTTCGCTGCAAACGTCGTTTGGAAAGCTCGAAACTGCCCTTGAAGATTATTTTCATCAAGAGGATGTGGAGGAAGAAGAGGATGATGAAGCTCATGCTCCTGCTCCTGCTCCTGAGGCTCCCGGTTCGAGTGGAGGTGGTGGCAGTGGAGTAGGTGATGGTGCTGGGCCATCTAGTTAGTGGGGTGTTCCCTTTGTCTTCTTGTGACAAAAAGGGGGAGAAGTTAGTCTTAGTTGTAATGGTGCAAAAATTTGAATGGATGTTATTTTGTGTATTGAACATGGCTCATGGATGGTATTTTTGGTTGTAGTTCATAAATGAATGTATATTGTGTTGAAATTTTGTTGGTGGTCCATGAATGTTCAAATGTAGATAGTATAAAGTAAATGAATGAGAAGTCAGTACATTTGATCATTGTGAGCTCATTATATTACTTGTGCTTGGATATTTCTATTTCCCTTGCTTTTCACTTGGTATTTTCTATTTTGTTTATGTTTCAGGAACAGGTGAAATTGAATGGGTTAATAGGTTTAGGGGGAGGTCATGTCAAATTTTTTTTATTTTTTCTTGTTCAATGTGTTGCTTGGTGGTTCACAACAATTGAATAAGTTTTGTTATTTTTGTCACGGAATAGCCAAAGGGGGAGTTTGTAAGGTTTATTTTGTTTTGGCTATATTCCGAGTCAAAAAGGTCTTGAAAATATTGTCAATGTATTTGGGATAGGTTAGAGGTATTGCGGTTCAAACGGGGTCTTGATCGGAGTCAAATTGAAATTGTTACGACCAACGTTTGCTGTACGTTCGCCGAACGTTCGACCGGTGACGACATACAGAGAAACCCGAGAGCAGCGTGAGCTGAGCGTTCGCCGAACGTTCGACCGGTGACGACATACAGAGAAACCCGAGAGCAGCGTGAGCTGAGCGTTCGCTGAACGTTCGACCGGTGACGACACACAGAGAAACCCGAGAGCAGCGTTCGCTGAACGTTCGACCGGTGACGACACACAGAGAATCCAGAGAGCAGCGTTCGCCTCACGTTCGTTGAGCGTTCGACCGTTGGTGTTCCACAGAGACAACAGAGAGTAACGTTCGCTGAACGTTCGCTGGTCGTTCGAACGAGAAGAAGAAAAGTGAGTTGTTTTATCGAACGTTCGAGCCGCGTTCGCTGAGCGTTTGAACGTTCGTAAACAAACTTCTTTTATAGAAATCCGATCTTTTCTGATTTGTTTCCTTTTCGTTCCCTTCCTTCTCCTAACCTATTTAAGGAGTGTCTAGCCTATTGTGAGGGTTACCCAATACGTTTTTGAGAACCCTAAAACGTGTGCAAGAGAGAGAGACCTTCTTCCTCTTTTCTCTTCTTCTTTGAGCCATCAAAACCAGTCTTCTTCTTTTCTTTTCTACCTTGGAGTTCCGGGTTGAAGAGTTTGCTCGTGGGAGTTCCTACGGTTGCTGAGCGAGTTCGTTCGGCACTTCACTAAGAAGATATTCAGAGTTCTGAATCGTTGCAAGGATGCAAATCTGAAGAGTTCTTCAGATATTTACATTGTGAGTCAGAGTCATTGTTGGGTCGTCTGAACCACTATTGTAAGTCTTCTTCTTATAGTGATTTCCAGAGGTGGCACCTCGTAGCCCGGAGGGTTTTTCTCTTTGAGAGTTCTCTTAGAGTTTTCCCTTCGTCACCAAATTGCTTGTGTTGTCTCTTACTTATTTTGCAATTGTGTGTGATGAATTGATATGTGTTCAGACTTGTGCATGCCAATTAATTAAGAACTTGTTTTTAATTGATTGATTTTTTATTCCGCAATCGGTTTCACCTATTCACCCCCCTCTAGGTGATTTAGAGTCTAAACTGTGTTTTTCACTACTGATTTAGTAAGTGTTCTCCGTCTTTTTTGTTCTTGCTGCTGCGTTTGTTTTTATTTCTGCTGAGGTTTTGGGTGTCCTTTATGCAAGGTGCATTCTGAGTTTTCTCTTCTTCTCTCAGACTTTTCATGGATAGAGAAACTGAGAGATGGTTTCAGTTGTTGCAGCGGAAGGGGTGAGCTTGGAGGGTAATCAACATCCTCATCATCATCGTATTCTTGGGTACCCACTTCTGAGAAAGAAAATCTCTTCTTTTTTTTTTATCCACAAATCCCTATTCATTTGCGATGTTTACTCTTTTTTTTTTTTTTTTTTTGTGCAATGTTTACATGTTAATTTGAGCTTTATATCCATTTTCTATTTAGTTTCCTTCATTGATATTTTTAATCTTATCTAGGGACTTTGTCAAGATCCTTTTTTTAAGGGAATAGAGATTTCAAAGCAAGATACAATTCTCAAGGTGTGTTTGTGTGAGTGAAACTGTTAAAAACTACGATAGAATTAAAAACTATTTCTGGGTATTCACCCTATTTTTTTTTCTAAATGCAGAGTGAAACGAAGCTAGAAAGAGCTCCGGTGAGTTATATAGGAAACCAGAAAATATATCATTTATCGCTTCCTTTCCATTATCTTTTATATATATATATATATATATATATATATATATATATTTTGGTCTTTTTATCATATTTTCTTTGTCCTTCCTCTCAAAGGTCTTAGCTTACTCAAGTACATCTACTGATAAAAAATATAATAAATGCCTATCCTCCTATGAAGAATTGGTTTGTTCTAATTATTGCAGAAATGTACTCTAAATTGAAATTTCTGAAATTCACTTCAATCCTTGCATACTTTACATGTTTCCTTTCCTTCTTCTAATGAAATCATTTTTACTAATGCTTTCAACTGCTTGCACACACCAGGTGAGCCATATATGCCCTTGACAAATGATAAAATCATAAAAAGAGTTGCAAATAGATCAATATCTCCAACTTTCTGGATAACTGTTTGTCACGGCTTAAAAGTTAGATTCAGTGGCAACTGTAATGATTTCTTTTTGCATCTAATGTGGATTATTAATTTATTAGACAGCATATCAAATGTAGATAAACATTATATCTTGGTTTAGATATCTGCATGGATATTAACGTACTTGCTTTCTTCCACACCTATGGGTTAAACAGAGAATAGACTAATTGACATAATTTGGCTATATTGTTGTAATAATTGTTCAAATATGTTGCAGTGTAGCTGTTTTACTTACAGAGTCATAAAACACTGAATTAGTCTTAGAGAGAGTTATAACGCTTCTCACAAAGTAAAGAGTTTCAATATTATGCACTTTGTTTTAAAAGGCTTTGAATCTTGGTTATGATCTGAAATTTGCATTTGGAGAGAAATTTGGTATGCCAAGTGTAAAATCATGGCTTTAGTTTTTGATAATTTTAAATTTATCAATGTTGAAAAATCCATTTTCAAACTCTCTAACCATCTCTTTGGTTTTGAAAATGATGATTTTGTTTGGGTCATATTTAGTCTCAGCAAAAGTCACACAAAGATTTTTAGGACTCCATTGGTGAGGTCATTTGCCTTAAACTCTCTAATCCATTTTCAAACTCTCTAACCATCAATGTTGAAAATGATGATTTTGTTTCCACATTATCAATATTGAAAGTTTATTTTAGTTCTTTTTGCTATTTCAGTTTAGATTTAAATTTTGTGTAGGAATGAGAAGTAAATTGATTTGAAACTTTGGATATGTTGGTGGGTGCTATCATCGGGTGTTAAAGTTCGTATCTCTATGACAATGTGTAGACAAACATGGGTTTGTATATATGAACCTATATGTGTGTATTCTGCGTTTGAAATATCCATAATTTATTATTTAAGCTGAAAACATGAGGCTATACAATAGTTACTGAAGGGGCATTAGAAGAACTTTAAGAATCCTTACGTTTTTTTAACCAATTTTTCCTTCTATTTTCAGGGTAGGAAAGATACCAACTTGGGTATATACGATTTCTTGGTTTTCTCAGAAAGCACGGGTTTCCTTTGTTTTCTTAAGAATCCTTATTGTTTATCCAATTATAAAATGATTAATAAGCACTAATGAGCCAACTATTAGAAAGAATAGTGATTACAAGAGAAATTAGTCAATTCTTGGTTTTGGGATCAGACAATATCCTAGGTGATTATGAATAATATGATTATCAACAAAGGTATGGCTCAAGCAATTTGTAGTTTGGACCTAAATATGCAACTGTTGATTGTAGCTGAATCTTACTGGTGCCAGATTTTTCCTATGAATTGCACCTTTATATATAAGTTCTCTTGGTAATGTAGTACATGGAACTAATATTTTATATATTTAACCAAAAACAATATTAGTGAAAATGGCAGAATTAGTCGTTTAAAGTCTATTTACTCTGACAATTTTGATTGATAATGTTCACTATATGTTCATTGGAAACAATATTGATAAATGATTACTTTTTTATCTAAATGGCAGGTGGTGTTTATCATTATCAAAGATGTAGACGCATTGGAATATAACTTCATAAGAGTTGGGACTATGTTTATAGATGGAGAATCCAGCTTGATATGGAACTCATCAACTGCACAACTACTAGAATTAGTGAGGTTTAGCTTGATTTAAGGAAGATCATTATGTTTATGGTGATAAGCTTTTGATTACAATGTTATAAAATCTTTGTAAGTGGTCTCTATGCTGTTCGTGGAGATAACATTGTTGTTATGTATAATGTATAAAGCTTTATTCGATGATAGGCATAATGATGTGTTGATGTATTGGTTAAAGTTTCAAATATTAATGCTTCAGTCTCTAAGGCCTTGCCCATTTTAAGTTTAAATCTCTAAGAACATTGCATATTATTTCTCAGGCGTTACGTATGATTGCGTGACCGCATCGCTTTGAAATCTAAATAAAAAGAACAATATTCCTAGGCATGAGCAACGGGCGGCCGTGCCGGGCCTAGGGCCCTGGGGGCACGGCCTGTTTGGGCATGGCCCGCCAGGGCACGCGCCCAACGGCAGGCACGGCCGGCCCGCCAGAGAGCTAGCCGTTGGCTAGCTCTCTTTTCCCTCCATAAAAGTGGATTTTAGCCACTTTTATGCCCATTTTACCCCCCCCCCCCCAACAGCCATATAACAGCTATTTTGGGGGGGCTATAGTTGTAATTGATGATTAAAAGACCTTTTCTACCCTTCCAACTGCAAAATAACAGTCATATTGAAGGGTAGAGATGGTAAAAAGCCACTTTTAATTTTCTATAAATAGCCACTCCCTTTCCCACTCCAAACCACACCACTTCTACAATCTCCTACTCTCTTCTAATTGATTATCAAATAGTTTCTTTGCTCTAATTGTTGTAATTGAAAATTGGTGATACTCGATCTCTTCAAATTGTTCAAGCATCAAAAGTGGGAAATTGGACTCTGGAGGTTGAAGGCTTCAATTGCAAAGTTCAAGATTCATTCTAAAGAGGTATTCTTTTATTTAATTTTCCGATTTTAAAATTAGTATAAATATTATTATTATAAGTAAGTCTCTCCTTCTACCTTTCTTATAAATTAGTATCACCAAATATTTATTATAATATTATTTATTAAGATTTTTTTTTTCCAAAAATTTGATAATGGACCCTAGGTATCCTATGTTTTTTGACACTGAAGAAAGGGAATATCTTAGACCCCTTTCTAACCCAGTATTTTCTGTTGATATAACCCAACCCCAATATAATGATCCTCCCATCCAAGATCTTGAAACAGAATTACCTTCACAAGATATGGGATCGTCTTCCCTACCACCTAGGAGCACCAAGAGGAGTAGAACCTCTAGTGTTTGGCTTAATTTTATTTTTAATCAAGAAGAAACTAGGCTTGAAATAGTAAAGTGGGTAATTCAAGAAGAATTACCCTTTAGATTAATAGATTCTAAAAGATTTCACCGTTTAATAACTAAATATTTAGCACCACAATTTAAACCTTTTTCACGCCACACTTTAAGAAAGGATGCCATAAAATTATATGGAAAAATGAAAACTGCATTAATAGAAACTTTGTCAAACAGTACTTTTAAAATAGCTTTAACTTCAGATATTTGGACAAGTAGACAACAAATAAGTTATTTAGCTATAACCGCACATTATATTGATGAAAATTGGAATATGGAAAAAAGAATAATAACTTTTGAACCACTAGATGCTAGCCATACTGGAATAAATATATCAAATGCTACAAGTAGAAATCTAAGAAATTATAAAATACACAATAAAATAATGGCTCTAGCACTTGATAATGCAAGTGCTAATAATGTTGCAGTAGGAATATTAAGACAACAATTAAACTTAAATATAGATGGAAGTCTATTTCATGTTAGGTGTGCTTGTCATATCCTTAATTTAGTTGTGCAAGATGGATTAAAAATTGTTCAACATCATTTAATAAATATTAGAGATGCAGTAAGATTTATAAAACAATCTAGCACAACCGCTAGAGAATTTAAATATTATTGTGAAACTTTAGGAAAGCAATATAAAAAAAATTACCCTAGATGTTGAACATAGGTGGAACTCAATATATATAATGCTAGAAGCTGCACTAGGATTAAAACAAGAAATTACAATATTTTATAAAAGTAAAATGCCTGAAAGTGACTTAAAGGATCTTGATTGGCAAATAGCCGAAATTTTAAGAAATTTTTTAAAAGTTTTTTATGATGCAACAAGATATTTATCAGTAGTTTATTACCCAACATCCTCAAGTATTATAACTTGTTTATATCAAATAAGTATTTGTTTTAAACAATATAGAAATGTACCCATTGCTAAGGAAATTATCCTTGCAATGGAAACTAAAATTTTAAAATATTGGCAAGAGATGCCTAATTTATATTGTTTAGCTACTACAATGGACCCTAGGGTTAAATTAGTAGTTGAAGACTTAATAGATGGAATAAATGAGAATATGAATTCTACTTTTCAAATAGATATAAGTAAAATAAGAAATCTATTAGAAAGACTTTTTTGTGAATACGATACTAGTAGTAGTATACAAGGTCATACGCGAACCCAACAAACACTATCAGATAATTCCCCTTGGAATTTTTTAAGTGGGAGAAGAAAGGGAAAACAACCAGCATCTAGTAGTGGGCGATCATCTGAATTAATGATTTTTTTAGAAAGCCCCCAATGAGTTTCAATACTATAGAGAAGCATAATGCTTTTAACATTTTGACATGGTGGAAGCAAAATCAGGTTAATTATCCTATGCTTTCCACCATGGCACGTGATCTACTAATGGTTCCGGTGTCCACAGTTGCATCGGAATCAGCTTTTAGCGCAGGTGGACGAACCGTGGATGATTACAGGAGCAGATTAACGCCGGAGATGGTGCAAGCATGTGTCAGTCTTACAGATTGGTTAAGGGCAGAACTGAGAGAACAAGAATATGAAGATGATCAACTTGCTGGAGACTTTGATGATTTGAATATTGATTTTAGTCAACCAGAGTAGTCTAAGTTTTGTTATAATTTTTGTAATCAAAGTATAGGAATTGTACTTTATCTTCTTTTTTTTTTCTTTTAAACTGAAAATGATAGATAGATGAGTGGGTGCCAACCTAGTTGGGATGTGCTTATACTATAGTGATGCAGTATTATTTGTTCAAATAATTATGTAATTTTTGCAAAGTTGTAAGTGTACTTGTAATAATTAATGAATTTATATTTTTTTGAGCAAAATTTATCTCAATATGTGTAAGACAATTTTGTGAACAATAAAAGTATTTTACAGAATTTTTTTGGGATTTTTTAAAGTTTTTTTTAAAAATTTAAATTAATTGGCCCGCCGGCACGCCACGCCTGCTGGGGCGTGCCGTGCCGGGCTGGGGTAATGGGCAAACGGGCCTGGCATGCCGCGGCCCGCCAGGCCCGCAGCACGTCAAGCCCGCGGCACGGCCGGCCCGCCACCCATGCCTAAATATTCCTATCTTTTCGGATGTGTTTCTTGGGGATACATTTAAGCATTAAACCAGCAAACATTTTTGCTCAGCTGACAGGTCCATCCTACGTCATCACAAAACTATCTTCCCTTGAGTATATAATGCATCAGAAATTTGATTCTATTGTTTTTTTGTTTGTTTTCCCAACTCTATTGATCATTCTAGGGTTAAACAAGTATTGGATCGTACATGTGTTGCCTGTGCATTGTACGGGGGTGTCCGCTAGTCTATTAGATTAAGCAGGAGGGGGCTGATAGGTGACATGTCAGGTTTGGGTGGTTCAAGCTGAAGTGACATGTTCGCATGGTTTGAAAGTGGTTTGGGGCCTTTGGGCTGACGTGTCGCACACAAAATGGACTCGGATCCTCTGATGATGTCGGACTCGTAAAATCCTCAACTCGTAACCAGTCGTTGGACGACACGTCAAGTAATTTGCTGTGCCAAACCACGTCAGCAAACGAAATCCCGCTATGAACGGCATTAACATTTACATGGAGATATTCATATTTTATTAGGGCATAACAATCGATGGCTGTGCCTCGACTGGCGTGCCCTGTCTTCCTCTCCAATCGTTTTTGGTCTTCCTCAACTGCTTCTCTTTCCCCCGACTGCTTCTCTCTCTCTCTCTCGACTGTTTCTTTTCCTCTCTTTTCCACCGGTTTATAAGGCAGTTTCAACCATTGAACCATCAATGTTCAAGAAATACCATGTGCTTCTATTCTATTTCACTGAGCTTACATTCCTACAACTTAGCACATGGGTGTTGTAAGCACCTCATTTTTGCACCCCTCTAAAAAGCCTAAAAGCAAAACCTTAAAAGGAAGATACAAACCCTTAAGAGCAAAAGATAACCTTCTGCCTGAATCTAAATTGATTGCTATACCCTATCCCAATGGGTAGAGCATCCTGATACGGTTCCAACGCAATTAAGTTTGCAGGAATCTGAGCCCGGACGGAGAAGATATGAGCAAAACAGTTAAATTTAAAATATCTTAATAATTAAGATAAATGAGAGATAATAAAAATTGGGGAAGCCTAATCCGTCCGAGTGGGCGGCTGAGTCGCCTCAGCCGTCAACTCAAGCCAAAAGTGGAGAGAAAAAGGGCAAATCTGAAAGATTTGCCGCAACCGCACAGCATATGCGGTTGCTTCGCAACCGCATATGCTGTGCGGTTGATTTTTTCGGCCACCGCCCGCGCGAGCCAATCAGAGCAAGCGGCGCCGAAATCGCAACCGCACATACAGTACGGTTGCGTGGCGCGTCAGACTGCGGCTGACCAATTTGTCCCCCCATCATTACTGAAAAGACAAGGACAAAACCGTATATAACCTACGGTTTTCACTGAAACCGCACAATATGTGCGGTTACTGTTCATTTTAGGCAAAACCGCTCTGAGTATGCGGTTTTGTCCCTGTTTGCTATAAAAGGCAAGTTCGGACAGTGGGACAAGGGGTTAGTCTTTTTCTGCTTCTCCTCCTTCTCTCTTGTTCCCTGAACCTCCGAACCCCCTCTTTCTCACCTCTCTTTCCTTCCAACATCTCCCAAACCCACTCCCAAAGCCTCTCCACCTCCCTTCTCCACCCCCACCAAGCTTGAAGGAAGCTGGGTTTTCCTTTCTAGGAAGCTGAAAGAAGGAGCCAGCTGCTGTTCCAATCTCCAGTAGGTCACACACTCCTCAAAAGGGTTGTAAAACCCCAAGGTATTGTCTCTTACTGTTTTTTACTTTACATATATAAAGATGAGTGAGTTTTGAAATGATACAAGGGATTGGTTTCTCTTTGCTGTAACATATTCTCTAGTATGCATTTTTTGTTACCTTTCTTCTTCACTCATGCCATACGAAAGTCTTCAAAGTATGGGATGGTGCTTGCATAGTCCCAAGGGAGGATGAGTGTAGTTATCACATGCTTGTAGGGTATGTTTGAGAGCTGGTTTGTCATGGCTTGGTCTCATTCGAATGGGGGGTGTATTCCCCTTGTGTGCATCTCTTTGGTACCTCCTATAACCCCCCCCCCCCCCTATTATGGCATGTAAAGGCTGTTGTTGGTGACGACAGCAACTCCCCTTGTTTTGCTATTTTGCACTTTTTGTAATGTTCCTATCTTTGCTTAGTTGATAATTATGCCTGATAAATGTTGTTGTTTGTAAGTCATTGAGATGGTCTTCACTAATGTTGGTAGCTGCTGTCCCCAGCAAGCTTACCCTCCCCTAAGGCAACCCACTAATGCCATGTATATAGGCTGTTGTCCCTAATGTCCATAGCATACATGGTTTTGTGATTAATTTGCATGGTTTGATGTGCCTTGTTGTTAGTGTCGGATTATCTATTGGTTTGTGAAATGGAATGCCCAGGGTACTTCTAGGCTGCCACTGGAGTTGTAGAAAGGAAATGAGGCAACCTCACTCGCCTCCCCCTTTCCTTCCCTTGCTGTAGAAACCCAAGAAGAGATCAAAAAAGGGATCTCCCCTCTCCACTGAACCACTATGGGCCCACGCAGGGGCCCACACAACTGTTAAGACACCACGAGAGACACAAGAACCCAAAGCCCCAGGAAGAATTCCCGTTTGGGGCTTTCAGTGCCAAAACCGTATACCCAGAGCGGTTCACCCCTGAACCGCATACACAGAGCGGTTTGCCCCTGAACCGCATACAAAGAGCGGTTTGAGCCAAATCACACCTGTTCTGCGGTTAAGCCCAGTGAACCCCCCAAATCTGTGAATAATTGAGCAACCCTTAAACCAAATAACCAAATCCAATAAGCAGGGTTATCCAACATAACCCTGAATGGGAATTGGGCTTGACCTAAGCCCTCTTTGGTATCCAATGGGCCTTCCAACGGGGCCCACATCCGACCAACATCATTTGGATAAAAAGATAAAAATCAATTAAAATAAAAGGGACCCACACCTCTGAAGGTCCCATTCAGACTTAATAAAGTGAGCATGCTGGTGTAGGACATAACGGTGAGTTGAGCCAAAGTTGACTCGAACCAGAGGAGCACCTGGGACCCGTCAACCGACGGGGCAGACCGGGGTGTCTACGGACTTCCCCGGACTGTAATTGAAACCTTAGCCGGAATCTCAAGCCGCAGACCAAAGCATATATCCTTAGGGCACCCAGGTGTCTGCCTGCACCCCATCAGGCAGTGGCGACTCCTTATACCCCCGTTCCCTCGCACCCTTTCATCGCGTGCGCCATTTCCGCCTCGCGTCGCGCGTTCGTCCCCACGACGTGCGCACAGGTGTTGCTTCAGCAGACACAAACTACTTATGCTAAATTGGCACTATAATGTGCAACCGGATCTCATATATTTGAAGCCATTCCATTTCAAGGGTTTGAACAAGAAAAAAAATATTCAATTGTATAAATCCGTTCTGGATGGGTATAACATAAATTTAGGTAAGAAAGGGAATTTTAGATTCCCAACTAATTGAGTTACAAAAGAGAGATGATATACACAAACGATTCAAGATATGGTTGAGCTAGAATCCGTTAATGGAAGATGTAGGTAATAGCAAGGGCTATCAATATGAGAAGATATGCGATTCCTTGATCAATGGCTTGGCCTGCACATTTCAAAAGCACATACATAAACCCCAGTTAGTATCAATCAATTGCATAACTCTCAAACACAATTAAACCATTTTTTTCTGCAAATGGAAAAAAACAAGCTCTGTTCTTCACTCTGTTAGTCTAGGGCTAATTCAAATTGACCTTGTCCTTAAATAGATTGAAAGAATTATTTCAATACTTTCCGGTGCTGGTCGGACCGATCGGTGCAGGTGGAGAGATCAAACAGAAGAAAAACGTCTTCAATGTGGTTGTTTCGAATTGCGAGTTGTGTATGTACAGTATAGAACTGCCTTAAGAGGACAAGCGCTACGCACTGTGGAAGACAGCGGCGAAAAGAGGGGTTCGAGGCACGCGTTGCATGTGGGAGAAGGTATCGGTCCCTCGGCTATTATCTGGGGTTTTGGCTGCATTTCTTCCATTTCTCCGATCGTCTCTGGCGATTCGGTCCAACTCTCCAATCTCGCTCTCTCCTTGACGACATCTTCTTTCCTGCTGTCTTCTTGAAGCATCTGTCGTGTTTTTTTTTTAGAAGTAGTTCGAAACCCCTCCGATGGATGCTGGTGAAGCTGACTTTGATGAATCTGACGGGGACGACAACGGAGAGTTACCATCGGTTTTCTCCGGTGATAAACCTAATGGTCTCACGTACCCCTGTTTTGGTTTAGTACTTTTCTCCTTTTTTGGTTAGGGTTTATATGTGTATCCATATATCACCTGTGTTTGGTCCTGCCGGTGCTGGCGTTGTTTTGTGGTTTTTTGTTGGGTTCACATCGTCTACAGCCTTAACCCGCCGCAGATCCTGCCGCGCGTATGGGATTTCGCCGCGTGGATCATCTGGCAAGAGGCGTTAACACCTCTCCGTTCAGCTCTGTTAAAATCAAAAGGGCGAGAAGCCCAATTTTCATTGCGAAGACTTACCCACAGCTCATCAATGGCGGATTCTTCATCTTCATACCAAAAATTCGTCATCAGAAAGAGAAAGCCAGATCCCAAAGCCTTCTTCTGACATGCAAAACCACTTCTCCTCCATGGCAACCAATCGTCCCCACCATCAACACTATAACCAATCTCTGACGAGCTGCTTCGATCCCCGTCGTCTTCTCTGGCCACTCCCAAAAATCTCCCGAAGACTGCAGCATGCTTGGAGAGTGGTGGAACAGCGACCTGATCATCGACGGGACATGGGTGCCGAGCTATTGTTGGAGCTTGACTGAAGGAGCGATGACAAGGTGGTGGAGAGAATACAGTGCGTTCAAGAATGGACTTGGAGGAGTTTCTGGTGGAGAGAGGGATTACGGATGTGATTGTGACGGGGTGATGACAAATTTGTGCTGTGAGACGATGGCAAGAGATGCATTCGTGAGAGAGCCTAGGGTTTTCTTCTTCTTCTCGAGGGATGCGACGGTGACTTGGAGGATTGTAAGAGATTGAAAGAGGGTTTAGTTGTGGAAAGTTGAGTGGAGAGATTGAAACTAAATTGTGTGCTTAAAAATTTTAGGATTTCGTGAAGAATATTGAGTTCTTTATTTGGGTGTTTGATATTAGCATGAGAGATCAGTTGTCTTTTCTTCTCCATAGGTTTTTTTGGAACTCTCTGTTTCTAGAGTTCTTCATTTTTTGAGCTCTCTGTTTGGAGTTCCAATGGATTATAAGAGGAGTGTTTAACGGAGCTGAACGGGAGGCGTTCCATGACGTTGCCATGCGTTCCACGCGGCTGCATTTAATACGAGCGGCAGGTTCCACGGCAGGGCACGGTGGCAGACGATGTGGACCCTTTTTTGTTATGGGTGTTTATGGTCGTGCAGGTCAAGCTTTGTATTTGTTTGATTTTGCAGTCTATTGGAACTGGGTTGCCAAGGACAGTCCCTCTAACCTATGTCTCGTTGCGTGGCTGAGATCCAGCTCGTCGGTTTCTCACTCACTTGTTTTCACCTCGCCATTGGCGACGGTCTCCTCCCTTCTGTTGGGAGCTTTAATTTTAATCCGCTCAGGTGCAGATCCTTTGTTAGAACTAACCGCTGATTTCCAGCTGGTTACTGCGATTTCTGCCGCTAATCTGACATCCTCTTTCAGAGACGTAGGTGATGGGGTTGATGCTGTGGTGGTCCTGTTTCTTCAGTTTTTTGTTGATCCCATTAGTATTTTGTATCTCCGGCAGGCTATCTCTATAATTTTGCCTTTGTTTATTGAATATAAGTAAGCTTAGCCTTTCACCAAAAAAAAAAAAGTATTTATAGTATAGAGGAAGAGAAACAGCCGAGAGAGAGACAAAGAAGCAGTTGAGGAAGAGCAAAACGACCGAAGAGGAAGAGAGGGCGCACCAGTCAAGGCGCAACCATCGATTGTCGCACCCTAATAAAATATGAATATCTCCATGTAAATGTTAACGCCGTTCGTAGTGGGATTTCGTTTGCTGCCATGGCTTGGCACAGAAAGTTACCTGACGTGTCGTCCAACGACTGGTTATGGGTTGAGGATTTTATGAGCCCAATCTTAGGGGGTCCAAGTCCACAGAAAATTAATTTAGAGAACACACTAACGGTTTCTCTAAACGTGATTGAGGGGATTTCTGCATTGAGTGGGCCCACCATCTAGGGATGAAATCGTTTGCCGTAGTGTTCCTGCAGCAGATGTTGCAGCATCCGTGGGATGCTGCCATGTGTAGCATCCCACGGATGCTATGAAAATCAAATAAGAAAAAGTGAAATATCATTTTTTTAATGTAAAAAAATGATATTTTTTAATGTAAATAGCATCTGTGGGATGCTACACATGACAAATGCTGCACTGTCTGTCGCAAGAACACTCCGGCAGACAATATCATCCCCACCATTCAAGCTGGAAGAATCTCACGTGAAACAGTTGGGCTTGAATGGCATTGACTTTTACCATGATGAAGTTAAAATTATCATCACATCCTCGCCCCCACGTGGCCCTTTTTCTTTGGCCTTTTTCCTTATATTGAAGTTACGTACTTTTTGCGACGAAGGTACGACCGTACGAGGCAAGGGATCGATATAGCACATCTTCGATAGATTTGGAAATTTTGGTTTTTGTTTATCATTTGGAAAATCTGGTTTTTGGTGGTACTTTTTAAATATAATTCGGATTCAGTCACCCAATCCTTTCTAATTAACAATCAATGATACTTTTTCAGTTAATTGAAAACGAGTACTATTTTATTGTTCACCAAAATTTTCTTTCAAAAATGCCATTAAAGGATTTATAAGCTTCTTTGAAGACTTGCAGCAAACCATGGTACTCGATCATGTCGTGAGATCTAGTCAATTGAATTTCAAATCGTGAGATCTAGCCAAATGAATTTCAAATCATTGGGACCCACATTATTCCCTATGTACGGACCTCTTGATTGCTAATTGAATTTCAAACCCTGGTATCGGATCATATTTTATGGGAAATTTAATTTTTATTGATACTTTATCAAACTATTTAAGATTTAGTCAGCAAAGTTTTGAGTTTTAACTTTTAATACACTTTATCAAACTATTTAATTTTTAATGTCATTTTACTATTACGGATAAATTCTTCCAAAAATGCCCTTACGTCACTTATCCAGATGACTTGTATAAGTCACTTTATTGACTTGTACAAGTTAATTTTTGACTTGTACAAGTCATTTTATTACTTGTACAAGTCTAAAATGACTTGTACAAGTCAATTTATTGCTTGTACAAGTCTCGAAAGTAAATTGTATAAGGGTATTTTTGGAAGAATTTATCCGTAACAGTGAAATGACACTAAAAATTAAATAGTTTGATAAAAGTGTATTAAAAATTAAAACTCAAAACTTTGCCGACTAAATCTTAAATAATTTGATAAAATACCACTAAAAATTAAATTTCCCTTTTTTATTATTGTTTCCTATAGCAATTTTTGTAATTTATCTTTGGTTTCTCTCTCTTACGTGATTTATAGTTGTTCCAAAAGCCCCAAGACTTATAGGTTGGGTTGTTGTACAAGATAATTTTAATTTAAACTTCTTGTTGGACTAATATGCCTTAATTTGTATGAGCATAACACTAAGTCATTGAATATTGATAGATAAATAAAACCATCAAGAGAGAAAAGACAACCATCGACAACGATGTTGATAGAGTATACCACTATGGAAAACTAGGGAAGCGTGATGGAGTATTATGACCCTAAAGGTTAAGTGCTTAATCAACTCAGCCTCTAGGTCTTAAGGCTTTTGGAACAACAACTAGGCACATAAGAGAGAGAAACTATTAATAATTACAAAAATTGCCACCTTAACCTTTATAAGAAAAGTGAGGTAATAAACACACAAACACACACAAACACAAGAAGTCGGTATGTCGAAGCCACAGTGAACTTTCCATTCGATGATAATCTCCAGACCGGTATATCCTTTTGAAGTGAAGGAGCTATTGGGGTTTGAATGAGGAAACATTCAGCACTTTGCCATCGCTTAGCCAGTTATCTTGATACAAATGGATACCCTATCCATTTGCAATGATCCACCCAGATCCTTGAGCTATATAGTTCTTCAATGATTGCAGCTGTTTCCAAACACAAGAATCTTTTGTTTTTGAATTAGCAGCCATAAAAGAAGTTTCAGGAAAATAAATGCTTTTCATTAACTGTTTCCATAAGCTACTATTATTTGAGTGAAGTTGCCAAGCTCCCTTTAGCATGAGTGCTTTATTCATTTCTGCCGCTCTTCGGATATTCAACCCACCATTTTGCCACGATAGAGTTATTTTATCCCAGCATATAGTGGCCATTGATCTGCAATTCTTGCTGTGCTGCCAAAAGAAGGAAGTGGACAATTGATCTAATTTATTTAAAATAACTTTCGGCAGTAAGAAACATTGCATATAGTAATTCGGAATAGCATTCAAAACTGATTTGATGAGAGTAACTCGACCCATCTGAGATAGAAGACATGATTTCCATGATGCCACTCGAGTGGACACTCTCACCATAAGTTCTTTACAATCTTTAAAGGATGGCTTCTGAAATAAAACTAGAAGGCCCAGATATCTATCAATCCGATTCGCTGCTTGCACGTTAAAAAGACCTTTTAAAGTTGCTTTTTGGGATGGAGAGATGTTTTGACTAAACAATATAGATGTCTTTTGCAAATTAATTTCCTGCCCTGACTCCAAACAGTATTGGTGAAGTATTCTTACCATACAATGCGCTTCCTTGGATTGGCATGACCATATAAAAGCACGTTGTAGACACCTCAAATTGTACTACAAAATGAGAAAATAAATAAAAATATTTAATTGGATTTGAAACAGGTCAAAAAAAATGAAAATTTGGTCAAACCTGTTTTGTCCGCATAAGGTATGCGGACACACGTGTTTTGAGCGTTTTCGTAAAATCTCGATTTTTGAGCCTTGTTACTATTTTGTTCCTCTTTCTAGGGTTTCGTTCGGCCGTTTTTACTCGAACTCATGTTTCTAAAACTGAATTGGAACATTCTAAAACCTATTGGGACTATCCTTGCCCTTACTCTTGCTTATAAATAGAGGGTCTCTCCTCAAGCAGAAGGCTGAGAATTGAATGCTGAGAATTAAGGCAGAGAATTGTGGCTAAAAATTGCTGAGAAATTGAAGATTGGAAGAGCTCCAAGTAAAGAAGAAAACCCCTACCTCTTTGCTTTATCAAGACCAGGTAAGCTTCTCTCTCCCTTTATTTTCTAGTTTTAATTTCTAGGATTATTCTAATCTTCTCTCTTTCTATAGGGTAAGGCCTGTGCGTGATTGTAACCCCAAACCTAAATCCAAGTACCTCAAGTATCTTCTCTAGCCATAAAATGTGAAGAGAGTTCTAGGGAAAAGGAGGACAGGAATTGATTCGTAGGGTAGACCCCGATATGTTATAATCTTAGAAATGTGTAGTTGTAATCTTTTGTTTAAGTTGTGTGATGATTCATTGATGTAATATGGAGGAATACCATGGATCTATGCTATTCATAGCATTAGATCTCATTTTCCTCCTAGATTTTGATTTTTCACATTGTTTTCTCCCTTTTTATGTTTTCAATCATTTAGGCTAAGATCTTGGATCTGCCATGGTCAGTATGATAGATCTGGAATTAGAAGCCTGAAAGTAACCTCCAGGGTTACATGAGGTGATTTTTGAGTTATTTTTTATTTTTGAGCAAGGACCATATGGTCTAAACTCTCCCTTTTTGATTTTTTCATCAATATGGGTGAATCTGGTTCAAATCTCTTAATTAATGAGAAACCTGGACCAAATCTATACCCTAGATGGTTTTGATTCCTTTTTCAATGTCATAAGATGATTTTTGGTTTATTTTCAATTTTGAGAAAAGACCCTATGGTCTAAACTCTCCCCTTGATTTTTTTCATCAACATGATGTATTTGGTATTAGATTTCTTAATTAATGAGAAATCTGGGCCAGATCTGTACCCTATATTATTCAAATTCGATTCTTCAATATTTTGTAAAAATAATTTTTTTTATTATTATTCCTAGATTTCAAGAATTTAACTTAGAGCTAGATTTTTTAAGTTTTTTACTTTAGATTTGTTTTCTTTATCTTGATTTTAGTCAATCATGAAGCCCAAGAAATGGTATATTCATAAGTAGGATCCAGAATTAATTGGATCATTCATATAGAAAAAGCCATACATTTTTTATGCTTTTTCTTTTACTTTTAATTTGATTATTAGCAAGCCTTTTTAAAAAACATGAACAATACTTAGCAACCACCTTGTGTGGATGAATAGGGGTGCCTAACACCTTCCCCTATTCATAACCTAATCTCCTTACCCATCTCTGGTTTATTTTTTAATTAGAGTTATTTTTACTCTATTTTGTTTTTTTATTATTTATTTTATTTGATTATTTTGATGTCCATTCGCACCTTAAAAAAGAATGGTGGCGACTTCTTATGATTTTTATTAAGCCCGTGTGATGATTAAGGAATCATTGAATTGATTTTTTTCCCCATGTCTCACACACATCATCAGCAAACATAAGGTGAGAGATAGGTGGACTTCGAGGTTTTACCCTAATACCCCTGTATCGACCATCAATTTCTGCTCTTGAGATGGCAAGACTTAATACCTGTTGGCAAAGTATAAATAAATATGGCCAAAAAGGGTCGCCTTGATGGAGCCCCCTCTGTAAAACCCCGACCCGGATTATAATTTTATTATTAAGATTAATTATCTAAAGTGTGATTATTAGACTAATTAAGTATTTGTATTATGAAGATGAGGTAAATGTGGATTATTCTTGAGGATTTAGAAAAATCAATTGAACTTTATGAAGGTTATTGAGGTAAGTTTAATTAATGTTATTTCTAAATTCCAATTCTTTAAGATACTCTCCAATTAGCTTAAATAAATTGGAAATCAAATTCTGAAACATTAGACTTATGTGTACCTAGAGTAATTCCCAACTATACCTTAAGTATCTCCCAAGAATACCCAAATAACCTCTCAAGTATACCCCAGGTACCCCACTTCTATACCCAAGGTACACCCAAGTATTTCCTAAGGTACCCTCATTGTGTGCCCAAGGTATGCTCAAGTATTACCCAAGGTACCACCCCAAGTGTAACTTAAAGTACCCCTCAATTATACCTAAGGTACCCCACTTATATCCCTAAGGTACCCTACTTTAATTGCCTAAGGTACCCCTGTGTTTATCTAAAGTATCCTCTTGTGTTTGCCTAAGGTACCCCTGTGTTTGCCTAAGGTATCCCCACATGTATACCTAAAGTACCCCTTATATTACCTAAAGCACCTCACTCATATTGACTAAGGTACCCCACTGTTTATCTCAAAGTACCCCATTTGAATACCTAAAGTATCCCTAATTATACCTAAGATACCTCATTTGTATTGCCTAAGGTATCTCTTTATTTTAACTAAGGTACCCTACTATCTTACTTGAAGTACCCCTTGTTTAGCTAAGGTACATTCCCTTATACAGCTAGAAGTACCCCATTTATATAAATAAAGTACTTCTAACATACCTAAGGTACATCCCCTATATTACCTAGGGTACACCCCTTGTATTTCCTAGAGGTACTCCTCTCATATAAGTAAAGTACCCCCACTATTTTACCTAGGGTACACCCCCTATATAGCCAAAGTACCCCCTTTGTATAACTAAAGTAACCCCTATATAAGTAAGGTAACTCCCATTGTTTTGCTTAAGGTATAACCCATTATATAGCTAAGGTACCCCCCTCATGTAACTAAGGTATACTCCTTCTATAGTTAAGTACCCTCCTCAATATAACTGAAGTACATCCCCCTAAGCTTATCTAAAGTTTATTCTTTAGAATGATTAAGGTAAATCGCTTGAAACATCAAGGTACGTCCTCAAATAACTAAAGTACCCCTCATATAACTGAGGTACCCTTCTGTGTTAACTAAGGTACACCTCACAAGCATTCCTAAAGCATGCCTTTTGAAGTGGCTAAGGCAAACACCCCACTTAACACTAAGGTACCCCACTTAATACTAAGGTACCCCACTCGAATAACACTAAGGTACCCCTGGTATGCCTTAGGTACACCCTAGGGTTTAGTTGAATAAAAGCCTTGTTTAGGGGCAGATTTGAAAGACCCAAAACTTGGGCATATAAAAGGATGCCCTAATTCCTAATTAAGAGTTTGAAAAACCCATTTCTTTTGTCTTGGACGTATAGATCAAGAGAGAAAGATTGTGAGCTCACTTGAAAGCTTGAGCAAGAAGAAAAAGAAGAAGAAGGATAGGAGAACTTGAAGAGAAGTTGTGCTTCTCCATTAACAGGTAAGTAGCAAACCCTTCCAAACAAAATGAATTACCAAAATTCGTATTCTCTCTCTAGGGTTTGATTTATTTGAAGAAATAATCTTGCATGTTGGTTTTTGTTGCTAAAATTCGTAGGGTTTTGGTTGTATGATAATCTTGTTTAGTTTTCTATTGATTTGCCATAGATTTCCAGCTTTATTGATTATATTTCAGATTAGGGTTTAAGATTTGTGTTCATATGGATTTGGGATGAATCTTTGTTTGGAAAGTGTTTTAAAGTATGTTGGGATGTTTTATGATCACCCATTTTGATGTTGGAAAGGCTGTAAAGGATTTACATGAGTCTTGTGTTGAAAATAGTCAAAATATTTCAAAATCCCAACCCTGCGATTAATCCTAAAAGTTGGCGATTAATCCTGAGCCAAACCCCTAAAAACTAGCCTATGTTATCTTAAATCACGAATCAGGATTAACCTGGGCGATTAATCTAGAACCTTAGCGTGCGCATGTTCAAAGGGAACGCGCGCACGTTGCCTTGTTTATTACCTTAGTGCGCGAACGTTAAACTTTAGCGCGCGCGCGTCGACCCTGTTTTAAGCCTGGGCGCACGAACCTTTAAATTGAACGCCTGAACATTGAGCTAATCGCCCCTGGGCGATTAATCCAGGGGCTAATCGTGGACCCTGTTTCTTGAGTTGTTCATCCTTTTTCTCCTCAACCCTTTCCCAAACAACCTAACCCTCCTACACAGCACCCTTATTACTTGAAAGACATTTAAGTAAATGTTTTGTGTATTTATTGCTCAATTTACTTAAGTCTTTACAAGTAAATGTCTTGTGTATTTATTGCTCAATTCACTTAAGTCTTTACATGTAAATAAGGGTTTTACCCCCCATTTGGAACCA
This sequence comes from Buxus sempervirens, assembly GCA_947561395.2. Lineage (NCBI taxonomy): Eukaryota > Viridiplantae > Streptophyta > Magnoliopsida > Buxales > Buxaceae > Buxus > Buxus sempervirens. Next base: position 5,049,296 of record OX387191.1, on the reverse strand, counting down.
ATAAAAATACTCCCAGGGCCCAATTCCAAACTAATAAAAAGTCAACTTTTCAGTTCGTGCCTAAATTTCCAATTTTCCCGATTTTCGAAAATGGCCACTTTTTGATTTTGATGTCCAAACGAGTGATTCAGAAGCCCAGAAAATTCTAGATGATTTGTATACCCTCCAATAGACTACAACCAGAATTTGAGCCCCAAACTCCTTGTAGATTTGTCTAGAAAAATTCGACACCGAAAAGTCAACGTTTTCAACCAGACGTAAAATATTTTTGAGGTCCAAAACTTTTTGTCTCGGAATCCATTGAATTTTGGTATGGTGACTTATTTGGGATTTTTAAGATCAATCTACTCATCGAAAATGTGTTTTGAGGATTTTATGACCTTCGTTTTGATTTGGCTTGGATTTATGAAAGTGATGTTGAAAAACTCTTATATAATTTGACAAGGCTTGGCCTATGGTTTTATTGGAAGTGGATGGGGAATTCCACTTGCCCTTGGTATGGATTGGTAGTGGATGGGGAATTCCACTTGGTCTCGGTTGATTTACTGGTGGATGGGGAATTCCACTTGGTTTCGGTTTATTAAATAGTGGATGGGGAATTCCACTTGGCTATGGTTTAAGCACTGGTTTTACTCTTGGAATTGAATGGTTTGTTTTGATTTATGAGTCGTCTAATTAGACATAGTTTTTAGTGTGGATCCATAGTGAGTCTAATGAGTGTGTTGGTATTGGCTTGTTAGCTTTAATTGCCTTATCTATATAGCATTCCACTGTGGGGAATCAGTGAGGCCTTCTCGAGGAACAGAGGGCTACGGCAACCCCCCGTCGAGGGGAACCGGCGGGAGTCCTTGCGATTCATCGAATAGTGGGTGGGGAATCCCACTTAATCTGGATCCTTGGTTAGGTTGACTACTTGCCAGCCCATATGTGGGTACTCCGCTTGCTGAGATGTCCCTAGCTAGGCTTCTCTCTGTAAGTCGTGTAGGTGGCAATGGATACTGGTCATTAATCTAATTTACAGACATGCTAACCACAAGTCCTAACAAGACATGTTTACAGTATTTGATTGTATTTGTTGATTTGATTACCCGAGTTACTTGATTGAGATATATGGATTGGAATTTCTTTTATATCCGATTGAACTGTTTTGGTTTGCATTTAGTACTATAGAATTGTGAATATCATCATGATGTTATAAAAACTGCATAAACTGTTTCTCTACATGCATGTTTGCTGCTTACTGGGACTTTAAGTCTCACGTGTGTTTTGTTTTACCAGATTTGTTTTCAGATCTACTTGGTGAGCCGCGTACCGGGGCAGTTATTGAGGGTGAGCTTGAGTAAAGGCTAGAGGGCTACCATTTCTACCCGTAGTAGGGTTCTTATTATGATGATGTATTTTGTCTTGGGGATTGTATATGGGATGTAAATATTATTTTTGGACCTATACTCTTGGAAGAATCTTTGGTACTTATCTGTATATTTTGGGGAGATCATTGTGAATGGTTAATTGCCTTAGTTGTATTTTGTTCACATGTATATCATGTTTTGGAGATTATAGTACAGATGATCTTTTGATTATATGAAAAATTTTTATTCCATGCTTCTTTAGTCATGCACTCTGATAATTACATTGTAATTGCCCAGGAAATTGTGTTTATCAGGTTCTATTGGGCCCATAAGTAGGTCTCGGGTACGGGTTGGTGCTGTGATAGGGCAGACCCGGATCTGGGGCGCTACACCCTCATGGGGTGGATTTGCCCAACTGGGCTGCCATTGACCATGATACTAAACGATACAGATGAGACACAGGTCATGATCAAGTTAATAAAATGCGAATGAAAACCATGGGCAATAAGCACTTGTCTAAGAAAAAACCAACTAACTCTGTCATAAGCCTTAAAAAAATCTAACTTTAATGTGTACCATCCGTTGGAGTGATTGTTCCGTCTTTTGGTCTGAGAGGACCTCCTCTTCTTCCTCTTATGCTTATGAAACAAGTGGCAAATCTCATGATGTATTAGAATATTATCTCTAATATGCCGACCTGGAACAAAAGCATTTTGATATGGAGCAATAAGGTGAGCCAAAAGGGGTCGAATTCTATTTACCAGAACCTTTGTAATGACCTTATAAATGACGTTACAGAGACTGATTGGTCAATACTAATTCAACTGTCTTGGCTGCAGAACCTTTGGTATTAATACAATGAAAGTATGATTAACCTTATCTGGCATGATACCAAATTGAAAGAAGTTCTGAACCAGTTGAATTACCTCAGGTCCAACTATGCCCCCAGTACCTTTGGTAAAATACAGCAAGGATAGCCATCTGGGCCGGGTGCTTTGTAGGGTGACATATGTTTAACAACTTCCCATATCTCCTCCGGTGAAGGAACTCGAACTAGAATCTCATTTTGAACTTCAGAAAGTTGTTTAGATATTAGTCTAGTTAATTGACTAGCCGGCCACTGCACCTGTTCCCTGAATAAAGAGTTAAAGTAATCAGTAATATGAGCTTCCAATTCTTTAGGATTTGAAATTTCAACGTTGTTAGGAATAAATATAGTTTCTTTGTCAACAATGAGGACTTTATATCTTCGGCAATTCTATTTATTTTTGCCCTATATTCAATGATCACGAGAATGGTGCACTTGTCATTCATGAATACGAACTAATCTTTGAAATCCACGATCTTTTCATTCAACGATCTCTGGAATGATGCGACCATTGCAATCTTTTCATTCAACGATCTCCGGGATTTGGGTCACAGTCGATCGCGACTTCGGTCTGATCACGACGCCAATTCTTCTGCCTTTTTTGACCCAGCTTCGCTCTGGTCCCGGCTGTAGCGCGCGAATTTGGTTTTTTTTTTTTTTTCTTTTAACTTTTATAGAAGACAACAAGGATCTTATATATTCTCCGGAACCCAGTGAATCCCGCATCCCCAACCATCCGCCATTAAAGTAGATGATTCTCTGCGCTCGTAGTACCTGCCACTTTCTGTTTTTCCCTAGTTCCTTGCATATGATAACAGAGAGATCAACTCTGACATCGGACTTAGATTGACTAAACTGTCGCCATGCCACCAGCTGAAAAATGGTTTCTGAATAAGTTAATGCTCCTTTGCCTTATCTTCCCCTTCTGCATTTGTACTGATACACTAACACCAGCCCAATCAATTACTGACGAGGACCAACTAGTATCTTCCGGTCAGAAATTCGCTTTGGGATTCTTCAGCCCCGGAAATTCTAGCCATCGTTACATCGGGATTTGGTATCACAAAATTCCGGAACGACCCGTTATCTGGGTCGCAAATAGAGACCATCCGATTAGGGAGAACTCGTCTGGGGTTCTTACAATTAATTCAGATGGAAATCTGGTCATCCTCGACGGAATCACCAATTCTACTGTCTGGTCTTCTAATGCATCGATGTTCCCCAGAAACAATAATACAATAGCTAAGCTCTTGGATTCGGGAAATTTGGTTTTGACCCAGAAAGATATCAAAAATATTCTATGGCAAAGCTTCGATTATCCTACTGATACTTCGGTTCCTGGTATGAAAAACGGAATAAACCGTAGATTGGGTCTGAACTGGACCCTTACATCTTGGAAATCAGAAGACGATCCAGGTCGTGGGAATTATACCTTAATGCTTGATCCACGAGGCTCACCTCAGTTCTTCTTGTACAAGGGTACGGACCGGCTATGGCGAAGTGGTCCATGGAATGGTCGGGGACTGAGCGCTAATCCGGAGCTCCCAAACTTTTTCGACACTGCTTTCGTGAACACTCAGGATGAAATTTCCTGGACCGACGGTGTCACCAATAGCTCTATTTTCACTAGAGTCGTGCTGAGTGTGTCGGGTTTGACCCAACGATTGGCTTGGAACGAAGAAAGCCATCAATGGACTAAGTTCTGGACATTACCGAGGGATGACTGCGACAACTACGGAAGATGCGGACCATATAGCGTATGTAACGATAATAATCCGACTGATTGCTCATGTCTCCCAGGATTTGAGCCCAATTCTCCCCGAGAGTGGTACTGGGGATATTACTCAGGCGGGTGTATCAGAAAGAGACCAGCTCAGTATTGTGGGAAAGGAGATGGGTTCCTGAAGACGTTGAATGTGAAGGTACCCGACACTTCAGTTGCTCGAGTTGACAAGAGTTTGAGCCTCGAGGAATGCAAGCAGGAATGCCTAAGTAACTGCAATTGCACGGCCTACACTGCTGCAGATATTCGCGGAGATGGAAGCGGATGCTTGGCTTGGTATGGAGTGTTGATGGACACAAAGCAATTCATAAGTGGCCAACAAGATTTATTTGTACGTGTTGATGCGGTTGAGTTAGGTAAGATCGTTCACTTTTTTTTATTTCGATCTTCTCTTATTTCTTCTAGCTTTCTTCTGTACACGTTCACCGATTCCTTTGTTCTTTTTTCTATGTTATGATGATGCTCTCTGTTTTTCAGCTGCAAATGCAAGGAAAGATTCGAAAGGAAATCGTGGTAAGAGGAGGACGCTTACAATTCTCTCAGTGTCTCTTGTTTTGGGGTTGTTTCTCTTGGTCTCCTGTGGATTTTACTTGGTGAAAAGGACAAGAAAAAGAAAAGGTAGAGAACATCCTTACCTTTAGAACGTTCTTTGTTCTGTTTAAGTTTAAAATAATTTTTACACCTAATCATGTATATGCGGTGTTTTAGTTTGTTGATGCAAGGAATCGACATTTCTTGATACTCAAATAGGCCAATAACCAACAAAATATGTCAGTCCATGAACATTAACGAGAACCCATTAATTTGTTTAAAGAGCACAACATTGTGTTCAATAGATTTGTGTGTTCTCTTTTAATTTTCCCTCAAATTCAGCAATAAACGTTGGTTCTCCCCGTGCAGAGGAGCTTGAAGAAACGACTACAAATACAGAATTACCGCTATATGATCTACGTACAATAATAGCCGCCACTGACAACTTTTCTACCACAAATAAGCTCGGAGAAGGAGGTTTTGGACCTGTTTATTGGGTAAATTTTTCAGTGGGAAAACTTAGAACAATTTAATTCTTTTCATTTTCCTTTCCCCGTTTGGTCTGTCTCAGTTTTTGGCCCATTTGACTACGAGTAGCTATGGCAATGGAATTTAGAAAAATATAGTTTGATTTAAGCATCAATTGCAATTTTCAGGGTCGGCTACTCGATGGACAGGAGATTGCAGTGAAAAGACTCTCAAAGTCATCTGAGCAAGGAGTGGAAGAACTCAAAAACGAAATTGTGCTTATTGCCAAACTTCAACACCGGAATCTTGTTAGGATTTGGGGATATTGCTTCCATAAAGAAGAAAAGATGTTAATTTATGAATATTTGCCAAACAAAAGCTTGAATTCCTTCATTTTTGGTACGACTTTTTAGCTCCTCCTATTTGTCTTCCTTTATTTCCTTTATGTCAAAGACAAATCTCAACGTTTGCCAATGTGAAAGAAACTTCTTTCTTTTTTTTTTTCCTATTTAAGTTGCGTGATCTTGATTGATTTTATATGAACAATGAGAGCAGATGAAGCAAGAAGGGTATTGTTGGATTGGGATACACGCTTCAGAATAATTGTTGGGATTGCTCGAGGGGTTATGTATCTTCATCAAGACTCCAGACTCAAAATAATCCATCGGGATTTGAAAGCCAGCAATGTCTTACTGGATGCTGATATGAACCCAAAAATTTCAGATTTTGGCATAGCCAAAATTTTTGGCGGGGATCAAAGCCAAGCAAATACCAATAGAGTTGTTGGGACATAGTAAGTATACAGCACACAACCATAAACATAAGATTCACCCAAAAACAAACCAAAGTAATTGCTTTCTGTATCATGGTATTGCAGTGGTTACATGTCACCGGAGTATGTCATGAGCGGGTTATTCTCAGAGAAGTCTGATGTCTTCAGCTTTGGGGTCTTGCTGTTAGAGATTATTAGCGGCAAGAAGAACAGTGATTATTATCTTGAGGACCCCTCTACAAATTTGATAGGCCATGTAAGATTTTCACTTACAATGTCATTAAACCTTACAAGCCCTTTGGCTTCTTATATACATATATTTTTATGGTTTCAGGTATGGCAACTTTGGAAAGAAGGCAGTGCCTTAAATATGGTCGACGCATCCCTTTGTGGTTCATATTCTACTACTCATGAAGTTCTGAGATGCATCCAAATCAGTCTCCTATGCGTGCAGGACAGTCCAAGCGACAGGCCAACAATGTCCACTGTCGTCTTCATGTTGGGCAACGAAGCTAAGCTGCCTCTTCCAAGACAACCTGCATTTGTTGCTAGTAAAATTGGAAGAAGCCCGAACCCTTGCGCCACCGAGACAGGATCTGGTTCTGTTGCTTCTATAAACGATGTCACAATTACTACGTTTCAAGCTCGATAAAAATAAAAACCCACTCTTGACAGCCTAAACCGGAATGTGATTCTTGGCAATACGATCATCATGTCATAAAAATGAGGTCTTTTAATTAATAAAAACTTTAATATTAAACCATAAATTTATTTCTTGCATTTTTAGACGCAAAATTAATCATTAAAATTTTCTATTCAAGTTTAGCCAATAAATCATTTTCGATAGATAAAATTGCTCGACTGTTAAAGCAATTAGTGCCCCTTTTGGTACTTTATCTCAATGCATAGGTAACGATACTTTCACTTCCAGCATTCAATGGTCGGAGACCTCTTCCAATAAATCAATAACGTGCACTCGAATATTGGTCTAGAGGTAAACTCAATAACAATCTCACTCTTTGATTTCAGAAGCAAATAAGGAGAGAAGATGGGTGTTTCGTTTTTCATAAAAGATAGAAACCCTAAACCCCCTTTTCCCTTTTTCAAAAACGAGATAGAGAAAGTAACCAGTTCTTTAAAAAGCAAGAGAGAGAAAGTAATCGACTTTGTTTGTTGCACATGTTAGTAATAACGGTAATAAAAGGAAGAAAAAACCAAACAAAACAATGTAAATAATAACGGTAATAAAGAAAAAAACATTTAAAAAATGGATGGCTTTACTCCTTAGGTGATAGCCTTAGTGAGGGATGGGGTCCACCAAAAAAAATTTTGCCTTAGCAGGGGCCCTTCATAGCTTTGGAGCCGCCCTGCCAAGGAACAGACCTCAAACCAACTAAACTTAAGTTTATCCTATGGCTTGAGAGTGCCCCAAGAAAAATTAATTATTAACTTATTTTTATTGACTTAAACCACATTACTTCTGCAATGCATACACTGCTCGTGCACATCTAAACCAAATAAAAATTTCTTAAATGGACATTTCAGCAAACAATTGCTAGGTATGCATTTTCAAGCAAAATCAGAAGACAATGTGGCTCTACCAATTGCCAACAGATTGCAAAAAGCGCCATCCACATAATCCCTACACAATAGCATCGTCATTTTTAACTTTTTTTTATTTTTTTCCTTTTGAAAGAAAAGGAAGTAACTTGCACGTAATATATTATATATCTCATGAAATCCTCTACAGACGAGCCCCTAAAAGGACTCCTCCCTAACCAACAATGGATTGCCACGTCAAGAACCCACTTTCTCGACAAATAGTCTGCCATGCTTCCTTGAATTGTTTCCTTATGTGGCCGTGAGATGTTGCTATGTGGAACATTTGACGGCCGTTGTTTTCTTATGTGGGCTCATCATATATTTATAATAATCAAAAAACATAAACGTGAGATGCTTCACATAGCAACCTCTCACGATCACACCAGGCAATAATTCAGGGAAACATGGGAGATGGTTTCATTTCGTTCTTATCATTGATTTTGCAGAAAAAAATTAAATTTTTGTTGCAGCTAGTTGCTGACGCTGCAACCTTGAGGATCGCACGTGCACAAATGGCCAAAGCCAAAGGGGTACAACCCTGCTCTTCTCTCTCTCTCTCTCTCTCTCTCTCATGAAAAGATAAGGGCAGCGGGATGGAACAGTTTTCTCTCATCCCTTTCTTCTCTTCACTTCTCTCGTTCTCTTCTCCCTCATTCCCCTTCTTGCTCTTGATTTCATTCTTGCAATTAGTTGCCACATTCAAGAAATCGCAGATCAAAGGGAGACAACAAAGGAAGATACTAGGGAACGTAGCTTTCTCGTTGGGGAAGATAGCAACATTGCTTCCTTTGTTCCACATTTTCGGAATATCAATACCTGATGCCATTACCTATGGGATCCATGTTACGTGCCTCACCGTTGTTCTAAAAGCCCCGATGCTTATGGAGACTTTGTTGGTTCAGCACTTAACATCTAGAACCGTAACAATCCGGAACAAAATCTTTGAGAGATTTCTCAATAAACATTATTAGCGCACTTGCTAAGATCAATATCTTTGCTCCATGAGCTTTCATGGAAAAGAGGACTCTCTGAAATGAAGTGATGGCCAAGATTAACAGCTCTTCTATCCACCGGTGGGGAAGCTGGTCTCATTACAAACCTGAAGAAATTACAAACTTGAAGAAAGTTCGATAGCATATCAATCAAGAAAGAGAGCTTCACATACAAGTGGAAGGAGAAGCTATTAGGAGGGGCTTCTCCTTACAAGTAATTTTCTATACTCCTTATGGGTAAGGATTCACCCGTTTAGCATTACCGAACACTTTTCTAACTTAAATTAGTTTTTTAATAAGCTATAAGTTAAATTAAGTGCTTAGTTAAACAGCACCAAACACAACCTTAAGCTCTAGTAAAATACCTTATATTATAGCTGGGAAAATTATCATTTTATATATAAGGAATTTCAACGGAATGCCCAATAAAGAAAGTTGGAAATTTATTTTTATTAAGACCTGTTTAGTTAGATTAAGTTTTTCAATTTGAGATGAATTTTTTACATTGGCTGTTAAATGAATTTAATCTCAAGCAGTGTTTGTTTCACCCGAAATTGTGGGAAAGAAAATTTTTTCCCAAAACTTCAACTTTTCCGAGTGTTTGTTTTGAAGGAAAACAAAATTTACAGAAAAATATTTTCCTAAGAGCTCAAAAACCGGAGGCAAAAAGAAACATTCGCACGATCGAGTTAGATTGATAGCTCCCATTTCCAATTTGGAGTTTGTACGATCGGTCATGATCGAGAATGACGATTTCATTCCGATCATCGCTTCTTTGTTGCATTCGAATCAATTGTTTGGGACCGTGAAGCCATTCGGTGGGTCAGAGAAGAGTCTCGGTGTAATTCTAGGCACGAATGCCTCCATGAAATTGACGCTTCTTCTGTCTGTTAATGGATTCAGGAAGCGTATTGGTGAAATTTTGGGCGTCAGAAGATCCATTGCAATTCCTGAATATTGATGCTCCGTCTCTCTTCGTGGAATTCTGGGTATAAGAAGACCCGTTCCAAGTCATACATTCGGAGATTGAGGACTTGCAACGCAGAATTCTGTACACGGACAATAGATTCCGGAAACCATCATGGAAATTGCGTCTCTCCTGCAGATTTTAATGGATTCCTAATTGATTTCGTCAGAGAAGAATTGGATTCTGAAAATTGGGTTCGGCTGGTGCCATCTTGCTGGAATCTGAAAATGAGGAGGTGAAGGAGATGGTTGTTAAGCGAACTACATTTCTTTGAGCAATGAAGAACACGAGAAGAAGAAAGTGAAGACGAGGGAAGGCAACGAATATTTCTTTGAGGCAAGTCTCGTAAGGCGACACTGAAACACAAATTTCCTGTATTTTTTTTTTTTTTTTTTTGGTTCAGTCATTGGAAGAGAGTTTGGGTAAATTTTTGTAAATTTGATACAGATTTATGTCATTTTCGATATATTTAAAACTTAAAGAATGAAAACTAAATCTTAAAATTTCTCCTTTCCCCTATCTTTTAAAATTTCATTTCAATTCTTACTTTTTCATTTTTGCTACTTTCATATTACATCCAAACTCCTTAAAAAAGAAAAAAACGAAAATTTTTTCTTTGAAAATTTTCTTGGAGAATTGAAACAAACAAAGCGTCAAGGGAAAATTTGGCTTTTCAAAATTCTTGTTAGTGGCGTTATCATGCTCATTGAAAAAAAATTGAGGCTTTGTGACCCTTTGCGCATATATGAATTATGAAGGGACGTTTTTAGCACTAGTTGAAAGCACGTGTGTTGCACATGGATGATTTCAAATTATACTCTAAACGAATATTAAATATCAAATTGCTAATACAAGTGATTAATTTATGTTTTAAAATCAAAATCCAACAAATGACAATAATCAAAATAAGCAAAACTAGCATATAGTTGACTTTCATATTGTAAGCACTCAAATTTTGATCAAACCAAAATATGCTAAAATGAAAGTCCCAGCAAAACAGCTCAAAACCCTAAAGAACAAAAGATGACTTTTTGCCTAAGCCAAAACTGATTCTTATACCCTATCCCAATGGGTAGAGAATCCCGATATAGTTCCAACGTAATTAAGTTTGCAGGAATCATAGCCCGGATGGAAAAGATATGAGCAAAACAGTCCCAAGGGCAAATCAGTTAAAACTTGAAACGCTTAATTAAGTTAATCAAAACGAATAAAAATATATAAATCGGAGGAATTTGATTCGCCCGAGTGGGCGGCTGAGTCACCTCAGTCATCAACTCAAGCAAAAAGGGGAGAGAAAAAGGCAAATCTAAAAGATTTTCTACGACCGCATATAGAGTGCGGTCAATTTTTTCAGCCACCATTTATGCGAGCCAATCACAGCGCGCAGTGGACAAAAAGCAACCGCATTGTAAGTACGGTTGACTTTTAGTCAGTCTGAGCTTGCGCCAATTTGTCCCTTAATGATTGTTAAAAAGACGTGGTCGAACCGCACATACCATGCGTTTAGACCAAACCGCACCGTATGTGCAGTTTTATCTCTGTGTTCTATAAATAGAAAATCCGAACATTAAACAGGGTTTGGTCGGTTTTTAGTCATTCCTCCTTAATCCCCTTTGCATCATACACCTCCGAACCAACCAATCTCTTCTTAAATCCCCATTGTTCTCCCCCAAACCTCTCCTTTCATCTTTTGCTCCCCTTTTCATCAACAAAGAGGACGAGAAGAAGAGTTGTTGAGCCTAGGAAGGCTCTTAGCTGCTGCCCATGGCCCCCAAGGAATCCTCACACCCCCAGGAAACAAGGTAATGCTTGGTTAAGCTTTGTGAGTATGATTTGAATCACATATATTGAAATAAAGGCATGATGAGCATCCTTCGTTTTTACTACTGTGAGCATGTTTTCCTTACTGCTTCTCCACCACTTCACTATCACTTCCTCACACTTTTAAGACTCCCATGGTAAGGGGAATTCAATATTTTGAATATGAGGAGAGTGATGTCATTTTGGTGGTCCAAAGGTTGTAGATGAGCCATTTGTATGATCATTTTAGGGGAGCATGTTCCCCTGTTCCTGTATCTCCATTGTACCGTTAATCCCCCCAAATCCCTTCTCTTTAACTGCTCATTTTAGGATTCTATGCTGGTTTGTGCTATTTCCTTTTACTTAACATGATGGTATGCATGAATTTTTTATGAAACCCCATCCACAAACTGACCATTTTGCCCTTAAAGAGATATCAGGCTTTTAGATGGCTCTGGTGATTAAAAAAAAAAAAACCTCATGGGCTTTCTAATGAGCCCACACAAAGAAAATCCAAAAGACAGCAACCCATTGTTTTGACTTCATGCTATTAGCCTAGACTTTTGTTCTACTGGCGTGGAAGCCTGTACAAGCTAGTCAAAACAACTTGTCTAAATTCCGACTCATGGAAACCCGCTATCTAGTGGGGTAACTCAAGGTGTCTACGGACTTCCTTGGGTTACAATCGAACCACTTATCCAAAGTCTCTGGGTAGACCATGCACATAAATCAAAAAATCAAAAATTGGGTGACTGTTCACACCCTGACCAATGAACAATGGTGACTCCCCAAAACCAACAAAAAATCCACGGAAAGCCGGGCACCGGCATCGTGCGCCCCACGTGCACACACATATATACATATTTTTTATCTATTTTTACCTATTACAAAAAGAATATTACTCACCCAATATCCTATTTTTCATGTTTGTATTATTACCAAGATATGAATCATGATAAATGTAAGTGAATAACGGACACCATTGTGAATAAAAAAAATGAAAAAGAAAAAAATAGAAAACAAGTGTGGAATAATTTCAATTTCAATACAAATCTCTGATAAAACATGAAAAAGCAAATTTTATTATAACAAAACCTCTTCCAAAGGTATCTTTGAAAAACAATGCTTGGGTACCTAAACTCGTTGATATTCTAAAACCATCAACCCAAGATTGCATTCTAGATAGAAAGGAATTTAAATAGAATACAAAGGGAGTTAAACAGAATATGCAATTACTAGGAATTTGTAGAATCTCAATATTTATGAACTTTGTAAATGATATTCATAAAGATAAAAGGTGTCTTAAATAGGATGCTCTCACCTATCCATTGGACTTAATGACATTAAGCATTGATAAATAAATTGTTAAAAAGGTAAAACATTTTGAATAGGATCCATCACCATATTTATTAATGAATATTATGAGTAGGAATATGTAGAGTTTAGTAGTTATGGGTTAAAGATATTATGAGTGAAAATATGTAGAATTTATCAATTATAGATTAAGGATATTATAAGTAGGAATATATAGAGTTTAGCTGTTATGGGCTAGGGATATTATGAGTAGGAATATGTAAAGTTTAGTAATTATGAGTAGGAAGAGAAGAGAAGAGTTTGCAAACATTTGATAAAGTTAATGGGTTATAACTATTATAATAGAAATATATAGAGTTTACTAATTATGAGTTAAAGATATTGTCAGCACCCCATTTTTGCATTATAAAATTGCCGAAGAAGCATATATTAAACTGGCATATATGTGGGCACGTAAATCGAGGTTTTTATAGTGGATCCGTCTTTTTGAAATAACAAGCCCATAATAAAGAGAATTCTGAGCCGATTCCGATGCACCAAACTGTGCTCAAATCGTATTTCAAACGGCTAAGTTATGAATAAAAGAAATAAAGGGTAGTTTGGGGATTTTTACAAAAATGAAATTGGTTGCCACATGGCAGCCACGTGTACGCCATGGTGGCTGCCATGTAACCAATGATAAATTAAAATTTTGTGGGGTGTTTTAGTAAATAAGTAAGTTTCCTAATGGGGTTTCTTATGCAAATAAATAACAAAGTTAATAAAAGTTTAAGATTAAAAAAATAATAATAATAAAAATAAACAAAGAGAAATGAGTTGGACGAATTGGTCCAACTCATATTCTCTTGAGATATTGAGACAAAGCTTAAAAAAATACATAAGCCTAATAAAAATGTAGGACAAAATAGACTTTGACCAGACCTAATTGAATGAGGGTGTTTAAGAGAGGAAAAGGAAAGGTTAGTTGTTTAAGAGAGGAATAGGAAGGGTTAGTTGTTTAAGAGAGGAAGAAGAGAAGTTAAGGAAATGAGAAATTTAGGAGAGGAAGAGGAAAGGTTAGGGGTTAAGAAGTTGAAAGGGTGGGAATCCTCTATAAAAGGGCTTGAAGTTTGAAGCAAAAGGGGGAGGAGAAAAGGTAAGAGAGTTCTTTGAAAAAAAAAAGGAGGAGAAAAGGTAAGAGAGTTCTTTGAAAAAAAAAAGGAGGAGAAAAAGTAAGAGAGTTCTTTGAAAAAAAAAGCAGCAAGTAGGAAGAAGTGGAGAAAAGAAGAGTGACGTCTACTAGCAAGGAGGGAGAGGAAAACTGCTGTTCACGACACACCAAGGTTTCAAGACCTGATTTGAAGTGTCAATCCATAACAGGTGAGTCATTTGTTTAATATATTGTATGAGACCTCTCTTTCATTACAATTTTTGAAATGAGATTACATGATTGGTGAGAGACATGTATATATGTTTGATGATTTTGGGTAATTTTATCATGTAAAAAAAAAAAAAAAAAGACAAAGATGTAAAGTTTTGAGTTTTTTTTTTCTGCATTAGGTTTGCATCTGTTTTCCAGATAAACCAATTTTTTTTCACCTAGTTCTAGTTTAATCTAAAAATATGCTCGAGACCCTACACTATGAGTAGGTATTTTATTTTTAATTTTCTTTGGTTCAGATTTTCAATTGGAAATGTCTAACAGTAAATTTTGGAGCTTTATATCTCTTAAATGAAAATGAATTTTTGAAAACTGCTATAGGTTATTTTAGTGCTTAAAGTCATAATTCTAAAGAATCGAATTTTGCACAATTTGGTTAAGAATTGAGGAAGATATGAATCTTTGAATGTGGATAGCGCAGTAATTCAGGTTGTTTCATTTTTGTTTTGTTTTCTTTGTAAATTAGTAAATAGGCCATGGTTAAAAGTAGTTCAAGTGCTCTCATTTTCTTGCCTTGTAAATTAGTAATTAGTTAATCTTGCATGATAAAAACAATAGAAAACAAAACAAAACAAAAATAATAAATAATAAGAAAGTGAAAAAGCAAATGAAACAAGCATTGAAGTTAGATATGTTTTATTTGAATTTGTTTTTAGAATGTCATTATTAGTTTTGTTAGTTTTATTTGTTTAATCTTACATCTCCCAATGTAGATATGTTATTATTAAAATTTGTTAAAAATAAAAATAATAAATAAGAGAGCTCATTAAATATCCAACTAATTTAAAGGAACCCATTTCGGTGGGGCAACCCAGGGTATTTAAGGACTTCCCCGGGTTATAATCGAGTCACTTATCCGGAATCACTGGTGCAGACCAAAAAAATCAAACAAGGTGTCTACCTGCACCATTTCAGGTAGTGGCAACTCCATAAAACATGTAACACACTTTTTTAGCGTGCCCCAGGTGCGCACAGATATTATGAGTAGTAATATGTAGAGTTTAGTATTTATGAGCAAGGTTTACAGTTTCGGCGGCACGCCGTGGTGTGCCACCAAAATTTCGTTATTTTGACCCCCAGCGATGTGTTGAATTGGTGGAAATCGTCAGGGGTGCATCACTGGTGACTTAGCGAAATTTCGGCAATTTTTCAGCGAAACGAGGCAGCGTACCGACGAAATGGAACGGCGTACCAATGAAATTTCCCCAAAATCCAGAAAAACCAATTTTTTGCCTTTTTATTTTTTCTGCCGTTTCAACGGCACGCCAGAAATTTCGTTGCCGCCCACCAGCACCAAAACTGTAAACCTTGATTATGAGTAAGAATATGTTGGGTTTAGCAGTTCACTACAAAATTAGGCACTTTTGCCGGCGGTTTTAAAACTGCCGGCGAAAGCATATCGCCACCGGCAAAGCTTTTGCTAGTGGTTAAAATGCGTGCCCCTGTATATGCTACTGGCAAAAGTTTTTGCCGACAGCCAGAAATAACCGCCGGCAAAATGGACCAAATGCCTGAAGTTGATCTTCCCACCGGCATATACCTTTGCCGGTGATTATGGTGCCGCCGATGAAAAGATTAAGGGAGCCCACACTCCATGTATTACCGGCAGTTTCATAGACCGCTGGTAATAACGAAATCCTTATTTTGCTCAACCTTTACCAGCGGTTTTTAGAAAACCGCAGCTAAAGGTTCATTCAGATTTTTCAACCTGCTTGTATTTTCTTCAATTCTAAATTTTTTTATACCTGTAAATTAAACCATAATACACTTGTAGACACATTATTATATCTCCAAATCTTTTCAAATATCACACATTAACATATATATATAAGCTTAAAAATTAACAAAAATATTAATACATTGTATTTCCATAAAACATACCACTCTAATGTTTAAAAATATGACAAAGTGTTTAATAATTGTGACAAATACATGTAATTAAACTTGAAAATGTAAAAGCTCTTCAGATATGGTCGCTTGAAAGTCTGGTGCGCCTTCCAATAATGCACAAGTGGTTCATCGTGCTTTCCTGCTCAAAATTAAAAACAAAAATTGATAAGTTTAACATGAATAATGTTTTATGACAAATAAAAGGCATAAAAGACATAAAGGAAATTTTCATTGATATCAAGAATTTGCAATTACTCAAATTGAGTTTTTACTAAATTAAAAGTAATTAATTAATTTCAAGTAGGATTTCTTTTAATGAATAAGGATGAGCCGAAATTTCTGCACCATCTCCCCTAAAATGGAAGGGGTGACCAAGCCTAAATAGGTCCCAATTAAAATCAGATAACCTGCAATAAAAAATCTATATACCATTCATACATCCAATTCCCACCCCCAATTTCAGTCATCCAATTCCTTTTCATCCATACAAATCCAATTCATGCATTCTAAGCACTAACTTTGTGGAAATGGTACTAACCATTTGATTAATTTGTAGGAAAAAGCAAGATGAACAGACACAGTTTTTCCAAAGCCTTTTCAAACCTTTTCCAAAGCCAACTTACATACTTAGCTAGCCACCCTCAACAAATTTAAACTTCTTATTGACACACTCATTTGCTATCAAGATGCATGTTTTTAAAGATTTGTGTTCCACATATGATCTAGGATCAGACACAACCAACTTGATAACGTCTTATTTTTTTGCATTTTATGTTTTTAAACGTTTTAAAAAAAAAGGGGAAGAAAACGGTTACTATAGATTTACACATATGCAACATACCACATGAGTTGGTTTAAAGTAAAAAAAAAACAATCTAATTAACCAAGTCAAGCATTATCTTGGAATTACTTGAACATACACTCTAATTAACCCATGTTCAGCAAAACATGCTTCCCCACAATCTTGGGCTATACAACTACTTGCATCTATCCTAATTAGCTAGATCTCCAAGAAAGATAAAGGCTAAATCTCCAAGAAGGAAAAAGTAAAATAAACCACAAGGCACATTTATCCTAATTGTAAGTAGGATACGTCAACTTCCCAGCTTTAACAA
This sequence comes from Buxus sempervirens, assembly GCA_947561395.2. Classification (NCBI taxonomy): domain Eukaryota; kingdom Viridiplantae; phylum Streptophyta; class Magnoliopsida; order Buxales; family Buxaceae; genus Buxus; species Buxus sempervirens. The sequence continues at coordinate 5,032,425 of OX387191.1, read as the reverse complement.
GTTATAAGGGAAACACAAAAAGGAAGTAACTTAAGATGGATCAGGATTTGAAATAGAAAGTAAACAACAATTACTGCGATGAATCAGCCCCAAGATAATCATAAATGAGAATGTAGGAAACATCATAAAATACAGAAAAAATCGATTCTTTTCAAAAAGGAATGTAAATCCAATCTGTCCCCACTGATCCCTCAGCACAAAGTGAATTACACAAATGCATGCCCTACGAAGTGACATACTGTGTGCTATAGAAATGGTAAATAATTCAAGGTTGTAGTAATGATAACAATATATCTACACTATATTGAAGCAGAAATATTAACTTTAAGGTAGGGTAAAAGTTCTGAATAAATTTCTTAATAACAGCCTTGTTATGTTTATTAGGTGCCAAAAGGGGCCCATAGATAAGGAAAAAAGTTAATTAAGCACCACCCATCCCATTTTCACATCAGTGCCAATCATGTTATAAGAAACCTTCTTAATATAACTCTTGAAGGTTCTAACAATTTTTCACCCCCTAAAATAATGTTAGCAATAGTTGGAACACATCATATAAGTTACAAAACAGGTTGCTAATAATTAAAATTATAGAACAGGTTGCTAATGGGTAAAACTCATCAAAGACGACAAGAAAAGCTTTGATCATCTTATTGCCGAAGGATGGAATGCAGAGACAACCATTAATAATTTCTGGAAAAAAAAATTAAACTTATTCAGCATTTGCATCACTCATCATGTCCATACAACAAAAAAACTGTTAAAATTAGATCTAATTTGACTTCAAATCATCCAATTCAATGCCACAAGTTTACCATTAATTGGAAATGTGATATCAAATCTGGTCAACCACTTCGTACCAAACAATAAAAATGTAATATATGTGCAACCACTAATACAAACGCACAACTGAAATTTCCTCGTTCTAAAGTCGGTTTTTCCTTTTGCCTAAATTTGGAATCTAATCCTCTTACATAATACATTTGTCTTTGCTGGAAAATTTTTAGATAGCTAGCAATGGAGTTTAAATATCGATATATCAGTAGCTATATTGTTCATCTTTGACACATATTGGAATCTTGGATTGGCATGGATTGAGAGCGTATACATTAAAAGTGAAGACAAAACCCTAGCAATGGAGAACAGGAAATACCTCCGGAAGACGAAGCTGAAGCACTATCGATGATGCAGAGCTTCGCACTCGATCTATTCTCCCTCTGCTACCTCCTTCGTCTCCTCCCCTCGACGAACAGTATCAAAGCGATATAGACGAACAGTAGCATCTTCCGGCAAACTTCGGCCTTCCATTTCTCCAGCCCGTCATCCCCTGAAATTTCGATGGCATCAAACGCTATTCATTCCTCCTTTGAATCAAAACCCTTCGATCCTCTTCTAAAAGTATAAACACTGCTCATAAGCTGATTCGAGCTTCTTCAACTTCAGGGGAGAGTAAACAAATCTCTGGTTCTGTCACTCAAGGAGCGAAGCCCTTATTCCCCTCGTGATTTCCGTCGCCATTGGAGTGATCCTTCAGTTTTTCGTTCCGAAACAAGTCGAAGTCTCACCAAAAGCACGGCAATAGCTTCGTTGGTGGCAACGGAGAACGTTGGCAGCAATAGCTTCGTCGGCGGCAATGGAGAACGTCGGTAGCAGAACCTTGGTTGAGGAAGAAAACTTTAGAGAGGCGCACGAAAAAAATTGGCGCTGGAAATGCGCTGGAAAACTAAGAAGGAAAACGACGGACCAAAAATGAAAACGACGGAAGAGATTAGGGCATTAGATGGTTTTTTTGACTTTTCCCGGCGGTTTTTAAAACACGCCGACAAAACCCCGATTTGGCAGCAGTTTTGAAACCGCCGGCAAAAAGTCGCCATCCTTGACTCTAAAGGTTATAAACTTTAAATTATTGTAAATAATGTTAATAAATGCAAAACAAGGAAAAAAAGCATCAATTTATATCATTATCCTTTATATATTAATTGACTACTTAAACCTCTCAAATCTTTTTATTTAACATGAATCCATTAGAAAGTGATAGATTATTCAATAAATTTTGGATAGCATAGTAATTTTAATCAAGAAAATAGGGAAAAGAAGTTGACGACAATTCATATCTTAAAAATAATACATTGAATCTCTTTTTAACTTTTTGTGTTTTCGTCTATCTCTCTTTATATATATATATTTGGTTCAAATTATTTCATTTATTATCATTAAAAAAACTCATTACTTTATTTATGGTACTCTGAGAATTAGATTGCCACTTGGCTTTATGAAATAAAATATCATAACTACATGCCAAACCAAAAAGATGATACAAATATTATGAGATATATCATAAGTATCTAAAGTTTATATACAATAGAACTGATGTGTTTTATTTTTCATTATATATAAGCTCAATAGGTGATGCGCAAAGCATAGAAACAGCATTGAGATCACCAACAAATTGAAATAAGATATGTATCATGGGACACATCATAGTAAAAACTACAAGGATATTAAAATCAAAGTAATATGAATTTTTCAATCAGGCCTTATAAGATAATAATTGATCATTTAGAGCTTGTCTAATAATTTTGGAAGTATAGACATGCAATTCTATATTTCTTGACCTTCTTCAATTTCTTTTCTATGATAAGTTTGTTGCTGTGAGCGTCTTCATTGCTGGTGTGCGCGCGTTGGAAACGCGGCACGGGAAAATTCGGAGTCGCCACTGTCTGATGGGGTGCAGGCAGACACCTGGGTGCCTAATCTTGTCTATTAAGGCTTTGGTCTACGGCTTTGAAATTCTAAGTAGGGTCTCAGTTGTGGTCCGGGGAAATCCGTAGACACCCCGGTCTACCCCGTCGGGTGACGGGTCCCTTAGGTTTATCCTGATTTGAGTTAGCTCACTTATTTTCTCACCCGATTCCTAAGTCGACATGCAAATTGGTTAAGTCTAGTGGGACCACCTTGGTGGTGTGGGTCCCTTTAATTACTTTTATCTTGATTTAATCAGGTAATTTGAGTCTGGTTGGGTGGGCCCCGTTAAAAGGCCCACGGTGACCTTTGGTGGGCTTAGTCAAGCCCATGTACCCTTGTGGGCCTCTGTCTAGTCCTAGGAGGCATTTTAAGCTTTGGTTAAGTGAATTGATTTTACATTAGGGTTCAAATTTGGGGTTTAGGTGATTTCCATGCAAAAGGTAGGCTTGCATTGGTTTGCAGGCCCCCATGATGGTTGCCAAAAGTGCCTTAGATTATCTTTGTTAAGTTTGCCAGAAAATGAGTTGGACATTGGGCTTAGGGCCCGCAGTCCTGATTCGGGCTTGAAAGCTTGAGTTACGTAAAGTTAGGGTTTGCACCCTTCCTTAGTTCGGTTAGTGGGTTTTGGCGGGCCTAGTAGGCCCTTGCCCTTGGTCTCGGCCAAATCACACATTTCAAACATCATTCCACAAGTTCAGGTGGGCCGCATTGGGTTTGGCGCACCTCAATTGATTAGTTTAATTTATTTATCTTGATTGGGTCACATGCATACGTTCCATTGTGTTTATTGGGCTTGGTGGGCCCCATTGGAAGGCCCACTGGAAATCAAGTTGGACTAGGGGTCCAAGTCCCATATTGGGTTTCCGGGTCGGTTCGGTTTGGAAATGCTACCCACATCCAACAAAAATCACAAAGTATACATCACAAAAAATACCCAAAACTGACATTTATCAGGGGGAGACCGGCTCACTATTCTGGGTCCAAGGGGAGGGACCTGGGGCCCCTATGGGCGGAGCCCACGGGGTGAGGTCCCTCCCCGCGCCAAGGAAAGAGTTGGACGCGCGGAGAACAATAAAGTTGTGGGTGGGAGGGGGGGGGTGCATTGCTGGGTTTTCAAAAATACAAGCAGTTCAGCATTTTTAAGAGGGTGCCCTGGCCTCGGGCGCTAGGCGCGAGGTCAATGCTAACTTGGCGGAACCGAAAATCAGCAAAAAAAAGGGACGCGCGCGCGCGCTAGACGCGAGCAAGGCGGGTGCAAAAAGGCGCCTGGCGCGAGCGAAAAGCGCTGAGAGCGAGCCTCGCGTGAGCTAGGCGCGACCCTCGCGCGAACTCGGCGAACACGAAAGCGCTGAGTGCGAGCTCAGCACCAGCTCGGCGGATACCCCTGATGAAACTCGATTCTCTGTTTTTTTGAAAACTCCATGACTGAGCTCATTTCAACCCTCTGTAACACCTTCTCGGTGCTCCCCAGACTCCCAGAAGACACTTAATCATGCATCAAAATTAATCTAATATACTTCGAATCACGATTAAAAAAGAAAACCAACAAACGCCCATGCAAATCAGGAGACATACGCATGCCGAACTAACACCGGAATGGTCTTGCACGCACCGTCTGTGACCTCCGGTAGGGTCTTAACCTGGGCTCCATGCTCAAGACAAGAGCCTTTAAAGAAGGGAAGGAGAAATTGGGGGGGGGGGGGGGGGGGGGGGGGGGGGAGGTGTTATACAGGGTACATGAGACTTACTTAATAGGGAACACACTCCCTTGAAAATGAACACAGAATATGAGCAGGGGAGAAACTTAACTTCATAAACATGGCAACATGTATCTGTTTTTATATATATATAAAAAGAAAGTGTCGAGGGGTGATACCTAAGAGTGCTTGAGCACCGGTGCAGGGTGGAGACACCTCCTAAGCTGAACAGCAGCTGGAAGCCACGAGGTGGGGTGTTTGTGGAGTTGTGGAGGCCACGAGGTGGCCAAGGAAGCCGCGAGAGTGTGCTTCGAACCAGGAGGAGTGAAGAAGAAGAGGGAGTCGAGAAGAAACCAGCGCAAAAAACCAACCAAGAAAAGCTCTCCCCCAAAAAAAAATCCCCCAACCGAAGAAGAGCCAGCCCTTCGCACTGAAGCGAGGTGCGGCTTTTATAGACGAAGGGAAAGAGGGTCCTCGGGGTTGGCGCCGAGCGCGTTTTGCACTCACCCTGTTCGCGCGAGCGACATAATCATTGAAAAACAATAAATGCAGCCGCTAAATGGTCGGGAAATCTGATTTTTTCCAGATTTAGTCCCTGTATATTTTCGATTTAATCCGATATTCTTGGATTTTTACAGATTTAGTCCCTGGGATATTTCGTACGTTTGGATATTCACGGATTTGATCCTCGAGATATTTTCCTGCGCAACTCGCCACGTGTGCAGTTTGCCGGTTTTGCTGCTCGGAAACTTCGATAGCTCATTTTTTCCATCCGGACTCTGATCTGGGCAAACTCAGTTGCGTTAGAATCGTATCGGAGCCCTCTATCCAATAACATAGGGGTAAGCATCTGGATCGGGGTTTAGCAGAAAGTCAACTTTCGGCTTCCCTCAAGTTTTATCGGCCCGCAGAACCTTCATCCGGACTCCGATTCTTGTAAACTCAGTTGCGTTGGAACCATGTCGAGATTCTCTATCCAATGACATAAAGCAAGGTGGCCAATTATCATTTGATCAAAAAATCAACTTTTCACCCCTTAGGGTTTGACTTTCGTCCAGGGTTTGCATTTCTGGCTTTTCTGGAAGCGCAAAAATGAAGTGCTTACAACTGGTTTTGGGTTGTTGTTTATTAGGCACCATATTAAAAATGGTTTCTAAAAAGAAAAGAAAGTGGTAATAACATCATCTTAATATCCCTAATGCCTACCATATCAAACCCTTTCCCTCCTCTCAGGCTTAAACTCCACTCCTTTCAGACTTTTTGGGGCCCACCCCATCTATGCTATCATGAATTTTACGATACCATTCTTTGGAATAGCATACCCATCTAACATGAAATCCTTGAAAACTGCATTTGGCAAGACAAGTGTATTAGTGGATGCCTCCTCAAAACCTCAAAAGCTACAGCTTTCAAATACCTTATCACTTTTGAATCTTTTCAAACACCTTATTTTGTATATGTTGGTGCTTCTTCAAATTAACTTTGATCCTCGAAATGGTTTTGTCATCAAGTTGTCTTTTGAAACACGGGAGATCAAGGAAACGAGTTTTTTTCTTAAATACGGGAGATCAAGGAAACAAAATATGACATAGTGGAAGTGATCCACAACTTAAAGGGGTTGCTAGAATCAAACATCTTGAGATCTAAACTTATTCATGGGTATATCCAAAACCCATTTGTGAGCATGAGCCAAGGACCTCATACGTTATGGATGGAAGATTATTCTCTTTCTTACTTACTTTTGTATACATTCTATCTCCTCAAGACCCCCTTTTATAGGCTTAGGGTCATAATTACAAGAATATGAAAAGAGAAGATGATATGAAAAAGTAAATGAATGTAGACATATAAAATATAAGAGACTCACCAAGGAATTTCAAAAGATGGAAGTTATTTAACCATTTATGATAATGTGAATTCCAAGAGGCATGAAGATGAATGGTCATCCACTAACGTTAATTAATGCAAATTAAGCATTAAATGCTGTCATTATCTAATACAAATTAATCAAGTGGGGAGAAAAGGTTGACTACGAATAGTATAGAAATTTTTTCGTAAATCACATGATTACCCTTTGTATGTTAATTTACTAATTGATCAACTCAAAAAATATTTATTCAATATAAAATCTATTAAAAACTAATGAATTATTGAATAACTTTTAGATAGCATAATAATTTTAATTAAATGAGTGGGGAGAAAAGGTTGACTACGAATGGGCGTTTTTTTTATTTTTAGGGGCGGTAGAATAAAATTTCCACTTGTAGTGGGTGCATGAAGAAACCAAGGGTATTGGGCCCGCATCCTCTGCAATGAAGACTTTATATCTTCGGCAATTTTATTTATTTTTTCCCTATATCCAATGATCGCGAGAATGATGCACTTGTCATGCATGAAAATGAACTAATCTTTGAAATCCGCGATGTTTTCATTCAACGATCTCCGGAATGATGCAACCATTGACATACAGGGGACTTCCGTTACAGTCGATCCCGGCTTCGGTCTGATCACGGCGGCCATTTCTTTTGCTTTTCTTGACCTAGCTTCGCTCTGATCCCCGTCTGTCGGACGCGAATTTGGTTGTTTTTGAGTTTGGTGGCGTTTTCTTCTTTCTTTGACCAAAGCCTCCTCAAGAAGTCATCGATTCGGTAACACATGCCCGCATCGTAGAATCTCACGTTCATGCATGATCTCGGCTACATCAACAATCCGCCATTAAAGTAGATTATTCTCTGCGCTCATATAGAAGAGAACTAGGGTCTCATATATTCTCCGGAACCCATTGAATCCAGCATCCCCAACCATCCGCCATTAAAGTGGATGATTCTCTGCGCTCAAAGACCCTGCCACTTCCCCTTTTTCCCTAGTTCCTTGCATACGATAACAGAGAGATCAACTCTGACATAGGACTTAGATTGACTAAGCCGTCGCCATGCTACCGGAAAAATGGTTTCTGAATAAATTAATGCTCCTTTGCCTTATCTTCCCCTTCTGCACTTGTACTGATACACTAACACCAGCCCAATCAATTACTGACGAGGACCAACTAGTATCTTCTGGGCAAAAATTCGCTTTGGGATTCTTCCGCCCCGGAAATTCTAGCAATCATTACATCGGAATTTGGTATCACAAAATTCCGGAACAAAACGTAATCTGGGTCGCAAACAGAGACCATCCAATTAGGGAGAACTCGTCTGGTGTTCTTACAATTAACTCAAATGGAAATCTGGTCATCCTCGACAGAATCACCAATTCTACTATCTGGTCTTCTAATGCATCGATCGTCCCCAGAAACGATAATACAATAGCTAAGCTCTTGGATTCAGGAAATTTAGTTTTGACACAGAAAGACAGCGAAGATATTCTATGGCAAAGCTTCGATTATCCTACTGATACTTCGGTTCCTGGTATGAAAGTGGGAATAAGCCGAAGGTTGGGTATGAACTGGACCCTCACATCTTGGAAATCAAAAGACGACCCAGGTCGTGGGAATTATTCCTTTCTGCTTGATCTACGAGGCTCACCTCAGTACTTCTTGTACAAGGGTACGGACCAGCTATGGCGTAGTGGTCCATGGAATGGTCTGCGACTGAGCGCTACACCGGAGTTCGAACTCTCAAACCATTCCGACTTTGGTTTCGTGAATACTCCGGATGAAATTTACATGACCTACGGTGTCTCCAACAGCTCTATTTTCTCTAGATTCGTGGTGGATGTGTCGGGTTTTGCTCAGCGACTGGCCTGGATCGAAAAAAGCCGTAAATGGAGTTACTGGTCAATACCGAGTGATGACTGCGACAACTATGGAATATGCGGACCATATAGTGTATGCAACGATAATAATCCGTCTCAGTGTTCGTGTCTCGCAGGATTTGAACCCAAATCTCCACAAGAGTGGTACTCGAGATATCACTCAGGCGGGTGCGTCAGAAAGAGAGCAGATCAGTACTGTGGGAAAGGAGATGGGTTCCTGAAGGCGTCGAATGTGAAAGTACCCGACACTTCAGTTGCTCTAGTTGACATGAGTTTGAGCCTTAAGGAATGCGAGCAGCAATGCCTGAAGAACTGCAATTGCATGGCTTACACTGCAGCAAATATTCGCGGAGAGGGGAGTGGATGCTTGGCTTGGTATGGAGGTCTGATAGATATAATGGAATTTGCAAGTGGCGGGCAAGATTTATTTGTCCGTGTTGATGCGGTTGAGTTGGGTAAGATCGTTCACTATTCCGGCAATCAGTTGACGTATAGATAAACTTTATTTCGATATTCTCTTGTATCTAGCTTTCTTCTGTACACGTTGACCGATTCCCTACTCTTATTTCTATGTTACGATGATGCTTTCTGTTTTTCAGCTGCAAATGCAATGAAAGATTCAAAAGGAAATCGTGGTAAGAGGACGCTAATAACTCTGTCAGTGTCTCTTGTTTTGGGGTTGTTTCTCTTGGTCTCCTGTGGATATTACTTGGTGAAAAAGAGGAGAAAAAGAAAAGGTACAGATTATCCTTACCTTTAGATCTTTCTTTGTTCTGTTTTAGCTATAAATAATTTTTACATCTAATCATGTGTATGGGATGTCTTCAGTGTGTTGATTCAAGGAACTAACCTGTTTGATACTCTAGTAGCCCAATAACCAACAAAATATTTCAGTCCATGAACATGAACGAGAACCCATTAAATTGTTAAAGAGTACAACATTGTATTCAATAGATTTGTGTGTTTTCTTTGAATTTGCCCTTTAATTCGGCAATAAACGTTGGTTCTCCCCGTGCAGAGGAGCTTGAAGAAACGAGAACTAATACAGAATTACCACTATATGATCTACGTATAATAACAGCAGCCACTGACAACTTTTCTGCCACAAATAAGCTCGGAGGAGGAGGTTTTGGACCTGTTTATTGGGTAAATTTTTTGCTGAGAAAACATAGAAAAATTTATTTCTTTTCATTTTCTTTTCTCCCATTTGGCCCATTTGACAATTGGCAGCTATGGCAATGGAATTTAGAAAAATATAGTTTGATTTAAGCATCAATTGCAATTTTCAGGGTCGGCTACTCGATGGACAGGAGCTTGCAGTGAAAAGACTCTCAAAGTCATCCGGGCAAGGAGTGGAAGAACTCAAAAACGAAATTGTGCTTATTGCCAAACTTCAACACCGGAACCTTGTTAGGATTTTGGGATGTTGCTTCCACAAAGATGAAAAGATGTTAATTTATGAATATTTGCCGAACAAAAGCTTGGATTCCTTCATTTTTGGTACGACTTCTTAGCTCCTCCTATTTGTCTTCCTTTATTTCCTTTATGTGAAAGACAAATCTCAACGTTCTCGAATGTGAAAGAAAATGTTTTTTTTTCCTATTTTAACTTGCGTGATCTCGATGATCTATATGAACAATGAGGGCAGATGAATCAAGAAGGTTATTGTTGGATTGGGATACACGCTTCAGAATAATTGTTGGGATTTCTCGAGGGGTTATGTATCTTCATCAAGACTCCAGACTCAAAATAATCCATCGAGATTTGAAAGCCAGCAATGTTTTACTGGATGCTGATATGAAACCAAAAATTTCAGATTTTGGCATTGCCAAAATTTTTGGTGGGGATCGAAGCCAGGAAAATACCAACAGAGTTGTTGGGACATAGTAAGTATGCTGCACACAACCACAAGTATAAGATTCACCCGACAACAATAACCAAAGTAATTGGTCTCTGTATCATGGTATTGCAGTGGTTATATGTCACCAGAGTATGTCATAAATGGGTTATTCTCAGAGAAGTCTGATGTCTTCAGCTTTGGGGTCTTGCTGTTAGAGATTATTAGTGGCAAGAAGAACAGTGATTATTATCGTGAGGATCCCTCTACAAATTTGATAGGACATGTAAGATTTGCACTTACAATGTCATTAAACCTTACAAGCCCTTTAACTTCTTATACACATATATTTTTATGGTTTCAGGTATGGCAACTTTGGAAAGAAGGCAGTGCCTTGGATATAGTAGACGCATCCCTTTGTGGTTCATGCTCTGCTGCTCAAGAAGTTCTGAGATGCATCCAAATTGGACTCCTCTGTGTGCAGGATAGTCCAAGCGACAGGCCAACAATGTCCACTGTTGTCTTCATGTTGGGCAACGAAACTAAGCTGCCTCTTCCCAGACAACCTGCATTTGTTGCTAGTAAAATTGGAATAATCCCCAACTCTTGTACCACCAGGACAGGATCTGGTGCTCCTGCTTCTATAAACGATGTCACAATAACTAGTTCGATAAAAAAACCCGGACTCATGACAGTCTAATTCCTGTGTCCGCTACGTAGGGGGATTGGAGGCGTCTGCAAGTGAGAGGCAATGGAAATGTCGAAGTGTAGTGAATCTATAAAGGAAGAAACGAAGAAAAAGAGCACTTCGATGAGAACTATTATTGGGACAAAAGAGGGACAGAGAGAGAGAGAGAGGAGCAATCGGGCTGCTATATTTTCTGAGTTGAGTTAAATTGCGAAAAAGGGTTAGTAGAATTCAACAATGAAGAACCAATTTCAACCAGAAAATTCCAGAATTATTGATTTGCTAGTTTCGTGTAGGCATTTCTTATTTCCTCCCGATTTCTCGCTCATGTTTCCCTTTTTAATGGATTCTTGTAAACATCTGAACAATCACTTGATTTTAGTCAGGATCTCTGTTAAAAAAAATTGAAAATTGAAAAAAGAATCTGCGAGAAGATAAAGGTGATAGGGCGGAGCAGAGTTGGTCGGTGATCACTCCCGCGCTTTGAACTTCGTAATGGCCGGTGATCACTGGTTTCCACTTTCCAGCAGCAGGAACGAAATTAGGAACTTTTACGAGGGCAACAATATTTAGAATAGAAGTATGAAAAAGTACTCTAGCAGCCAATACAAAGTACTCTTAACAGCCAATACAAGTTGGGTGTTTTGGTTTCAACCGTTGGATTTCTGCATTCATTTCGCCAATAAATTACTGGAACCACAATTGAGTTTTGCACTAATTACATATATTGCCCCTCACGTTTCTGAAATAACATTTCGCCATAAGGTTTATAGAAAGGTCAGTCTCACCTTAGTTATCATCCAAGTTTTTGATAAATATGGCTAACGTCACAAACTCCGCCCATGTTTGCTATTATTGTTATATCTTTTATGTGTTGTCGGTCCCAAGCCAATATAAAGGAAGAGTGTTGCTTCAGGTTAGCAACCAGTGTAAAACTCTTACTAAATCATTTACAATAGAGCAAGATGAAGAGATAAGATTCATGACATCAAACCCATTTTCGTGAGAATTGACTTATGATGATGATGATGGAAAAAAAGATAAATTTATTTTTCAAATTAATTATTTGGGGTTTTGTAAAAATGAATAAATAAAGAAAAGCAATAATTTTCTAACGTATAAAGGGAGGTAATTTTCTAACAAGAGTAGAGGACATTTAAATAGAAACAAATAAAAGTTTAATAAGGCAATATAAGGGGAAGTGTTAACTTGGAAATGTGAAGAGAAGCATGTTTAATTAGTGCATACCTCAAGGGAAGTTTCTGTAATTTACTCTTCATTTTATTGTTATATTTTAATTGGAGACGTGGAACACTTTATTATTATAGCATATAGCTTCCACGACACATGTCAGCCTAGCAAAATTTGGAGATTTTATACTTTCAACAATTGAAGAAGCAGAAATCATAAGAAACCGAAGTAGAGTAAGGTGAAAGAGAAACCAAGAACAAGAAACAAAGAGCACAAAATAGCCATTGCTGTCCCTATCTGGGCCAAGGCTAGCAGAGCTTTCAAACTACCAGTCCAGTTCCAGCCCTAATAATTTTGGGCTTCTAAAAAACAGGCCAAATTAACCCGTGCCCTCAAAATTTAGACCAAGCCCAATTTATATAGGAACAGGTTTTTCGGGCCTAGCGGGCTGGGCCTAAAATTGCCACCTCTTGGTGAAGAAAGGTTTTGACACGATCAACGATGGAAGAATCTCAAGCTGTCGCTCAATTCAACCTTTATTTGACGCTCCTATCCCCAATTCCCCATCAAAGGCATCAAAGCTTCTACGAAAGAGAGGCGCAATTGCCGAATGCCAGAATCCGTCAGCTAGCAATAACTGTACTCGGGTTGGCATCCATGGCCTCTCCTTCCTCGAATCCCTACAACTTTCCCTCTTATTTAAGTGGGCTACCCATCTCTCTTCCTCTCATCTCAAATCCAATTTCTCTTTGCTTTCATCTCTCTTTTTCGAAGAACAGGAGAATCAAGAATTTCGACAATGGATAGACTAAAGACGGCCGATTTCGAGGACTTCTTGCCGGTGATGGCCGAAAGCTTGGGGGGTGAGGGACTGATAGGGGAGCTCTGTAATGGGTTTCGATTGCTGATGGATGCTGAAAAGGGACTCATCACGTTCGACAGTCTGAAGAGAAACTCCGCTCTATTGGGGTTGCAGGGACTGAGAGATGACGAGCTATGGAGTATGTTGAGAGAAGGGGATTTTGACGGCGATGGAGCCCTTAATCAGATGGAGTTCTGTGTGCTGATGTTCAGATTAAGTCCTGATTTGATGGAGGAGTCGCAGTTGTGCCTGGAAGAAGCTCTGAAACAGGAATCGAAGCGTGCCTGATCTTTCTCCGGTTTTACCCTCTATGTCCTTGTTATATGCGTTAACTTGATTTCACTTGTTATTGTTGGAAGAGGCTAACAAAAAGAATGATAAAACAAAATTAAAGAAAAATGGGGGAATCTGGTGTGTTTGTTTTGATTCCCCGTCCCATTTAAATGACTATCAAGACTTGTTTTTTGCACAAAGAAAACTGCGTTCTTTATCTCAGTATTGCCTTTATCATCATTTCTCTTCAATGGATTCATGAAAACATCTTAAGAATCATATGGTTTCCATTATGATCTAGTAAAAAAATGGAGATTTTTTTCTTTTCGGTGGGAACATAGAAGTGATAGAACTGAAAGGAGTTGAACAGAAACATTATTAAGAATAATAACATAATAAAGAGAGAATTTGGGGCTGCTGAGGGCACGTTATTCATGTCTCTCCTGTGGGTTTCCTCAATTCAAGTTTGTAATGGCGAGCACTGACCAGTGACCATTTGTAAGTATTTACATCACTTTGGAACGAAATTAGTAACTTGGAAGGGCAATATTTCCACGGTTATGAACACAGATTCAAGCAAAGGATTTTATGATTTGTTGAGTGTTTTGGTCATAGCTGTTGAATTCCTCTGCGGTCATTTTATTTTTAGGTTGTAATTGGAGACTTGGACCACCATCTTGATTCTATTCTATGTTAAACAGCAATTTGATTGGAAGACTCCAAAAAAATGAGAGTAAAGAGAAAGTGTCCCTAAAAGCAATTTGTTGATACCGTGTGTGACCCGCCTGGTGTCTTCAAAATGGAAAAAATATAATGTCCCAAACAGACTAGAGAACAAAGGAGAATAATGAAAGATGGTCTTGAATCATTAAATGACTAAAACATCCAGGAAAAAAAAACATTAAATAGGTATCATTTACATCCTTAATTACTGCCTACGATTGAATGTCAGAATATATTCAAGGAAGAACTGGTTCTTGAACTCTGTAGTTGCGGATGATCTTGGGAAAGTACTTGGGTCTTCCGAGGTACTCATATTTCCTTGCAATTGATATAATACAATTTCCAATTCATTTGTCTATGATATATGCATTACTCCAAATTAACTCGACGACTCGCTCGACCATCTTGGGTCAAAGTTTTGACGGATTCAGTACCATTTCTGAATGTTTTACCTGAGTTATTAGAAATGGAAAACAGGGAAGCAGCAGATGATTCTGGCTATGATGGAGTGTGCGTCTGTTCTGTGTTTGATCGAAATATGGCAGATTTTGGGTTTGCGGAGGAGAGGAGTGCAGTTCTTATAGATATTTGTTTATGATTGATCGAAGATGATAGTGAAAAATAAAGAGATGCTTCAAGTTTAATTCAAGCTCTTCTGAGTTACAGATGTACGCACCCTTTCTGTTGGAGAATTTGGTGGTGAATCAGGTTCAGTTTATCAGTTCTTTTGTTATATAGTTCATGTACAAATGCATCAGCCTTGAATTATTTCCATTAGTAAGCAGACTAGGCACATCCTTTACCGTTTGAACAACAGATCTTACGTGTATGCTTCTGTGAAAGACTTCCACAAGCAATACCTAATGGGTCTTCCACTACACATTTGGACTGAATAACCAGACAACAACACGCTTTGGTAGTTTTAGTTTTGAAGATGTATGGATGGACCTTCTTGGGTATTGGATTTTGATGGTTGAAATTGTTGTCTAAGGCCCAAGATTTTAGAATATAAAGCCCACGCATATAAAAGAAGCCTTTTGAGTTTTGGTCTCTCCCCTCAGCACGCAAATGCGGTTGGAGGACTGAAATTGTAGCCTTTCCTTGAAATGCTCCCTGATGCAACCAAGAGATGCTGTCATATGGAGCATCTGATGAGCGTCCCCACTTGAAATAATGAAAAAACACTGGCCGTGAGGTGCTCCACATGGCAGCATCTCACGGTTGCATCAAGGAGCATTTTAAGGAAAGGCCACAGACGATTTCATTCCGCAATGGAATATGATCATGCAGGGCCCACATCGGTATAACTTCTTGTGGGGATGAAATCGTCTACCGCTGGGTCTATGCTGCAGACCCAGCAGCCTCCGTGAGTCACGGCCACGGTGTTTTTACATTTTCCAATGTGAAAACACCTTTTTCAAATGAAGAATAATGGTCGTGAGATGCATTTGGTCGCATTAAACCACAGGCTCCATTCCTGGTGGTGTCCTTCCATCAATTCCTTTAAGTTTCAACCTTGCGACCATACTCCTCCCGGAACCCAAAAACTTTGATTTCTCATAAGGTGCCAATGGAGTTGTAAAAGCAAAATCCATTGATCTCTAGTCGGCGTTGTTTATGGTTGAGACCGCATGTGGCAACATCTCAAGGAGGCTGTTGGGTTTGCAGCACAGACCCAACGCTAGACAATTTCAACCCCTTCTCGTGGACCAAACGGCATGCGACAACGAGTTTTGTTGTGGGCCCATGCAAAAATTGTTAATAGCTAAATACGCCTTAAGTTGAAAGCAACTTCCCCCCTTCCAAGTATAATTAAGCTGGTCAATTTATAACTCCTAAATTTAACAATTTAGGATAAGTAAGCCATCAATGACAGCGAAGATATAAAAAATAAGAAAATTTATCCCAATTAAAATTCAATTCGTGTGCATTGCATATGGCATGCACTGACCTCGCCAACGTTCAAAGCTCAACCATCCAAATTATTTCAATATTAAAGATCAACATTCAATTCAATCGTGGAAGGATAATGGCTTATATTTTTTCTAGTCATCAATTGTTTTATTCAGGAAACAAGTTGAGATTTAGCACAAATTAATTAAACTGCACCCTACGTTTGCTTACTGTCGTTTCTAAATGGTTGAATGAACGATTCTTCGGAATAACAGAGAACCTCGAAGAGTCCTTTCATGGCGACCAAAGTGTATATCGTGTAAGATCCTAAGATTTATTTCTCTTCTTCTAATCATTCTGTTTTCATGTTGTTTTATATGATGAGAATTATATGCGCTCGTATCCCATGTAGGAGGCACTCGTGCCCCACGTAAGGAAGCTCGTATCCCACGTACAATGTGCTCAATGTCCCAAATAGGCAACGCTCGTACCCCATGTTAATACAATTAGTGACACTACTTTAAAAATTTTTTTTTAAAAGTGACCTTGCAAGTGATCTTTTTCTATATTTTAGATTTTTTACAAACAAATCTTATAAGTTAGCAATGACGAGCACTGACTAGGGCTGTCAATGGGTCGGATAAAGATCCGAATCCGATCCAAATTCGACCCGATTATCCGAATATGGATCTTAGCTTTAGATCCGATTATTCGAATAAAATCCGATTATCCGAATCCAATTATATTTGGATTCAAATATGGTATTGCACATATTCGACCCGATAAAAGATTCGACCGTTTATTTTTGTATATATATTATATTTTTTTAGGCCTTTTAAAGTCTTTTTATATATTAGTATAGAAAGAATGAAGGTTTCATATAATATTCATTGATTTAATGTCATAGTATAAGACAAATATGAATTAATACATCCTTATTTGATCCAAAACCTCCTATTTTGAAACCTTTTTTGCTCTGAAATTCCATTGTCCAGAACAAGCTGGTTGTTCTAAGTTCCGGGGTACGGTTTTTTTTGTTAGTCGCTCAATACCTACTATTGCGTGGTGCTTCAAATTTGAAGTTCAAACCCATTTCTCATTTAAATCCCTCTCTGACTTCAATCCGAATCCGATCCGAATCCGAAATTGGCGAATTTGAATATAAGATTTAGATCCGTGGTTTGAATACGGATCTGAAATCTAAGATCCGAAAACATTCGGATTCAAATATGAATATACATATATCCGACCGTATCCGACCCGTTGACAGCCCTAGCACTGACCAGTTGCAGTTATGTACATCACTTTGGAATGAAATTAGAAACTTGGAAGGGCAATTTTCCCACACTTATGAACACAGATTCAAGCAAAGGATTTTATGATTTGTTGCTGTTTTGGTCGTAGCTGTTGAATTCCCGCGGTCATTTTATTTTTAGATTTTAATTGGAGACTTGGACCACCATCTTGAATATTTTATGTTAAGCAGAAATTTGATTGGAAGACTCCAAAAGAAATGAGAGGAAAGAGAAAGTATCCCTAAAAGCAATTTGTTGATGCGTATGACCCGCTTGGTGTCTTCAAAATAAAAAAGAAAGATATAATTGTTAGTCAAGCACCAATGGGAACAGAGTCAAAGCCTTATCAAAGTAATTTGAAAGTTCCTTAAAAATAGATGAAGATTACTCTATCTCAAATAGTTGTTAGTTTGTTGTATATTCTTATCTCAGCAACTATACATGATTTTAAATATAGAAACAATATACATCCTTGGTATTCCGCCAAGCATTCTCTTAAAGCATTCTTTCAATAATGTCACAAACAGACCGCAGAACAAAAGAGAAGAAAGATAGATTGACTAAAACATATTGGAAAAAACATTTAGAAAGTATTATTTACTTCATTCCAGCATACGATTGAATGTAGGAATATAATTCACCTTTTTTTGTCTTTCCTTGATTGTTTGCAGACTACCCTGGAGTCCTCCCACTTAGATGTTGGCATTGTCTTACTCTGACAACAGGAGGGATCCATATTATGGTCAACAAATTTCTTTTGGTGGTTGTTGAGTTGGAGGTATGTGTAATGAAAAGCTTGCTTCTCAGCCTCATTTTATTCATCTTTTCATTAACAGATTGTTGACACAGGTGAGATAATCATTAAGTTTATCGATGGCAAGGCCACTTTTGGCTAATCACAATTGTTATAAAACACTATCTTCAGAATTGACTTTGTTACCTTTATTTCATTTATTATTTTTATCACTATTGCTATAAGATACTAATTTTAGGATTCACATGTTTCTTATCTTTTATTTATTTATTTTTTTTAAGCCTTTTAGTCTTTCCTTGATTGTTTGCAGGCTATCCTAGAGACCTCTCACTTGGATGTTGATGCTGTCTTACTTTCATGGGCGTCCCCACTTGAAATAATGAAAAAACACTGACCGTGAGATGCTCCATATGGTTGCATCAGAGAGCATTTCAGGAAAAGGCCATAAACGATTTCATTCCACAATGGAAAATGATCGCACGGGGCCCACATCGGTATAGCTTCTCGTGGGGATGAAATCATCTACTGTTGGGTCTGTAGCACAGACCCAGCAGCCTATGTGAGATGCTGCCACATGCAGCATAACATCTCACGGCCACGAGATGCTGGGTTTGCAGCACAAACCCAGCGGTAGACGATTTCAACCCCTTCTCGTGGACCAAACGGCATGTGACAACGAGTTTTGTTGTGGGCCCAAGCAAAAGTTGTTAATAGCTAAATACGCCTTAAGTTGAAAGCAACTTCCCCCCTTGCAAGCATAACTAAGCTGGTCAATTTATAACACCTAAATTTAATAATTTAAAATAAGTAAGCCATCAGTGACACAGCAAAAGATATGAAAAATGAGAGATTTTATCACAATCAAAATTCAATTCGTGTGCATTGCATATGCCATGTACTGACCTCGCCAACGTTCAAAGCTCAACCATCCAAATTATTTCAATATATAAAGATCAACATTCAATTCAATCGTGGAAGGGTAATGGCTTATATTTTTTCTAGTCATCAATCGTTTTATTCAGGAAACAAGTTGAGATTTAGCACAAATTAATTAAACTGTACCCTACGTCTGCTTACTGTCGTTTCTAAATGGTTGAATGATCGATACTTCGGAATAACAGAGAACCTCGAAGAGTCCTTTCATGGCGACCAAAGTGTATATCGTGTAAGATCCTAAGATTTATTCTCTTCTTCGAATCATTATGTTTTCATGTTGTTTTATATATATATATTGCTCTCTACACTCCTCCAATCGTATATATATATATATATATATTACTCTCTGCATTCCCCCCACTCGTTTTTAGGAAGGCATTTTGGGTCATTTCAATTAGATTTTTAATCTTTTCATCTTTCTCTGTATTTCTGAGCTTGTCTTCGTGCGGTTGTCGGATTGGAAATTCTAGATCTGTTGAAACAATATTCCTCCGACTTAGAGAATTCGTCAGAGTTCGTTTTTCAGTTACTAATGGTACTCTTCTTCACTTGAAGTGGCGATTAGTTACTCTAATTTCCCTACGTTGCTTTGAAATGTTGAAGGTTTCTTCACCCCATCTTCCCTCGGTGCGACCAAAAAATATCTCTCTGAATAAATTAATGCTCCTTTGCCTCCTCTTCCCTTTGTGCACCTGTAATGATACTTTAACTCCGTCCCAATCACTTACCGATGGAGATGTCCTCATATCTTCTGGGAAGAACTATGCTTTGGGATTCTTCAACCGCGGCAATTCTACTTACCTCGGAATTTGGTTTAACAAAATCCCAGAACAAATCGTGGTATGGGTGGCAAACAAAGACAGTCCAATAAAGAATAATTCGTCTGGTGTCCTTAAGATCAATTCACAAGGGAATATAGTTATCCTCGACAAAGAGACAAACACTACTGTCTGGTCTACCAATTCGCCGATCACCATGGGGAACAACAATTCGATTGCTAAGCTCTTGGATTCGGGAAATCTAGTTTTGACTCGAGACGATAGTAAAAATTTTGTGTGGCAAAGCTTCGACTATCCTACAGATAGCTTGCTTCCAGGTATGAAACTCGGATTACGCCCAAAATTTGGTTTGAAATGGTCCCTAACATCTTGGAAATCAAGCGATGACCCTAGCAGTGGGTATTACTCCTTATTTATAGACTCGCGAGGCTCGCCTCAAAAATTCATGCACAAGGGCTCGGTCCCGCTTTGGCGAGGTGGTCCATGGAATGGTGTGCGACTGAGTGCCATGCCGGAAATATTTTTCCCAGAACTTTTCAGTTATCGATTTATCAATACTCCAGATGAGATTTCCTTCATGTTTGTGGCCGCCAACATCTCCATCTTCTCTAGATTTGTGATGAACTACACTGGTGCATATGAACTACAAATATGGCAAAACCATCGATGGGATACCGTTTCGTCAACAGGAAGACACCTGTGCAACATTTATGCAAGTTGCAGTGCTTATGGTAGCTGTGGCAATAATTATTTAATCCGGTGTACATGTCTCCCAGGATTTGAACCTAGATTTCCCCAAGACTGGAACATGGGAATTGGATCAGGCGGGTGCGTCAGAAAGAGACTAGCTCAATACTGTGGGAAAGGTGATGGGTTCCTGAAGAAGTCGAATGTGAAGGTGCCTGATACCTCAGTTGCTCGAGTTGACATGAGTTTGAGCCTCGAGGAATGCCAGCAAGAATGCCTGAGGAACTGCAATTGCACGGCCTACACTGCTGCAGATATTCGTGGAGAGGGAAGTGGGTGCTTGGCTTGGTACGGAGATCTGATAGATATAATGGAATTTGCAAGTGGCGGACAAGATTTATTCTTCCGCGTGGATGCGACTGAGTTAGGTAACCTTGTATGCAGTTCGAGAAACATAATATTGCATATATCTAGTTGATTTGAAAATAAAATTTCCTTGATTTCTTCTTCTTTCCTACCTTAATTTCTAGCGACATAACTTTGACTTTAATTCATTATATTTACATTTCAGAAACAGCTGCAAACGCAAGCAGAGATTCGAAAGGTTTTCATGGTAAAAAGAAGAAGCTTATAATTGTGTTACCGTTTCTTCTTGGAGGATTGTTTCTTTTGGTCATATGTGGATGTTGCTTTGTTAGAAAAATCAGAAAAGGAAAAGGTAATGATTGACCCCATAAAAGCTTCATTTGTTCTTTGTTTGTTATTTTATTTCTTGTGTTTGTCTATTATGATTTTTATGTTTTATTGTCATAGGTAATAGAGGAAGAGCACAACAAGGAGTGTCATTGTTTAATTTTACCTCTATTTCTACAAGATTGAATGACCCTGCAAGTGCAATGGAGCTGGAGGAAACAACAACTAGTCCAGAATTACCATTCTTTAGTCTAAACATAATAATAGCTGCTACCGATAACTTTTCTCTTACAAATAAGTTGGGACAAGGTGGTTTTGGACCTGTTTATAAGGTAATTTTAAACGCTAACTGAACTTTTAATCCCTCTATCTTTTCATTTTTTGGATTTGACTTGCCTCCATTGACTGAAGGAAACAAAGAATTGTTTAATTTAAGTACAAATTGCAATCTCTAGGGTCAACTATCCAACGGCCAAGAGATTGCAGTCAAAAGACTATCAAAATCCTCCGGACAAGGAATAGAAGAATTCAAAAATGAAGTCATGCTAATTACCAAACTCCAACATCGGAATCTCGTTAAGATTTTAGGTTGTTGCATCCACAATGAAGAAAAGATGTTACTTTATGAATACATGCCGAACAAAAGCCTTGACTATTTTATTTTCGGTATGACTTCTTTGTTTAAACTTCTATTTGCCTGCTTTATCTTTGATTTGTATCAATGAGATAATTATGTTCTTTGGAATATGATGAATTTTAACAACTGATGCATTAACTTTGATGAGTAATGCATGTAGATAAAACTCGAAGGGCATCATTAGACTGGAGTAACCGTGCCAAGATTATAGTTGGGATTGCTCGAGGAGTTCTATATCTTCATCAAGATTCCAGATTGACAATTATTCATCGAGATTTGAAACCCAGCAATATTTTACTAGATGCTAATATGAATCCAAAAATTTCTGATTTTGGCATTGCCAGAATATTCGGAGGGGACCATACTCAAGAAAATACCAGGAAAGTTGTTGGAACATAGTAAGTATTTTTTTAAAAACACATGAATTCATAGATAGCTTAAAATTTTCAATCAAACCCTAATATATAATGCTATCATGGGAATGCAGTGGTTACATGTCTCCAGAGTATGCAATTGATGGGCTATTCTCAGTGAAGTCTGATGTCTTTAGCTTTGGCATCTTACTTTTAGAAATCATTAGTGGCAAGAAGAGCAATGGCTACTATCTTGAGGATACTGATATGAGTTTGATAGCATATGTAAGATGCACTTATGTTGACACTCTACATGACAAGTTCTTAAGGTATTTATCCTAAGCTTTAAAGAGTTGGAATGACAGCTTCTTAATGATTTCAGGTATGGCGCCATTGGCAGGAAGACATTGCCTTGGATATAGTTGACTCATGCCTTGGTGAAGCATATCCTTCACATGAAGTTTTAAGATGCATCCAAGTTGGCCTCTTGTGTGTCCAGGAAAGTGCAAGTGATAGACCAATAATGTCAAATGTTGTATTCATGTTGGCTAATGAAACAAATCTACCACTTCCGAAACAACCTGCATTTGTGGTTAATAGAACTCGTGATGATGCAAACTCTTCTGCAACAAGAAGAACATCTTGTTCTATAAATGATGCGACAATCACAACTACTGAAGCTCGATAGAGAATCAAAATCCCAAGTGATTTCAATGTAAGTTGTTAATACGTGGTTGCATTGCATAAAAATACATAGTCAATGCATGACAATATAGCAAGCAATAACTCTAATCTCATTTTAAGCTTGTGGATACTATTATTTGTGACGCCACGGACCCGGACATGTTCATTAAAGGTATATGCCGGTTCCTTGACATCAGGTGAGGTCCCAGAAACGCATTCCTACGTTTTAAAAACTAACCAAAGCACTTATATTCTAATCCTAAAATTTTCGGAAAATCGGCTATATAACGCCTGTATTTACAAGAATGGGCTAAGCCCTCAAACCAATACCTGATAAACACAAACCATATATACAATATACATCATTTAACAAAACTAAACCATTCCACATCTACAAATTTGCAGTAAAGATCACTAAGGTTTTCACTTTCTTTCTTTCTTTCTCATTTACAATTTATACAAGGTCAAAAAAATAGACGACTACAAAATACTGCCCAACCCTATCCAGGATAATAATAATCCTCAGGGTTGTAATCGTCATCCGGTTCGTTAGTTCGGCCTACCCCAGTTTGAGCTCGCTCTGCAGATTTATCTGAAAACAAAACACGCTTGAGACTAACGTCTCAGTAAGCAGCATAATGCATGAGAAGAACATTTTATGCAGTTTTAACATTAAAGTAGCATGACAATGTAATATACAATCAAACTCTGGAAATTCATGCTAAACCCATATCAATATCATGTAATGACAATACCTTGAATTCTGTGGACTCATAAAACCGATAAAATCAGATTAATCCAAACCACAATCTCAGCAAAATCTCAAGTAACAACAATGTTTTAATTCTCTTGTCCAATTTGCCCCCTCACGACTTATAGGGAAAGATCTAGCTAGGATCGCTCTTCCCAAGCGGATCACTCAAGCATGAGACATGCATGAGCTGGCAAGTACAACCCAGTCCAACCATAGCAAGTTAGTGATCCTCTTTCAGACCATCGAGTTAGTGATCTCTATTAGACCATCGAGTTAGTGATCTCACTGAGAAGATCTAGTTGACTTTATGGGTTGCTGTGGCACATTCTGAGGATGATGCAAGTTCACAACCCCTGGCTTCTCATAAGCTAGGGTGAACGGCCGTCCTTAACCCCCAGAACCGTATATCACATGCCGGACAAGATTATAAATTACACACGCAATACCTGATGAGGGAGCCACACTGGCCTATGTTACCCCATTCCCAAGAATCCATGTCTGTGGTGGATGCAGGTTCACTACCCCCGGCTCTCAATAGTTAAGGTGAACGGCCATCCACCACCCACAGATATAATAATACCATTATTATTTAAATACCATAGGCCAATTGCCTTTTATATACCAATTTACTTAAGTGCTATATGTTACACAATTTAACAATGAACAAACTTTGATTTATCCAAACACATGAGAAACCACTTCCAGACATCTTAATGTAAGTGTTATTCTATCTAATTATTCATTAAAGATCTCTTTTATATACAAAATGTATAATTCATTGTATAATTTAGGGTTTTCCCTAATTATTGATTTTTCTTTCAAAATGTGACTAAAATGTAATTACTTATTTGGGATCCAAACTAATTTGTTGAATTTAACTAAAATGTAAACTAAAACTTAACTCTTTAAGTTCTGTATGCTGATTTATCAATACAGTATAAGTTTACACTAAAACTTAATTACTTCCTAAAATAATACATCAATTTCAATTTCTTTATGATCTTTTGCACCAGAGTTTAATTATTTTTCAAAACTCATCTTCTTCCGCACGAACACGAACCAGTGCGTAATTTCGTTTCTTTGAACAATTTTCATGCTCCATATAGCTTACGAAAAGACTTAAAATTACTTATTATAGTCTAAGCATACTAACCTAAATCAAACCTAACAAATTTAATCATTTTAGAATCATCATTTTAGAGTTTCACAACAAAATCCAATTCGTCAAAAACAGCCGTAGAAAGAGAGAAAAATAAGAGCAGAAAGCAAAAACAGAAGAGCTGCTTACTAATTTTCTCACAGTCCACGCCCAATCTCTCTTCTTCCTCTTCCTCTTCCTCTTCTCTTTTCCTTCTTCTCCTTCTCGGTTTCTCTCCTTCTCTCCACGATTTCTTCCTCTCTTGCCACGAATGACCCAAAATGGAATCACTCTTCTTCTTCTTCTTCTCTCTCTTCCTTCTTTCCTCTTTTCCTCCTCCGTCTTCTTCCTCCTGCGATCTCCCCCTTTTTTTTTTCTTCCTCTTCTCTCGTTTTCTCCTTCTAACCTAACGAACAAAGGAACCAAAAACCCCAATGCCCAAATCGTCAAATTGCTTGAGCTTCTGTTTGTTTTTTTTTTCTTACCATTTAACCCTTGACCCATTTGAACCATTTGAACCAATTGAATTAAACTAAACCAAATCTCATTGAACCACTAAACTAATCAAACCCTTTAAACCACTAAACTACATAAACCAATTCAACCAAATTAATTTTTTTTTTCTCTATTTGTTCTTATTTAATAATTTTAAATCTTAATTCCAATTTCTAAAAATTCTGGGGTTTTACATTATTAGTCCTACCAGAAAGTAAAAGCCCATGTTGTATAGTTATCATTTATATTACATACGAAAATACATATTTTATTCTATCTAGAAATATTAATATTTTTTTATTAGGGCTGACAAAGGTGAAGGAGTGACTTTGATATGGGCTAAACCCTTTTATAAGGCGGGTGAGGGTTTGCTAAAACCATACCCAACCTGACCGTTGCCATCTTGGGGATCCAGGGAATCACAGAAGCCCTCCCTTATTGGACGATTACGCCCCCATTAAAGCTTCTACGAAAGTGAGGCGCAATTGCAGAATGCCAGAATCAGTCGGCTTGCAATAACGGTAATCAGGTTGGCATAGATGGCGTTTACCAGAAAAATGGGAAACAGAATAAAGTGGTTGGTTGGCATCCATGGCCTTTCCTTCCTTGAACTCCTATGAGCTACCCTCTTATTTGATTGGTCATTCCCCGTCTTTCCAATCATCTCCAATCCTATTTCACTAAGCTTTCTTTTCTCTTTTTTCTTTTTTATTATTATTTTTTTTTTTGGGAACAGGGGAACAAAGAAAATTTCGACGATGGAGGGACCGAAGACGGCAGATTTCGAGGACTTCTTGCCGTTGATGGCAGAAAAGTTGGGGGGAGACGGACAGATGGGGGAGCTCTGTAAGGGTTTTGGGTTGCTAATGGATCCTGAAAAGGAACTCATCACGTATGACAGCCTAAAGAGAAACTCTGCTTTGCTTGGGTTGCAGGACTTGGGAGACGACGAGCTGTGGTGTATGTTGAGAGAAGGGGATTTAGACGGCGATGGAGCTCTTAATCATATGGAGTTCTGTGTCCTGATGTTAAGATTAGGTCCTGATGTAATGGAGGAATCGCAGTTGTGTCTGTAGGAAGCTCTGGAGAAGGGATTGAAACGTGCCTGAGAATTTGTTTTGTTGATATTCGAAGACGCTAAAAAGAAATGAAAGACAATGAACGGCTAAAGAAAACCATGGGGAAAATGTTCGGGTTGATTACCCATTCAAGTGAATATCTGAATTGCTTATTACACGGATTGTTTCTCACTTGCTAGTTGTTAAAATTGCAAAGAGAACTCCTCCATTATTTTCCTTTTTTTCTTCCCAGTTTTGAATCTCATATCATTTCTCCTAGATGGAACACAGCGTCTAACATGTTTCCCTTTTTAATGTATTCTTGTAAACATCTGAACAATCATTTGATTTTAGTCAAAGATATGCAAAAATAAAAATAAAATTTGTGAGCAGATAAAGATGATAAAGCGGAACAGAGTTGGACAGGAAAATTGACTTTTTCAGTGGTTTGTAATGGAAAATATTAGTAAAAGCTTTATAAAATTCAAGGCTGCTAAGGGAACGTTTTTCGTCTCTCCCGCGCTTTGGATTTCGTAATGGTCGGTGGTCATTGATCAGTGGCTTCCAGCAACAAGGGTGTCAATGGCTCGGCTCTCACGAGCGGAGTTTGAGCTTTATTTTTAGGCTCGTTAGCCAAACCTGAACCCAAAAAAAATAGCTAGTTAACTTAATGAGCCTGAGCCGAGCTTGAGTGGGCTTAGCTTGGTTAAAGCTCGACTCGTTAAGTATGCAATATATATCTATATTATATATTATATATTACTACATTAAACATATATCTTGATATATAATTAGTAAATTTAACTCATAATTAAATATTATTCTATAATTAATAAGTTATCAAACATATGCTTAGTTTATTTATTTATTTATTTATACTGTTCTTTGTTATCATGATTACATGAGTATTTTTTTTTTCTTCTAAATGCAAGTTTTAGATTCTATTAAATTCTTAATATTTAATGGATAAAGGGCACAATGACTATGGATAAAGAAACCTTAGCTTATGTAATTTTTACTTTTTGTTATATTGTTTGTTGATTCTATTGTTGTCAATCATCCATTATTTTTCAATATTTGAATATCTTTGTCATTATCTAATGTATTAGGACTTGACACTTTATACATTGTGATCACTTTTGAGATTCTTCTTGATAATTTTTTTAGAATGAATATTTGTTGATTATATGATGCAGATTGGTATTATTTTCTTGTACACATATATAAATGAAGCATAAGTTAAAGTCATTTTTGGTGAATTGGGCATTTTGTGAGCGTAACCCTCAACGAATTGAACTTTTATGAGTCCATCCTGAGCTCAATAATTTTTAATGAGCCTGAGTTGAGCTATACAAAGCTTGGCTTCCCTTGGTTCGTTTACAGCCCTAGGAAGAACAAAATTAAAAGTACTCTAGCAGCCAATACAAGTTGGCCCTTTTGGTTTTAATCAACAAATTTCTGCATTCATTTTAGGATAAATTACAGGAACCTCCCTTGAGTTTTGCACTAATTAAACATATTGCCCCTCACGTTTCTGAAATAACATTTTTCCCCTCAAGGTTTGTAGAAAGCTCACACTCGCCGCAATACATTAAGTTGCCATCCAAGTTTTTGATAAATAAATACATTAAGTTGTTATCCAAGTTTTTGATAAATATGGCTAATATCATTAACTCAGCCAGTGTTTGTTGTTATTGTTAGATCTTTTATCCGATATTAGTCCCAAGTCCAGATAAAAGAAAAGCGATGCATTAGGTTAACAACTGGTGTAAAACTCTTGCTAAATCTTTTTGATAGAGTGGGATGAAGACACAAGATTCGTGTCATCGACCCCACTTTGGTAGGAACTGACTTTGATAATGATGATGAATAAAAAGATGAATTTATCCTTCAAATTAATTATTTGGGGTGTTGGAAAAAGGAGTAAAGAAAGAGAAAAATAATTTTCTAACATAAAGGTGAGTAATTTTCTAATAGAGTAGAGGGCGTTTAAATAGAAACAAACAAAACTTTTAAATTTAATAAGGAATAAAAAATGTATTTATCCTTCAAAGAAAGTGTTTTCTTGTTAGGGTGTCAACTGATAAGGTCCAGTTGGGCTTAGGCCGGGCTTAGTATAAAGGATAGGAGCCCTTATGCTTTCCCAGGCCCAACTTGGCCCAATTTTCAGGGCTCGCACTCGAAGCCCAATCAAAAAACAAAAAAGAAGCCTAATTCCGACCCAGTTAAGCCCACTTGTTTTTTAAAATTTTTTTTTTTTTTGTAATTTCATTAAAAATACTTATTATAAACGTACCACAAAAATTAAAAAATGAATTAGTAATAAGACAAAATTAGTTTAAAATATGTATATAAAGATTAAACTAGTTTTACACATACAGTGACATTCAAAACCTATCTGGCACTAGACTGGCAGCTCTTCAAAACTACCTAGTCCAATTCCAGCCCTAATAATTTTGGGCTTTAAAAAAACAGGCCACATTAACCGATCGGTCTCAAATTGGCAGGAAGACATTGCCTTGAATATAGTTGACTCATGCCGTGGTGAAGCATATCCTTCACGTGAAGTTTTAAGATGCATCCAAGTTGGATTATTGTGTGTCCAGGGAAGTGCAAGTGATAGACCAATAATGTTAAATGTTGTATTCATGTTGGCTAATGAAACAAATCTACCACTTCTGAAATGACCTGCATTTGTGGTTAATAGAACTCGTGATGATGCAAACTCTTCTGCAGTAGGAACGACATATGGTTTTATAAGTGATATGACAATCACAACTACTAAAGCTCGATAGAGAATCAAGATCTCAAGTGATTTCAATGTAAGTTGTTAATATGTGGTTGCATTGCATAAAATTACAGAGTCAAAGCATGATGATATAGCTAGCAATAACTTTAGTCTCCTTATAAGCTTGTGGATGCTATTATTAGTCCTACCAGCAAGTAAAAGCCCATGTTGTATAGTTTTCATTTATATTACATAGGAAAACAGGTATTTTATAAATAAAGTTATCATATTCTATTTAAAAATATTAGTATTTTTATTATGGTCGACAAAGGTGACCCGCCCATTACTAACCCAGATGGAGTTAGGAGTGACTTTGATATAGGCTAACCCTTTTATAAGGGCGGATGATGGTTTGCTAAAAGCCAAAAACCATACCCAACCCGACTGTTGCCATCTCGGGGACCCGGGGAATCACAGAAGGCCTCCTTATTGGACGATTCTGTCCCCATTAAAGCCTCTACGAAAGTGAGGCGCAATTGCAAAATGCCAGAACCAGTCGGCTTGCAATAACTGTAATCAGGTTGGCATAGATGGCGTTTACCAGAAAAATGGAAAAAACAGAATAAAGGAGTTGGTTGGCATCCATGGCCTTTCCTTCCTCGAACTCCTATAAGCTACCCTCTTATTTAATTGATCATTCCTCGTCTTTCCAATCATCTCAAATCCAATTTCACTAAGAAAATTTCGACAATGGAGGGACCAAAGACGGCAGATTTCGAGGACTTCTTGCCGTTGATGGCAGAAAATTTGGGGGGGAGAAGGACTGATGGGGGAGCTCTGTAAGGGTTTTGGGTTGCTAATGGATGCTGAAAAGGAAATCATCACGTTTGACAGCCTAAAGGGAAACTCTGCTCTGCTTGGGTTGCAGGACTTGGGAGACGACGAGCTGCGGTGTATGTTGAGAGAAGGAGATTTGGACGGCGATGGAGCTCTTAATCAGATGGAGTTCTGTGTCCTGATGTTCAGATTAAGTCCTGATTTAATGGAGGAATCGCAGTTGTGTCTGGAAGAAGCTCTGGAACAGGAATTGAAACGTGCCCGATAATTTGTTTTGTTACGGCTAAAGAAAACCATGGTGAATATGGGCTGTTCGGGTTGATTACCCATTCAACTTGCTTATTACACGGATTGTTTCTCTGTTGCTAGTTGTTAACATTGCAAAGAGAACTCCTCTATTATTTTCCCTTTCTTCTTCCCAATTTTGCGTCTCATATCATTTCTCCCGAATGGAACATAGCGTCTAACATGTTTCCCTTTTTAATGGATTCTTGTAAACATCTGAACTATCACTTGATTTTAGTCAAAGAAATGCAAAAAGGAAAAAAAATTTGTGAGAAGCTAAAGGAGGTAGAGCGGAACAGAGTTGAACAGGAAAATTGACTTTTTCAGTGGTATGTAAAGGAAAATATTTATAAAAGCTTTATAAAATTCAAGGCTGCTGAGGGAAAGTTTTTCATCTCTCCTACGCTTTGGACTTCGTAATGGTCGGTGATCAGTGATCACTGATCACTGGCTTCCAGCAGCAAGAACGAAATTAATAACGTTTAGGGAGCAATATTTTGAAAAAGCACTCTAGCAGCCGCTGCAAGTTGGGCCTTTTGGCTTCAACCGTCGACTTTCTACATTCTAGGATAAATTACAGGAACCTCCCTTGAGTTTTGCACTATTTACATATATTGCCCCTCACGTTTCTGAAATAACAATTTCCCCTCAAGGTGTGTAGAAATCTCACAGTCACCGAAGTTGTCATCCAAGTTTTTGATAAATAAATACATTAAGTTGTCATCCAAGTTTTTGATAAATATGGCTAATGTCATTAACTCAGCCATTGTTTGTTGTTAATGTAATATCTTTTATCCGCTGCCAGTCCCAAGTCCTGATAAAAGAAGAGTGTTGCGTCAGGTTAACAACCGGTATAAAACTCTTGCTAAATTTTTTTGATAGAGCGAGATGAAGACGCAAGATTTGTATCGTCGACCCCACTTTTTTAAGAACTAGTCTTGATGATGATGATGAATAAAATAATGAATTTATCCGTCAAGTTAATTATTTGAGGTGTTTCAAAAAGGAGTAAAGAAAGAGAAAATCAATTTTCTAACATATAAAGGTGAGTAATTTTCTAATAGAGTAGAGGGCATTTAAATTGAAACAAATAAAACTATTTAAGTTAATTTCCAAAAAAAATAAAACTTTTCAGTTTAATAAGGAAGGGCCATTACAAGGGGGAAGTATTAATTTGTAAATGTGAAGAGAAGTATGTTTAATTTGTGCATATCTCAAGGTAAGGTTCTGTAATTTATTCTTCATTTTGATTGTTAGATTTTAATTGGAGATTTGGAACACTTTTATTATTAAGTGGATTTTATATTGATAGGTATGGAAATTAGGTTGCCCTTCAAACAAGAATACTTCCCTCCTGCCATCCAAGGACCTCTCACCTTGACCTTCTAATAATTCTCATCTTTTATGATTTATTAAAAAGAAAAAAAAATTTCTTTATACACAAATTCATTTGAAAAGAGGGATATTTTAGTAAAAGAGGGATATTTTAGTAAAAGAACTTCCAATCAAAGGAAGTTTTTTCTTGTTAGGGTGTCAATTGATAAGGTCCAGTTGGCCTTAGGCCAGGTTTAGTATAAAGGACAAGAGCCCTTATGCATTCCCAGGCCCATCCTGGCCTAGTTTTCGGGCCTCACACTCAAACCCCAATCCTAAAATAAAAAAGAAGCCTTATTCTGACCCAGTTAAGCCAACTTTTTTTTTTTTTAAAAAAAACTTGTAATTTTATTAAAAATACTTGAAATACTTATTATAAACGTACCATAAAAATTACAAAATGAATTAGTAATATGACAAAATTAGTTTAAAATATGTATATAAATATTAAACTAGTTTTACACATACAGTGACATTCAAAACCTATCTGGGCACTTAGACCGGTAGAGCTTCAAAGTACCTAGTCCAATTCCAACCATAATAAATTTGGGATTTAAAAGAACAGGCCAAATTAACCCATCGGTCTCAAAATTTAGACCAAGCCGGATTTGAATAGGAACAGGTTTGTCGGCTCTAGCGGGGCTGGGTCTAAAATTGCGACCCCTTGGTGCAGAAAGTCTTTGACACGGTAAACGATGGAAGAATCTCAAGCTGTCGCTATTCGCTAAATTCCACCTTTATTTGAGGCTTCTATCCCCATCAAGCTTCGACGAAGGAGAGGCGCAATTGCCGAATGCCAGAATCAGTCCGCGTACTCGGGTTGGCATCCATGGCCTCTCCTTCCTCCAATCCCTACAAGTTTCCCTCTTATTTAAGCGGGCTACCCATCTCTCTTCCTCTCATCTCAAATCCAATTTCTCTTTGCTTTCTTCTCTCTTTTTCGAAGAACAGGAGAATCAAGAATTTCGACAATGGATAGACTAAAGACGGCCGATTTCGAGGACTTCTTGCCGGTGATGGCCGAAAGCTTGGGGGGTGAGGGACTGATAGGGGAGCTCTGTAATGGGTTTCGATTGCTGATGGATGCTGAAAAGGGACTCATCACGTTCGACAGTCTGAAGAGAAACTCCTCTCTATTGGGGTTGCAGGGACTGAGAGACGACGAGCTATGGAGTATGTTGAGAGAAGGGGATTTTGACGGCGATGGAGCTCTTAATCAGATGGAGTTCTGTGTGCTGATGTTCAGATTAAGTCCTGATTTGATGGAGGAGTCGCAGTTGTGCCTGGAAGAAGCTCTGAAACAGGAATCGAAGCGTGCCTGATCTTTCCACGGTTTTGCCTTCTATGTCCTTGTTGTTATGTGCATTAACCTGGTTTCACTTCTTGTTGTTGGAAGTGGCTAACAGAAAGAATGATAAAACAAAACTATAGAAAAATGGGGGAAATCTGGTTTGTTTGTTCTGATTCCCCATTTAAATGGCTATCAAGACTTGTTTATTGCTCGAAGAAAACTCCATTCTTTATCTCAGTTTTGCATTTATTATCAATCCTCGCTCTTCAATGGATTCATGTAAACATCTTAAGAATCACATTGTTTTCGTTATGGAGAAATTTTTTTTTTTTGGTCGGAACATAGAAGTGATGGAGCGGAAAGAAGTTGAACAGGAAACATAATTGAGTAAGAATAATAACATAATTCAGAAAGAATTTGGGTCTGCTGAGGGCACCTTATTCATGTCTCTCCTTTGGGTGGCCTCTTTCAATGCAAGTTTGTAATGAGGAGCACTGATCAGTGACGAGTTGCAGTTACTTACATCACTTACGAAATTAGTAACTTGAAGGACAATATTTCCAGAGTTATTAACACAGTATTAAGCCAAGGATTTTATGATTCGTTGAGTTTTTTGGTCATACTTGTTGAATTCCCGCGGTCATTTTGTTCTTCTATAGTAAATGGATGATGCATTTCCTGTCCTGCGTTTCATGGTACAGCAATTTGGTGGGAAGACTCCAAAAGAAATGAGAGGAAAGAGGAAGTGTCCCTAAAAGCAATTTGTTGTACCGTGTATGACCCGCCTGGTGTCTTCAAAATGAAAAAAAAAACATGGTGTCGCCAACAGACTACAAAACAAACGAGAAGAATGAATGCAAGATGGTCTTGAATCATTAAATGACTAAAACATCCAGAAAAAAAATTAAATAAGATTCAGTTACTTCCTTAATTCCTGTCTACGATTGAACGTTGAAATTGTCGAGGATCGAAGAACTGGTTCTTGAACATCTCCCCGTTTGATCGTGATCAGGTTCAGTTTATCAGCTCTTTGTCATATAGTTCATGTACAAATGCGTCAGCTTTAAATTATTTCCATTAGTAAGAGTGTACGTGTATGATTCTGTGAAAGACTTCCACAAGCAATACCTAACGGGTCTTCCACTACACATTTGGACTGAATAACCGGACAACACAACACGCTTTGGTAGTTTTATAGTTTTGAAGGTGTATGGACCTTATTGGTTACTGGATTTGGATGGTTCGAATTGTTCTCTTAGGCCCAATATTTAGAATATAAAGCCCACGCATAAAAAGGTTCAGGAGATTGCAGCCCAAAATACTACACACAATTATTAAATCTACTTTTGGCTGTGCCCTTTGTACCTGAAAAACACCTGTTATGGTGGCCTCCTCCTCCTCCTCCACTCTATCAAAAAATAAAATAAAATAGTGGCCTCCTCCATAAGCCATGGTAAAATCATATAGAGACCTCACAGTCAGCCACATGCCTCCTTTGCACCTCCTAAACGCCAATTGAAATCCTGTGGATCCTTTATCTAGATTCCTTATGTGGATCCTCCACAAGATTGTTCCATGTGCCCATTGAAGCATTTAAGAAAATTACATTTACACCATTCAAGGGGCACATGGCACAATCTTGTGGAGGATCCACATAAGGAGTCTGGATGAAGGATCCACGGGATTTCAACTCCCCAAACGCACAGTAGATTTTGAAGGGCTATGGAGGCCCGTTGCGTTAGTATGAACTAGAGGTGGCAAATGGGTCGGGTTGATGTATGGGGTTAACAAGCCACGGCTCAACCCGAACCCGCCCGTTTAATAAACGGGTTGGAATATCCCAACCTGCTCTAACCCGTTTCAACCCGCCAACCCGTTTAAATAATTTAAATTACTACTAAAAATTAAAATTTTTAATTCATTCTAATATCAAAGGACACCTAACAAGCATAATAACACAACAATCACTAAGATAGAACTAAAATAATATGAAGAAAAGAACTAAAACATAATAATAAAGTCTTAAAAGACTTTACTTGTCATCAATGTCTCAATTTATATTAGTAAAGGCTAAGAAATTTGAAATATTTATACGTAAAAAGTCTTTCTTCATTTTATCCTTTGTCATTATTTATATTAAAAGAAGAAAAGTTGAGTAGCCACAAGTATTGTTATTATAATATTACAAACTTTTATTACACAAAAAAATAAAACGGGTTGTAATTGGGTCATTTCGGGTTGAGAGGTCAAACCCTAACCCAATCCGTTTATAATCGGGTTGAGAATTCATAACCCAAACCCAACCTGCGGGTTGAAACAGTTAACCCTAACCCGTCTAAGACCGGGCAGGTTGGCGGGTCACGGGTCAAAATTGTCACCTCTAGTATGAACCTTGGTCAAATCAAGACCAAACCGAATAAAAATAAACCGATTGAACCAAAAACCAGAGTTCGTAACAGTTGACATCACTAGGAATTAATTACCTGTTGTGCACGTACATGTAATTCATATAGGGACCGCATGGAAATAGCTATTTTATTAATAGGTGCAGTTGTCCCGCGTGAGATATGAACAGTTGCGAACTTGTGTTATCCAGTTGGGCTAACCCAAGCCGGTGGTCCATTGCCATAATTAGTCTGGCGAATAAAAGGGCCGCGATCTCGGTCAACACGTAACCCCATGACCAAGGGTTTTGCTGTGCAGTGCTGTGTCGGTTGTTGACAAACACTGTTTCACGGTTCACATGGGAAAGTTAAAGGTCAGAAATTGCTCGGAAAAGAAGGCCCATGTAATCATAATTCCCAAGGGCTAAGCAACCAAAAGAAGGAGAAGCCATGATTATGGAGAGGGCTAAGGTGGCGTTTGTACGTTTAGAGAGGAGAGAACCCCGGAAAGCCACTTCACTCACACGAGAAAGAAAGCCTTTTGGGTTTAGAGTTTTGGTCTCTCCCCTCCTCAGCACGCAAATGCGATTGGATATGATCGCGCGGGGCCCGCATCGTTATAGCTTCTCGTGGACCAAACGCCAAACGGCATGCGACTACGAGTTCTGTTGTGGGCCCAGGTACGATTTGTTAATAGTTAATAATAATATTTCCCCCCTTGCAAGCATAATCAAGCTGGTCAATTTAATAACTCAGAATAAGTAAGCCATCAGTGACACAACGAAGGTATAAAAAAAAAAAGGAAAATTTATCCTAATCAAAATTAAATTCGTGTGCATTGCATATGGCATATGTAGTGACCTAGCCAACGTTCAAAGCTCGCCATACAAATTATTAAAAAGCAAAACTACATGCCGCCTAGGCCTATGATACATTCAATTCAATCGAGGATGGGTTATGGCTTATATTTTTTTTTACTCATCAATTATTTTATTAAGGAAACAAGTTGAGACTTAACACAAATTAATTAACACCCGAGGCCAATGCGGCCAGAACTACACCCTTTGTCTGCTCTTCTTGGAGTCGGAACAGAATCAATACACGTTCAAATATGCACCAAATCAAATTAAAATGTCTGCTTAGTGTCGTTTCTAAATGGTTGAATGAACGATTCTTCGGGATCACACGATCGAGCATGTGATGGTCACGTTCATGTGGTCAACGAAAGTATTTTATTAGGAACCATTTCTACAATTGAACTTATTCACAGACACAAAGACAAAAGGTGGTTGAATTTTTGAATACATGAATGGAACTTTCATAATAGAGATATCAAAATGGAAATGAGAAAGGGAAGAAGAGATATCATGAAAAAAAGGAGATGGTGATAGTTATTATGGTTATTAATAATAATTAGGAAGAGGTAATAATTATAAGTAATTAATGCCCTCAAGAGGATGAGATTGAGGGCGTGCAAGTGCATGTTGTGAAATTAAGAAGAAGCATGCTTGGGGAAAACGCGATTGATAAGACTTCGCCCATTTCAGGGTTATCATTCTTCCAAGACCCACACAATGAGAGCTCATGTGCCTTTTCAGTCCCCTGCTAAATTCTACGTATATAACAAAAGAAACATTTTGTGTTATAAAATCACCGGAAAACCCAAATGAAGAAAGAGACTGTATTTTGTGTTATAATGAAGAAACATTTTGTGGAAGGTTTATGCTCTTTTTTTTTTTTGTAATATAAGAGGATATAAGTGTAAATTTCTTATGAATAAATAAATAAAAGAAATTAAAATAAACCTAGCTACAATCATAGAAATTCAAAAACCAATATGATGTTTTACGTAGTGTGTTTTCTAATTAGGTCGTTTATTGGGAACTCCACGTAATATGGCATAAATATAGTTTAATTTTTCAAGGTAACATTTTGTTGGTGACCATTATAATGACATCACTGCACGCTTCATGGTGATGCATCATTAAGGATGATTGATGATGATGCTATACCGACGTATATATAAAGCTTGTAAAATCGTGGAATTTTCTTCGCAAGCGTCGGATATTTCATATATTTTAGTTTCTAGCTAAATAATACATTGTATATAAGAGCAGAAAAATAGAGATTTAATACTTTTTTTTGATGGACAAATAGAGATTTAATACGAGTCGGATTGAAATTATTAGAAGTTACCTCAAGCGAACCATCTTGGACCGCCGGCATGGTCCATCGAAAATAATACGTTGAACAGTAGTGGCCTACCTTATTTACTTTTTAAAAGTAGTCTTGGATTTGGATCTTCCTAACGGTTCAACGTGCGTGCATATGCGATTCATGAAAGGCCAAATAGGTAAGTCAAAGATTGGTTTTGCCAACTGAGAAACCAAGAAACCTGACTGGAATCAACTCCACCGTAGTAATGTCTGGCTAGCCAAGCTTCACATTAGAAGGTTCTGGGTCAGGAACTAGTTGGGTGCACGTGTAATACTGCACGTGTGAAGAAAGAATTAGAAAGGAGGAACAATTTTACATCTGATTATTAAATATTTAAAAAATTGAGGCAGTTTGACTATTGCATCCTTTTATTAATGAATCTTTACAACGACGTGTAAAGACTATTTTGAAAACTTGCATATTTGGTTGGCACGATTCCCAAGAGGATATATAGATATAGATATATAGAGAATAATAATAATAATAATAATAAATCTCATTAGTTAATGAACCTAAGCTTGCGTGGCTAAGCTGGATTGAAACTCGACTTACTTGATTTATCTTGTAATATATTTAAAGTCTTAATACAGTTTAGTTTATAACGAGGAATAATGTTAATTAAGTTTAAAACTAAATTATTTATAATTTTGATCCTTTTTTGACTTCATAGATACGTCACACTCACGTAATTCTTACGTTCACAATTAGCACATCTTAGATTTATGTGGTCTATTTATAATTTGGACTAACCCGAGGCTTATTCATCCAAATTCGAAGCCTGAGAAATGTTGGAAAATGTCAACCTTACGCCTAAAAAATTTTACAAGCCTAAGTTGACCTCAAAGCCCTCCTCAAGGTTTACGAGCCCGAGTTGGTGATGACAATGACTAATAGTTAAGTTGGTAATTGAGGTTATAGTTCAGCTGAACTCATCCCAAACTTGACCTTAATCCACTCAAATGTATATTATATCGATATTTATCATATAAAATATATATATTTCACAAATAAATATTTTATATATTATCTTTATAAACACTAATTTTTTTTTTCTGTTTTATAACAAGTTAATCATATGGAGCTGCCTTGATATCAACCCGATAAGGTTAGGATTTGAATTGAGATGTTTTAAGCGAGTTCCTATTTGTCAAAACCCGTCCTGAACCGACTCTGCTGCCCCTGTCCCTAGCCAATGAGTGCAAAGCTTAACACTCCTCGAGCTGTTTATAGCCCTAAGTTGAACTAGGGGTGCAACTTGGATTGATTAAAACCGAGAACCAACTGTCCAAAATCAATTTTGGTTGGTCAATTTTCGTCGGGTTTTAAAACCTATGATTCGGTTTTGGTTTTAGAATATATAAAGCAATTAGTTTTGACTAGATTGAACTGAACCAAAACCCGACTTAATAACCCGAACCAAGGTGAACCTTTATATACATATATGCTCGGTTCGGTCTTTGGCTTGGAATAATCGGTTCTCAATTAAAATTCATTTTGGCTAACAGTCACAGACCAAACCTAGCTTTGGTCTTGGGTTGATGTAAACCCAGACCAAACGGAACCGAGTTGCACGCCCAAATTGAAGATACCAAATAGGACTTTATCCGGCGCTGCGTCTGCCGTATGTCTTTGGGACTCCACCAAATCTTCAATCTAATCCCGTGATCCTGTTTCAAAAAGGCCATATAATACCAATTTTTTTGCTTTATAAAACAGGAAAAACACAGTATGCTTCTAGAAACAAGGAGTTTCTTGTGAGTTATGATGATGGCTGAACGACTCCATCCCATATAACGGCAGTAAACCTTCCTACATCTTCCCATAAACGGGTCAGATTCATTAACGCGTCCGGAACCAGAAAAAACGCCGCTGATGTGTCCACAAAGTTATAAATGGAAGACATTACTAATTATTTGTTGTTTTTTATCCACTTTAACCCTCGCTTTACCATTTAATTTAAATTCTCTTTTTGTTTAAACAAAAAATAAAATGGAAAGAAAATGTCATTTTCTTTTAAAAGAAAAATAGATAAAATAAAACAGCTGCATCGTTCACGATAAAAATTAAAAAGGGGAAATGTTAGGTTTGTTTTTGTTTATTTATTTATTTATTTTTTTGTCAGTAATGATGGTGAGCATGACATCAATATCCCAATTATAAAATGTCCACTAATCCGCAATAAACAACGAATTTATATTTTTTAAGGCCTTAAAGCGTGACAGGTAAGCCTAAGCGGAGATATAAATAGGGATTCGCTGATGGGCTTTGCTCATATCGAATCTCTTCAATCGCGCTAACGGCAAGAGCTAGAGGGAATAACAGAGAACCTCGAAGAGTCCTTTCATGGCGACCAAAGTGTATATCGTGTAAGAACCTAATATTTCTTTCTCTTCATCTAATCTCTCTGTTTTCATGTTGTTTTATATGATGAGAATTATCTGCTCTAGAAAATTTTTTGTTTTTTTCTCTCTACACTCCTCCAATCGTTTTTAGTACGGCATTTTGGGTCATTTCAATTAGGTTTTTAATCTTTTTATCTTTCTCTGTATTTCTGAGCTAGTCTTCGTCCGGTTGTCGGATTGGAAATTCTAGATCTGTTGAAACAATATTCCTCCGACTTAGAGAATTCGTCAGAGTTCGTTTTTCAGTTGCTAATGGTACTCTTCTTCGCTTGAAGTGGCGATTAGTTACTCTGATTTCCCTACGTTGCTTTGAAATGTTGAAGATTTCTTCACTTCTACGATTATTCTTTCATTGATTTGCTGACGCGGATGTTTCTTCAGGAGGCATTGATCGACAAATCTTTGTAAAAAATCCTTAAAGAAAATACCGTTTTCCGATAATATTAGGGTTTTCCTGTACTTTCTTTTTGTTTTAACTTGATTCAGCAGGACACGATCTTTTCCTTCTTATAATTTCCATAGAATGTGTCAAGTCAGTGATTTCTCAGTTTTTTTCTGTTTTTACTTTTATAAATCTCGTATTCAGTTCTCTTGATCTCTTTAATTGCCATATCTTTTAAGGTTAGATCATTCAGTTGAATTCTCGAGTCACTTTTAATTGATTAAATTGTAGAACTTTAGAGTGTTAGCGAGAACGCAGACGGCTGGATGAATGAACAGAGATCTCATCAAATATTTTATGCCCACAATAGCAGCATAACTTACTAGGGTATTCTTCTGCTCAGTTTTATGTAATCGTGCCACGTGAGAGGATAAAAGGAAATAACTAATGAAGATGTAATACGAGCTTTTTTTTATGTCCTCAAGTGGTAAAACTGCATGTGATACTTTGGACATCGTGGTAGGTAGTAGTGGCTTGGGTTCTTTCGATAGCATTTCTGTCATTATCAGGAATTTCCTTTGGTGGAAT
Organism: Buxus sempervirens; assembly: GCA_947561395.2. Taxonomy (NCBI): domain Eukaryota; kingdom Viridiplantae; phylum Streptophyta; class Magnoliopsida; order Buxales; family Buxaceae; genus Buxus; species Buxus sempervirens. Next base: position 4,992,015 of record OX387191.1, on the reverse strand, counting down.
TCTTTGAAATTTTAGACCAGATAGTGCTCAAGGTCTTCTACGCATATTGATTCACTGCCAGACTTTGCGGTACTTTTCATACTTTACTTTCGGTACTGCTTTTCTCGTCAATCAGAATTTTTTTACTATATAACTAAAACATATTTGGACCAATATAATCATCCGTCTTCTTTGCCTTGGATCTATAGAGAAACCATTCTGAATTTTCTTTACCCTACTTTTCCGAGTCTCACCTATTAAGATTCAGAATAAACTTCCAGATGGACACCATATGGCTCTCGAATCTGCTGATTTTTTATTGGCTAATTCTCTCTGTAGTGCACTTTCCATTTGTTAGATTCTCTCTGTAGTGGAGACACTCGTAGTGACCTTGATATCTAGTCATAGAGACGTGAAAGTCAAATACCCTTTTTTAAGTCTCTTGAGTCAATCGTTATCATTAGTTATCATTTGTTATCTAAGATCAATTTTTTATTTGTAAATTTTGACGAAATAATATTCTGTTTCAATAACTTCATCATTAAAAGAAAGAAGAAATTCTATTCTCAGTACAATTTCGGTTCCTACAAACATCAGGAAAATTAAAGGCAATTATGAATCTATTATTTCCTTATAGATGTTTTTGTTATAGTGTGTTTCAACAGAAATTTTTTCTCTGCTTATTTGGTTGATGATGATCAAACTTCATAATGCTGTTACAGGTACTATTCCATGTATGGACATGTGGAGAAGCTTGCAGAAGAAATAAAGAAAGGAGCTGCATCTGTGGAAGGAGTGGAGGCCAAGTTATGGCAGGTATGTTCTTGTCTTACTGACCATTACATTTTTTTACTCCTAGAAATGTAATTAGGACTTCAACTTATGTGAATGTCTAAAGATAATTTCCATTCCAAAATAAAAAAGAGAATTCATAGAATAATTTTAGGCAACAAAATGTAATGAAGACTTCAATTGATTTGAATGCCTAAGTGAATATTGGCTTGAAATAGACTTGGACTGTTTCCTTTAGTTTTGAAGGCTTCTAAAGCATAGTTACTTTCTTAGAATTTGTGTAATAGGACTGAAATCAGTGGCTGGGCTGCAATTTTAATCTTAATCCAGTATTTTGTCCGAAAGACTCGTCATACAATTGCTAAATAACTATATTTGTCCGAGGTACTAAATAGGCTTCAGTTACTTGGGAGGAAGTTCTTCTTCATTTTTTCCTGATAGTCTAATTGAATTTTCACTTTCAATTAAAAGACTAAAATGCATCATCAAATTTTGCTCGACCTATTTCATTGGCTTCATTTCAAGTTCCTCCTACTCTATTGTGTTGTGATTTTTATCTGCCTTGAGAACTTGAAAACATATGTCCACTATTATCCTTCGTTTGATCATGGAAACAGGTCCCGGAGACACTTTCAGATGAGATTCTTGCAAAGATGAGTGCTCCACCAAAGAGTGACGTGCCAATCATCACACCAAATGAGCTAGCTGAAGCTGATGGGCTTATTTTTGGTTTCCCTACTAGATATGGAATGATGGCTGCTCAATTCAAAGCATTTCTTGATGCTACAGGTGGTCTTTGGAGAACCCAACAGTTGGCAGGCAAGCCAGCGGGCATCTTCTTCAGTACTGGATCTCAAGGCGGTGGACAGGAGACTACAGCGTAAGCCCCTGTTTCATTGGTATCTAACTGAGGTTACCTAGAACTCTTTATGATTCAAACCAGACAAACTAAGCTTTTTCTTCATAATTCACGGCAAATTGCAGATTGACTGCCATTACTCAGTTGGTTCACCATGGCATGATTTATGTGCCTATTGGATACACATTTGGCGCTGGCATGTTTGAGATGGAGAAGGTGAAAGGTGGAAGCCCCTATGGTGCAGGAACTTTTGCTGGAGATGGCTCCCGGCAACCATCTGAACTTGAACTGGAGCAAGCACTTCATCAGGGGAAGTACATTGCTGGCTTTGCGAAGAAACTCAAGGGATCTGCTTGATTTCCAGTCCATATAAAGCCATTCTTAGGCATTTTTATACTTGCAAAATTTTTCTGAATCTCAATTTCCTGCTTCCTGGTTATCATAAATAATGTGTGCTTTGTTCAATATACTTGTAGTCATGAATTCTATGTGTTTTCATTTAGTACAATGCTTTTCACCAAGGATAAAGATTGCTTATTTTCCTTGATTCTCCCATCTTTCTTTCTCAGGATTGTTTATTTAGCAAATTTAACTAGCGTCATGAATTCATTGCCAAATGTGCACCGGAACAGGTAACCACAGGAAGCCTTCGGCCTTATCTGTTTCCCGCATTTATAAATAATAAGGGGAATTTCACGGATGAGCTAGATTCCATATTTGTCACATACAGTTCACAATATGAAACTTTTAAAAACCAGCCAAAATTTGTACTATGTTAAAGTTGGACCACGTCAAGGAATGATCAAAAGCTAATCAGGTAACTGTTGCAAGTGACATGGCTACATCTATAGAAACTGAACTGGAATAGTGCCTTGTCGAGTTTTTAGTGGTAGTGGTGGTTAATGGAAGAGCCTTCCTGTCAAACAACTTGCCTCTAGGAAACAAACATAGGGTCATTCATCATTCATACTCTGCATATAAATAAATGCCAAGGGAACTCGCCCCCAAGAGTAGACCTCTTGCTCCAATACTATAAATAAATGCCAAGGGAACTCGCCCCCAAGAGTAGACCTCTTGCTCCAATACTAATTGTTAGGATCAAGTTCTTACCACTAGACCCATAACTTAAGTTGCTACTTAGAGCACAACTTAATATTTTCTCATTTCTCAGGACACACACTCCACCCCCCCTTCTTCATCCCGATAAGGACTCAAACCCACAACCCTTACAGGGTCCCTCCTAGCACTTGTGAATTGTTGGTGACAGCTATCACCTACTACAACCACAACATGTAATATTGGTGATTGAACTCCCTTCTTAATACCTGTGCAATGTAGGCTGGGTGCACACCTACACAAACCACACACCATGTTCTCTCGGGGACATAAATCTCAGACCTGAGTTCCGATATTAATATTTCAACACTACCCATTGTGTGCGTTTTAATTAATTTGCTTCTTTTTTTTTTTCTTCTCGGGCTGCTCAGCCAAGACATTGTATAACCCACACAAGGACGGTGATTGGCCGAATTCGTCTTTTTCGTATTGTGTTCAGTAGTAAGCACGTTTACTGTCTTATTCATGCATAACGATAGATCGAAGGCCCCTGAAGCGGGATTGAAATGACGATCTTAGAGCCAAGACTGAGCTTTCAAAATTTTGTCATTTTAATGAGTTTGTATCAATCTCAGACTGATAGTCTGATACACGGACTGAAGATCTGAGAGTGAGAGGAATTGCTCCCAAATGTTATTACTTTGAATTGAGTAAAAAAAATTTCAACCTAAAGATTCTTAATCGCTTATAAGATCGTCTTGTATATTCAATAAAGTTCAAGGATTTCCATAGATCCGTATACAAGCTTCCGGGCCCGTATGGCTTAAAGCCATAGCCGGCGGAGCCGAACAATTCATGAACCGACATTGAGCCCTCCGAAGTCCAAATGAGCCGAAGCGAGGCCCAATGTGAACGAAACTAGATTGCTACAACATGATGCATTTCATTGTCTCTCCCTCCCTCCTGAATAAAACCCTGCGTTGTGTGAAGAAAGCGTTCTTAGGATCTTGCACGCTCCCAAGCGAAAAGCACCTTGATGGAGCCAACAGCAGACCCTCTAGTAAGTTTTTGAGGGCTTCTTCACTGATTTTGTTCCACTAAAGCACCATGCTATATTTAACTGGCTTTCAAAAGGTCAGCAAGTGTTTGTTGAATGTGGTTCAATTATGGGACCTGCGTTTAGGGATGAAAATTAGCTTAGTAGGTTAAATACCTCTCCCCACCCACACTTGCCCCAAAGGATTGGAGGTTCGATAATTCAGAAATCAAGGTTTCAATCAAACTCGATCTTAATCTATACTACTATTAAAAGCACAAACTACCTTTAGTGTTTTCAATTTCACATACCTAAAAATGTCCTTCCCTATAATCTTTAATTCCACATATTTAAAATCCTATCACATTACAATTCTTCTCCAACAATTAGCAAAACGTAGATTAAATATTCTTAAACATGAATCCACCAAAACGTGGCTTCAGTATTTAATATTTACAAATAGTTTTCAAATCTATATCTATATCTATAATCTATAATCTATACTATTATTAAAAGCATGAACTAGCTTAAGTGTTTTCAATTTTCACATACCTAAAATGTCCTTCCCCATAATCTTTAATTTCACATATTTAACATCACTATTATCGTGTAGTCTTTCTCTAATAAAATCCTACCACATTACAACTCTTCTCTATATCTATATCTATACTAATATTTAAAGCACAAACTATCTAAAGTGTTTTCATTTTTGCATACCTAAAATACCCTCCTCTAAAATCTTTATTTAATTTCATTTCAAAAGTAACATTTTCATTTTTATTGTCATGTGAATAAAGTTCTAGATAAACCATGATTATATAAATATCTAGGATTAAATTTTTAATTGATAAAATCCCACTAAATTATATAAACCTTAATTATACTTATCTAAATGACTAATTAAATAATAAAACCTTAAACTATCAATATGATTTCGTATATCTATCCATTATTCTAAAATATTTAATTCAAAAACTACTTGTACTTTATCTAAAAGAATTTCAAATAGAATATTTAATTTCAAAATTAACTTTTTTGTTATTTGCATGAGTCTAATAAAATCCTACTAATTAGATAAACTTTAATTATATTTATCTAAAATATTTTTTATTAAATAATATAAACCTAAATTTTTGATAATAATAATAATTTTGTATATACCCATTATTTTAGAAAATTTAATTCAAAAGTACTTATGCTTGCCTAAAAGAATTCTAATTGAATAAAATAAGAATATTTTGATCATTATTCTAAAAAAATACTAAATTAAAAGAATTTTAACATTAAACAAATTAATTAATAAATTAATATATACAGATATGTGTGCATACGAGTGTGTATATATATGTGTGCGTATGTGCATACAGGTGCCTTCATGTGTGTTCATTACAATATAGTTGAATGTCAATTCAATTCCTAATATTTAAATATTATTAGTGGCCATTTATTTCAATCACCATAATACTTAAACTTGAAAGCAATTAATTATCAATTTACATAAGAAACATGAAAGACAAATATCCTATTGGCATTTTATTTTTTAACAACTACTATGTGTAAAGTATGTGCATCTTGAATACATGTATATGGTATACTCAATGGGTACATAGGTTATAATTAGGGTTACTTTGAATAAGTTAATTTACAGTTAGCTATATATCTTAACCCATTCAATATATAGATAACTATTAATTAAGATGCATAATAATGTTATTGCTAATCTTTCTATTACCCTGTAAATAAAATATAATAAAATAAATTATTTACCTTGTGATTATTAGACATTTAGTTTACTCCAATATCTCAATTAAGTACTGCGTAAAAGGCAAACAAAAATCAAATAAAATTAAATAAGAGTTAGACTAATTTAGTAAAGAAAACCAAAATTAAACAAGAATTAAATTGAGAGATATTAAATATTACTTTTTTGGAATTTAATTTACTTATTGATGATAATAGATTTACCTATTTCATTAATGAGATACATATTATAGATCAGGAATAGAAATTGGCATACATCGAATGGTGGTGGTGAAGGTTGTAGGAATAACAATTATTTTAAGCAATATATTTATAAGTTTAAATCATGTAAATAATTTGTTAAGATCATTCACAATTTGCTAATATCATTCAAAATATAAAATGTGTGACAACTGTACATAAAAATCTCGCCATGTTTTAGAATGAGAAAACAAAAATCAATTTACAATAAAAATTGCATAGGTTATATTCAATAGAATGTGTAAAGTATGTGCATATTGAATAAATGTGTATGGTATATTCAATGAGTACATAGGTTATAATTAGGGTTACTTTAAATAAGTTAATTTAAGGTTAGCTATATCTCTTAACCCATTCAATATATAGATAACTATTAATTAAGATGCATAATGATATTATTGCTACTTTTTCTATTACCTTGTAAACGAAATATAATAAAATAAATATTTACCTTGTAATTAGTAGACATTTAATTTACTCCAATATCTCAATTAAGTATTGCGTAAAAGGCAAAAAAAAAATCAAATAAAATTAAATAATAGTTAGAATAATTTAGTAAAGAAAAACAAAACTAAGCAAGAATTAAATTAAGAGATATTGAATATTACTTTTCTAGAATTTAATTTACTTATTGATGATAATATATTTACCTATTTCATTAATGAGATGCATATTATAGATCAGGAATAGAAATTGACATATATAGAATGGTGGTGGTGAAGGCTGTAGGAATAACAATTATTTTAAGCAATATATTTATAAGTTTGAATCATGTAAATAATTTGTTAAGATCATTCACAATTTGCTAATATTATTCAAAATATAAAATGTGTGACAACTGTACATAACAATCTCACCATGTTTTAGAATGAGAAAACAAAAATCAATAATTTACAATCAAAATTGCATTGTGAAACTATGTGCTTTTGATTAAGCCACATATTTTCAAGCTAATTTTTAAGAATATAATTGTTAAAGTTGATATTATTAATTATTAAATTTGTTTTTTTAAAATAATAAGAACACGTTTAAGATAATTAAGAAAGAATTAGAATCCAATCAAATATACCTCAAATATAAATCAATCTTATAAAACATTTCTAAAATAAAATAGAGTTCACTAAAATATTAAATATAATAATCATTTTAAATTATTAAAAATATCAACGCTCCGTTTTTCATGCATTATATTGTATGGCCTTAATTCTCATGTTAAATATATTGATTATTTTTATAATTAATATATTAAATTATATTAACATATTATATTAAAACATTATAATACTATATTATCAAAATTACTTTGATTCTTATTTTAATTATAATAATGTATATTATTAGAAATATTTATTAATTGTTTTGATAATTATTAGCAAAACGTTTAATCTATTAATTATATTAATTTTTATGTTAATATGATTATATTAATATATTAATATGACACTTTAATATATATTAATTATTTCAGTAATTAATATATATAATTAATTAAAATAAGTAATATTGATAATTATTAATATATTATATTTGAGTAGATCTCAAGTATTTTGAGATGATGTTGATGCTATTTACATCCAACGACAATCTAAAAAAAGTGAGCTACATGAGTTTGCATCCCAGGGAATAGAAATACTGGCAACTAAATGACATATGGAATATGAGTACGAACCATGCTATATATTAGAGATTTTCCTTGAGTTATTATGGGTTTGAAATACATTATTACAGATCTTTTTTTTATTTGAACTTAGTACGATTTTATCAATAATTCCTATTATCAAAATTCTTTTATTTAGATAAGTATTAGAGAAGAGTCCAATTAAGTGGGATGTTATTACTAATTGCAATTATTAAAATTATTTTAGTTAGATAAATATTGGATAAGAAGTCTGAATGCCTAAAGATTGTAATTAAATTAGGCGCGGCAATAATAAAGAAAGTATACACTTTTATTAGTAAAATTCCAATTATTAGAATTCTTTCAATTAGATAAATATTGGAGAAGAAGTCTACATGCTTGGCTAATAAAATGACTCCCAATAATAATAAAAAGGGAACTTTTGAAATCAAAGATTCTAGAAAAGAATATTTTGGTATGTAAAAATAAAGCACGCTTTAGGTAGTTAATAATGGTATAAATTTAAATTTTATAAGATACAAAACTCTTTTGATCTTTGAAAAATTAATTGTTATAAACTAATTGAACATAGTAATTTTAATTTGCTAATTAAAAAATAAAATTACAAAATAAGGAATATAAATCCAGTGAAATTTAAAAGAAATGAAATATCTTCTGATAATCACCATAATAATTCGTAAAAAAATTTAACATTTTTATTTAATAACCAGAGTCTATTACTTAAAAATAAAAAAAAATAATTAAATCAATCTTAATGTGCAACACACGTTCACAATTACTAGTACTATTAAAAGCACGAATTACCTTAAGTGCTTTTTATTTTCGCATACCTAAAATGTCCTTCTAACAATTATTATTTTACAATTCTGGTTACTTTTTTTTTACTATTGACATGAATCTATTAAAATCCTATTTCTTCTCCAATAAAATATAACAAAAATTAGATACGTATAAGTATTTTTTTTTTATATAAAAATAACTAAATCCTATTTTTTTCTCCAATTACACCATGAGTCATATTAAATTAAACTTCTTCCTAGATACTTATTGTAAGCACCTTATTTTTGCAACCCTGGAGTTGCTGAAAATGAAAACCCTAGCAGAAAGTCAAACCCCGAGGGGACAAAAAGTTGACTTTTTGATTAAGTGATATTTGGCTGCCTTGCTTTATATCATTGGATAGAGAATCTCGACACGATTCCAATGCAACTGAGTTTGCAGGAATCGGAGTCCGGATTAAGGTTCTGCGGGCAGTCAAACTTGGGCGAAGCCAAAAGTTGACTTTCTGCCAAAATCCGATCCAGAGGCCTTGCTTTATACCATTGGATAGAGAATCTCGACACGATTCCAACGCAACTGAGTTTGCAGGAATCGGAGTCTGGATGAAGGTTCTGCGGGCGGTCAAACTTGGGCGAAGCCAAAAGTTGACTTTCTGCCAAAATCCGATCCAGGTGCTTACCTCTAGGTCATGGGATAGGGGGCTCCGATACGATTCTAACACCACTGAGTTTGCCCAGATCGGAGCCCGGATGAAGAAAATATGAGCTGATGAAGTTTCCAAGTAGCAAAACTGGCAATCTGCGCACGTGGCAAAAAGCTGCACACGTGGCGAATCGCGCAGGAAAATATCTCGGGGATCAAATCCGTAAATATCCAAACATTCAAAATATCCCAGGGACCAATCTGAAAGTATTTGAAAATATCTGAATAAAATAATATTAAACCTAAATATCCCAGGGACCATATCCTAATTTTCAGATTTTTAAAACAAACGAGCGGCGGAATTTGTTATTTTGAAATGATTATGTCGCTCGCGCGAACGTGGCAGGGGGTATGCGCTCACCTCGAGGTGGGCGCCAAGCTCGGCGGATACCCTCTGTCCTCTTCTATAAAAGCCGCGCAGGGTTTCATTTCGAGGGGTTCGAAAATTTTGGTGAGGGTTCGGATTTTTAGTGGGAGATTTTTTTTGTTCTGTGGTTGGGCATTCTCTGGATTTGGGATTCGAGGTTTCGGCATTGTTTTTCTGGGCTCGGGATTTTGAAGAAAAAGAACATACACACAGGTCCCCTCCCTTCCTCTTCTTCCTCGTCAAGTCCGAAGGAGGCCGTGCTCTTGGTGTGAGAAGAAGGTTGCTCCGGCGGCCGCTCGCGCGCTCCAAGGAGGCTTCACCCACTTCGGAGAGGTGTTGAAACACCCAGGTAATGTTCCCGACGGCCTCTATTACAAAATAAATAAGTTTATTGCTATCTGTTCTTTTCTGTTATTTCGTATAGTAACAGTGACTATGTGATTCGAGGGGGGAGCATGTTATCCCTGATGTTTGCATTTCCTGTATCCTGATAAAGCCCCCCTGTTCCTTTCTTCATTTATTCATGTTCTGTTATATGTTATTAGATGTTTTGTTAGTGTTTTTGTTTCGGATTGGTAGATTTGCAAAGAGGTTTGGTCCTCACAAACTAGGTTAGATTAATTTCCAACTGTGTTCAGAGGTCTGCCGGGGTTCTAAGGATCCCCAGAAACCAGTTACAGAGCTTAAAACCAGGCGGAAATGGAGTTTGGAGAGAAAAAACAGAGAGTCAGGGTCTGCGCTGAGCTCGCGCTCACCTCGCGCTGAGCTCACGCTCACCTAGCTTGGGTCCGCCCACCTGGCGCCGAGCTCGCGCCCACCTCGCGCCGAGCTCGCGCCCACCTTTTTTGGGTGCGCTGAGCTCGCGCCCACCTAGCGCCGAGCTCGCGCCCACCTGGCGCCGAGCTCGCGCCCACCTCATTTTACGTGTTTTTTCGCTGTTTTGGTCCGCCCGGCCCGCGCCGACCTCGCGCCTAGTGCCCGAGGTCGGCGCATACCCCTAAAAGCCTGCCGAAATGCTTTATTTTTGAAAATTTCCAAAAATGCCCTTTACTGTACCGCGGGGGGCTTCGCCCCCCGCACCCCCCACCCCCTTTGTTCGTTGCGCATCCAACTCGTACCTTGGTACAGAGAGGTACCCCACCCTGTGGGCTCCGTTTCACCCACAGGGCCCCCGGGTACCTCCCCTTGGACCCAGCACAATGAGCCAATTTTTTCTTGATAGAGTGTCAATCTTGTGTATTTTCTTAGGTGATTATTGCTGAATGTGGGTTTATTTCCAAACCGAACCGGATGAACCATTAGGGTTTCCAGGTCACCCGGAAACCCAACATGGGGCTTGGACCCTTGGTTTCCAGTGGGCCTTCCAACGGGGCCCACCAAGCCCGACCAATTCATTTTGCTTAACTAAGATAATAAAAGATTTGAGTGGGCCAGACCACTTGAGGCCCACCCAAGCCCTAATTGGCCCATGCATGATTAAAGTAGGATGTGGTTTGGCCGAGACCACGGGTAGGGCCTATCGGGCCCACTAAGCCCATAAACCCGACCAACTTAGGGTTTCCAAACCCTAATTCAGGAAGCCTTGGGCTTTCAAACCCAAGCCCAGGTAAAGGGCCCCAAGCCCAATGCTTGGCCCATTTTGGCACAGATAAGAAAGATAAAATCAAAATCACTTGGCAACCAATCGTGGGGCCCACTCAAGGGCCCACAAAGCAATCCCGGCCCACTTTTGGCATGAAATCCACTTAACTAATCCAACTTGAACTCCAAAAGAAAATCAATTCAAATTGAACCAAAGCTCAAGGGGCCACACTTGGCCCACCAAGGGATACCGTGGGCCTTTCAATGGGGCCCACCCCACCAGACCCAGATCATCCTAATTAAAAAGATAAAATCAAATAAAGGGACCCACACCACTTTGGAGGTCCCGCCAGACTTAATCAAATTTCATGCTGGAATAGGAATCGGGTGAGTGAGAGACCAAAGTTGACTCAAACCAGGGAAACCTATGGGACCCGTCACTTGACGGGGTGGACTGGGGTGTCTACGGACTTCCCCAGACAGCAACCGAGCCCCTACTTAGAATCTCAAAGCCGCAGACCAAAAGCCTTAGTAGACAAACTTAGGCACCCAGGTGTCTGCCTGCACCCCATCAGGCAGTGGCGACTCCAAACAAAACCCGAGGCACGCGTCATTACGCGTGCGCCTCGTCGTGCGACCGAAATCGGGTGCGCACACTTATCTATTAGATTTCTTATATTTATTAATAGTTCTAAAATATCTAATTTCGAGATTAATTTTTTTTTTATACTATTGATGTGAATCTATTAAAATACTATTTCTTCTCCAATGAAATATAACAAAATATAGATAATCATTTTACTAATGATAATTAAAAAATAGATACGTAAAATGTCCTTCTAACCATATTTATTGTCCTATTAAATCAAACTTCTTCCCTGATACTTATACATATCTATTTCTTTTCCAATTAATGATAATCAAAAAATAGATAATTATTCAATTATGCCTATTTAATTATTAAATAATATCAATAACAATAACAAGAATTTGGTAAAATATTATTTCATCTTGCTATATAATATAATGATTATTTATTTAAAATAAAATAAAAATATTTATTACTAATAAAAGCATGACATACCTTAATTGTTTTTTTATTTTAATAAGTGTGTTTCCAAATTAAGGCTCCTATTTAAACAAATCCTCAATCTTCAAGAACAAATCCTTTTTTTAATAAATTTGTACCAAGATGAAAGGGTCGAGTGTATGGAAGGACATGACTTTTTATTTATAAAAATTCTCATCTTAAAGAAATATAAAACTATTTTATTTTGTATTATTTTCATTACTAATATAAAGAAATATAAAAAAGGTACAAGGATAACAAACTTAGTCAATTAATTATACATGGTAAATATAAAGAAATATAAAAAAAAAAGACAATGACTAATAAAATAAGCCAATTAATTATAGGTGGAAAATTGTGAAATTTTTTATCTTAAATAAAATATTTATTTTTATCGTGAGGATATTTATTAATATTAATTAATCAAGACAAAAAAAAAGTGATAAATGGCAATTATTTAGATTTTTAATTACTAATGTAGGTTGAGAATTTTTTTTATTTTATTCTTATCTGATATAATAATCCATTACCCTTTTCAGAATTATATTTTTATTTTATATTATTTTCATCAAAAATAATAAAAGAAAAAAAAAAGAGAATAACCCCTTTTTTTAGAATTCTATCTATATCTAAAAATAATTAGAAACCTTATCTAACTAATAAGGGACGTTAATTAATAATGTAGAAGGATATTTTTTATTTTGTCCTTATATTAAATTTTCTTATTAATAATCATTCGTTACCCCTTTTCTAAAGATATCATTTTTCTATTTTACAATATTTTTATTTAAAATCTTTATCCTTTTTAAAGTCCCATATGATAAGTCTCATATGATTGGAGCAAGTATTTATGAAAAAGGGAATTCATTACCTTTTTGGAATTATATCTAATTTTTATATTATTTCTCTTAAAAAATTTATCCTTTTTTTGTTAAAAGAATAGATATTATTTGTTCTTATTTTATAATTTTCTATTCATAATAATAGTTTGTTGTACAATCGAATTTTTTTACTTTATGTCAATATCACTATAAAATCCTTGCATTTAATTTTCTAATTAACGCATTAATGAATCAAAACAAAAAGTGAATCCTATTATTATTCAAAATCTTTATAAATTAGATTAAATTAAAAATAACACAACAATGTTCTTCTATATTTAGAGTCCCAAAATAAATTCTCAAGAAAATACAAAAAGAAAAAAATATATTAAATTAAATAATAAACATGAAATAAAATAATTTAAACTTGAAATATATGTTAAGAGAGTAGAGAATATTTCATATAGAATTTGGCGGGACACTTTTGTCAACCATAAAATGCCTCGTCAAAGTATTAAATTACTTTCATGGTCTAACACACGCCCCCCAAATAACTATCAGCCTATAAAAAAGTAATTTAAATGTGCACATACATTTCTACACTTGCAACGACTAGTGTCTCATACAGAAGTACCTATTTCATACACACATAAATACATATATATATATAAACATTAATTAATTAATTGATATATTTTGTTTATTGACATTAATTACCATTGCAACATTATATATATAGCACATTGGAGTCTATCCACCCTACCCGATGACACAGCCGAATTCAAAGGAGAAAACTAAACACAGCCCAATGTGCATTCTCGGTTCAGTTTGAATCGGTTTACGTTAAGAGCATCACTGATTAATTTGTCGCACAGATCATGCATCTGAAGCATGACTTCCTTCCCCAATAAGTGTTTAAGCTATGAAACGATTTTTTTATTGGACAATTTCCTAAATCTTAAATTGCTCATTGGAAAAAAATTAAAATGAAGTGGGAACCTCTGGGCTTGTGAATTGATTTATTATTTTTCCAGGGTATTTATCATTCAGTAATTTCTTGTTCAGGTAGAGGAGAAACATCAGATTTGGAGAACGCCCTTCTCAGAAACGAGAGCTTTGTCGAGAAGGGCAAAAATGGAGTATAATATGATTCTCACTATTTTTTTTTTCAATGATTCCAAGTAGTATCATATGCTTTATGAATATTAAAAGTATGCCCGGAATTGGATACTTTCTGTAGCAGAATTCCTTTCCATATTTCTCAAAAAAATAAAAATAAAAATAAAGCAATACTCAAATAAAGTCAGATAACTAGATTTTTATATTGAAGTCCTTCTTTGGTGATTTTTCATTTACTTTTACGATTCTTAGATAACAATCTTCTTGCCACGAAAATTCCTCAAAATTTAAGACTTTTTGTTAAACAATATGAAAATATCTTTTAATCTTTCACTTCACGCGGTAAGAGGGAGGTGTTTGCTTCTCTTTAATTACCTTCCAATCGATACCCCTTATGGTGTCCATTCATGGAAAAGCACAAAAGCATTCCAGATAGTCCCTTCACACAGTCTCTCCACTTCGAATATGCAAAAACCCTTAAAGAAGAGGCAGTGGGCCGCATTCTGACTTCCACTACCTTATTGGATATATTAACAAATGAAAATTGAGATCGAAAGAGATCGACACACACTGGAACAAGCCACTTCCATGCCTGAGTGCCATTATTCCTTCATTTCTTTTCTTTTCTTTTCTCTCCAAACAAAAGATACACACATAACAACAGGAAGAAAGCTCCTTTATCCCCTCCCCCTGGCCCCTCCTGCTAAATTCAGCTGAAAACAACAAATTTCCACTCAACTTGGCCAACTTTAGCACCTGTCTCCTGCTTCCATCCCTTATCCTCCCTTACTTCTTATGTATTGCTTCTAGATTCTCTTCTAACAGTCCCTGATCTTTGCACAGCTTGCCAAGTATTACCTGTTCTCGATGGGTCTTTTTTGTTTTTCTCATGATTTTACTTTGTTTTTCTTTTCTTCCCAAAGCAATCTGTCTTTTCTTTAATTAATCTTATCATCTCTAGATCGCCTTGGGTGTGATACCATATTAGTTGTGGAGGTCGATCCCTCCCTTGCCAAAACCTCTTAAGGTTTTTCGTCTTTCTACCTGAAATTTGCTCCAAACATTGGCGTCAAATAATCCGCAGTTGAATCGTTAGTAACTGGGAACATGCTTGAAACTGGTATGAGACATAGCCCTCGGCTTCTGAGATCTTCTTTATGTCCTTCAGCATCATTAGATTGATCTGAATTCTGCATCATGAGGAAGAGCTTCGATTATTTATAACTGAAATTAAACCTATAGTAAATTAATTAAGACATAGAGAAAATTAAATAAACCAGCTTATTTTTGTGTATAATTAGTTAATTACTGACGCAGTTATTCTGCCCACGAATAAAACAAATATAGAAAGGTTCTTACCTGCCGCTGGAATTGTTTGGGATCTCCATTCTTCATATATGGAGTACTTAAAACCTAATATTTCATTCCGGAGAAACTTATATAAGAACTGGGTTGAAAAAAAGGTAAAAAAAAGAGGGCAGAAGAAGAAAGACATCGGTTTTGCATGCACTTGTTTTCCCTTAATTATTATGGCCAGGGTGACAATGGCACTCACACTGACTTGTCCATGGAGAAATTTGATGTACTCAATAGCTTCAAATAGAACTGACGCTGTGTCGGTCTGTAACAAGAATATGATTCAAATTTATCAAAATAAGCATCTACAAATCATGAAGACAACTATGTCAATTCTCACAGTATTCTTTGTGAAAGTAAAGTGAGACTCAGAAGATTCACCTTTCCAAATGGTGAAACCAGTTGTTGGAGAGCTGTGATCTGGTCCCCTAACTTCTCTTTCCGAACCTAGAAACACAGCTAGAACTTAACAGCCCAGGATAACGTAAAAGGAAAAAGAATTTCCAAAAAAAAAAAAAGAAAGAAAAAGAAGAGAGAGAGAACAAGTAACTCAAACTTCCCCTAGTCGAAAGGTTGTTCGAATCTGCGCACCTTAAAAGTTGTCAATGGCGGTGTTTCAGTCCGAGGCCTTTTCGATGAGGGTTCATTGCTACCTTTCTTCACAATCGAGCTTGAGTCGCGAACTACTGCAGTGGACTGGAAAAATAGATTGGCCAAAGTATTTAGTCATGGAATTCTAGTTATGGAAGCAATCATGGATTCAAGTCCTCTCAATTGCCATGCTTTACCTTGGCCAAGAAGTTACTGCAATTGGGTTTTTCATCAGATATCGGAGCGAGAAATTGGGTCTGCTGTGATGGGGAAGGGCTCGACCCAATCTCGTTCATGGCAGCTGCAGAAGGTTTCCAGTAAAGAGTGTTGTTAGAGAAGTATAACTGGTTATTTGGTTGCCCTCTTGGAGATGTGGATTTTAAGAACTCTGGGAATTTTGTCCAAGAATTCGAGAATCCATTCGAGTTGATTTGGTGATTTCCCAGAGAATGATTATTTCGCAACGTCTTTTCGGAAGAAGAGTGTTGTTGCCGAGGGCTAGGTTGAAATAAACCATGTATTAACGTTGAAGAATATCCATATGAATCTGAATCGGCGGTGAAGCTAGTCGGCAAGCCTTCGCAGGTCAACGTAGAGTCACCGGAGCTGTTGCCAGAATTTAAACGCTGTTTGTCTAAATCAAAATCCTGGTTTATTTGCTTAAACACATATGTGGAAGAATCTTCATCACCACTTGAAAGAATCTTTGGACTCCATTCTTTTTGGACCAGAGGGGATTCTATCTCAGCTCCTCTCCGGATATTTTCCCTTGAACTAAAGTCTTCTTGAAGCATGGAATGAAAATTGCACTCAGCTCTTTCATTACTTCGACTGTCAGGAAATCAAATAGTCGAGTTATTTACAAAATTTAAGGTTTTTGATTTTTAGTTTGTGAAGATCTGATCCATTAACTTCGACTTCCTTAAATCAAATATCGTAGTATCTTTAAGTTGTTTTGTATTTAAGATGATTTGGGTTTGAATTTAAGATCTATAAAACGAAAAATTAAGAGTTATAAATGACCATACAAAAGTGGAAACTTACAGTAAAGCTTGATTCCAGCTTATTGTTGTTGATGGAAGGCTATATCCCATCATTTTTAATGTCGAATCCAGCAAGACACTGCTTCCAACACCGACAGAATCTGACTCTTGTGGCTTCCATCTATCTTGAAGAACCACTGAACTATCGCAAACAGAAGCAGCATCCTCACATGACCTTGCCTTGATTTCCACCATCTCCGTTGGACACCCAAAGCGTCCGATACCATTAAGAGTGGCCGAGCACGGTGACGACCCCATGTTGAACCCGTTTCTAGATGAATTCCACATGTTTCCTTTACGAATCCCAGTCTGAAATTCGTCTGCCATGGCAAGAAAATTAATCTGCGGCAGTTTCAATCACTCTTTATAAATCTCAGTTATATCTCTCTCTCCCCCTTCGTTTGAGTTTCTCAGCTCTCTGAGCATATGAAATGATTCACAATATGTTTATATCTTTATTTATATAAAACCGTTCATGAAGCTGGGACAGTTGAAACGACCGGAATCCGGTTTGACATTACAGTGAATGGCCGGACACATAAAAACAACTAATTTTTGTTATTTTTCTCACTTCCTTTTTCTTTTTAGTTGGAAGTGAACATTCCAATTAGTATTTGATTTCCATATTTTAATTCTTGCTATTATTCCTTCTAGGAAAAGCGATGTGACATGAAGCACGCATTCAGATTTTTTTTATTTAACTGGGCTGCCATGTCGCTATCTCAGAACGAATAATCTCAACTTTTTCCGGGAAATCTGATGGATAGAATTCGCTCACCAATCACCATCCGTGTCAGGAAAACACGGGGAAACCCCGACTTTTCCGGGAAATTTGATAATAGACGGTGGGAAATGGGAATACACCTGAAGAAACTTAAAACGAGAGTCGATATCTTTCTTCTTTTCTAAATTGCAAGGGGTAAACCCCACCAATGACTTTATTAGAACTTGAACCGAAGAGTAATCGTCTCTCAATATACTCAGGTTCAAATTACAGTTCCGCCAATCCGCCATATCTGACCAGAAGCTAAATCTCTCTCTCCTCTTCTATTTCTTCCCCTCTTTTTTACGAATTATTTGCAGTACATTCTGAGGAGAAAAGTAATTTTTTTTCATAAATATTAGATAGCCGCAGCTGGAATGAGTGGGGGTGGTAGTAGTCAACCCACTTGGTGGCGCTGTAGTTCAGTCCACGATCGAGAAAATGATCACTTGTCTGATTCATTGAACAGAAAGCGCCGGAGAGATTTCGAAATTGAGAAATGTTGAAGAAGTTCGATGTCGAATAACAGAAGCATCAAATATGCCGTTAATCAAGGTTTGAGAACCACACCCAATTGAAGGATCAAAGATCAAAATTTCTGTGTCTATGAGATTCACTTCGAGTAGATTTCAAATAAGTGCTGACATTGTTTTGAATTTTTTTCTCAAATGAACCAAATTTGGAAAATATTTATGAGATGTGATACTCTACTCATAGAGTAAGATTTGGTTGACTAAATAAGTGTGCATATTCTATGAATTTTGAAGAATTAAAGGTTGGCAAGTTAGGCCACTTGCATGAGTTCCATCTTTTTCCTTGAAAGCACAAGAAAGTTACTACATGCAAAGCTAATTTCTTAAAGCATCCTTATATGACTTTGTTATGCAAGTTCCGTTAATTTCCTCTATGACTTTGTTATCCTTTTTCTTTTCTTTTTTTCTTTTTTTTTTCTTTCTTTCTTGAGGTTGGGGACATGGACCCAACTGATAAGACACCCCACCTTATTGTGGCAACAGTCGGAAGGCGGACTATATAACTCCTATCTACAATTTCATTTACAGCTTTGAAGTAGCGCTGTTCAATGTGAGTCCTACACAAAAAAAATAAAACCTAAAAAAAATGGATGAACCCTAGGGGAACGGCATCCTATATATTGTGCAAATAAAATTGTAAATAGAAGCTGCACAGTCTGCCATTTGGGAAAACAGTACTAGGATGACCGAGGGCTTAAACCTAGCTTACTTTTCCTGCTAGAATAGGCGCACCTTCCCAGAAACAATTTGATCACTTAGTGGTAGACTTGGAGAAAAAAGAGATAGAAAGCACAAGAAACTTAAAACAGTTAGAAAGATAGAGAGACGTGGTTTTGCTAAAAAGATCCCCGTTGATAAAAATCTTGTTCATTGACGGGAAGTTCTTGTCAAAATCAATCTAAGTCTTTTACCATCCATAAAAGACATTTATTGGTGGTAAAAACTGGCTTGAAATGGTCTGCTACCTTTTACTACAGCTATCCCTACAATATGATTGAGATGCCGTGATGTGGAGCATCTCATAATCAGTCTTTTCAACAAAACAAAAAAAATTCATTTTACATTGTCAAAAACAAACTCTTTTAACTACTTGATGTCCATATAACAGCATCGATCTCAAGAAGATGACATATATTTTATATATGTCCGTCATGGTCGTAGTCCTATGCTTTCTACTACCTTACCTAATGTGGTTGTATGAGTTATCAATGCAAACCGTTCCAAATGTATGCACTGTTTATAAGATTTTGAGATAAAATTAATAGAACCATATATTAATAGAAACCGGAAAACTTCTATCATTTGTTGATTCATGGCTATAAACACAAGAACAAAAGTCCTTATAAGTAGTCAATTAATCAAAATTTATAATCGTCCAAACAAACTAGTATGTCCAAGAGTAGGTTATACAAATTGGTCTTATTTAATTATTCCACAATAAGAACTCGAATAATCATATAAAGTTGCTCTATATATATCAGGTATTACCATACATCTATACTATTATATAAAGAGAACCTCAAAGATTTTTTCTTTATAATCGGTTTCATAATAACACCCAGCCCTTCTAAATTTTGAATGATTCCCAAATTCCTTTATAACTACACACCCATATAATTGTCCGATACTCGCATGCATATAGTTATGTATGTATTGTATTGCATGTGCTACCCCTAGTAAAAAGAATTTCCTCGTGTTTTTCAATATATGAACCATCAACCATTTATAATGATGAAAAGATAATAATACAGTTCCTTTTTCTAATTAATAAAAAATTTAGTAATGCTTTACTGACACTACACATATATTATTAACTTAATATTGGATAGAAAAGTCCATTGCTTGTGAGTATGCAATAGAGAAAACAGAGGGATCAAGGATTGCTTTTCTACCGACCTCATTTCTTTTTCTATTTTTTATTTTATTTTAAATGTACACTACTATATAATTCTGTCAACTCTCTTTCAATTGTTAATTTCAATTGTTAATGCCCAAACACTTTAGATTGGCAATTATTCGAAACACTTTTAATTGGAAGATGAGTTTGCATTTTCAAAACGTTTCTCTTTTTCGCAGTGGAGTTGACATGAGGAATTGATTTGTGTTAATAAAACATTCCTTTTGTCGCCAAGGGGTTTTTTGTTTTTTTTTTTTTTTGGTGGAGAACACAACATTGTATTAACATCTTCTGGAAAAAATTACATTTTGATCATCCACCTGTAGACACCCCAAAATTGCACGATTTTTGATAAGTCTTAAAGGAGAGAAATATTTTTTTGGAATTCTTAGCATTGGGTTTGAGATCCTTAACCCATTTGAATCCAAGGCCACAAAGGAAAATGCCCGAATTCAATATTTTATGCAAAGTCAAACTTTTTCTGGTTGAATTTTGTTGACTTTTGACCCCAGAAAATGAAATATTTTTTAAAGCAAGATTTGAAGATAATTTTTCCCGGTAATCAAGTTTTTAGCAATGTTATTGCATAAATGAATTTTTTGAGATTTTAAATCTTGACGAATACCTTGGTATTAACATGTTGAATCTTTTTACCGGACCTGAAAAACCGGAATTTAGCCTGGAACTGGAAAGTTGACTTTTCATTCACTTAGAATTTGGGTCTGGAAATATTTTTAATGGATTCAAATGGGGAGGGGGGGTGTTTGCTTATTTACATGTAATATCTTAAGTACATGGAGATTAAAAAATACGAGGACATTTACTTAAACGATATTACATGTAAATAAGCCTGGCCTGTGCAGTTAAGGCTCAAAACCAACCAAAAATGTGCTGACCGCAGTATATGTGCGGTTTTGGTTAATTTGGTCTGAACCGCCCTGTGTGTGCGGTTTCGACCGCACACGTAGCACGGTTGATGTTCATGCTTCTCACATGAGCTGCCACATGGCTTCCAGAAGCTTTGGCCGTTGAGCCACGTCGAAAGCAATCATGACGAGCGTAACTGAATTGGAACCGCCCTGTATGTGTGGTTTAGATGAGTTTGCATGGAAACCGTATATAGAGTGACGGTTCTGTGGAAACCGCACTGTGTATGCGGTTTTACTTGTTTCGTGCATTTGCGAAAAAGCTCGATCTCTGAGCCTTATTTACGCATATTACCTCTCTCTCAGGGACTTGAACTCCCTATTTCACCCTCCGAAACTGCTAGATTTACAACAATTCAAGGCTTTAACTTGAATTGGAACAATCTAGAGAGATTTTTGGGCATACCCTTGGGACTTTTCTACCCTTGGCTTTGCCTATAAATAGAGGGGTCCTCCTCTTGCAAATGGCTCGCAATTTGAAGCATTGAAGCTCTGCAAGAAGAAGGGAAACTCTGATGGATTGTCTACTCAAGTGCTCAAGCTACCAAGGTAAAGCTCCATTTGATTTTCCAGCTTTCTCTTTACATTTCCAGCACTCTCTCCTTCTACCTTTCTGTAGTGTAAGGACTTGATGTGTGTTTAGAGCCCTAAACCACTTCCAAAGTACCTAGGAATCCTCTCTAGCCATAAAACGTGAAGAGAGAGCCTGGGGAAAAAGAAGTTGGAATGGAACCATAGGTTTAGAACCCATTTTGAATAAGATGCATATTGATTTCATATTGTTCTTATGTTTGCTGTGATTTGGATTTGAATATGGAGAAGATGTAAGGATCCATGCTCTCAATAGCAATGGATCCCAATCTTCTCCTAGAAATGTGATTTTCCACACCTTTTCACACATTTTTCACTATTTTCATCAAATAGGCTAGACCTTGGACTTTCCATGTTCAATATGGAAAATCTGAGATCCCAAGCCTTAGAATGAACTTTTAGGACTTCATGAGTTGTTTTTCATGATTTTAAGTTGTTTTGGTCGAATCCACTTGCACACATGCACTGATTTTGGCTTTTTATTCAAAAATCTTCAGAACAGGGCAGCATCTGTGGCCTGTCTTAGAATGCTTATAACTTTATCCTCCGGATGAATTTTTGAGTGATTTCAAAGACATGTGATAGATGAGCATGTTTAGTTTGTATCTAGAAATTTTCGTTCATTTTTATGGAGCCAATTTTTGACACCATCTGTTCAAAGTCTGTAAGTCAGTTCAGCCCAGATTGCTGAACTTGCCGATTTGATGGGGCACAATTTGCTCAATTTTAATCCGTTTTGAGTAATTTCAATTTCTGTGTTTTCTTTGAGGAGTCTACTTTCCATTCCAACTGGTTTCAACAGTTTTTTATCTGATTTGTGGCTTGTGTTCTTGATTGACTCAGAGTGGCTCTGTAACAGAGTTCTGGGTTAATCTGTGATCCTCTAGGCATGTTCAAGAGGACACACAAGTCACAAATGGATTGAGTTTGGTGCAAGGCTTATTTTGTTTGAAAGATGGCACCATATACTTGATCCATGCAAGTTTTTACGAATTTATATGGAGCCAAACTCCACAAATAGAGTTTCAAAAATGCTTACTCGTCTCTTTTCTTTGAGTTACAACAGCAGATTTTCATAGAAGATTTCTCTCTTGTTTTAAATCGGATTGAGCTGATTTTTTTACTGAATATTCTACTCCATGCTAGTTTTCAAATGGCTTTGGTTTCATTGGATTTGAAGTTAAATTGAGTGATTTGTGGTTGATCGAAGTCTTTAAGTTCTTATAACATGATTTTTCCAGATTTATCTTAGCTTGATTGTTCTTCATTTGTACTTGGATTTTCCTTCACTCATGAAGTTCTAAAGTGATATATCCATGAAGAGAGTCCAAGTTCATTGGATTACTCATGTGGAATAATCACATACATGTTGCTTATTTTAAGCATCCTTTGTTTATTTTTTTATTAGCAAACAATCCTTAGCATGAGCAAGCATGTGGCAACCGTCTTAAACGGATGAGTGGGGGTGCCTAACACCTTCCCCTGCTCATAACTAATTCCCCTTACCTGATCTCTGGATTTTTCCTTATATTAGAGCTACTTTGGCTCTATTTGGCTTTTGTGAACCCTTTGGTGTCCATTCACACCTTAACTTGGATGGTGGCGACTCATGACATTTATTGATCCCCGCGTGACAATATAGGAAGTCATCCTAGATGACATTTTCCATGTCTCACACCGCCTTTAAAGCCATATAGATAGCTGCGGGGGGTTTTTTAAACCAAACACATGGGAACTGATCAATTGCAAAGCTTGCAAGCAAATCTGCTACTTGATTCCCTTCTCTAAGACAGTGAGAGAATTGAATAACCGGGATCCTAATGCATACCTCTTTCAGAGCATTTAAAGCTCTACGTCCTTTTAAGGGTTCAGTGTTAAAAGCGTGCCTTATGCCGAATCATATCTTCTATACTTAAATTCAACTTTAGTTAATTGTTGCTTGCCACCTAGGTAAGTAATAGTTCTAAAAAGGTAAAAAAAAAAAATTTTTTTTTCATTTTTTAATGTAGGAAAGAGAAATTTTCCTAATTGTGACAAGCAACAATTGGTTACAGTTAAACATGATTCAACTATAAATGATATCAATCTGTATAGATATTCTTCATCTAATTCGTAGAACAGTTGGATTTAATTGCAGTGTCAACTGGTCTATATAATATTGATGGCAGAAGGTCCATTGAAGTCAAGTGCATAAACCAAATAAACTATGCCACGTGGATCAATACTGGGGTGAGCAATTGGACGCATTGACATCATGGTTGCATCATAAAGAGTGATTTATAAGAGAAAGGGTCAACTTTTTTTTTTAATTTATTAAAGGACTATAAAAAGCATTGACTCTCAGGAATTGGGGATCCTTTTGTATGGATGATGATGATGATGGTAAGATGGAGATGACCTACTTTGCGTCTCCTTTCCCTATTGCCATGATTGTGGTTGAAGTAAAGCTCCACTCGAGCTCGTCTATTCACACACGTCTCTACGTCTCTTTATTCCTTTAATTGAGTTGTCTTTGTTCTCAAGCTTCATTACTTTTATACAGAACCATAAGCAGTCTTCATCATCCTAGTCAGCATAAATATTTCTTATCCTGTGTGACAAAATTTTATCTAATTTACTTCTACATCACCCACAAAAAATCACCTTGATCAATTAAAATTTTCCTTTTTTTTTTTTTCTCACTACGAAATCTTTTGTCCCGTTTTTTTTAATCTACTATTAATTAAAATATGTCATATGACATGTTTTGATAGGTTTATTGCAGAAGATCTATCAAAACATACCATATAACATATTTTAATTAGCATCAAACCAAAGTGATAGAGAAAATAGGAGACAAAGGATTTGCAATATTTGGCTCGCTACATGATTTTATACAAGCAAGTTTAAAGTATGACAAATCTTATACTCTTTTCTACACCACATTGGTCTGTTGCCAATCAAAATATGTCATGTGTGGTATGTTTTAATAAGCCCTTTGCAATAAGACTTATCAAAGCATGCCGCATGACATGCTTTGATAGTCGGAAAACCAAAATTTTAGATGATAGGATATATATATATATATATGTAAGATTCCATTCTTATATTATATGTGACGCTCCCTTGTCGTCCTCTTTCTATATATTATTCTTTAAGAAATATGCCTTCAAAGCTTTAAGAATTAACCATATATAGGGAATCCTATAGCCTTGTGAACCTCATCCCCATTGAACCCAATTAACTATCATTGCTCATTCTTGATCCAGCTCCTGTGCATGCAGTAGTGATATGTTGATGCATTCACAATAAAATATATAACGGATCTCTAATCCTTCAATGTCCAATTAAGAACCAAAAATGAAAAATCTAATTATACAACTCGAACCTACTTTAATTTAATCAAGTTAAGATTTGATCTGATTCATTATACATATAATTGCCTAATTTCAACAATCGTTCTCTTTTTTTTTTTTTTTATTATGTTTGTGCAGAATGGATTGGCCCAATTTTCAATTGGATGATTTGCAATTCATCTTTCGTCAATTGTTGGATTGCCATGGAAGATAATCCTTGGTAGTTTAATCGAATCTAGAGACTTGCGCCAAACTCTTGACCTGAGCAAAACTCATTGTTTTTGGAGACTGGATCCTTTATCTCTTTTTGTTCTTTTTCTTTTGTTTTTTTTCCTGCCACTCTCGGGTCTGCTGTTAATTAGAACATATTCTCTTACATGCTTTGGTAGGTCTTACTGTAGATTTTTTGTTTATTTTGTCTAATTATCATGTATGACATGACAAGGTTAGTTTAGTTGATTTGCACCTTGAGGATGTCAATGTTCGTTAAAGCTACGCAATGGAGAAAGGCCCAAACCTTAAACCTGCTTGAGGATGTCAACGTTCTTTCAAAGATGCGTTGGAGAAAGGCCCAAACCTTAAATCTCCTGTCCACTGGACGTCCATGATTTATCAAATTTTTTTTTTCTAAGAAGAACTCGTAAGAAAATCATATTAACAAGAGATCTAGGACCACCCAGATCCTCAAACAATACTCGCTTAAGAAATTCCGGCGAATGGTAAAGCCTGCAACATGAAAAGGAATTAAAGCATGCTTTGCTAAAAAAAAAAAAAAGAGATAAAAGGACTGACTTGAACTGGTTGCACAAGTCCCTAGCATTAGGTAAGGTGTCTGCCTGATGAGCAATGCTGCCTGTTGAGAAATAACATCAAAAACAACGTAGGAAATCAAAGTAAACAAAGACAAGCTATTTATATGGTTCAACAGAGATGACTACTTCCAAGGGTGATGGGGTTTCTTTATATTTAGGCTGCGTCTGGGATTGCTTAATTAAGCATATAATTTCAACTTATTAAAGAATTTTTTTATGGTGATGAGGTCTACAAATTTCTGCCCAAGTAATCGTGTGAAGAGTCTTTTGCTTTCCTCTGTGAGTGCAAAAATAAATCCCTAGCTATCTTGATGTAATTTGTAGATTTATGCCTTATCCAGAGTCCGTAAGACCACTTGATGTAACTTGTAGCATGACATAACATGAAGCTAGCGGCTAACTAGGAAGAACAAATTTAATAACTGTGATTCTTCCCACTTGCATAAGCAATTAATTTTCCTTCCCAAACCTACAAGACGATTGAGAGTTCTAGTTAGTAACTCTAAACTGTCCTGCTTAGCAAGATTCCATCAAAAAGAAAGAAAAAATGTATATAGAACAAGCACCCCCAAATCTTTGCCAAGATCATTTTTGCAAGGGATGCCCATGATACCAAGATATAATAGCATTAGATCACTTGTTCAATTCAGGTCTGAAGTAGATAGCCCATCTATTGCGGTGGATCTCGTGGCCTGTCTCAATGCAAAATTGCTCTGGCACTACTTATCCTTTGCTCTCCCAAAAATGAGGAAGTCTTCCCGATACATCGAGTAAGAGAGATAGCCCATTTCTGGTTCTATGAAACCAGTCGGGTTTAATTTGGTTTCATAAATTTGAATTAATTGATGTAAATGACCATATTGGAGTGGACATCTTGTGAATTATTGATTGGAAATGCATGAGTCTCATGGAGGAAAGAGGGCAGATCGGTCAACTTCATTGATACCAGAAGACCCATGTGGTCTTTTATTGCTTTTTAGCGTGCATGAAACACTGGTTTCTATAACAATGAAACAATCCCATGCAATTACTAAATTTTGATGGCCCATTCTTTGTGCCACTAATTATAATGCCCGTACAGAATTACTCCCTTTAATCCTTTTCCTTTATCAAGTCTGTAGCGAACTGGGTCTCTCTTCTATTGGATTTTCTAGTCTAGTTAGCTTACCTCAAACTCATCCTTGCTCCGTAGAGAGAGAGAGAGAGAGATAAAGGCATTGAATAATCAGTGGGGTCGCTCTAAAGGCATGTATTCATCCTCTGTTTCAAAAGATTACAAGTCGAGGGGACAAAGCATCCTGCAGGAGACACAATCATGGCTTCCCTTTTATCTATTTTTAATGGAGGTCAATGGCAGGGAGGCACAACACACCACTTCCCTTTTAGATGCGTCCGAGAGGAGGACCCCAACCCCTTAGCTTTCAACGAAACATACACACGTATAGAAACACACAAACGCACAGACAGAGGGAGAAAGAGGAAGTGAAGACATTCAAGTCAAAATAATCCAGAAAATAAAAACATGCCCATATCTCCATATTCCCTAGCACTAGCCACTATCTAGACAAGCCAGCGTTTCTTCTTGATGGCTGGTCCACGCACTCTCCTAACTGTTTATATTGGAAGGTGTTGTCACTCCTAACCCCATTTAAAGCTCTTGAGGGCCTGTTGCAAAACCTATTTGCCTATGTTTTTATCTTTCTGGCTCAACCCACTGCATAAATGTGTTCCCCACCTTACCTGGTCTCATCACTCCTCTCTTCAAAGTTCAAACTCCAAAGTCCAAAAACAAATGGAAAGTCCAAACGAAAAGCAAAGAAAGAAAAATCCCCAAAAAAATTGTCATCTCAAAGGTGCCCCCTCCATATGGTTGCAATCATCTTCTAAAAGAGAGTGATATATATCCTGTGCGTACTTTGTGGTCAAGCGGGTGTTCGCGCCCAGAGGTCCCACTGTCCACCTGAACCGGCGACATGGAAGGATGGGCAGAAAGTTACCTTCCAGATGAACCACCCACTTGGATTGGACATGAACTCCTTGGTCTAAATCACCCTGGCAAGATGTATTTGATTAAGGAACCAAAAAACACCCCATAAAGAGAATCAAGATTAGCTTGTGCTAAGTGATGGAGAAATGAGGCTTGGGAATCACAAGACCCCATTATAGCTAGCACCATCTGTTCATTTATAATTAATTTTAAAATCCACAATGTCCTTCTTATTCAGATTAATGCTGTCCTGATCTCCTACATTACTTGATCATAATCACTGTTGGGCCACTGTGTATCCCCCTGATCGATTACCATTTGAAAGAAGCCTTCGAACAACATTCCACCTTGAGATCTGCGACCGAAACCAAGCAACCCATTTGATTGGTTCCTCTTTCTTGTTCTATTAATCATGTTTTTGCTCAATGATGTTTTCCATAGAAAGTATACAGCGTAAAGACAGACCGGGCCTTGCAGCCATTCTTTTACTTCCACCATGGCCATCACAGGATGCACTAAATAGCTAGATTCGATGAATGCTCCCCAGATACAACAAAAGACAATTGAAAAAGATAAGCCCAACTCAAATCAAATATTTCAAACCTATAATAATGTCTTAGAAAGGTTATCAACCAGTCTGTTTGACATGGGGTTTGATTATCGTGCCAAAAGAAAGTGCAAAAGCTGAGTCCAGCTTGAATCCAGTTGACCTAAGCTCTATGTCTAATCTTTGCCCGCCTTTGTTTTTCTTATCTTCCATAAAATCATGTCTGAATTCAAATAAAGTTGGTTTTGTACTTCATGAGGTTATTTATCTTGTTGGGAACTCTACAAACTCCATGTCAAGCTTTTTAAGTGTCACATTAAAGCAGAAGTATTAAAGATATAGTATGAGATGTGAAGCCCTACTAATATAATAACAATTGGATCGACGGAAATCAGCTCATCATAGCTAGACATGTCACATTTCCAACAGAGTCAAAGGCATGTAGACATCAATATAGTGGTAGCATGAACACAACTACTTCTGGATATATATTCTTATACAACAAAAGCAAGCTAGATTGCAGAGGCATGAACAGTGGCCCTAGTGTTAGGTCAATTGACCGACAAGAGTGAAGTAGCAGTAAGTGGATCGAGAAGGATTCCAACACCTATAATTAACAGGCAGGAGAAAAAAAAAAAGGGTAGCCGAAGCCTGGAAAGTAAGGCTCCCATCCCTGAAAATGGGTTTATATCATTGTCCATGAAAGTGAAAGGAAAGAAAGCGAAAGGGATAACAAAGAGCACGTTGAGAGGCGGTAGTCGTCGGTAGCATTTTATCGTTAACGAGAGAGAGAGATAGAGTTCACGGACAAGGATTTGCCTCCACAAGTGATAGATGTTCTTCAATCGAACGCCAAATAAGTGCAGCAACAGCTTGGAAATATCACATCTGTAAAGATGTCTGTTTGAAGGAAGTTTCGTGGAATTGGGGTTTTGGATAGATTTGTAGGGGCCGTGAAAAATTATAGCGATTCATTTTGTAGTGTTAGCGTAATGTGTGGTCTTTTCATAATCTAAATCTATAGTACATGCAAGTGGTGGATATGGTGGCATCATAGCATCCATAAAGGTTGCTCGTTAAGCGCATGCATGGCAGAAGAAGGTACACGTTAAGAACTTGTGACCACTTCTTGCATGGCTATCCAATGCTTTGTGTCCATGTATGCTCTTCATATTATCACCTCCATGGCGATGATGATGATGATGATAATGTGGAACATTCATGTGAAAATGCAACAACCTTGTTTATTAGGAATATGTATTAGCGGGCTATAAGCACAAAAATAATAATAATAATTAATTATATTTAAAATAATGAAGAACTTTTCTGCAATAATTCAAGAACGTTGGTTTATATAAATAATCGAATAGTCTGCTAAAACCGTGATTGCATAAATTGAAAAAGATAGATACCTTTTTTCTTCATCTTTTTTTCACGATTTCGGTGGGCACGGATCTAATTAATTTTACTGCATCTAACATCCATGATTTCTTTATTTGAGGAAACATGAAATGAAACACGAGCTCCCAAGACTTTTGAGGCCGTATCAAGAAAGGTAACTCGATATTTTGCTATCTCATGAAGAACTGCAAAGCAAAAGTCGCCATGGGAGGATGGCATTGTTTACAATTTGCTTTGATTGACTTGGATTTTCAATAGAACAACTAAAACCAATATATCTTATTAATGAACTTTGATTGATCAACCAAATCTTGCTATGTCGAATTGGCATCATCAGTTGCTTTTAGACTTTGTGGGTGATTTCTAATGAATTCACGAATATATATATATGAAGTCTTGTTTAGTCCAATTGAGATTCCATAGAGCCTCTATTGCACTTTTGTTTGGAGCCTCCACAGGATCGTACCATGTGTATTAGAAAAAACGTCTGAATGGTATAAATATAAATTTTTAATTATACTTAGTACAATCCTATAAAAAGATCCAAATAACAGTGTAGATAGAAGCTCCACAGGATGTGAACGATGTGAATCGTCTTTAATTGGTTATCTTACTGATAGCATGGCTTCTTTCTCAAATTTGAATTGGAGAGGTAAATCCAGTCATCATCAGTGTAAACGGCTATTCTGACACAGTTTTTCCTAGATCAAAGAAAAGGTGTTGGACTCTTCAAGCCATGGTAGGTAAGCGATGGCTAGGATATTCTGATAAGAGATACTTAGACAAATCTTGCCAAATAGAAAGCTTTTAGAGTATAGGGATACAAAACTTGAAAGATGCAAGAGATGAAGATATATATAGACTCTAAATTAAGTTCTCAATACTTACTGAAATGATTTCTTCTCATACAGCATACTCTAATTTTTGAAGAAGCATTATGCAAGTCTCTTAGATCAATCAAAAAGTCTCTCTAATCTCTAAGTTGGATCCCCTATTTATAGAGATTAGAGGCCCCATGGTTGTTATATATGTCACTTCCATTGAGGTGGTTACAAATAGATAGGAATAAATCTCAATACTGTTGAGGGCAACTTAAGGATAAGCCTCAGATAAACCTAAAGAACAAGGATATTGATAAGCATCCACTCAGTACATGACAAGATGCTTTGCTTATGCAAGAAACGTCGTCATTTATATGACGTTTGAAATATCTTAGCTTAATGCTGATTACTAGCAATACCCATGTCCTTGGTCGCTACACTTTGAGGACAACCAAAAACCCCCCACAAGGTGGGCTCATGCCTATGATAGAAATTTCTTCTCCAATAAGTCTCATAAGTACGTCTTATTGAATTTTTGCTACGTAAGAAGCTGTTTGTTATAACTTTTCAAAGTTACTTTTTAACTTTTCAAAGTAGATTTTTTAACTTTTATACTTTATTTATACTCTAAAAAGTTAAAAAGTAACTTTGAAAAGTTATACGACACAACCTATAAATATCAAACTACTTTTTGCAATTTTCCCAAATGGGATCATTTCTCCAATAAGGGCAAATAATCATTTTTCAATATGTCTGGGGGATATGCCAGTAAGATTTAAGCATAATATCATTTATAAGGGTATTTTGGTTATATACTCTTTCTACAGATAGAAAAATAGCCAATAATGAGCTAAAACTGCCAAATTAAGGTTTTTAGGATACTTACCTGTGCTTACGGCCAACCTTTCCCCTTAACACCATGTTTTGGGAGGCCAACTTGCGATTCATTACCAAACAAAAAAAAAAACTTGCGATGCCTGCTATTGAGCCGAACCTGGGAACATATCAAAAACTGCGTTTTCTAGCAATTTTCAATTTTCACTTCGTTTGGCCAAATCTTGGTCTTTTTATTAAAACCGGCTCTGTTGCAATGCCAAGTATGCAGTTTTTTTGTCCTTGTTTTGAGTGTGATTTGACTAGATATCTAATGCCACGTCACTTAATAGTTGTGACTTATCATTTGGTTAAAAAGAAATCTAACTTTAAATTGTTATTTCATTTTAGCTCTATCAACTGCATGAAGGAGTACTATTGATATGAAATTAAGGATTTTAACATAGATTCTTGAGTAAATAATATGCAAAAAGGTGCTTTAATTAGCAAGAGAAAAGGAATCTCATCATCCCTTTTTCACATATTTCATAAGGAGTAGGCCCTTTATACCAAAGGATAAAAGATGGGAAGGAAGCTTTCTGGTAGGATAGTTTTGAAGTTCATTTCCATGTAGTCAAGAATGAATCAAATCATCGTTTGGGCAATTGATTTGACCAAACTAATACCCCTTTTTTTTTGGATAGTGTGGGGTGCTAATGGTGATGATCACATTCCATTTTGATAAGTGGGATACTCTTGATTGACCGGTACACATTCTTGTTGGGATTTTAAAGACCCAGCTGGCTATGGAAGGCTCTATATAAATATTTTCCGTTTATGATCTCGAAAAATGGTATTTCACATATTTATCATTTTGTTTGCATGGGAGATTAAAAATATGTAAAACTAGGTTCGGTGATACTTTACTTAAAATAAACAAGAAACGTTGAAGCCTTTTGAAGTAATTAAGAATTAGTGATACTTTTAGAAAATAGTTACACTTTTAACCTCGACAAATTAATCGTGCATTATGATACAAGGCATACATAATGTCGTCATTCATGGTGCTTTTTATGTATGAAAATTTTGTAACAGTAACTAGTAAACCATTAAATTTCATACGTTTTCTTTAGAAGTCATTAATATTTAATTATGTTGGAAACCGTCACTTAATCTTAATATATTTTATAAAGTATCACTTAAACTTTTTTTTATTTTTTACCTTAACAAAATGTTATTTGGGAAGTCAACAGTCAAACCCTTCTGTCAATGTTTCCTAAACACACACATTCTCAGCTAAACATTCCGAGAAACCATCACTCTTCTCTTCACCAAGCACAAGAAACCCCATTCCCCCACTTGGGTCCGAGCCTCCTGCTCCCCTACACCTGCCTTGGTGCACCCGCCTCTCTCTCTCTATATATTCCCTTGCTTTCTCATTTTTAATCAACTCTCTCTCATCTCTCTCTCTACCACCTGGTCGCAAATCTCCAGGTTTCTGTAGATGTGTATATTTATTTTTTTATATCATATCAAGTCGCGATCTGCTGTTGAACAGTCAACTCTTTTGGTTAGTATTATTCTGTAGAAGAAAAGGGGAGGAGATGATTGCGAATGGTTGTTTTACACGTGGCCGCGAAGCAAGAGTCCCGGCCCGTCGGACATACACAGAAGGAAGACAGACGGCGAGAGTGGCGGGGTGGGACCACGTGTCAATGGCCGAGAGAGTTGTGGAGTGCAAGTGACGTCACATTGAGAGCCCTTTACCCAACAACCGCTCTGGATTTCCCGCTCTGGATTTCTGATTTTGGGACTACACCTTTCGGTGATTCTTCGCCTCTTACCTGAAGTCTTTTACCCATGACGTGGCGATCAGTTCCACTTTACTAACTAAAAATCGCCGGCTATCATTTGGGCATTTGTTGGCCTCGAGCCCCGAACAAGAGAGGAACAAGTCACTTTAGACGTTTACCAAATGCTTTTTTGGCAACCATTTTACGGCTTAGAATATGCTTTTTCGGCTACCATTTTACGGCTTAGAATAAGTTTCCAGGGTCCCTTGAAGCTCTATACACGAGTTTCCCAAAAAACCCAAACTATATGTTATTAAGGTTTTATTAATACAAGGTTTCAACAGTCATAACTTAACCTCTTCATTCAAAACCTAGGCAATTACAAAACCGTTCTCTCTTTCTATATACAATACTACACGTGTGCGCCTGCTAATTATATTCAACGTGAGAAGGCCCCTTGGGAAGCGTACCAAGGTTTCTGCACAAATTCCCCAAAAAGCCCATATCATAGGTTGTTAAGGTTTCGCTAATATCTAGTTTCAACATTCATAACTCTATCTCTTTATTCAAAACCCAGGTAGTTACAAAACTATTACCTCTTTCTACGTGCAATAATGCACGTGCACCCTTACTAAGTCACATTAACATGTTTTGCAAGAATGCGATGACAAACTCTTATAATTCAGTATTATGGAGGCTTTTTTACAGAAGAATAGACATGTGAAAAGTTCTTATAATTTCAAATTTGGATGATATAATTAGTAATTAAAAGGAATATGTATACTCCTAAATCATAATCAAGGTATTGAAATTTGGCTGGATGCAAATTATGCTGGCTAGTATGACTCAATATTGACCTGAACCAACTAACTAACCCTAAGAAGAAAATACGACAAGTTGTAAATACTTTCATGTGAACAGGAATCAAAAATAGAAAATGAGAAGATAAAATTCACACATGGATTTAAGTGGTCCGACAATATGCCTACGTTCACTGTGTAATGCGAAATTTCCGCTATGTTTTAATTAAGTTTTTTTTTATGACGTGGAACCGACCTAGGGAAGGACCTTTGGGGCCATTCTAGAGGAGTATAAATCCCAGAAATACAAACCCATCTACAAGGCCTATATATCATTTAAGTTAAAGAGCATCAACAGGAGTTTTGAACCCAAGATGTTTAAGTTTACAATTCATCCCAAGCCTTCTGCTTGGTTACATCATAAGACATATACTAATCCTATTCTAGTATTTTTTTTTACTTCCCAAAAATACCCCTGCACCGTACTCGGAGGGACCCCAACACACATTGGATTAAAAACCTCCCTTGTGCTGTATATAATGGTAGTTCATCATTAATTTTTTTTTTTTTTTTTTTTTTGGTGGAGTAGTTCATCAATAATTGACTAGCCTAACCATAGTATATATGTACTCCGATAAATGGTGTGCTTGTGGGGACCTTCACCGACTGTAAGACACGCGTATCTTATAGTGTAGAAAATATATTTATACGTGAATCACTTCCTCACCGTCTAAATCGTCTTTTTTGAATTCTTAGTTGGTCTTTTACGAAAATCTGTTGAGAAGATAGAATATCTTTGCAATTGTAGTTAACCGTCCATCTTTTGGCTTCCTTTGTAGGAATGGGCAAGTCGTTGCGTTGTTTCTATGTTGTCTAACTTCCTACTAAGATGTCAAAGATGACCCGTATGTGTATCTTCTGCACTTTGCCGACCTTGACAAACCCATTCATTACCCATCTCTTTATCTATTCCCACACTCAACCAACTTGGGAATTTTAAGGTCATCCAAATAACTCCTCTTGGACTCGTACTCTTTATTTCAAATGTCCTGCGTATATCCCCTCTGACTGCATTCTTCCTTGCATACGTTTTGCCTAAAATTAAGAACGTGGGCTTGTCGACTAAAAGTTGAAGTTCATCCATTATTGCAATCTGAGAGAGACAAAATCATTTTCCCTTCTTTACAGTTTATAATGGCTTCCTCATTCCTTTTCCCCTTTTGGAGACACCACGGAATATTTATATTCCTATTTCGTAAAGCCAAGAAGCTGCAAAATCAGGATTTCATTCAACTAACAAGCCCACCATTCTCTCATGGGAGCTCGTTTTGGGCGCAGACGTGCAAGTAATTATTTCATCAACTAATTCCCTGCTCCGTCTACATTACTCCCTAAACTCTCGCCCTCCCTCGTCTAAATATGATCATGCATTATGATTTTGTATAACGTGGCTAGGACCCATTTGTACTCAAACGGGCGGGCCATTTGATCGGGATGAAATCTGTTACATTGGTTGCTGCTATTAGAGTTTTTTTGGAAACAGGGGTTCATATATATTCTGGGTCCAAGGGGGGAGGGATTTGAGGATTGGTACATATATCGTGTTGTAACTAGGGGTGGCAATCGGTCGAATACGGATCGAATATATGTATATTCGTATTTGAATCCGAATTTTTTCGGATCTTAGATTTCAGATCCGTATTCGAACCACAGATCTAAATCCTATATTTGAATTTGCCAATTTCGGTTTCGGATCGAATTCAGATATATATCCCACTCATTGCCAGCCCTACTCAGAGAAGGATTTAAATGAGAAATGGGTTTGAACTTCAAATTTGAAGCACCATGCAACAGTGGATATTGAGCGACTGGCAAAAAAAATCGTACTCCAAAACTTAGAACGACCGGCCTGTTCTGGACAATGGAATTCCAGAGCAAAATAGGGGGTTTTGGAATTGGTTCTTTAAGTGGGTTTGCAGCTACCAGTCGTCGAAGGATGGCAGCGACAAAAAGGAGAGAAAGTTTAGATTTAGGGCAAATCATTCTCTAAAGGTTTTTTGTTTTAGTTATAATGGTTCAACCGTAGTTTATAAATGGTTTACAATTTAACCAATGTCTGCTCTGGGTTTATTTATAGGATATATATGATTTCGGTCGGCTCCTATTTGGATCGGATATATGTATATTCGTATTTAAATCCAAATTTTTTCGGATCTTAGATTTCATATCCTTATTTAAACCACGGATCTTAGATTTCGGATCGAATTCACCAATTTCGGATCGAATTCGGATATATATCCGACCCATTGCCAGCCCTAATTGTAACTCTAATTGAAAAGTCTTTTTATGGAATTTTTGCCGTACACAATAGACGTAAGCACATTGTCGAACCATTGGAGTAATTGAATGTTAGCGTTTTTTCAAGTGACCCCCGTGAAACATTTAACGTTAAAAAATAAATAAATAAGCTAATTATTACAACATCTAACTTAAATAGGAGCAACAAATGCAGCAAAAAATAGCAACAGATTTCATTCCAATTTGATTAAGAGTTAGTGTGGGCTACAATTACCAAGTATGAAATCTTCTACAATTTTCTTTACATTTGTTTTTGTTGTTGGCGTGACATGCTGATATGTGGAGCATCTTATGTTTTCATTGTTGCCATCACATCGGTGAGGACAAGATTTCATCCTAAATTACGTGGAGAGAGAGAGACAGAGGAACATACATAATGCTGCCACGCAATGCACCATAAAAAAACTCTAATCGACCGCGGTTTTGCCGATGAAACGGCGTCGTAGAGATCCTCTCAACGGCAGAACCAATACGTCAAGGCAGTGGATTTTCATAACTGTACACGTGTCGGGCGCTGCAAGTTAGGCAGCTGGCAAGTTTCAGCAGGACTTCCACACAAGCAAACTCCACATTTTCACGTTCACCGTATCACGATATGATGGCGATGCGAAGAGCACACTATATTATTGGTCATTTTATCTTGAGATAAAAACAAAATATCGCGATAAAATGAGACATGGAGTCGTTAGAATGTAAATCGGAGAGAACCCCCGTTTTTTAAGGTTGACGGGAGACTTACCGGGAACTGCACCGTCCGCGACTAAATTACGGAAGCGGCTGCCTGTTCTTTGAGGAACACCCGCGGTACAAGCAAGCTTGTACCGGGTGTACTTACTGCGTGTTTACCGGGGATTTGGGGATTTCCCCCTCCAATCTCCTTCTTCATCTGCCGTTTAAACGCCTCGACAGGGTGGATTGAAAACCGGTAACCGGCATTTTCCTTGTACGACAAGTTCACGCGCACGCGCAGGCAGAAACAGTAAAACATAAACTGATAAACACCACCTCCCAACGATTACAATTAAAAGAAGAAAAGAACTCCGGAGGAGGAAGAAGAAAATTTTATATTGGGTTAGTTAGCTTAGAAAAGTCAAAATTGAAAGGAGAAGTGATTTTTTATTGTATTTACAGTAATGCCCTTTTTTTTGGTACATTTTTTGTTTGGGCATTGAACCCTCAAGTGGACAACACTCAGCCACCCTTGTTTGCTCTCTCTATATAAATCCCCTTACTCATCCCTGCTCTCCCCACACATAAAGCCATCTTCTCTTCTTCTTCTTCTTCAGTCTCAAACATTTCTTCCTCATTCTTCTCTATCTATTCCTTTTGCTTGGCAAAATTCAGTTGTGAAACCATGCCTGAAGCTCCGAAAATCCCATCCAGAGCGATTGATTGTAACGATGGGCATCTCGCTGCTAACAACAGGAAGGTGCTTCAGTTCATTGAAGATGTCACAACGAAGGCCGACGAAACGCAGAAGCGGGTTCTTGCAGAAATCCTCTCCCGTAATGCTCGCGTAGAGTACTTGCAGCGCCATGGCCTCGACGGGCACACAGATCGTGAGACCTTCAAGAAGATCATGCCCACCATCACTTACGAGAACATACAGCATGATATCAATCGTATCGCCAATGGTGATACCTCTCCGATCCTCTGTGCTCAACCCATTTCGGAGTTTCTGACGAGGTTCGTTTCCCTTTCCCCTGGATTGGCTCGTAAACAAATCTAGCTAGCTAGGATTGAATTAGCAAGAGAAAAGATTAAATGTGTTAAATGGGTTTGTTGTTTCAATGTGTAGCTCTGGAACATCTGGTGGAGAGAGGAAGCTGATGCCCACGACTGAAGAGGAGACGGAGAGGAGATCATTTTTTTACAGCCTTCTTATGCCCGTGATGAGCCGGTTCGTTCCTGGCCTTGAAGAAGGGAAAGGAATGTACTTCCTGTTTGTGAAATCAGAGGCACAAACACCTGCTGGCCTTGTGGCCCGTCCTGTTCTAACGAGCTACTACAAAAGCTTACATTTCAGAAACAGACCTTATGATCCCTACACCAACTACACCAGCCCCAATGAGACAATTCTCTGTTCAGATTCTTACCAGAGCATGTATTCCCAGATGCTTTGTGGGCTCTGTCAGAACAAGGAAGTTCTTCGAGTCGGAGCAGTTTTCGCATCCGGTTTCATTCGAGCCATCCGGTTCCTTGAAAAGCACTGGGCCCTCCTCTGTAATGACATCAGAAATGGAACCATGGATCCCCAGATCACCGATCCATCTGTGAGGGAAGCCGTCTCCAGAATTCTTCAACCTGACTCCGACCTCGCCGACTTCATCGAGGCTGAATGTAGCAAGGATTCATGGAAAGGAATCATAACCAGGTTATGGCCCAACACCAAGTACATCGACGTAATTGTTACTGGGGCCATGTCTCAGTATATTCCCACTCTTGACTATTACAGCAATGGCCTCCCTCTTCTTTGCACCATGTACGGCTCGTCCGAATGTTACTTCGGTATAAATCTTAATCCTCTCTGCGAGCCCAGTGAAGTCTCCTACACCCTCATTCCCACCATGGCCTATTTCGAATTCCTTCCAGTTCATAGAAACAATGGAGCTGTCAATTCCGTACCTGTACCCAAATCTCTGAACGACAAGGAGAAACAGGAGTTGGTCGATCTCGTCGATGTAAAGATCGGACAAGAGTATGAACTCGTCGTCACTACGTATGCAGGTGAATCCCCAAGCCAAATTAACTGCAGGAATTTCTGCATCTTGAATTAATCGTCACAGTTGAAAGAAATTTCAATCTTGGGTCACTCAATTATCGAACTGAATTTGATCTTAATTTGCAGGACTTTACCGCTATAGAGTGGGAGACGTACTTCGAGTTGCCGGGTTCAAGAACAAGGCTCCCCAATTCAACTTCATATGCCGAAAGAATGTGGCTCTGAGCATAGATGCCGATAAGACAGACGAAGTCGAGCTACAGAATGCAGTGAGAAATGCTGTGAGCCATCTTGTGCCCTTCGATGCATCTGTGATCGAGTACACGAGCTACGCAGACACGTCAACAATCCCTGGTCACTACGTGTTATACTGGGAGCTTAGCCTCAATGGTTCAACCCCAGTTCCTCCTTCAGTCTTTGAGGATTGTTGCCTCACAATAGAGGAGTCCCTCAACAGTGTTTACCGCCAAGGCCGTGCATCAGACAAGTCGATTGGACCTCTAGAGATAAAGATAGTGGAAAGTGGGACCTTTGACAAGCTTATGGACTACGCACTGAGTCTGGGCGCATCGATAAACCAGTACAAGACACCTAGATGTGTGAAATATGTTCCAATGGTGGAGCTCCTGAACTCGAGGGTCGTCTCCAATTACTTCAGTCCAAAATGCCCAAAATGGATTCCGGGGCATAAGCAATGGTGCACCCAAAACTGAAGAAGATAAAGAGAACTTTCATATGTTTTCTCTGTTTGTAGTTTCCATGGAATTCATGGAGAATGATCAAAGCTGTCAATTAATGTGATCAATCAATCTTAGAACAATCTTAGGTTAATTAACAACCCCTCCTTCCTCTATCTTCTGTTTTTTTGTTCTTTTACTGTAGCTGTTTAATATGAATAGACCTTGAATTTAGCTGTGTACAAAAGGAAGCAGTTCCTGATTTTTCCCGGCTCTCTCGATTTTCCAAAAAAAAAAACCTTTTCATGGAGATTCTGTTCTTAATTCCAGGCAGGATACCTGACCACAAAGTTCTCATGACCAGCTCTTCCATAACTATTGATTTCTCTCTTTCTTCCCCTTCTTTTATGAAAAAAAGGAGAAAATATCTTTTTCTAGTAATCAAATTAATCAGACTAATTAATCAAGCACCAGTGTGAAACCAAACATAGCCAACAACCTAATCAAATCTAAGATGTCGTAATGGGGAACCTCTTTTACTCTCTGTACGAATTACACACTCCCTTGTCCAATCCTATCCAAGCTGGAAACTGACAATTATGAATTCCTTTTTTCTTTTTGATAAGAGACAATTATGAATCCCTGGTAACAAGATAATTAACACAGTGACTGAGTGGAAGCAGGAAAAAGAATCTGACAAGGTGGTGGGTGATCCCTCCATCAGAAAGTGTTCCCCCTTGGCCTTATCAGAAGAAACACTAAGAACAGTTTCAATTATAGCATCTTCAGGATCGTGTCGCCTACCCATAAGTCATCCAGAAATAAAGTAAGTGCCCAAGATACACACTTTCCCAAAAGCCCCTGAAGAGGAATTAAAGGCCAAAGGCAAAAACCAGAATCCAATAACCAGGAAACTTATCCGAACCTGATAGATAAGGCAGGCAATCCTTGTGAAACTGATGATGCCTAGAACTATGTCATCCGTTTTCTTTTTCCTCACTGGGTCATCTCTTTCTCCAGGCAAGCAAGGACTGCAACACTGATTAGATCGCTTTCGTGACCGTCTGATC